>JAQNBH010000014.1:13220966-13820966 GCA_028752905.1 Cladorhizidae sp. MBARI D1340-BT2 | reverse complement strand
CAGAGCTTACCAGCGGGGGATGGGAGGGATAGGGGGGTGGGATGGGGGTGTTCATGCTGCCATAGTGTCGAAATTCAAAGCTAGAGAACAGAGTCTCTCAACAAAATGTGTGCATCTTTTATATGGATAGTAACACAGTAACTGACTACCAGGGTTCGCTGGGGTCAAGCCTATAAACCTTACAAAACAAGCACATCCATATCTGCATTAAAGGGCCATCATTACCAGCATGAGAAAGTATGACTCAAACAGCAAACATGCATGTGAAGAGTGCAGTTAAAATCACATGGAAAACTGAAAGACAACAGCTCGTGTGGAGTTTGCTACGAAAAACAACTGGTCAGATTTACAACATACTCTGTTCTAGTTGATCAAAACCTCCGAGGATTGGGGGAGAGAAGGGAACAGGGGGGAAGAAACCAGAGAAAACATATCCGCCCCCTATCAATCAAACTAGTTGATCAAAACCTCCGAGGATTGGGGGAGAGAAGGGAACAGGGGGGAAGAAACCAGAGGAAACATATCCGCCCCCTATCAATCAAACTAGTTGATCAAAACCTCCGAGGATTGGGGGAGAGAAGGGAACAGGGGGGAAGAAACCAGAGGAAACATATCCGCCCCCTATCAATCAAACTAGTTGATCAAAACCTCCGAGGATTGGGGGAGGAGGGAGAGAAGGGGACGGGGGGGGGAAGAAACTAGAGGAAACATATCCGCCCCCTATCAATCAAACTCAGTCATGATATATACTACTAGATGCAGTAGAGCTGGAAATGTTCACGTTAAAATATTAGGACATTGAATGACATTTGAAACTTGGCGGTGGTGATCGCACAAACATGGCCGGTGGGCGTGTTTTGTATTGGCGGTTAGTTCCTATGGGGGGGGGGGGAGGGGGGGCTTTGCTGCCCACCTGTCAAAATCAACTCTCTGTCCACTGTATGGCAGATGGAGTCAGGGCTAGCTTGAAAAATGGCGGATGACTGAATTCTTGCTGCGTCCAGCATGGAGAGACTTACGTATGGATATCTAGCCGCTACAAGTGATTCTGTTTTTAGGTATGGAGAAAAAACCAACTCTGACTGTTTAGCTAGAGGGCTCAACTCACTGGGAAGCACGGTCACATGAAGGGCAGAACCAGCACGGAATGCAAGCCTAACCTTTCTGTTGTTGGATCCACATGTGATATTACCCAAGAACAACCCAAACACAATGAATAATAATAATAATAATAATAATAATTAATAATTCCCAGTCGTATCGGGGTGCAGCAGTGAGTGGTCCTGGAGCTGTGGCTGCTATGGCTGAGGAGAAAAAAGTGGCCAAGTATGCCAGCCTAGATCCTTGCCACTTTTTAGTGCCTGTGGCTATCGAGTCATTGGGGGTCATCGAGAACAGGTCGATGGCTTTCCTGAAGGAGCTCAGCCTCAGGATAAGGCAAAGAACTGGGGAGGTGAATGCCCGTGCTTACCTCCTTCAGCGTCTCTCAGTGGCTGTCCAGCGGGGGAATGCCTTGTCTGTTTTGGGGGCGGTCGGGAGTTGAACGTGTTAGCTTTTTAGTTATTTATGTATGTATTATGTATTTATTGTTAATTAGTTAGTTAGTTTGTAATAATAATAAATGTAAATTACTTTCATGTATATATTATTATTTCATTGTATTATTATTTATTTGACCCCAGTTAAAAAAATAAATAATAATAATAAATAATAATAATAATAATAATAATAATAATAATAATAATAATAATAATAATAATAATAATAATAATAATAATAATAATAGTAGTAGTAATAATAATAGTAGTAATAGTAGTAACAATAGTAATAATAATAATAATAATAACAATAATAGTAATAGTAGTAGTAATAATAATAATAATAATAATAATAATAATAATAATAATAATAATAATAATAATAATAATAATAATAGTATAATGTAATAATAATAATAATAATAATAATAATAATAATAACAATAACAATAGTAGTAGTAGTAGTAGTAATAATAGTAGTAATAGTAGTAACAATAGTAAATAATAATAATAATAACAATAATAATAATAGTAGTAGTATAATAGTATTAATAATAGTAGTAGTAGTAGTAATAATAATAATAATAGTAATAATAGTATAATAATAGTAATAATTATAATAGTAGTAATAATAATAATAGTAGTAAATAAGTAATAATAATAGTAATAATAATAGTAATAATAATATAATAATAGTAATAGCAATAGTAGTAATACTAATAATAGTAGTAGAAGTAGTAGTAATAGTAATAGTAATAGTAATAGTAATAATAATAATAATAATAATAATAATAATAATAATAATAATAATAATAATAATAATAATAATAATAATAATAATTAATAATAATAATATTAATAATAAGAAGAAAGTTACTAAAATCATATCTGTGTAATGGCTTCAGCAACAGGGGTTGTAAGGGCAGAATGTTGCTGATAAACACTTCGGATCGAATTTTACTGTCTGGTAGACGGACCACAAATATAAATCCGTTAACACTAATAATGAGCAGGAATAATCCTGTTACCCTTTGCAGAATCAACATTCTCCTGCTGTTCTATGACATGTCAAAATGCAAACACTTCTGACAAAATGTTGACTAGCCAGCCAATCAAACACCTAGGTCATCATCATGCTCAGGTTTTCTGTCTCCCCAGAACATTCTTACACATGTTTAAATCATATTGGGCACGAGCTGTTCTGCCAACATGACAACGATCCACCAATTTGATGCATGACTGTAGGTTGCCGTGTTGCAATGCAAAATGTCGTTTAGGAATGAGCCAAACTTTTAAAATTACACCCGCTTAGAGATGATGGTTTAAACGACATCTGGGCCGACATGGGTTGGCATTCTTTGGGGGTATTGAGAGTTGACAAGACGAGGTGAGGTGCTTAAAGCAACGAAGTTATCACATGTTTCTACTGCAGAACAACCAACATCTGATGTCGCCGGCGGTGGCGATTAGCAGGAAGGAAACTGTGCTGTTTTTAGCTGTCCTTTCTGCACGAAGAAGCTGAATGGTTCTTCTGGACATAAATAGGCTAATGAGAGACCTTCAGAGCCCTTGACAAATCCTCTTCATCACCAGATAGCACTCCATCATCACCTTCTTTTAGCATATGCTCCCTCAAGTATTCAAAGATTAGGAAGGAAAAGAAGAAGGAAGAAAAAAAGGAGAAAAAAAGTAAGGGAAAAAAAAGAAGGTTATTTTTAATTTTTTTAAAGAAGTGATGTCCACGGAAGGTGTGGCTGTGTTGCCAAGGAAGGCAGCAAGCCTCTTCCACACTAGGATCACACACGGTGAGAAGGAACAACACCTAGAGAGTGCTTCTCTTCCAAGGTTAGATTTTCGAGGTCGTCATAAAGGATAGCCCTCAAGATTGTTCCCGCACACATAATTCAGGGTTTCATTTAGGGGGGGGCAGCCCCCCCCCCTGTAACCATTTTGCCCCCTCTTGGAAATTGTATTATTAAAATTCATTAGAAACTTTGTCACATCTTTAACCATCATGCCCCCCCCCCCCCCCCTTAATATCCAGATTCCTCCAGTTGCCCCCCCCTTGGACAATTTTCTAAATGAAACCCTGTATGATAAGGTCTTGTAATTCGGACGGCAAATAAGGCAAACTTATAACGAGTTTCCCCACAATTTCTTCTTCTCGATGCTTCGGCTAGATGGTTGAGTCAAGGTGCTAGCTAGCCTTCGCCTTCATCAAGAATAATTATTCCTGATGAAGATAGAGCAATCTTCTTGATGTTTCATCTTCTTCACGTTTCGGCTGAAAATGCTGAGAAGAAAATTGAATTGTGGAGAAAGTCGTCATAATCCACAGATAAAGATGTCAACTGAGAGTTCGTGAGAATGAATCAAGCCGATATTTTTATCACTTGGGTGTTAACAAGTGTTGATAGCAGTTGAATGAATATCTAATTGACTGCCATAGCGCATGTATTTCAGAAATGATTAAAATAAAAAATTATTTTAATTGTACATGCCGTACTTGCTTAAAGGAAATAGTGGCTGGATAATTTCTTCCAGGACTTTGAAGGAAATAGTGGCTGTATAATTTCTTCCAGGACTTTGTGCTGTTTATGGAAGCTATTCTGCTGGGGAAGGCTGCACAGACAGTTGCCTACCGGGACTGGGGACCACACAGATACCAGTGCCTACTGGAAACTACATAGACACTATGGAAACTACACAGATACCAGTACTTACTTGAAACTACACTGACACCAGTGCCTACTGGGAACTACATAGACACCAGTGACTACTGGGAACTACATACATAGACACCATGGAAACTACACAGATACCAGTACTTACTTGAAACTACACAGACACCAGAGCCTACTGGGAACTACATAGACACCAGTGACTACTGGGAACTACATAGACACCATGGAAACTACACAGATACCAGTACTTACTCGAAACTACACAGACACCAGAGCCTACTGGGAACTACATAGACACCATGGAAACTACACAGATACCAGTACTTACTCGAAACTACACTGACACCAGTCCCTACTGGAAACTACCCAGCCAGTGCCTTCTGGGAACTACACTGACACCAGTGCCTACTGGAAACTACCCAGCCAGTGCCTTCTGGGAACTATACAGACACCAGTGCCTACTGGGAACTACCCAGCCAGTGCCTTCTGGGAACTAAACTGACACCAGTGCCTACTGGAAACTACCCAGACAGTGCCTTCTGGGAACACCAGTGCCTACTGGAAACTACCCAGCCAGTGCCTTCTGGGAACTACTGACACCAGTGCCTACTGGAAACTACCCAGCCAGTGCCTTCTGGGAACTATACAGACACCAGTGCCTACTGGCCAGTGCCTTCTGGGAACTACACTGACACCAGTGCCTACTGGAAACTACCCAGACAGTGCCTTCTGCGAACTAGACAGACACCAGTGCCTACTAGAAACTACCCAGCCAGTGCCTTCTGGGAACTAGACAGACACTGGGAGCTACCCAGCCAGTGCGTTCTGGGAACTATACAGACACCAGTGCCTAATGAAACCAGGAATCCCAATGCCTTTGAAAAAGGAAGCGTTCAATCTTTGCTGTAGGTTAGTTTAATACCTACATAGATACCTAGTCTAACACTTGCTTTTGTTTGCTCACGCCCTGAAAATTGAGACAAAAAACAGCAACAAACAAATCTAGTCTGTCCATCTGTTAATTAACAAAGCTCATCTTGAAACTCAACACTAGAGAGTTCTGTTTGTGGACCACAGTTGGTTCTGTTCGTGGACCACAGTTGGTTCTGTTCGTGGACCTCAGTTGGTTCTGTTTGTGGACCTCAGTTGGTTCTGTTCGTGGACCTCAGTTGGTTCTGTTCGTGGACCTCAGTTGGTTCTGTTTGTGGACCTCAGTTGGTTCTGTTTGTGGACCTCAGTTGGTTCTGTTCGTGGACCTCAGTTGGTTCTGTTCGTGGACCTCAGTTGGTTCTGTTCGTGGACCTCAGTTGGTTCTGTTCGTGGACCTCAGTTGGTTCTGTTCGTGGACCTCAGTTGGTTCTCTTCAAGAGGACCAGAGTTGGTTCTGTTCAAGGACCACAGTTGGTTCTGTTCAAGGACCACAGTTGGTTCTGTTCAAGGACCACAGTTGGTTCTGTTCATGGACCAAAGTTGGTTCTGTTCAAGGACCTCAGTTGGTTATGTTCGGAGACCTCAGTTGGTTCTGTTCAAGACCACAGTTGGTTCTGTTCAAGGACCACAGTTGGTTCTGTTCAAGGACCACAGTTGGTTCTGTTCAAGGACCACAGTTGGTTCTGTTGATGGACCACAGTTGGTTCTGTTCAAGGACCACAGTTGGTTCTGTTCAAGGACCACAGTTCAAGGACCACAGTTGGTTCTGCCAAGGACCACAGTTGGTTCTGTTCAAGGACCTCAGTTGGTTCTGTTCATGGACCACAGTTGGTTCTGTTCAAGGGCCATGGTTAGTTCTGTTCAAGGACCACGGTTGGTTCTGTTCAAGGACCACAGTTGGTTCTGTTCAAGGACCACAGTTGGTTCTGTTCAAGGACCACAGTTGGTTCCGTTCAAGGACCACAGTTGGTTCTGTTGATGGACCATAGTTGGTTCTGTTCAAGGACCTCATTTGGTTCTGTTCAAGGACCACAGTTGGTTCTGTTTAAGGACCACAGTTGTGGTTCTGTTCAAGGACCTCAGTTGGTTCTGTTCAAGGACCACAGTTGGTTCTGTTCATGGACCACAGTTGGTTCTGTTCATGGACCACAGTTGGTTCTGTTCAAGGACCTCAGTTGGTTCTGTTCAAGGACCACAGTTAGCTCTGTTCAAGGACCACAGTTGGTTCTGTTCATGGACCACAGTTGGTTCTGTTCAAGGACCACAATTACATAGCTCTGTTCAAGGACCACAGTTGGTTCTGTTCAAGGACCTCAGTTGGTTCTGTTCAAGGACCACAGTTAGCTCTGTTCAAGGACCACAGTTGGTTCTGTTCAAGGACCTCAGTTGGTTCTGTTCAAGGACCACAGTTAGCTCGGACCACAGTTGGTTCTGTTCAAGGACCACAGTTGGTTCTGTTGATGGACCACAGCTGGTTCTGTTCAAGGACCACAGTTGGTTCTGTTCAAGGACCACAGTTGGTTCCGTTCAAGGACCACAGTTGGTTCTTCCTAGGACCACAGTTGGTTCTGTTCGTGGACTACAGTTGGTTATGTTCATGGACCACAGTTGGTTCTGTTCAAGGGCCACGGTTAGTTCTGTTCAAGGACCACGGTTGGTTCTGTTCAAGGACCACAGTTGGTTCTGTTCAAGGACCACAGTTGGTTCTGTTCAAGGACCACAGTTGGTTCTGTTCAAGGACCACAGTTGGTTCTGTTGATGGACCACAGCTGGTTCTGTTCAAGGACCACAGTTGGTTCTGTTCAAGGACCACAGTTGGTTCCGTTCAAGGACCACAGTTGGTTCTTCCAAGGACCACAGTTGGTTCTGTTCGTGGACCACAGTTGGTTATGTTGATGGACCACAGTTGGTTCTGTTGATGGGCCATAGTTGGTTCTGTTCAAGGACCTAATTTGGTTCTGTTCAAGGACCACAGTTGGTTCTGTTCGTGGACCACAGTTGGTTCTGTTGATGGACCATAGTTGGTTCTGTTCAAGGACCTCATTTGGTTCTGTTCAAGGACCACAGTTGGTTCTGTTCAAGGACCACAGTTGGTTCTGTTCGTGGACTACAGTTGGTTCTGTTTGTGGACCACAGTTGGTTCCGTTTGTGGACCACAGTTGGTTCTGTTCAAGGACCACAATTGGTTCTGCCAAGGACCACAGTTGGTTCTGTTCGTGGACCACAGTTGGTTCTGTTCGTGGACCACAGTTGGTTCTGTTCAAGGACCACAGTTGGTTCTGTTCATGGACCACAGTTGGTTCTGTTGATGGACCACAGTTGGTTCTGTTCAAGGACCACAGTTGGTTCTGTTCATGGACCAAAGTTGGTTCTGTTCAAGGTCCACAGTTGGTTCTGTTCAAGGACCAGAGTTGGTTCTGTTCAAGGACCACAGTTGGTTCTGTTCAAGGACCACTCTGTTCAAGTACCACAGTTGGTTCTGTTCGTGAACCACAGTTGGTTCTGTTCGTGGACCACAGTTGGTTCTGTTCGTGGACCACAGTTGGTTCTGTTCAAGGACCACAGTTAGTTCTGTTCAAGGACCACAGTTGGTTCTGTTCGTGGACCACAGTTGGTTCTGTTCAAGGACCATAGTTGGTTCTGTTCAAGGACCTCAGTTGGTTCTGTTCAAGGACCACAGTTGGTTCTGTTCGTGGACCACAGTCGGTTCTGTTCGTGGACCACAGTTGGTTCTGTTCGTCCACAGTTGGTTCTGTTCGTGGACCATAGTTGGTTCTGTTCAAGGACCTGAGTTGGTTCTGTTCGTGGACCACAGTTGGTTCTGTTCACCACAGCTGGTTCTGTTCAAGGACCACAGTTAGTTCTGTTCAAGGACCACAGTTGGTTCTGTTCAAGGACCACAGTTGGTTCTGTTCAAGGACCACAGTTGGTTCTATCAAGGACCACAGTTGGTTCTGTTCGTGGACCACAGTCGGTTCTGTTCGTGGACCACAGTTGGTTCTGTTCGTCCACAGTTGGTTCTGTTCGTGGACCATAGTTGGTTCTGTTCAAGGACCTGAGTTGGTTCTGTTCGTGGACCACAGTTGGTTCTGTTCACCACAGCTGGTTCTGTTCAAGGACCACAGTTAGTTCTGTTCAAGGACCACAGTTGGTTCTGTTCAAGGACCACAGTTGGTTCTGTTCAAGGACCACAGTTGGTTCTATCAAGGACCACAGTTGGTTCTATCAAGGACCACAGTTGGTTCTGTTCATGGACCAAAGTTGGTTCTGTTCAAGGACCACAGTTGGTATATTCTATGACAACAGTTGGTTCTGTTCAAGGACCACAGTTGGTTCTGTTCAAGGACTACAGTTGGTTCCGTTCAAGGACCACAGTTGGTTCTGTTCGTGGACCACAGTTGGTTCTGTTTGTGGACCACAGTTGGTTCCGTTTGTGGACCACAGTTGGTTCCGTTTGTGGACCACAGTTGGTTCTGTTCAAGAGCCACAGTTGGTTCTGTTCATGGACCACAGTTTTTTCTGTTCGTGGACCACAGTTGGTTCTGTTCGTGGACCACAGTTGGTTCTGTTCGTGGATCACAGTTGGTTCTGTTCAAGGACCTCAGTTGGTTCTGTTCAAGGACCACAGTTGGTTCTGTTCAAGGACCATAGTTGGTTCTGTTCATGGACCACAGTTGGTTCTGTTCAAGGACCACAGTTGGTTCTGTTCAAGGACCTCAGTTGGTTATGTTCGGAGACCTCAGTTGGTTCTGTTCAAGACCACAGTTGGTTCTGTTCAAGGACCACAGTTGGTTCTGTTCAAGGACCACAGTTGGTTCTGTTCAAGGACAACAGTTGGTTCTGTTCATGGACCACAGTTGGTTCTGTTCAAGGACCACAGTTGGTTCTGTTGATGGACCACAGTTAGCTCTGTTCAAGGACCACAGTTGGCTCTGTTCAAGGACCACAGTTGGTTCTGTTCATGGACCACAGTTGGTTCTCTTCAAGAGGACCAGAGTTGGTTCTGTTCAAGGACCTCAGTTGGTTCTGTTCAAGGACCACAGTTGGTTCTGTTCAGGGACCACAGTTGTGATGTTTCTAGAGTTCTCCTGTAGATACCTTCAACCGCTCAACTTCTACTGGTCTAGTGATGTGTTTGGCCGCCTGAGATTCCCAAGGCTTCAAATGGTCCTCACAGTGGGCCTGGAGCCATCAAATGTGCATTACGTACAATGCTTGGAGATACACCACATCACAATAAGCCTAGCTAATGCCACACACACCAAGTCATTTTGAAAATTTGATCAACCACGGGAGCTATTTGGAGAGGCAACTTTTGACCTTTCTACTTTTAACTTCCTCTCTTCCCCACTTCCTTCACTTCCTATACTCTCTCTAACCCTTGATCCCATCCCTCCCACACTCTCTAACCCTTTATCCCATCCCTCCCACACTCTCTTAGCCTTCATCCCATCCCTCCCACACTCTCTTAGCCTTCATCCCATCCTCCCACACTCTCTTAGCCTTCATCCCATCCCTCCCACACTCTAACCCTTCATCCCATCCCTCCCACACTCTAACCCCCCTTCCCCTACTATACCTTCTTCCCTTCCCATCCGCACTTTTATCCCTTCTCCCCACACTCCAACCCTTTTCTCCTTCCATACCTTCTGACACTTCTTTCCTTCCATCCCATACCCTTTCATCCCTTCCTTCTCATACTGTACCTACACCCTTTCATCCCTTCCTTATCATACCTACACCCTTTCATCCCTTCCTTCTCATACCCTATACCCTTTCATCCCTTCCTTCTCATACCTACACCCTTTCATCCCTTCCTTCTCATACCCTATACCCTTTCATCCCTTCCTTCTCATACCCTATACTCTTTCATCCCTTCCCTCCCATTCCACCAACAACTTCTGAGAATCTCTTAACTCGAAACACTGAGATCATCCAAAGTGTAAAAGAGGAGTGGCCCTATTTCTAGCCCTGGACATTATACACCGTCCAGAACCTGTCCCAGTAAGTGGACCCCCAATCCCAACCCTAGCCCTTGAACTCGGGTCATTGTACAGCATAGGAACCGACATGTGTACAGAGCAAGCAGAGCCCCTAGTCACACCTATGACCTAGTCACACCTATGTCCCAGCAAACACAGCCTAGCCTCCAGTATGCAATCCCAGCCTCCATCCCTCTCTCTCTCCATCTCACACACACACACACACACACACACACACACACACACACACAAACGAACCAGCATTCTAGGCCAGCCTGGCAGTCTGGGACTTAATTAATTGATTGAACAAATATCTAAGCTTCAAACCCCCTGCATGTAATTCCATCCCATCCATCATCCCACCCACCAGACAGTATTCCAGTCTCCTAATTTCATATACACGAATAATACATGAGCCTGTGAGTGAATGTGGAGCAGCATTACTGCACTGGTATTACTGGGCTCTATACCTACTCAAAACCATTCACTTACAGGTCATAATGCTGGTTCCACTTGGGATCTAGGGAAGATTTGATGGAGTCAGTGGAGTGGCATTGGCCACTGCCATCCACCACAATCTTAGCAAAAGGATCTGGTAGTCCTGAAAGGTGGGGAGAAGAGGAAGGGAAGAGGGAGGAGGGAGAGAGGTGGTAGAATAGATAAGGAATAGAGGCAGCAGATGTTGATTGAATTCAAAAGGAAAGTGAAGGTGTTTTTTAAAGGGAAGTTCAGTGGAATTAAAAGTGGAAGTGTCATACACACACATACAGCCACAACAAGGTCAACTTACTGAAGAAGTCTTTCTTCATGAGATTCTTTGCTGAATGCACTGTACAAAAGTATAGATTACAGAGGTCAATATCTATCACTGATGATAAGAACTAGCCAATATATGCTCGCTATGTCTATAGAGGTACAGGATAAACTGGCAAGAACACTTCCCTCCCCCAACAAAATTCGTGAATCCAAACTTCTGGAGTGAGCTTCTACCTCCAATAAGCACCCATCAGCTGGGCTGTAGGGCCTAGGTCTCGACTGGCAGCTGTTACCCAAAATAGGATAGGGCAAGATGTGTTTGCATGTGCAAGGGAGTTGCAAATACTTGTAGGAGAGGACTTATTCTTGCCAGATTGATCCATAGTATATTCAAAGACACCATGCATCTACTGCTTAGAGACAATGCAACTAGTATTACTCAAGTTGTAACAGATAGAATGGGGGAAAAATGAATGCAGCAACTCCATTTTTGAAACAATTTCTAGCCACATGATGGGTACCAAGCTACATATGCACTACGAGCTGACTGATAGCTTCCCGCTGAGTGTGTGCGCGCGTATGTTACGACTTACCTGTCAACCTAAGCTTTGTCCTTCTCTCGGCTCCATCCATATCAACTGTCATAGAAAAGATCAAGACTGCAATTCTTTAATCCTAGACTATCACACTACAACAAAACTACACACGCAGCACCTCCCAGCCAACTGGAACAAGCCACTCGCTATTCACGATCAAAATCAATTGTGCATTCTTTTTTGCCACGAACATAATATACTCGTAAATTAATTGAGTTCTTATTACACGTCCGTAAATTCAATACCCGCCCGCGCGAATTCCCAATACCGCACGTGCGGGATGCACGCGACATTATTCTTGGAAATGGAAGATCAACTGGTCAAGCTGATAACTTCTTTCGACAGAGTAGGAAGCTCTAGTAATCTAGCTAAAGAATGCCTAGAGTTCTTGGAAAATCACAGAGGCAGAGAGCGGCAGGCTCATCCAAGGTTGTGCTGTGCTATGCTGAGCCAAGCTGAAGGAGGCAACCTTGACATGAGAGATGTGTTACACTTTGTTGGAGCGGCTGAAGTATTCAGTGTAGTTTATGACAACATGACACGTACCAAGTGAGTGAGTTACCGCATGTGCAAACCACTGAGTGATATGTTTGTGTAACTTTACATAGAGAGACCCTTTACCAATTCATAGGTTGGGATTCGACTTTCTAGTTAAATTGGCTCACTTGGACTGCGACTGCGAATTTATTCATAGGGTATTAGACAGTTGAACTTCACCAGGAATGCCAGTAAAACCAGTCAGATTTGCAGCAAGTTATTAACTTGATAGAAGGTATATGTACAAATTGAGCATAATCATCTGAACACCAACAGTTTTGCATGTATGACAGTGGATAAAAAGAGCTTGAGAATCCTGAATGTTGTAGCAAAGATAGCTTGCAAGTGAAGCAGAAGGAACCATTCCATAAAAACGCTCAATTTGTGCATTGTTTTATCCTCGTGACTAGCACGATTTATTCACTTGATTTGCCTGAAGCGTCATAAAGGTTCACAGATTCCACGTGTACGGTATCGTGTCCTAGGCTACCTGACCCCTCCCTCGTCTCGGGGTAGCAATTGGAAAGTAAAAGAGCTAAGAACCAGATCTAAAATGTCTCAAAACACCCCCCCCCCCCCCCCCCTGAGCACAAAAGTGCTAGAGTTTCATTCAGACGTTGTTGCTGAACAGTCCTCAACATGTTCTGCATGTCAGTCAGGCGACTCAGACAGTGGACTAAATGCATGCATTGTGCCAAAGACATGCACACATCCCCAAGACATACATGCACACATCTCCATGCTTTGCACTTGACAATGGCAAGTCAAATAGTCCCAAGCAAGAGGCTAGTAGCACGATGTGAGGTTTGGCTGAAGTGTAGTTGATGACAAGACAGCTTCCACAACGACTAGGTTAGGCCCTCAGGGCACTTGTGAGAGAGCATCATGTCCCACTTGATCTTGCTACGCAGTGTCTCACATGTTGCCCACAATTAAGAGGTTGCTCAGGGCTCTTGGCCTTTCGAGCTGCTGGCACTAGCTGTATTTCAGTCTTCCTTCCCCAAGGTGGACCTATTATATATATAACGAACAAGCATAGATTATTGAAGGTGTATATTTGCAGGCTTTCCACTGCTAAGTGGCTGGCTGGCGAGCTGTCAAAACTTATCCAGTCCGGCGGGTTCACCGCTATCCTCACGACCCAAGCCAAGTGTGTCACCGCTATGTCCCCTTCGTCAAGGATGTTGCTGTCTTCATGGCAACAGCTGGTGAGCATTGTCTGTAGACTACCGGACGTCTTGGCTAACAGGCTTGGCCGGCAGCTCAAAGAGTCGCTTCTGCCTCTGCCTTATTTCAGGTTGCTTGGGGAGAGCTTCAGGGATAGTCTCGTGACCCTTCACAAAGATGCACAAGGTACAGTAGGTACTATATCTGTGAGTATATTTGGTAGATCTTTGTGATGTGATACCCATGTACCTATCTTATTTGGGGGTGGGTGTGTGTGTCAGACCAAGGTATGGTGCCCGAGGACACGTCTCCTCCCCCAGCCTTCCTCACTCAAACACATTTTTATTCCACAGAGTTACATAAGAACATGTAGCAATGAACACATTTCTTCCCCCCCCCCCCAAAAAAAATCTCCAGATAAAAGACCCTGGTTAAGAAAGGAGTGGAGCAATTTGATTGGTTAATTGTACCCCCACCCGAATTGCTTAGTAGCCTACGGGACCTGTGATTTTAATGAGGCCATTTTATTGTACGTTACAGATCCACTTATCTCCCTCAGACGCAGCATGAATTATTATGACTACAGTCTGGACATGTTAGACATTAAATCATGAGGGATGTATAGTCTACGCCTTAGAAACCCTCAGGCCCTTTCTAATGCCCTCGCTGAGCTCAGGTCGCTATAACCCCAATCTTCTGGAAACCCTTTCGGCCGCAAGGAGAATCTGCCTGCAGGTGTTTTATTGTGCGTGCCTGTAATGAGTGACCTCCATCCCCAGTCAAGCATCGACTACTGTCAGCACATCAGTATTGTTCTCACCCTGTCTGTGCACTATGTATGTGTGTGCATCCAGCACAATTTAATTGTACGTAGGTGTGGTTAATTTTTGGTAATGCGAGTCCAATAAAAAGAATGTTGCGTATTGTGCGGGCATGACAAATATGAACTCTAGTTTCTATTGGTTGGGGGGGCGGGGGGAGGGGGGAGGGGAACATATTAAAGGCGTGAGATCCCTGCCTTTCTGGAAGAAACTGTGCCTGTTATTAGTCCGGCTGGGCATTGTGCAGCTGTCTCTATCTGTAGAGTCGGTGCTGACCAAACCTGACTCTTACAGAACGTAAGAAATGACAAGCAACTCTCTTATAATTTATTAATCAAGCAGCTCCTTTCTATTAGGTTCTCACTCCACTGTTGACTCTACTTGTTAAAATGCCGATTGTGGCAAAGTCTCCTCCTGCTCGGGAGTAGGTGTGTCTTCATCGCTAGTGACTGGACAAATTTGTACGTGTGTATGTCTATGCCTGACATTCTCCAAGCTCTGCTCAGCAATGGTTTAAACTGTTCGCAAATCCCGTCCGGTGCATACGTACACACACTCGGCGATCCTCATCTTGAATTTTCTCTGCACATGGGCACTTCTCAGTAACCCTTTGCTCGGCTTTGAGCAGTGCAGTAAGTGCCCAGCTTCACAACCAGTCTTTATGGCTGCTTAAAAGGGGTGACAGTTGCATTTTTTAATTTTTTAATTTTTACCTGTGGTTACAACTTTAGAGCTCAGTATGTCAACGCCTTCAATTTTCCACCCGCGCGCTTAACCAGGTAATACATTTTTAACGCCTATTTCAAACGGTCATTGTATGCTCTAGAGCTTCCTCTAGCCACTCGTACCATTTACAATTTTTTTGCACTTCGCAACTCGGAGTGGTTTTGGACGGCGATTTTGGGGTGCAGGTTTTTTAGGTCCATCCACTTTAGGGTCTAGTAACTTGCCTATAGTTATACCTATGAAACATATTTTAGTATCAAAAGAGAGCACACAGAGAGACCTATCTTTTGAGCTATATATCAAGTCCATACCATGAAGTTTGCAGAATCTACTGAGCTCTAAAGTTGTAACCACAGGTAAAAAAAAAATTAATGTGTCCACCGTTCCCCCTTTTAACCAAGTCCACATCTGTCGTCCACTTCACCAAGTTCACATTGTCGGCCGCTTCGCCAAGTACACAGCCATCGTCCACTTCGCCAAGTCTACATCATCAACTACTTCACCAAGTACACATCGTCGGCCACTTTGCAAAGTCCACATCCATCGTCCACTTCGCCAAGTACACATCATTAGTCACTTTGCTAACATTGTCGGCCGCTTCGCTAAGTCCACATCGTCGGCCACTTGATCAAGTACACATCATCGTCCACTTCGCCAAGTACACATCCGTCGTCCACTTCGCCAAGTACACATCGTCGGCCACTTGATCAAGTCCACATCGTTGGCCACTTGATCAAGTCCACATCGTCGGCCACTTCACCAAGTCCACATCGTCGGCCACTTCACCAAGTCCACATCGTCGGCCACTTCACCAAGTCCACATCGTTGGCCACTTGATCAAGTCCACATCGTCGGCCACTTGATCAAGTCCACATCGTCGGCCACTTGATCAAGTCCACATCGTCGGTCACTTGATCAAGTCCACATCGTCGGCCACTTGATCAAGTCCACATCGTCGGCCACTTGATCAAGTCCACATCGTCGGCCACTTCACCAAGTCCACATCATCTCGGCCACTTGATCAAGTCCACATCGTCGGCCACTTGATCAAGTCCACATCGTCGGCCACTTGATCAAGTCCACATCGTCGGCCACTTGATCAAGTCCACATCGTCGGCCACTTGATCAAGTCCACATCGTCGGCCACTTGATCAAGTCCACATCGTCGGCCACTTGATCAAGTCCACATCGTCGGCCACTTGATCAAGTCCACATCGTCGGCCACTTGATCAAGTCCACATCGTCGGCCACTTGATCAAGTACACATCGTCGGCCACTTCACCAAGTACACATCGTCGGCCACTTCACCAAGTACACATCGTCGGCCACTTCACCAAGTACACATCGTCGGCCACTTCACCAAGTCCACATCGTCGGCCACTTCGCCAAGTCCACATCGTCGGCCACTTCGCCAAGTCCACATCGTCGGCTACTTCGTTGCTGGATCTTCCACTTAGCAACAGTGCCTTGTTGCCCATGGAAGATGTCTGAGTGGTAATATCATTATATGTGTGCACATTCTCTCATTCCTTTACAAGAAGCACACAGAAGGACCAAGTGTAGGGGAACATGTAAATCGTATTTGCCCGAACATGGTCGCAGTAGCAGCACCAAATTTTCCTCTCCATTTCACGGGCGGTACTTCGCAAACCAAATGTGCCAATTTTGCTGAACCTAGTGTCACGGCGGATAAAATGAACTACTGGGCGTGGCCGTAGTGTGTGGTCTCATACTGCAGCTGCTCTCGTTGCTTGTGTGTTTGTGTGTGTGAAATGTTTGGAATAACTGTATGAGCTATTATGCTTCAGCTCTTTTAAGACCTCACAAAGACGGTTGAATTTTTGTCGAGGTCTGGGAATTAAGAAGCTGAACAGAAACAGAAAAGCAAGCACGAGACTTGGAGGAAGAAAGCATCGAGTTGGCAATGTTACCAAAGTCAAGCCTGATCACATTGGGGTCAGAGCTTACTCTAGCTTCTGCATGGTGGTAGATAGGTAGGAGCTTACTCTAGCTTCTGCATGATGGTTAGATGTGGTAGCTTCTGCATGGTGGGAGCTTACTCTAGCTTCTGCATGGTGGTAGATAGGTAGGAGCTTACTCTAGCTTCTGCATGGTGGTAGATGTGGGAGCTTACTCTAGCTTCTGCATGGTGGTAGATGGTGGGAGCTTACTCTAGCTTCTGCATGGTGGTAGATAGGTAGGAGCTTACTCTAGCTTCTGCATGGTGGTAGATGTGGGAGCTTACTCTAGCTTCTGCATGGTGGTAGATAGGTAGGAGCTTACTCTAGCTTCTGCATGGTGGTAGATGTGGGAGCTTACTCTAGCTTCTGCATGGTGGTAGATAGGTAGGAGCTTACTCTAGCTTCTGCATGATGGTAGATGTGGGAGTTTACTCTAGCTTCTGCATGGTTGTAGATGGTGGGAGCTTACTCTAGCTTCTGCATGGTGGTAGATAGTTGGGAGCTTACTCTAGCTTCTGTATGGTTGTAGATGGTGGGAGCTTACTCTAGCTTCTGCATAGTTGTAGATGGTGTGAGCTTACTCTAGCTTCTGCATGGTGGTAGATAGTTGGGAGCTTACTCTAGCTTCTGCATGGTTGTAGATGGTGAGAGCTTACTCTAGCTTCTACATGGTAGATAGTTGGTAGCTTACTCTAGCTTCTGCATGGTTGTAGATGGTGGGAGCTTACTCTAGCTTCTGCATGGTGGTAGATGTGGGAGTTTACTCTAGCTTCTGCATGGTTGTAGATGGTGGGAGCTTACTCTAGCTTCTGCATGGTGGTAGATGTGGGAGCTTACTCTAGCTTCTGCATGGTTGTAGATGGTGGGAGCTTACTCTAGCTTCTGCATGGTTGTAGATGGTGGGAGCTTACTCTAGCTTCTGCATGGTGGTAGATGTGGGAGCTTACTCTAGCTTCTGCATGGTGGTAGATAGGTGGGAGCTTACTCTAGCTTCTGCATGGTTGTAGATGGTGAGAGCTTACTCTAGCTTCTGCATGGTAGATAGTTGGTAGCTTACTCGAGCTTCTGCATGGTGGTAGATGGTGGGAGCTTACTCTAGCTTCTGCATGATGGTAGATGTGGGAGTTTACTCTAGCTTCTGCATGGTTGTAGATGGTGGGAGCTTACTCTAGCTTCTGCATGGTGGTAGATGTGGGAGCTTACTCTAGCTTCTGCATGGTGGTAGATAGGTGGGAGCTTACTCTAGCTTCTGCATGGTTGTAGATGGTGAGAGCTTACTCTAGCTTCTGCATGGTAGATAGTTGGTAGCTTACTCGAGCTTCTGCATGGTGGTAGATGGTGGGAGCTTACTCTAGCTTCTGCATGATGGTAGATGTGGGAGTTTACTCTAGCTTCTGCATGGTTGTAGATGGTGGGAGCTTACTCTAGCTTCTGCATGGTGGTAGATAGTGGGAGCTTACTCTAGCTTCTGCATGATAGTAGATGTGGGAGTTTACTCTAGCTTCTGCATGGTGGTAGATAGGTGGGAGCTTCTGCATGGTTGAAGATGAGCTTACTCTAGCTTCTGCATGGTGGTAGATAGGTGGGAGCTTACTTGAGCTTCTGCATGGTGGTAGATAGGTGCTTTATTTAGAGTGTGACATAAGCTCCGACAATTAAGATGGCTAACTTTGGGGGAGGGCCTTACACCACTTCTACTCTGGCAAATGCAGTCCTCACCGCACACACTAACATGCATTCCCATAGCAAGGGAAGTTGGTTTCAATTTACGTGACCTAACACAAAACAACCAAACTTCCCTATTTGAGGAACAGGTTGAGGAAAACCAGCAAACAAGAGAGGATGAGAGAGCACCAGTGGGAGCCGAGTCTGAGAGCCAGGCGAGATCAAGATCACATGACAGCAATGCATTCCATATTGTACCGAGCAAGGTGTGTTAGCGAGAGGTCGTTTGATTGCTGGCTGTAGTCTGGTGATGTGAACAGAAACTGCTGAACAGCAACAACAGAGTCTAGACATGCTACATTCAGAGTCTAGACATGCTACATTCAGAGTCTAGACATGCTACATTCAGAGTTTGGCAGGCCAAGAAGGCGATAATTATTACAATTAGGTAGTGTGTTTTATTTATAGAATAATAAAGTCTTGGCAGTGTATGTATCTGTTGGTATGTGCCTTCTCTCCTGGCAGGTCACTCTCTCTCTCTCTCTCTCTCTCTCTCTGGACATGGCTGCTCAGCCTGCCTGCTTTCTCCTTGCATGTCTACTAACTGTTAGACAATGATGTCCACTCCTCGTGGCTCCATTTCTTTCCTTGTTGCAGAGGTTCCTGATCTCTCTCCGTCTTTAATTTATTATTATTATTATTAGTAGTAGTAGTAGTAGTAGTAATAGTAATAGTATTATCATACTTAAATATGTTGTCTTACTATTTTTTTGCTCCCGCTGGTCTGTCTCCCTCCTCAATCTGTTGCTCCTGCTGGTCTGGGCCCCACTTCTCTATCTGTTTCTTGGGTAGTTTGGTTGTTGCGTATTATATGCTATCGCCATCACCCAGAATAAGGTTGGCACACACACTTGGTTATTTGCCATCATCTAGCGCCAGAAGCTGATGGTGGTGTGTAGAGGTTCAAGTAACGACTGCAGGTAAGCATGTGCACGATTGTTGGGCTACAAAGGAGAACATTTAATACTATGCCGAGTGAATGATGCAAACCCCCTCCATCGTTGATGGCAAGGAGGTGTGATGTGGGAGCAGGCTATGTACATAGCCACCTTCAATGGATGACGAGTATGCTAAGAAATAAAATTGAATTACATGTAGCAGGTAAGTTTGAAGCGAAGCCGAGTCAGTCACCCTGCCAAGAAACTAGTTTTTATAATTAGGTTTTTGAAGATGTATTTAGTGATTTTATCAGGAGGGGCATGACCCAGACGCCAAGAAACTAGTTTTTATAATTAGGTTTTTGAAGATGTATTTAGTGATTTTATCAGGAGGGGCATGACCCAGACATTTTTTAAAAATTATTTTTTTTAAAATATCTTCAAGTGAAGAGAAACACTGTATGATCATGAAATACCTTTTTGCCTCGGGTGGGCGTATGTTTATCACAATAAATGGCCTCCTTGTACGCGCGTGTGAACTGCAACATCTTAATTCTGCGCATCTAATTGCATTGCTACGTAAGAGACGGTTCGGTGCAGTGATGGCAAAAAGGATGGAAATGAGAGCAAGAAATGAGTGAATAAGATCAGAGCCTACTTGAGGAACCGAGGAGAGCAACTCTAGGGCAAGGACAACATGAGAGGAACAGAGGAGAGCAACTCTAGGGCAAGGACAACATGAGAGTAACAGAGGAGAGGAACTCTAGGGCAAGGACAACATGAGAGGAACAGAGGAGAGCAACTCTAGGGCAAGCACAACACGAGAGGAACAGAGGAGAGCAACTCTAGGGCAAGGTCAACATGAGAGGAACAGAGGAGAGCAACTCTAGGGCAAGGACAGCATGAGAGAAACAGAGGGGAGCAACTCTAGGGCAAGGACAACACGAGAGGAACAGAGGAGAGCAACTCTAGGGCAAGGACAACATGAGAGGAACAGAGGAGAGCAACTCTAGGGCAAGGACAACACGAGAGGAACAGAGGAGAGCAACTCTAGGGCAAGGCCAACATGAGAGGAACAGAGGAGAGCAACTCTAGGGCAAGCACAACACGAGAGGAACAGAGGAGAGCTCTAGGGCAAGGACAACATGAGAGGAACAGAGGAGAGCAACTCTAGGGCAAGGACAACAAGAGAGGAACAGAGAGGAGAGCAACTCTAAGGCAAGGACAGAGGAGAGCAACTCTGGGGCAAGGACAACAAGAGAGGAACAGAGAGGAGAGCAACTCTAGGGTAAGACAGAGTGCTGCTCTACCAACTCTCACAGAATTTAACTCTTCTCTAAGAATATTTATTTAATATAGAATTTGGCTTCCAAACCTACATTGCCACACCCCTTTGCTAACACCCAATCTTTGTGGTATTGATTTCATTTCTTGTGTTGCAAAGTGATGAATGGAGGACGTCGTGTATGTGTGTGGATCTGATGCATTTGCAGATTGAGCTAGAGGGCCTCCTATCCGCTGATTGGCTGCCACTCTTCAGGTTGGGCAGTGCACAGGCAGTGCAGGTGCCATCTATAAATGTTCACAACCTGTGAAATTTCAAATTTGTGCGTGTGTAGATCTTATAGTTGTTGACGGGCTGAGTACTAAGAAAAATGGATTGTCTTGGGGCAGAGGTGAAGCAAGTCTCCTTAGAATAATATTGTCTTGATTTGTTTTCCCTGTGGCAAGCAGCTTGCATCAGCATACAAAGCCAAGTGGGACAGACATCTTTATTCTCTTCACTTACAGTCCAAGTTCAAGGACATGATTAACCTGGAAGAGGAGATGCAACTTTCTGTGGGTGCAGAACCATTCATGGCTTCCTATTTCCATTTATTTCTAAAGGCACATTTGGACAATTTAGTGACCCTCTCGTGCTGGGAGATGCGGTGTGTGACTCGCTGGACCAACGCCTGCCCACTCACCTGCCCACTTCCTAAATGGTTGTCATGTCTGGATGGGGAAGATCCTCCTGGAGACATGACTGTGTCCTCTCGCAGATCACAGATGGTTTGGAGAATTAAGACTATCCTCACACTAGTGGACAGTGATAGTGATGCTACTTCTGGAGACATGACTGTGTCCTGTCGCAGATCACAGATGGTCTGGAGAATTAAACCTATCCTCACACTAGTGGACAGTGATATTACTTCTGGAGACATGACTGTGTCCCCTGTCACAGATCACAGATGGTTTGGAGAATTACGCCTATCTTCATTCTGGTTTACAAGATGGATGCTGGCCTAGAAGGCCGGAGCCCTGCCAACCATCCCATCTGATCATGCCTCTTCACTCAGATTTGGTTGTTGACTCATCAGAGGTATGTGTGGCTGTTGGAACTAACAGTCTCCCCGAAAACCTTGCATCAAGTATTGCCCGAGCAAGCATGAGGAAGCAGACATTTGTAGAGAGACTGTTCCAAGGTAGCTATGACACACGGTGGAAACTAGAGGATTGAGTTTTGACGTCGGATTCAGTAATTGACATCTTGCCACGTGAGGTCACAGGGGTGATGGATCCTGTTCCAATGAAAGCTCTTGCAACATGAGGTCACAGGGATGATGGGTCCTGTTCCAGTGAAAGCTCCACATGAGGTCACAGGGATGATGGGTCCTGTTCCAGTGAAAGCTCTAGCAACATGAGGTCACAGGGATGATGGGTCCTGTTCCAGTGAAAGCTCTAGCAACATGAGGTCACAGGAGTGATGGGTCCTGTTCCAGTGAAAGCTCCACATGATGTCACAGTGATGATGGGTCCTGTTCCAGTGAAAGCTCCACATGAGGTTACAGTGGTGATGGATCCTGTTCCAGTGAAAGCTCCACATGAGGTCACATGGTGATGGATCCTGTTCCAGTGAAAGCTCTTGCCACATGAGGTCACAGGGATGATGGGTCCTGTTCCAGTGAAAGCTCTTGCAACATGAGGTCACAGGGATGATGGATCCTGTTCCAGTGAAAGCTCCACATGAGGTCACATGGTGATGGGTCCTGTTCCAGTGAAAGCTCTTGCAACATGAGGTCACAGGGATGATGGGTCCTGTTCCAGTGAAAGCTCTTGCAACATGAGGTCACAGGGATGATGGGTCCTGTTCCAGTGAAAGCTCTTGCAACATGAGGTCACAGGGGCGATAGGTCCTGTTCCAGTGAAAGCTCTTATGAGGTCACAGTGGTGATGGGTCCTGTTCCAGTGAAAGCTCTTGCAACATGAGGTCACAGGGATGATGGGTCCTGTTCCAGTGAAAGCTCTTGCAACATGAGGTCACAGGGATGATGGGTCCTGTTCCAGTGAAAGCTCTTGCAACATGAGGTCACAGGGATGATGGGTCCTGTTCCAGTGAAAGCTCTTGCCACATGAGGTCACAGTGATGATGGGTCCTGTTCCAGTGAAAGCTCTTGCAACATGAGGTCACAGGGGCGATGGGTCCTGTTCCAGTGAAAGCTCCACATGAGGTCACAGGGTGATGGGTCCTGTTCCAGTGAAAGCTCTTGCAACATGAGGTCACAGGGGCGATGGGTCCTGTTCCAGTGAAAGCTCCACATGAGGTCAGGGTGATGGGCCCTGTTCCAGTGAAAGCTCTTGCAACATGAGGTCACAGGGATGATGGGTCCTGTTCCAGTGAAAGCTCTTGCCACATGAGGTCACAGTGATGATGGGTCCTGTTCCAGTGAAAGCTCTTGCAACATGAGGTCACATGGGGCGATGGGTCCTGTTCCAGTGAAAGCTCTACATGAGGTCACAGGGTGATGGGTCCTGTTCCAGTGAAAGCTCTTGCAACATGAGGTCACAGGGGCGATGGGTCCTGTTCCAGTGAAAGCTCCACATGAGGTCACAGGGTGATGGGTCCTGTTCCAGTGAAAGCTCTTGCAACATGAGGTCACAGGGATGATGGGTCCTGTTCCACTGAAAGCTCCACATGAGGTCACAGGATCATGGGTCCTGTTCCAGTGAAAGCTCTTGCAACATGAGGTCACAGGGATGATGGGTCCTGTTCCACTGAAAGCTCCACATGAGGTCACAGGATCATGGGTCCTGTTCCAGTGAAAGCTCTTGCAACATGAGGTCACAGGGATGATGGGTCCTGTTCCACTGAAAGCTCCACATGAGGTCACAGGATCATGGGTCCTGTTCCAGTGAAAGCTCTTGCAACATGAGGTCACAGGGATGATGGGTCCTGTTCCACTGAAAGCTCCACATGAGGTCACAGGATCATGGGTCCTGTTCCAGTGAAAGCATCGCCCCTAAGCCATTACTGCATCATGGGCAAATATCTACAGGTCATAAACTACAGGCCTGGAACACACTCTAGCCCCTCCTATTTGCTTAATCCCTCCCTCCCTTCCCCCTGCCCCCATCTTGCCATGCCCACTCATGTTGCATCGTGTTGATGATGTTCTTGTATCTGTACTCACTGAAAGGTTTCTCTCTCTCTCCCCCTGTTGTGTATTGCAGAAGACTAAATGTCATGGCAATGGATACAGAAGCCACTAATATTGAAGGACAAGAAGACATGGCCGTGTATTTCAATGCTGTTAGGCATGCAGATTTCATTCTTTTATTAGTGCACATCAAAGATGTGTGACTGACTGCCTTGCACCCCCAACCAGCATCACTACCAGATCCCCCTAGCAATCTCGACAGCATCCTTCTTTAAATCTTCTGCTGCTGTTCCATAGAGGCCATTTCTCAGACTCAGGAAAAAAGTTGAAGTTTTGCTTATGAAGAAAACTAAGCAGAACTTGTACTGATGTTCTAGGAGATCATTCCTCTGGCAGTTGAATCCCCCCCCCCCCTTTTTTTTTAAACCCTTGCTGGTCTTTGCAGCATGATGAACAGATGAACAGATGAGATTGAGATTTACAGCATGGCTTAAGAGCAGATGACTATTAGCACACTACCTTCACACTGGCCAATCTGCAGATCGGAACCCAGCTGGCATTCTGGAGATTAGAAGGTCAATCTGCTGATAGGTCAGATTCTCGGAAAGGTTGGAACACTGCCAGCGTATTCTGGCGATCTGGAGATTTCCTGATTGGGAAGGTCAATCTGCTGCTTGGTTAGTCTTGGAAAGGTTGGAGCATTAACCTATCGTGTTAATAAACACGGGCAGTATAGTGATTATGCTTATGGATTGGAGAGGTCACCTTGTCTAGACAGGAAGATGTCTTAAGGTCGCCTTGTAAGTTATATATAATTGAAATAGGATGCAGTGTGGAGGACAGGGCCAGGCATCCAAGTCCTGGTGCACATACCGTGCCTAGACCAGACACCAGCATGATGTCCCTTCTTCCTCCACCCTCGGACTAATGAAGGCACACTTCCTCTGACTCTCTCTTTGAAGCTGTCCCAGTGCTTCACTTAGTCTTGCTTCCTTGCAGCGAGTTCCCCCCCCCCCGTGTTGGGGAATGGTGCAGGTGTTTAGTGACTTCAAGAAGAGCAGCCAAGAACTCTCGGAGCAAGTGAAAGAAATGGAAGTAGGTGTTCCTTCGGAGTGCGTCTGTGCAGCGAGACTCGTCACTGTTGCACTAGCGATGCACGTGTCATTCTTGTCAAAATGGGCACATTAACTTCGTTTTCAACATTGTGGAACTGTTTCTACTCTTTAAACGAACAGAAAACGGCTTTTGGTGAGAAATCTCCCCATTTTAACCAAAAGAAGCTCTATTTTGCTCCAATTGGGACGTTTTTGAGCGTTTTGAGGAAAAACGGTCTGAAATCGCTCATTTCTCTGCATGTAGCTGACGACGTACGTGCGCAATGCATTGTGTCTTCCCCGCCATCCCGATCCCAATGTGACTACGATCGCGTTCCCTTTGCTCTCCAGGTAATGTGCGCCTGCAGTAATGCAAGGGCGGATCCAGGGGGGTGGTGTCCTGGGGGTCACAGGATCTCCATCTTTTTTACTTATCCCCGAGGTAGTTTACAAAACTGTTAACACTTCACTAGTGACAACACGACCACAGACCACATGCATTATTTTTTAATGACAAGACATATATTCCTCTTGAGCCAATGGAGGTGATCAAAGAATATTCTATTCGGCAACCACCCCCCCCCCCCACACACACACACACGTCATCAGTTCCTAGATTTTAAACAGCACAGTATAATTATATGATTTTCAATGTTGGCTACATCGATCAGGACCCCCCCCTTCAATATTCCTGGATCCGCCCCGGTAATGAATAATAAAATATATTACATTGATTTTCTCAGTAATCAACTTGAAATTTACTCTCTTGACACTTCATCTACATACTCTAGAAGAACAGCTAAGAACTCGAACCGAAACATTGAGAGAGTAAATCAAGTGTGATTGCCGAGAAAGTCATTATATAGTGGCTTGTATGTCAACTGAGATTTCATTGAGAGTTAATAGTGATGTTGACGCGAGAGTTAATAGTGATGTTGACGCGAGAGTTAATAGCGATGTTGATGCGAGAGTTAATAGCGATGTTGACACGAGAGTTAATAGCGATGTTGACGCACTGTAAAAGCTCCACTTATGTGTTGTTCTAATTATGCAACAACAATTGGTTTCTTTTTAAGCTAATAATGCGCCTTGGATGATGTTTGTAATTTCTAATTGTGCTCTTTCGTTCATCTATTGCCCCTTTTCCTGTCTAACTCCGTGATCAAATATTTGGCTGTTGCTGCAGGAGCTTCGTTGTATTACTTGGACAGTTAGTGGCTGCCACATGCATCAGGAGCTTCGTTGTCTTACTTGAACAGTTAGAGGCTGCCACGTGCATCAGGAGCTTCATTGTCTTACTTGGACAGTTAGAGGCTGCCACGTGCATCAGGAGCTTCATTGTCTTACTTGGACAGTTAGAGGCTGCCACGTGCATCAGGAGCTTCGTTGTCTTACTTGGACAGTTAGAGGCTGCCACATGCATCAGGAGCTTCATTGTCTTACTTGGACAGTTAGAGGCTGCCACGTGCATCAGGAGCTTCATTGTCTTACTTGGACAGTTAGAGGCTGCCACATGCATCAGGAGCTTCGATGTCTTACTTGGACAGTTAGAGGCTGCCATGTGCATCATGAGCTTCGTTGTCTTACTTGGACAGTTAGAGGCTGCCACGTGCATCAGGAGCTTCATTGTCTTACTTGGACAGTTAGAGGCTGCCACGTGCATCAGGAGCTTCATTGTCTTACTTGGACAGTTAGAGGCTGCCACGTGCATCAGGAGCTTCATTGTCTTACTTGGACAGTTAGAGGCTGCCACGTGCATCAGAGGATATCAACAGCTCCAGAACGTGACAATCCTCATGACAGGTGTAGCTTACTCTACTTGAGCTAGTTCCTGTACTGGAATGTTTTGTACCACTCCTGGAGGAGATCGTCTTTAGAACTGGCAGAATGTTTGGTGTCCAAATCCCAAGCATTTCTTCCCCAATGGTAGAAGAAAGCCACCCTCAGATTTAACGACAACTTTCTCATGTTCTTGGTCTTTCTCCTCTTCTCCCGCCTCACCAAGAGCATCTGGAGGTTGAACACATCACCTGGTCTGTTAGCGTCTGCTCCTCAGAGCTGCTCTCTGCTAGCTCCCTGGTCTGGTTAATGTCTGCTCCTCAGAGCTGCTCTCTGTTGGCTTCTTGGTCTGTTAATGTCTGCTCCACAGAGCTGCTCTCTGCTAGCTCCCTGGTCTGTTAGCATTTGCTCCACAGAGCTGCTCTCTGCTAGCTCCCTGGTCTGGTTAATGTCTGCTCCACAGAGCTGCTCTCTGCTAGCTCCCTGGTCTGGTTAATGTCTGCTCCACAGAGCTGCTCTCTGCTAGCTCCCTGGCCTGGTTAATGTCTGCTCCACAGAGCTGCTCTCTGTTGGCTTCTTGGTCTGTTAATGTCTGCTCCACAGAGCTGCTCTCTGCTAGCTCCCTGGTCTGGTTAATGTCTGCTCCACAGAGCTGCTCTCTGCTAGCTCCCTGGTCTGGTTAATGTCTGCTCCACAGAGCTGCTCTCTTGTTGGCTTCCTTGTTATGTTTGCTTCCTTGTTATCCATCAAAATATTGTACCAAATGCTGACCCTTTAAGGTGTCTCAGTGATTTATTCGCAATAGCTGATGGCCACTCCTTAGAATGTTCCCCAAACTGATCAGTAATAATTATCTAAAATGGAACTAATAAGGAGATCATAATAGCTTCAAATGCACTGCTAAGCTTGTTGTTCAGACATGATGAGGAAAGTTGTGGTTAGGGAATCCCCCCATGCTTAGCTGGACTATGGTGTTCATGAGTTCTTGTCTCAAGGGATGCTGATTCTTAGTGCGAGTCCAGTTCTTAGTGCGAGTCCAATGCTGTGTTGAGGGATTTCCCCCCAACCATGCTTCGGCTGAAGGGCGTGCATTGCCTCAAAAGGATGCTGGTTGAGATGGAGGAGGTGTCTGCTCTCCAAGGCTGGAACTGCAATGACTTTTGAGACACTGACAGGTGGCATTTGAAGGAACTCCATCTGCTCCGAACATCTGGTTGGAATGGTGACTGCTGCCTGTGCTGCACCCAGCAAGTGACTGCTGCCTGTGCTGCACCCAGCAAGTGACTGCTGCCTGTGTTGCACCCAGCAAGTGATTGCTGCCTGTGTTGCACCCAGCAAGTGATTGCTGCCTGTGTTGCACCCAGCAAGTGATTGCTGCCTGTGTTGCACCCAGCAAGTGATTGCTGCCTGTGCTGCACCCAGCAAGTGACTGCTGCCTGTGTTGCACCCAGCAAGTGACTGCTGCCTGTGCTGCACCCAGCAAGTGATTGCTGCCTGTGTTGCACCCAGCAAGTGATTGCTGCCTGTGCTGCACCCAGCAAGTGACTGCTGCTGCCTGTGTTGCACCCAGCAAGTGATTGCTGCCTGTGCTGCACCCAGCAAGTGATTGCTGCCTGTGTTGCACCCAGCAAGTGACTGCTGCCTGTGCTGCACCCAGCAAGTGATTGCTGCCTGTGTTGCACCAGCAAGTGACTGCTGCCTGTGCTGCACCAAGCAAGTGATTACTGCTGCCTGTGTGGTACCACCAAGCTGGTGAGATGGAGCTCATTGTGTATGTGTGTGTGTGTATGTTGCAGCTGCCTAGAACATAGAAAAGCCTTCCAAGAACTTGTTGGCAAGTACTGGAAAGGTTCCCAGGAGTGGGAGCTGTCCAAGTCCAATGATGCTTCGGAACATAGCCAGACACTCTTAGGTTCTAAGTGGATAATTACATTATGGAGTTGGACTTGTCCATCATCTGGGTCCTCTATGGGTTTTAAGTAGGTATGTAATTGTGTGTTTTTAACACACACTTGAACAGCTCTCCTATGAAGAAGAGGTCCCACTTTCCTAGGGCATCTGAATCAACCAGGCATGGCTGCAGGGCAAGGACACTTGGTAGCCTCCAAGATATGCTCTGGAGAAGCAGGCTAGAGCAACCAGCCGAAACATGTAGAGAGCAAATTTCAAGTTGATTATTGAGAGAGCCATTGTGAAGATATTAGAACTTGGTTAACCCGCACTTCTTGGCTGTCAGCGTCATCATATATAATCAGGGTTTCATTTAAGGGCGGGGCAGCTGCCCCCCTTGGAACCTTTTTGCCCCCCCCCCCCTTGGAAATGTATTATTAAAATTCATCAGAAACTTTGTCACATCTTTAACTATCATGCCCACCCACCCTTAAAATCCAGATTCCTCCCGTTGCCCCCCTGACAATTTTCTAAATGAAACCCTGTATAATGTAATAATATTATGATTAATGACCTAATTGAACATAAATGAGCTGACAATCTATTGGCAAGCAAACAAAGATGTACGCTGTGACTAGCTGAAGAATTTGCATGGGGAAGTACGTATTCGTGGATTGTATGCTCGAATGCTCTCCTGGAACATCATCGAGACTCCGTGGTGCTGACTCAGCTTTCCATCGCTCGACTGTTACACCCGATCATCCTGTTTCCACCTGTTTATTTATTTGTACGATTGCTTTCAGCGGACATCGAATACTTTGTAGGTTTCTCTTTCAATCAGCTTATTGCCAACGTCTCAACTGAACCACTTCGGTCTTCACTGGATAAAGACTGAAATATTTCGGTCTTCACTGGATAAAGACGGAGTATTTCAGTTGAAATGCATTGGCACTAAAAACAAGAAGCTGATTGGTGGGAAAAGCTACAAAATGTTGATTTGGTGCTGGTGTGTTGTGTGTCACGGCCTTGCCAACCGTTGGACTATCTGTGCTACCACAGAATCTGTAGCCTCGTTGCCATAGCCACCCCTTGCCTACAGGCAGTTGGTTGGATCCCAGGTGGCACGTGGGTAGGTCAAAGTCATGCCCATTAATATTTCCTGGATTGAGATTCTAACTGTGAAAACTTGCAAATTCTTTAAACCCCGCCCTCATGCAGTAGTGGTATTTGTGTGAGGGAGAAGTCTGTGAGGCTGCTCTCATCCCTAGTAGCTCACGCTAGGCCCAGTGGTATTTGTGTGAGGGAGAAGTCTGTGAGACTGCTCTCATCCCTAGTGGCTCACGCTAGACCGAGTGATATTTGTGTGAGGGAGAGGGAGAAGTCTGTGAGGCTGCTCTCATCCCTAGTGGCTTATGCTAGGCCGAGTGGTATTTGTGTGAGGGAGAAGTCTGTGAGGCTGCTCTCAACACTAGTTCCTCACGCTAGGCCGAGTTCCCCCTCTCTACCACTAACTTCCTGGAGAAGGTATACTGCCAGCGATGTCATTGCGTCAATAGAGATTTAATAATAGCAAGGGAGACTAAAGTAGAAACCTTTGACCTCTAAAAGTTAATGTAATCATCATCATCATCATCTTCCTTTTTAAATTATGGTTAATTAACATCGTTAAAATGATTTAACATCTTAAAAAGACAATCGATTTTATATCTTTTGATGAAGGTCACATGTGCTGGTAGATCAAATACTTTAACTTTGAATTTTGTGTCCAACAAAGATGTCTTCCAGTCACTAGTGATACTTCATACACACTTCAAGCTTCTTCAAAACAACTGGTCTCATTTTACTTCACTACGCACTTCAAGCATCTTCAAGACAGCTGGTCTTACTTTGATGTTTTGAGGTAAGTAACCTTATGCACAGGGAATCTGCGAACAACATTCCAGACATCTGACGGTTTTTTCCAGGCCCCCCCCATCTTGACTCAACGACAGTTGGTTGACTGTCTGATGTTGGGTTCTTCTTTCACCCCCTTGCTCGGATCCTCTAAGATTCCCTCGTCGACGTCCACGTGGTGGCCTGGTAACTCGACGAGGATGTGCTACGTGACCTCAGGCTAGCCAACCGAGCCAGGAGGTCGATGTTCCAGGAAACATGTCTCGAGGGTTCTCTCTGTTTCACCTGCTTAAGGTTCGATGCAGGGGTCTTTGATGTCATTACCTTGAGAGGGGAGGGAACGAAGTTCGGTGCCTGCCACATCCTTCTTATCAGTTCTTTCTTAGGGTTAACTGAGTGTGCCAAATGTTTGAGGGCAAGCATTCCTGGACATTCTTCTGAGCACTTCAGATGCACCCTTTAAATGATGGAGGAAGACCCGCCCTTTCGGTTTTGAAGAAGAGCTGAGTTTGTCGGTCATCCTAGATTTGTTCTTGCACGTAGTTATCTCAAATCCCCCCGCCCCCCTCAGGGTAGCGACATTTGGATAGAGCCCCATTGACGTGTTCCCCTTTCCATTGTTCTGTTCTCTTTGCGAGTGATGGTGGTATCTGCTTGGGAGGAGTGGGTGTTGATGCCATCCAGCTCGTCTTGCAGTGTGTGTTGGGAGTAAGAGTCAGAGTTGAGTGTGGGACCTGTGGGTCGGTTGCGCTAGATCTCGACATGATGAAGCCGTCAGAGTTGGAAGTATCGAGGAGGACTAGTGTCTTGTTATTCTCTCACTCTGACGTGAACCTGATATTTGGGTCAAGTGAATTGTGAGCTCTTTCAGAGTGACTCTTCTTCAACCATCACTGAACCGAGATGGAGGTCGGCAAAGATCCTCCGATGTGTCTGGGGCGCTGTTCCACATCAAAGTAGATCAGTTGTCTGAAGAGGTCGAAGTGTCAAGGGAAATATTACTAGTGAGCGAAGAGTAGGAAACAAAGTTCAAAGTTCAAGTATTATTGGCGAGTGCAGCAAGTCCTGTGGGGATGGAAAACTTGAAATGATCGTGCATATGTAGTGATGATGTACTTGGTATCGCATGCATGGTACATGCATGTAGTGATGATGTACTTGGTATCGCATGCATGGTACATGCATGTAGTGATGATGTACTTGGTATTGCATGCATGGTACATGCATCTATGTATTCACCGAACGTTCACGCGTGATAAATATGAAGGGGTCTTCCCATCTTAAGTATAGCAGGCTAATGAAACCTGGAATGGTCGTCATAGTGAAGAGAAAGATCGAGAAAACGTCGGCAGATTCGAAGCTTGAGGAAAGAAGACTGGCTGCACAGGTATGGGAACAGCCTGCGTGGTTACTAGCCAACGGGGGGGGGGGAGCCAGAGTTACATCCTGACATTGCTACTCAATTCGTCTACATGCTGCTATGGAGGTGTTGATGCCACCTTAGATAGAACAGGTTTTGCTAAAAACAGGAAATGATCGTCTCGGTGAATCTGGAGAATATCTGAGCAGACTCTCACCTCAACCTTGCACCAGCTCTTTTAAGGAAATGTGTGAGCTACTTCCTATAATTATCACAATCCAAGTAGACTGAGATGACGTCAATAATGTACAGATCAGCATATGTATTGTGTTAGGCTTCAGCTATGCTAGTGGTACTTGTAGGACAATGGCTAGAGCAACACACTGATAGGATTTCGAGTTTTGTCCTATAGGACAGCCGTGGGACATCAGGCCTAATAATTTTTGTTTTCTCAGCAAACTCTCAGTTGACATATAAGTGGATACGACTTTTTTTGATAATCAACTTATATTTACTCACTTGACGTTTCGGCAGATGCTCGAAGCCGAAACGTCGAGTGAGTACATTTTTAAGTTGATTATTGAGGGGGGGGAATCCTTTTCGTTCTCCCCCCTCCTTGTCTAGCGAACTTTCTCTCAACACTGAATGCATTATTACTAGTTATTATCATTTAAAAAAATGATTACTTAAATTATTTTTGATCACTAACCCCCCCAAAAAACCCACCCAAAACTGAGCTTTGATGTCTAGGTAGGTCCTCTGTAGGCTCTGTAATTGCAGAGATTCACCACTTAGTGGCTGGAAGTGGAAGTTATGGCAGGCAACACTCAGGAGGAAGGCATGTGATGTTCATTCCAGGGAAACCCCTACAATGATGTAAGTTGTATGTGTGACCAACAACACTGTTGTCAAGGAGCAGAGCAGGTCGCCAGCCAGCTCACAAACAAACTGCAACTTTGCAAGCTTCTTTGTGTGTGGAAATAAAATAAATAAAAGCAAACTTTGATTAACGGGAGGAGAGGTGATGACTGTTTGGCCCTTTCTCCTTTGTAATTTTGATGATAATCCTGTGTTAGTTTGTGGTGTGCTGTGTTAGCTTGTCCTGTGCTGTGTTAGCTTGTCCTGTGCTGTGTTAGTTTGTGGTGTGCTGTGTTAGCTTGTGGTGTGCTGTGTTAGCTTGTGCTGTGCTGAGTTAGCTTGTGCTGATCTGTGTTAGCTCGTGGTGTGCTGTGTTAGCTTGCCCTGTGCTGTGTTAGTTTGTGGTGTGCTGTGTTAGCTTGTGGTGTGCTGTGTTAGCTTGTGCTGATCTGTGTTAGCTTGTGGTGTGCTGTGTTAGCTTGTCCTGTGCTGTGTTAGCTTGTCCTGTGCTGTGTTAGCTTGTGGTGTGCTGTGTTAGCTTGTGCTGTCTGAGTTAGCTTGTGCTGATCTGTGTTAGCTTGTGGTGTGCTGTGTTAGTTTGTGGTGTGCTGTGTTAGCTTGTCCTGTGCTGTGTTAGCTTGTGGTGTGCTGTGTTAGCTTGTCCTGTGCTGTGTTAGCTTGTGCTGATCTGTGTTAGCTTGTGGTGTGCTGTGTTAGCTTGTGGTGTGCTGTGTTAGCTTGTCCTGTGCTGTGTTAGTTTGTGGTGTGCTGTGTTAGCTTGTCCTGTGCTAGCTTGTCCTGTGCTGTGTTAGCTTGTCCTGTGCTGTGTTAGCTTGTGCTGTGCTGTGTTAGCTTGTGGTGTGCTGTGTTAGCTTGTGGTGTGCTGTGTCAGCTTGTGGTGTGCTGTGTTAGCTTGTGGTGTGCTGTGTTAGCTTGTGGTGTGCTGTGTTAGAGTGTGGTGTGCTGTGTTAGCTTGTCCTGTGCTGTGTTAGCTTGTCCTGTGCTGTTAGCTTGTGGTGTGCTGTGTTAGCTTGTGGTGTGCTGTGTTAGCGTGTGGTGTGCTGTGTTAGCTTGTGGTGTGCTGTGTTAGCTTGTCCTGTGCTGTGTTAGCTTGTGCTGTGTTGTGTTAGCTTGTGCTGAGTTAGCTTGTGGAGTGCTCCATGGGGAGAAGTTATCATTAACTCCAAATCTTGATCGAATTGATTATAATTTCTACAAACCATGTCTATCAGACTTTGTGGACTATTGGTCCTCTCATTTTCACCTCATCCGATAATGAGATTCACTCCACCACACTTGCCAAGGGAATAGTGGTGGTCTGAGAGATTTCACAGTCGTTAAGGAGCGATCATCTCCTGAACGTAGTGCTGACCACAGGAGGATTGTAAACTACCTCTGCAGGGGATACTACATGTATGGCAACTTTTTCTCAGGAGTGTAATCCCGACAATTGTATCTGTAGACATTACTTCCTCAATTATCTTGACCTCCACACTGATTGAGCCAAGCTCTGAATACTCATGACTTCCACACTGATAGAGACCACTTCTGAGTGTCCATGACCTCTGCACTAAAAGTCTCGTTTCCATGGCCTTAACACATACGGAGCCAACCTCTGAGTAACCATGGCAGCTACACAGATAGAGCCAACCTCTGAGTAACCATGGCAGCTACACAGATAAGCCAACCTCTCAGTGACAATGACTTCTGCACAGATAGAGCCAACCTCTCAGTGACAATGATTTCAGCACAGATAGAGCCAACCTCTCAGTGACAATGACTTCTACACAGATAGAGCCAACCTCTCGGTGACAATGGCTTCTCCACAGATAGAGCCAACCTCTCAGTGACAATGGCAGCTACACAGATAGAGCCAACCTCTCAGTGACAATGATTTCTGCACAGATAGAGCCAACCTCTCAGTGACAATGACTTCTACACAGATAGAGCCAACCTCTCAGTGACAATGGCTTCTCCACAGATAGAGCCAACCTCTCAGTGACAATGGCTCCTACACAGATAGAGCCAACCTCTCAGTGACAATGGCTTCTCCACAGATAGAGCCAACCTCTCAGTGACAATGGCACCTACACAGATAGAGCCAACCTCTCAGTGACTTCTACACAGATAGAGCCAACCTCTCAGTGACAATGACTTCTGCACAGATAGAGCCAACCTCTCGGTGACAATGACTTCTGCACAGATAGAGCCAACCTCTCAGTAACAATGACTTCTACACAGATGGAGCCAACCTCTCAGTGACAATGACTTCTACACAGATAGAGCCAACTTCTCAGTGACAATGACTTCTACACAGATAGAGCCAACCTCTCAGTGACAATGACTCCTACACAGATAGAGCCAACCTCTCAGTGACAATGACTTCTACACAGATAGAGCCAACCTCTCAGTGACAATGACTTCTGCACAGAAAGAGCCAACCTCTCAGTGACAATGACTTCTACACAGATGGAGCCAACCTCTCAGTGACAATGACTTCTACACAGATAGAGCCAACCTCTCAGTGACTTCTACACAGATAGAGCCAACCTCTCAGTGACAATGACTTCTACACAGATAGAGCCAACCTCTCAGTGACAATGACTTCTACACAGATAGAGCCAACCTCTCAGTGACAATGACTTCTACACAGATAGAGCCAACCCCTCAGTGACAATGACTTCTACACAGATAGAGCCAACCTCTCAGTGACAATGACTTCTACACAGATAGAGCCAACCTCTCAGTGACAATGACTTCTACACAGATAGAGCCAACTTCTCAGTGACAATGACTTCTACACAGATAGAGCCAACCTCTCAGTGACAATGACTTCTACACAGATAGAGCCAACCTCTCAGTGACAATGACTTCTACACAGATAGAGCCAACTTCTCAGTGACAATGACTTCTACACAGATAGAGCCAACCTCTCGGTGACAATGACTTCTCCACAGATAGAGCCAACCTCTCAGTGACAATGACTTCTACACAGATAGAGCCAACTTCTCAGTGACAATGACTTCTACACAGATAGAGCCAACCTCTCAGTGACAATGACTCCTACACAGATAGAGCCAACCTCTCAGTGACAATGACTTCTACACAGATAGAGCCAACCTCTCAGTGACAATGACTTCTACACAGATAGAGCCAACCTCTCAGTGACAATGACTCCTACACAGATAGAGCCAACCTCTCAGTGACAATGACTTCTACACAGATAGAGCCAACCTCTCAGTGACTTCTACACAGATAGAGCCAACTCTCAGTGACAATGACTCCTACACAGATAGAGCCAACCTCTCAGTGACAATGACTTCTACACAGATAGAGCCAACCTCTCAGTGACAATGACTCCTACACAGATAGAGCCAACCTCTCAGTGACAATGACTTCTACACAGATAGAGCCAACCTCTCAGTGACAATGACTTCTACACAGATGGAGCCAACCTCTCAGTGACAATGACTTCTACACAGATAGAGCCAACCTCTCAGTGACTTCTACACAGATAGAGCCAACCTCTCAGTGACAATGACTTCTACACAGATAGAGCCAACCTCTCAGTGACAATGACTTCTACACAGATAGAGCCAACCTCTCAGTGACAATGGCTTCTCCACAGATAGAGCCAACCTCTCAGTGACAATGGCTCCTACACAGATAGAGCCAACCTCTCAGTGACAATGGCTTCTCCACAGATAGAGCCAACCTCTCAGTGACAATGACTTCTCCACAGATAGAGCCAACCTCTCAGTGACAATGACTTCTACACAGAGAGAGCCAACCTCTCAGTGACAATGACTTCTACACAGATAGAGCCAACCTCTCAGTGACAATGACTTCTACACAGATAGAGCCAACCTCTCAGTGACAATGACTTCTACACAGATAGAGCCAACTCTCAGTGACAATGACTTCTACACAGATAGAGCTACAACTTCTCGGAGACCATGGTCTCTATACATTAGGGACAAGTTCTGAGAGACTATGACCTCTACACATTAGAGCCAAGTTTTGAGATAGCAAGCGTGCTTGTCACTGGCTGGAAACAGCTGGAAGTCCTGTATAGATAGATATAACTACTTACAGATGGACACATTCAATCACTTTAGTCCCATTTCAAGCAGCGTGGTGATGTATGGTAATGCAGCCAGTTGTGAGTGCTAGAGGATGATGTATGGTAATGCAGCTAGTTGTGAGTGCTAGAGGATGATGTATGGTAATGCAGCTAGTTGTCATGCTAGAGGATGATGTATGGTAATGCAGCCAGTTGTGTGTGCTAGAGGATGATGTATGATAATGCAGCTAGTTGTGTGCTAGAGGATGATGCATGGTAATGCAGCTAGTTGTGAGTGCTAGAGGATGATGTATGTTAATGCAGCTAGTTGTGAGTGCTAGAGGATGATGTATGATAATGCAGCTGGTTGTGAGTGCTAGAGGATGATGTATGGTAATGCAGCTAGTTGTGAGTGCTAGAGAGGTAGTCTACAGATCATGGACTCACCTCATTCCACTTGTGTGCACAGTGGAGAGGGAACTGCCACGAATGAAAGCTTGTTCATGATTTCACAGGTCTCTGTGTTGTGTTGTGTTAAGCTATTCACTACGCTGTGGTCGACTTGTGTTGAATATGAACTATGACCTGGACTTATGAACTTCAACCCTGATGTTCCAAACCAAGCACACTCCCCAGCAATGGATGGTGAAAATGACGGTCACTACTCCAGTAATGAGGAGCTTGACCTGCTCTAGACGGTGAAGATGACTGTCACTACTCCAGTAATGAGGAGCTTGACCTGCTCTAGACGGTGAAGATGACTGTCACTACTCCAGTGACGAGGAGCTCAACCTGCTCTTGTTTTTCACTATAACGAGGAGAATGTGTGTATATTTAGACTTCTCTTTCATAGAAGGCAAAAGGGAGTACCACAAACTTCCCCATGGGATTGATAAGACACCTCCATATACATGGAAGTTTATAGAACAATCAATATTTTGGTGGGGTTGATAAGAGACCTCCCTTATACATGGGAAGTTCAATCAATCTTTTACAGGGATTGATAGGACATCTCCCTTATACATACATAAGTTTACAGAACTATCTTTGAGAGGGACCGATAGAGACCTCATGGGAAGTTTATAATATTTCTGAGAGGGATTGATAAGAGACCTCCCTTATACTTCCCATGTATATAGAGCAATCAATCTGGGATAAATAAGAGACCTCCCTATACATGGAAGTATATAGAACAATCAATTTGTTTGAGGTATTTATAAGACACTCCCTTATACATGGGAAGTTTATAGAACAATCAATCTTTTAGAGAGATTGATAAGTGACATTCCTTATACGTGGGAAGTATAGAGAACAATCAATCTTTTAGATCTTTTAGAGGGATTGATAAGAAGAGACCTCCCATATAAATGGGAAGTTTATAGAACATTCAATCCTTCGTCATCCATTCAAAAGCTGAAACCACATGTTTTCAACCACCACAGGAGCAGAAGTTGGAGTCTATTCAAGAGCAGCAGCGTGTGATTATGTGCATCTCACCGCCATTCAAACTCCACACACAAAAAGAGTCAGGGCTATTAGCACCTGACTAGCTCTAGTGAATGCATCTTTATTATGTGCCACCCTGAAGGCCGCTAACACATCTCCACCAGTCGGTGGAATGTGCTTGATCCATGTGTGTTTGTTGCAGGTGACGAATCAAAATACTCGCTGGCATTCCACGCAGCTCTGCTGGGGCAAGCCGCCACTCTGAGATATCACCGTAAGTGCTTCTTGGAGAACCTTCTGCCATTCATGTATTTTGCTGTAGCAAGCAAAGAGTGCCGAGGGGGAGGATTCATATATTTTCGTATTGTGGATAGCCTAGTTGTGTTGTGTGTGTTTTAATTATTTTTTCCTAAGTGTTGAGACAGATACAGGAGGCGTCTGCCAGCATGCAAAGGGTTATCACTAAACGTAGTCGAATATTTGCACACACACACACACACACACACACAGACACAGGTGTAACAGCATGACAGTACGAGGGGGAATAGTTGAGAGCAAGGTGTGATGGGTGCCACACAAGACACCAACAGATGCCAGATAGTTCTAGAATAGACACTACTAGAGCAAGCATTCCAGGAGGTCTAGATTTACATAGACAGTTATTAAAGCTGAAGGGGAACCTGTATACCTTCTCTGTAGAAGAGATGAAAGCAGTGTGCAGTGACAACAACTGTCTAGACGCCAAACGTGCCAGGGAAGGAGCTGAAAAGCCCTTGAAATTGCTGACTCGGGAAGTTCATTATGTTTAAATATCACGGCTCTGTAAAAGGGAATGTGTGTGTACGTATAGTCATACATCTACGAGTGTGGGGAAGTACAGTTTGTGTTGTTTCATGCCTGGTCAAGCCTCTGGGCCTGCCTGCATGAAAGTTTCTGCGGAGGACAGCTCCAACCCAAAGGTGGTTATAGGCTAGGTGATGTTGGACTCCAAGCCAAGGGTGGTTATAGGCTAGGTGATGTTGGACTCCAAGCCAAGGGTGGTTATAGGCTAGGTGATGTTAGACTCCAAGCCAAGGGTGGTTATAGGCTAGGTGACGTTAGACTCCAAGCCAAGGGTGGTTATAGGCTAGGTGACATTGGACTCCAAGCCAAGGGTGGTTATAGGCTAGGTGATGTTGGACTCCAAGCCAAGGGTGGTTATAGGCTAGGTGATGTTGGACTCCAAGCCAAGGGTGGTTGTAGGCTAGGTGATGTTGGACTCCAAGCCAAGGGTGGTTATAGGCTAGGTGACGTTAGACTCCAAGCCAAGGGTGGTTGTAGGCTAGGTGATGTTGGACTCCAAGCCAAGGGTGGTTATAGGCTAGGTGATGTTAGACTCCAAGCCAAGGGTGGTTGTAGGCTAGGTGATGTTAGACTCCAAGCTCACTGGAAGCCATTTTCAGCAAAAGTGGCAGGTGTGATTGGCAGCCATTTTGTTTTGTTTTTTCCGTTTTTTTTAATATATAATCTTTGTATACATTTACTTTGCACTTGTGTTTTTCATATTCCTGATAATAGCACAAAGAATACTACTTTGCACAAATAGAGCTTGCATGGTGAGATTTGCGAGGCTGCCACGTAACCTTACTCAGTACGCACCACACCACAGTTGCTGGTTGTAGCACAAAGAATACTACTTTGCACAAATAGAGCTTGCATGGTGAGATTTGCGAGGCTGCCACGTAACCTTACTCAGTACGCACCACACCACAGTTGCTGGTTGTAGCGGGGCAGCATCGTGGTCTTCCAACAAAACAAATAACAAATATTAAAGTGTACAGCCATAATACAGCTACTTACACTAGTATACCTGAAAGCATCAAATGATTTAACTCTGCCACAAACTTCATTGTTGCTATTCTTGAGATTAGTTGATTAAGACGCACTAGCTAAAAGATAAATTGAGAGGTGTGGTCTTTGGCTAGTGCGCTAGAGAAACAAACTAACAAACATCTATGTCTGTGCTTGTTTCCACGATCACGGCCCTCGAGGGATAAAGAAGCCTCACTGGAATAATTAAGGCCTTTACACTGACCCAGAATCAGCTAGAGAATGCTGACCTTGCAAGAGAGCAGTGTGTCCTAGGTACACCTGCTGTGCACCTCTGCTAGTATGATGTGTTCGTATGCCACTGCAGTGGGGGTGTTAGTGTGTGCAACATTTGTGACGTGCACACGTGCACACACACAGACCAACAAAAAAACACGAGACGCACACAAATTCGCTTCCATGCAGTTAAATATAGCAGCTCTGTGTCTATGTGGACTGTGAACCCATTTACCCTCCTCCTTCTCCTGGTCCTTTTCTCTGCCTCCCCTTCTCTCTCTATACACACCTACCTACTCACATGCATGCACATGTACATGCATATACACATAACATGCATACATACATGCATACACACATGTGTACATGCATATACACATAACATGCATACATACATGCATACACACGTGTATATCTATATAATTATGTTTACATGCATATATACATACATGCATACACACATGTACATGCATATACACATGCATACATGCATACACACATGTACATGCATATACACATGTGTATATGCACATACATACATGCATACACACATGTGTACATGCATATACACATGCATACATGCATACACACATGTACATGCATATACACTTGCATACATGCATACACACATGTACATGCATATACACATGTGTACATGCATATACACATACATACATGCATACACACATGTGTACATGCATACACACATGTACATGCATATACACATGTGTACATGCATATACACATACATACATGCATACACACATGTGTACATGCATATACACATGCATACATTCTGCATACACATGTGTACATGCAAATACACATGTGTATATTATGTGTACATTCATATACACATACATACATGCTACACACATGTGTACATGCATATACACATACATACATATATACCTACTTCATTCATACATATACACATGCATGCATACATATACCAACTTATATACATGCATACGCACATATATGCTTACACACATACATGCAATGCACAAATACCTACTTAGATACACACATGCATACACATACACTGGGCAGCCTCCCAGCTTCCAGAAATAATGGAGCTGGATCACCTCTTAATTTGGCAAGACTGTATGCCCAAAATCAATTGAGCAACTGCTTGTAGCAGCGTGGTGATGAGCTAATTATGGCGATACAAGTAGGGTTGCTAAGATTTAAATTAGTAACACCTTTCCAGCTTACTATGCTAATGTGTTGTCTGCCGTAAGTGTAATGTGTTGTCTGCCATTAGTCTGTGGTCTTGTCTTGTTCCCACCGGACTAACAGCAGGTTTGGTGGCCCGTGATATCCACCCACACAGCGGGCTGGTTGTTGATGAACCCACTTACGTATAATTGTACTGTGTACAATGCCAAATACAAAAAGAAGGAAGAAAGCAACAAAAGTCGGTCTCTCTCTCAGCTTGGCAGCTTCTTAGTAGCCTAGACGTTAGTTTCAAGTCAGTCCTCCAAAAGCACTTTCAGCTTTCTTTAAACTAAGGTAGACCTTGACCCAAGAACACATAAATAATGTCAAGCTTGTGTTCAAGTTCTGTGTTTATTTCCTTTGCCTTAACTCTGTTCATAATAATTTTAAGGACTCCAAATTTTGCTGTGTCCTTGGACTCTGGTCAATGGGGAAATTGGTAAAGATCGTCACTCGAGCATGCTAGCGGCTACTTGTTCAGCAACTGTGTTTTCACAGCAGAGAAGTGGTTTGTTTATGGAAGCTTCTTCCGCCATTTAAGAGGGAGGGGGGGGGGGGGGCAATAGAAGCATGTATGATTTCTTGCTTGTGAATATAGTAGATTATAATCTCAGTGAAGATGGACTCGTCATGGCGACCATAACTGATGAGAATATTGATGACAAAGCAACAGTTGCAGCAACAAGGTCTAATTGGCATGAAGGACAAGAAAGAGAAACAAGTTGCAAAAGTATGTTGATGATAATGTGTGCCTATAGGAGTTGACCCCTGGATGTAGTACCATAGCTGACCGACAGCTGGAGGAACATTGTTTGGATGCTGGAGTGGCTTTCACAAGCCATAGCTGACCGACAACTGGAGAAACATTGTTTGGGGAAGCATAAAGAGGAAACACAAAAGTCTGACAAACAAGCCCTACTTGCTGAGGGTGCGTGACTTGCCAATTCTTAAACAAGTGATCGTGTACATCAAGATTTAAAAAGTGGTGTAATAGTGAATGCATGTCATTTTTAAACTTCATGTATTGGTAAAGGGTCTTCTAAATGGTTGCGTCTAGACGTCTGAATTCAAACAGAACTTTTTTCGTACATAAATATGTTGCTGTTCATTATTTATTTACCAGACTATAGCTCCAATAGCCTACACATTTTAGTGTGTGGTTGTGTGTATACATGTTTACCCAAAGACCTCTTCAAGTAAAGTAAAACGTGCAGTTCTCTTTTAGGCCTTGCTCTTACTGCTGTGCTGTTCCAGTGGAGGCCGCCACTGCTGCCATGCTCCTCGCTCTTACTTGTTTGGCTGTCCAGGGCATAGCTGCTGTTCCTGTGGAGGCCGCCACTGCTGCTATGCTGGTTTTGATGAATTATCATCTGTAAGGCTGGGAAACATTCAAATTTATTTATATAATCACTTGTTACTTCAGTATTTGGCCAATAAAGAGGAGGAGAGGAAGGTAGTCTAGGAGGAGGAGAGGAAGGGAGTAGAGGAGGAGGAGAGGAAGGTTAGGAGGAGGAGAGGAAGGTAGCAGAGGAGGAGGAGAGGAAGGGAGTAGAGGAGGAGGAGAGGAAGGTTAGGAGGAGGAGAGGAAGGTAGCAGAGGAGGAGGAGAGGAAGGGAGTAGAGGAGGAGAGCACAAGGGAAGAGGAGAAGAAACTAGCTAGAGCTAGGCATAATGTTCAAACTATCAGCCTTGCTCTAGTATTTATAATTTATATCCACACTTATCTATAGCTATCTATGTCAATTCTTTTGACTGAATCAGTCATCTCCTTCATCAGAAACTCCTCCTGAGATCTGCCATGTCCTCACGGACAGCATCAGCTGCAAGATATACCTGCACCCCAAGATCTCCATCACTGCTCTTGCTGTCTTAGAGGGTGAAGTCATCAAACAGCAGCTCCAAAGCTAGTCGAACTGTGATGCCATTTTTTTCAGACCCGCGACTTAGATCTTGATCTCACGGTTACCTTGGTTACCTACGAGCTTTTCAATTGAAACATTCGTACATTCAAAGAACCCTTACCACATCTTCAGCAAAATATTGAATTCATTACCGTCCATTTTGCGCCTATAAGCACTTATGGCAGTGAATGGATTAATATGGGATTCCGCATTGGCACCCTCACTCACATATATATAGCTGGGGGGGGAGGTGGGTTGTGGGGAAGATAGGGGGGGGGGGCTTAACTTTTTGTTAAAATGCCAAAAAATAACCAAAATCTATGGTGATTATTTGCAATTAGAAAACGGGAAAAAACATCCAAGATCCTAAAGCTCCTAACTATATAGCAGATCCCATAATGCTAAAGCACTACTCCTGGTCTAGGCTTGGCCCCACATGCTATAGCAGCTGCTCCAGGTCTAGGCTTGGTCCCACATGCTATAGCAGCTGCTCCTGGTCTAGGCTTGGTCCCACATGCTATAGCAGCTGCTCCAGGTCTAGGCTTGGTCCCACATGCTATAGCAGCTGCTCCTGGTCTAGGCTTGGTCCCACATGTTATAGCAGCTGCTCCTGGTCTAGGCTTGGTCCCACATGTTATAGCAGCTGCTCCAGGTCTAGGCTTGGTCCCACATGCTATAGCAGCTGCTACAGGTCTAGGCTTGGTCCCACATGCTATAGCAGCTGCTCCAGGTCTAGGCTTGGTCCCACATGCTATAGCAGCTGCTACAGGTCTAGGCTTGGTCCCACATGCTATAGCAGCTGCTCCAGGTCTAGGCTTGGTCCCACATGCTATAGCAGCTGCTCCTGGTCTAGGCTTGGTCCCACATGCTATAGCAGCTGCTCCTGGTCTAGGCTTGGTCCCACATGCTATAGCAGCTGCTCCAGGTCTAGGCTTGGTCCCACATGCAGCTGCTCCTGGTCTAGGCTTGGTCCCACATGCTATAGCAGCTGCTCCAGGTCTAGGCTTGGTCCCACATGCTATAGCAGCTGCTCCTGGTCTAGGCTTGGTCCCACATGCAGCTGCTACAGGTCTAGGCTTGGTCCCACATGCTATAGCAGCTGCTCCAGGTCTAGGCTTGGTCCCACATGCTATAGCAGCTGCTCCTGGTCTAGGCTTGGTCCCACATGCTATAGCAGCTGCTACAGGTCTAGGCTTGGTCCCACATGCTATAGCAGCTGCTCCAGGTCTAGGCTTGGTCCCACATGCTATAGCAGCTGCTCCAGGTCTAGGCTTGGTCCCACATGCTATAGCAGCTGCTCCAGGTCTAGGCTTGGTCCCACATGCTATAGCAGCTGCTCCTGGTCTAGGCTTGGTCCCACATGCTATAGCAGCTACTCCTGGTCTAGGCTTGGTCCCACATGCTATAGCAGCTGCTCCAGGTCTAGGCTTGGTCCCACATGCTATAGCAGCTGCTCCTGGTCTAGGCTTGGTCCCACATGCTATAGCAGCTGCTCCTGGTCTAGGCTTGGTCCCACATGCTATAGCAGCTGCTCCAGGTCTAGGCTTGGTCCCACATGTTATAGCAGCTGCTCCTGGTCTAGGCTTGGTCCCACATGCTATAGCAGCTGCTCCAGGTCTAGGCTTGGTCCCACATGCTATAGCAGCTGCTCCAGGTCTAGGCTTGGTCCCACATGCTATAGCAGCTGCTCCTGGTCTAGGCTTGGTCCCACATGCTGCTCCAGGTCTAGGCTTGGTCCCACATGCTATAGCAGCTGCTCCAGGTCTAGGCTTGGTCCCACATGCTATAGCAGCTGCTCCAGGTCTAGGCTTGGTCCCACATGCTATAGCAGCTGCTACAGGTCTAGGCTTGGTCCCACATGCTATAGCAGCTGCTCCTGGTCTAGGCTTGGTCCCACATGCTATAGCAGCTGCTCCAGGTCTAGGCTTGGTCCCACATGCTATAGCAGCTGCTCCAGGTCTAGGCTTGGTCCCACATGCTATAGCAGCTGCTACAGGTCTAGGCATTGGTCCCACATGCTATAGCAGCTGCTCCAGGTCTAGGCTTGGTCCCACATGCTATAGCAGCTGCTCCAGGTCTAGGCTTGGTCCCACATGCTATAGCAACTGCTCCAGGTCTAGGCTTGGTCCCACATGCTATAGCAGCTGCTCCTGGTCTAGGCTTGGTCCCACATGCTATAGCAGCTGCTCCAGGTCTAGGCTTGGTCCCACATGCTATAGCAGCTGCTCCAGGTCTAGGCTTGGTCCCACATGCTATAGCAGCTGCTCCAGGTCTAGGCTTGGTCCCACATGCTATAGCAGCTGCTCCAGGTCTAGGCTTGGTCCCACATGCTATAGCAGCTGCTCCAGGTCTAGGCTTGGTCCCACATGCTATAGCAGCTGCTCCTGGTCTAGGCTTGGTCCCACATGCTATAGCAGCTGCTCCAGGTCTAGGCTTGGTCCCACATGCTATAGCAGCTACTCCTGGTCTAGGCTTGGTCCCACATGCTATAGCAGCTACTCCTGGTCTAGGCTTGGTCCCACATGCTATAGCAGCTGCTCCAGGTCTAGGCTTGGTCCCACATGCTATAGCAGCTGCTCCTGGTCTAGGCTTGGTCCCACATGCTATAGCAGCTGCTCCAGGTCTAGGCTTGGTCCCACATGCTATAGCAGCTGCTCCAGGTCTAGGCTTGGTCCCACATGCTATAGCAGCTGCTCCAGGTCTAGGCTTGGTCCCACATGCTATAGCAGCTGCTCCAGGTCTAGGCTTGGTCCCACATGCTATAGCAGCTGCTCCAGGTCTAGGCTTGGTCCCACATGCTATAGCAGCTGCTACAGGTCTAGGCTTGGTCCCACATGCTATAGCAGCTGCTCCTGGTCTAGGCTTGGTCCCACATGTTATAGCAGCTGCTCCAGGTCTAGGCTTGGTCCCACATGCTATAGCAGCTGCTCCTGGTCTAGGCTTGGTCCCACATGCTATAGCAGCTGCTCCAGGTCTAGGCTTGGTCCCACATGCTATAGCAGCTGCTACAGGTCTAGGCTTGGTCCCACATGCTATAGCAGCTGCTACAGGTCTAGGCTTGGTCCCACATGCTATAGCAGCTGCTCCAGGTCTAGGCTTGGTCCCACATGCTATAGCAGCTGCTCCAGGTCTAGGCTTGGTCCCACATGCAGCTGCTCCTGGTCTAGGCTTGGTCCCACATGCTATAGCAGCTGCTTCAGGTCTAGGCTTGGTCCCACATGCTATAGCAGCTGCTCCAGGTCTAGGCTTGGTCCCACATGCTATAGCAGCTGCTCCAGGTCTAGGCTTGGTCCCACATGCTATAGCAGCTGCTCCAGGTCTAGGCTTGGTCCCACATGCTATAGCAGCTGCTACAGGTCTAGGCTTGGTCCCACATGCTATAGCAGCTGCTCCAGGTCTAGGCTTGGTCCCACATGCTATAGCAGCTGCTCCTGGTCTAGGCTTGGTCCCACATGCTATAGCAGCTGCTCCAGGTCTAGGCTTGGTCCCACATGCTATAGCAGCTGCTACAGGTCTAGGCTTGGTCCCACATGCTATAGCAGCTGCTCCAGGTCTAGGCTTGGTCCCACATGCTATAGCAGCTGCTACAGGTCTAGGCTTGGTCCCACATGCTATAGCAGCTGCTCCAGGTCTAGGCTTGGTCCCACATGCTATAGCAGCTGCTCCTGGTCTAGGCTTGGTCCCACATGCTATAGCAGCTGCTCCAGGTCTAGGCTTGGTCCCACATGCTATAGCAGCTGCTACAGGTCTAGGCTTGGTCCCACATGCTATAGCAGCTGCTACAGGTCTAGGCTTGGTCCCACATGCTATAGCAGCTGCTCCAGGTCTAGGCTTGGTCCCACATGCTATAGCAGCTGCTCCAGGTCTAGGCTTGGTCCCACATGCTATAGCAGCTGCTACAGGTCTAGGCTTGGTCCCACATGCTATAGCAGCTGCTCCAGGTCTAGGCTTGGTCCCACATGCTATAGCAGCTGCTCCAGGTCTAGGCTTGGTCCCACATGCTATAGCAGCTACTCCTGGTCTAGGCTTGGTCCCACATGCTATAGCAGCTGCTCCAGGTCTAGGCTTGGTCCCACATGCTATAGCAGCTGCTCCTGGTCTAGGCTTGGTCCCACATGCTATAGCAGCTGCTCCTGGTCTAGGCTTGGTCCCACATGCTATAGCAGCTGCTCCAGGTCTAGGCTTGGTCCCACATGCTATAGCAGCTGCTCCAGGTCTAGGCTTGGTCCCACATGCTATAGCAGCTGCTCCTGGTCTAGGCCACATGCTATAGCAGCTGCTCCAGGTCTAGGCTTGGTCCCACATGCTATAGCAGCTGCTCCTGGTCTAGGCTTGGTCCCACATGCTATAGCAGCTGCTCCAGGTCTAGGCTTGGTCCCACATGCTATAGCAGCTGCTCCAGGTCTAGGCTTGGTCCCACATGCTATAGCAGCTGCTCCTGGTCTAGGCTTGGTCCCACATGCTATAGCAGCTGCTCCAGGTCTAGGCTTGGTCCCACATGCTATAGCAGCTGCTCCTGGTCTAGGCTTGGTCCCACATGCTATAGCAGCTGCTCCAGGTCTAGGCTTGGTCCCACATGCTATAGCAGCTGCTCCAGGTCTAGGCTTGGTCCCACATGCTATAGCAGCTGCTCCAGGTCTAGGCTTGGTCCCACATGCTATAGCAGCTGCTCCAGGTCTAGGCTTGGTCCCACATGTTATAGCAGCTGCTCCTGGTCTAGGCTTGGTCCCACATGCTATAGCAGCTGCTCCTGGTCTAGGCTTGGTTCCACATGCTATAGCAGCTGCTCCTGGTCTAGGCTTGGTCCCACATGCTATAGCAGCTGCTCCAGGTCTAGGCTTGGTCCCACATGCTATAGCAGCTGCTCCAGGTCTAGGCTTGGTCCCACATGCTATAGCAGCTGCTCCTGGTCTAGGCTTGGTCCCACATGCTATAGCAGCTGCTCCTGGTCTAGGCTTGGTCCCACATGCTATAGCAGCTGCTCCTGGTCTAGGCTTGGTCCCACATGCTATAGCAGCTGCTCCAGGTCTAGGCTTGGTCCCACATGCTATAGCAGCTATTCCTGGTCTAGGCTTGGTCCCACATCCCGGTCTAGGCTTGGTGTCACCAAGCGAGCCCGCAGACATAAACTTACACTTGGCTGCTATAAGCCTGGAGTGAGTGGAAACATTTAGCAGGCAATTAGTATTTGTGGTCTAAGTTAGGATAAACAAAGAAAACCCCAGCTCGCTGCTTGTTGACTCTTTGCCAGTAGCCTCTGGTAATACACCCTGCCTCTACACCATTCTGAAGACAATGGTCGACCTTCAGAAATGGTGATGGGGAAGCAAAACCACTCCATTTTCTCCTCCAGAAACTCTTGGCTTCTAAGCAGAGAGAGATAAATCTGTACACAGGCAGTTAAAAAAATTTTTTTTTAAATCTGTAATTATAATATTGATAATTATAATTAATTTTAATTATGTTGTTATGTGGTCAATACTGGCGTATATATGCCTTGCTGAAGCAAATGTAAGAGATTTTTTATACCTTACCCTTTGAACTGACAGACTTAAAAGGCTGCACCTTTATTTCACATTAGTGCTGAGTATACTAGACCTGTGCTAATGCTTAGTATACTAGACTTGGGAAACAGTGCTAATGCTGAGTATACTAGACTTGGGAAACAGTGCTAATGCTGAGTATACTATACTAGACTTGGAAGACGGGCCATATGCTCAAATGTACATAAAAGTATCTCTTGGCTCTATAGGCAAGATACACAGGAGTTTATCTCTCTATAGATAGATACACACAGGAGTTCATCTCTTCTCTATAGATAGATACACAACAGGAGTTTAATCTCTTCTCTATAGATAGATACACACAGGAGTTCATCTCTTCTCTATAGACAGATACACACAGGAGTTCATCTCTTCTCTATAGACACTGTAGATACACACAGGCATGTATTTTGAGCTATTAATGAATCTGTCTACTGCTTGCCTGACCAAGCCATTCCACTCGGCTAGGAGCACATCCATATGTGTGCAGTAATCACCTAGCTAGAGATTTTTTTCGTTGTTAAATAATTTTCGTGGGTGCAGTCAGCCACAAAAAAATTATCTTGTGAAAGAGTTATAATTGTGTGAATTTTTTTGCACATGCAGTGTCCATGGATCCTGTGTTAATAATTGCTTCTGTTCTACCTGTGCCTTCACTGGCAGAGTCAGAGTTTGCTATGGCTCTTCTATGCCACTGCTGTCAGAGCCAGAGTTTGCTATGGCTCTTCTATGCCACTGCTGTCAGAGCCAGAGTTTGCTATGGCTCTTCTATGCCACTGCTATCAGAGTTTGCTATGGCTTTTCTGTGCCACTGCTGTCAGAGCCAGAGTTTGCTATGGCTCTTCTATGCCACTGCTGTCAGAGTTTGCTATGGCTCTTCTATGCCACTGCTGTCAGAGTCAGAGTTTTCTATGGCTCTTCTATGCCACTGCTGTCAGAGTCAGAGTTTGCTATTGCTCTTCTATGCTACTGCTGTCAGAGTTTGCTATGGCTCTTCTATGCCACTGCTGTCAGAGCCAGAGTTTGCTATGGCTCTTCTATGCCACTGCTATCAGAGTCAGAGTTTGCTATAGCTCTTCGCAAGTATTTTCCTAAAAATGGACTGCCTGATCCCAAAGGCCCAGCTATCAACAAACAGGAAGAACATCACTGGCCGTTCTTTGGTACACCACACCTTTCATTGCCTAATCAGGGTCTCACACATGCTAGCTGCTCTCCAATGGCTGCCACCAGGTGCGGTAATAGACATGACAACCATGAATGCATCTTTGGTTCTTTCAAACACGTCCATCTCTTAGCCTTGTGCTTCTCTTGAAACACGTCCATCTCTTAGCTCATGCTTCTCTTGAAACACGTCCATCTCTTAGCTTGTGCTTCTCTTGAAACACATCATCTCTTAGCTTGTGCTTCTCTTGAAACACATCCATCTCTTAGCCTCATTCTTCTCTTGAAACACATCCATCTCTTAGCTTGTGCGTGTCTTGAAACACGTCCATCTCTTAGCCTCATGCTTCTCTTGAAACATGTCCATCTCTTAGCTTGTGCTTCTCTTGAAACACGTCCATCTCTTAGCCTTGTGCTTCTCTTGAAACATGTCATCTCTTAGCTTGTGCGTGTCTTGAAACATGTCCATCTCTTAGCTTGTGCGTGTCTTGAAACACGTCCATCTCTTAGCTTGTGCTTCTCTTGAAACACATCCATCTCTTAGCCTCATTCTTCTCTTGAAACACATCCATCTCTTAGCTTGTGCGTGTCTTGAAACACGTCCATCTCTTAGCCTCATGCTTCTCTTGAAACACGTCCATCTCTTGAAACACGTCCATCTCTTAGCCTTGTGCTTCTCTTGAAACATGTCATCTCTTAGCTTGTGCGTGTCTTGAAACATGTCCATCTCTTAGCTTGTGCGTGTCTTGAAACACGTCCATCTCTTAGCTTGTGCTTCTCTTGAAGCACGTCCATCTCTTAGCTCGAGCTTCTCTTGAAACACTCTTAGCCTTGTGCTTCTCATGAATGGTCGATGTTGATCTCTTTTAAATTGTGCTGTGTGTGTGTTGTTTGACAGCGAAAAGTTGGCACAATGAAATTTATTCTTGTCCCTCCCTCTCTCCCCCCAAAAAATTAGGATTTACATTTCCCCAAACTACGGTATACAGTATGTAGTCAAAATAATTTATTTCTAATTCTGAGCTAACATGGAACTGGTTAGTGGTGTTGTGTGTGCAGCCATGGAGGTGTTCCTTAGAGGAGATTGGAAAACATACGTCACCTTTACATTTGGGACACAGATGTCCTGGACAAGTTCACACACACACATCACACATTCTTGTCTTTTCCAGGTGCCGTGCTGGAGGCTCTGCTGCCATTCTTGGAGCGCCAGGCAATGGCAGACATTTCATGGAGTAAGCTCAGCCAGTCTCTCATCTCTCAGATTCCCTCACCCAGTCTTGAGCCCATCTTGGAAGCAATCATCAGTCACACCTCACCGTATGTTTTGGTCAGGATTAGGGTTGTGTGGGGGTGGGGTGGGGGGGGGGGGGCATGTCTGGGAGGGATGTTCGGATGTTTCCTGAATATATTATAACAAGAATCCTCTTGGCATTACATATGTTGCACATTGGGCAGAGTTGACTAGCCATAGCTGTAACCTAGCTACTTCCCCATGTAGCCTCTAACCTAACCATTGTCCCAGTCCTAACCCCAGTCAATGCCATAGCTTAACCCTTAACCCTAGCTACTTTCCTAACCTTAACCCTAGCTACTTGCTCTAACCTGCATTGCCCTAGTCCTAACCCTAGTCAATGCCATAGCTTAACCCTTAACCCTAGCTACTTTCCTAACCTTAACCGTAGCTACTTGCCCCAACATGCATTGCCCTGGTCATAACCCTTGTCAATGCCATAGCTTAACCCTTAGCCCTAGCTACTTTCCTAACCTTAACCCTAGCTACTTCCAACATGCATTGCCCTGGTAACCCTAGTCAATGCCATAGCTTAACCCTTATCCCTAGCTACTTTCCTAACCTTAACCCTAGCTACTTCCAACATGCATTGCCCTGGTCCTAACCCTTGTCAATGCCATAGCTTAACCCTTATCCCTAGCTACTTTCCTAACCTTAACCCTAGCTACTTCCAACATGCATTGCCCTGGTCTTAACCCTTGTCAATGCCATAGCTTAACCCTTAACCCTAGCTACTTTCCTAACCCTGGACCTAGCTGCTTCCCTAGCCCTGGTCCTTACCCTAGCTGCTTTCCTAACCTTAGCCCTCGCTACTTTCCTAGCCCTGACTCTTGCTAAAGAAGCCTAACCCAATACTGATCTGGACAATGTTGATTCATCGTGATCAGGACTATGACATAAGGAAGAGGGGGAAATATCTGATGGTGAGTAACAGATGTTATGTTGTGTGGGGAACCTCATAGCCCTAGCTAGAGTTGAATGTCTCCTCCCAAAGAATGGTTTTATATATATATACATACGGAGCCCGTGGTTACTTAGCCTTTCACCTCTGAAATCACATGTGTTACAGTCAGTGTCTTGCAACATGAAAGTGGCACCATTGATTCCAATTGATGCACACCTTCTTTGTTCATGTTCATTGGCAGTGAAGTTAGCTAGCTGGAGCTGCATGAAGCTCTAGCTTGCAAGCTTGACCTGCTTTACCCGTTGCCTAGCTCTAACTTGGTAGTTTAATGTCTAGCCAGAGCGTCTGCTCTAGCTGGTGTTCTCGATCCTCAAGTTGAACTGAGGCTTCCGGTGGTTCACTTCAACTCATGTCTGCACGTGGATGGTCATTGCTATCCTCATCGGCTTCACAAGTGATTAGAATGCATGTTACATGTGCCCTGCCTAGTCTTAGATCTCTGAAAAGGGCATGCAATGATTAAAGAATTGACAAGATTTGTCTGTGTATTTATGGATTGATTGATAGATTTGTGTATTGATTGATTGATTGATTGAGTGAGTGATTGATTGATTATTTATTGATTGATTGATTTGTCTATTTACGAGTGATTTGTCTATTTATTTGTCTATTTATGAGTGATTTTGTCTATTTATGAGTGATTTGTCTATTTATGAGTGATTTGTCTATCTATTGATTGATTGATTGATTATTTATTTGTTGATTGATTGATTTGTCTATGACTGGTTGATCATTTATTAATTATATAATAAAGAAAATATAATAAAGAAAAAAATTATCAGTCTATCATGTCTAGTTAAATAAAGCCTGGTTGAATGGGTTTCAATCATTCTGAAACACCCATATATCTCTTACACTGCGTTTGTCACGGCATTTGTGACACAGCAATCCACCCTACGTATGTGTGTGTCAATAATAATAATAATAATAATAATAACAACAACAACAACAACAATAATATACAAATAAATAAGCAACAAAGTTAGTGAGTTCGCAGAACTGCCACCTGGTAGCCCCTTCTGGACTACGAGTGAGACTGTTGAAGGAGATACTTCCTGAAGTTGTTCTCCTCTGCAGAGCATGCTGCTAGCATGAAGCCTGCATCTCCCCAACTCCTAACAAATGGCCGTGTCTCAGCTCCCAAAACTCTGTAGAGTTTCTACTGCCACTGGAATGAAGTGGTGGCTGGCTTCCAGGTGAGAGTATGTACTTGACCTTCTTCATCTCCTCTGCCTGCTTAGTCACTGCACCAGCACCTGCCACTGGAATGAAGTGGTGGCTGGCTTCCCGGTGAGAGTACGTACTTGACCTTCTTCAGCTCCTCTGCCTGCTTAGTCACTGCACCAGCACCACTGGCTGCATTAGCCTTATAAGAGGGAGCAAGTGTATCTGCCACTGCACCAGCACCACTGGCTGCATTAGCCTTATAAGAAGAAGCAAGTGTATCTGCCTGCTTAGCCACTGCACCAGCACCACTGGCTGCATTAGCCTTATAAGAGGGAGCAAGTGTATCTGCCTGCTTAGCCACTGCCCAGCACCACTGGCCGCATTAGCCTTATAAGAGGGAACAAGTGTGTCTTGGCAAATAGCACCCCAGACGAACACTTGTCCTCCCTTACAAGGCACCTCGCTCACACCGTCGGGTCTTTTGGCATCAGAATCAGAAAGTTCCAGTCTGGAAGGGGCCCTGGCCATTGCTAATGAGGGATGGACTGTGTCATTGGTTGAAGCATGACGTGAATGGTGCCCAGCCCTCCACCTACAGCCGAGACCATGTGTTGTGAGTCGATCGACTTGTGCTCCACCATGCTGGCTGGCACTTGTGGGGATGGCACAGGGACTTCCTGGATGTGTAGGCCCACAGCAATGCGTACTGCACTGGCCTCCACACGGAGACCCAGAGATGGAACAGGTAGTACATTTAACCAAGCACCTGTGTCTGGGGAAGGGACAACCAGGAGTCTTGCATGAGTGACCTCATCTAATGCACCATTCAGCAAGGCAGTAGCATGGATTCTGTAAAGATCCCGCAATTTTTGACGGGTCATGACCAGAGGTAGGCGTCCATTATGTTCCTGGGCCAGATCTGGGCTAGATAGCAAGAGCTTCCCTTGGGAAAAGGGGTGAACATGATTTGAATCTTGAGGGCAGAGTACGTGGTGAATTAAGTTGGAGGAGCCAGTGGCTGAGGCCAAATAGGTGGAAAGTACCACCTGGACTGCACTCCGAATCCCCAACCCCCAAATTGACAGTAATTGTTGTTTGAGCCAACAACCGAGGTGATTATTGGTGATGGAACTCGCTGTTTCTCTAAGTGGGTTGGCATAAACTTGCAGCTTGCTTGAGAGGAAGTGAAGTGACGCATGAAAGAGATGCAGAATTTGTGGGTAGCAAAGGAATGTCTCAAAAGAAGGAGGCCATCTTGAGCTTGTAGGAGTGGAAAGTCTTTCATCATGATCGTCATGGCGTTGATATTATTAGATATATCATTGGAGATACTTCCGAGGTGCCTAATGGCGGATGAAGGAGGGTGTTGTTATCTTTTGTGTCATCTGAAGCTCGGCCACTGAGGAGAGCACGATGTTCCTGGTGGGCTAATCGTGGCGAGGTGTTCAGATTTTTTCAGGTTGAGTTGCAAGCCGATATCTCCGGCCAACCTCAAGACAGATTCAATCTCTCCCAAACCATCATTGCTGGTGCCGCCATCGACTAAGTAAAATATACGGAATTCTGATTTCAGTCCTTGGAAAAGGTGTTGTGGACGGAAAGGCAAAACAAGAGTCGACCAAGAGGGTCCCCTTGCCGTATGTACTCCGTCAGACGACTTTCGCTTCCTCAGAAAAGGTGAGAAGGCTCTGAATAAGTAGAGTGAGCAAAAGGGGATAAGGAAGGAACCAACTCTTCAGTGTCAGTAACACCTTCTCTCTACGCAGAGTATTGAAGATGTTCTTGAAGTCCAGCTTCACTAACGTCATTTCATTAGTTAGACTCTGAGCGAGATCCTTGCTGCATGAACAGCAGCTTCTGGACCTCAGGCAATTCCATCTCCTTGCAGGCATGGAGCAAACATGCCCTCCCCCCCCATCTCATCCCCATCACAGCTCTCCCTGCACACTTGGCTGCAAGGTGACAAAGGGTCTTAGCTCTCCATCTTTCTTCTGCAGAGCTTCTTGGGTAGGCACCAAAAAGAAAAGGATGGACAAAGAGTGTGTGTTGTCAGTGTCATGTTGATAATCACTGTCAGATTCTGAGCAGAGCCTGGCCTCCACATTCTGCAGATGGGCTGATCAAGTCCTCAAGTGCTGCAGTAATAATCTATCCGGGCCACCAGCAGAGCTGCTTGAAAAGGCCATGACTGCTCTAGCCACCTCCTCAACCTTCACAGTACAGAATGAGCTGGAGCATCTCGAAGAGGGGGAATGGCCGCGTTGAGGAGAAGGAGTGTTTTTGCTGTGGCGCATTCAAGGTGGAAATAGACATATTAGCCATCTTGTCGTCAAAACTTGTCATGTGGATAGTTCCTCTGAAATCTCCAGTTTAGCGGAAACACAGGGTGTAAGATGCTCAAGAGGATCCTCCACAGACGTTGTGGCTTGAGGTCATGTCGTGGGTAGAGATGATCCCTGTCTCTCTCAATCTCTTGTTGACAGTGTTGGTGAGATTCCTGTGGCCTCCTCTCTCAGTCTCTTGTTGACAGTGTTGTTGAGATTCCTGTGGCCTCCTCTCTCAGTCTCTTGTTGACGGTGTTGGTGAGATTCCTGTGGCCTCCTCTCTCAGTCTCTTGTTGACAGTGTTGCTGAGATTCCTGTGGCCTCCTCTCTCAGTCTCTTGCTGACAGTATTGGTGAGATTCCTGTGGCCTCCTCTCTCAGTCTCTTGTTAACAGTGTTGGTGAGATTCCTGTGCCTCTCTCCTCTCTCAGTCTCTTGTTGACAGTGTTGCTGAGATTCCTGTGGCCTCCTCTCTCAGTCTCTTGTTGACAGTGTTGGTGAGATTCCTGTGGCCTCCTCTCTCAGTCTCTTGTTGACAGTGTTGGTGAGATTCCTGTGGCCTCCTCTCTCAGTCTCTTGGTGACAGTGTTGGTGAGATTCCTGTGGCCTCCTCTCTCAGTGACAGTGTTGGTGAGATTCCTGTGCCTCTCTCAGTCTCTTGCTGACAGTGTTGGTGAGATTCCTGTGGCCTCTTCTCTCAGTCTCTTGTTGACAGTGTTGGTGAGATTCCTGTGCCTCTCTCCTCTCTCAGTCTCTTGTTGACAGTGTTGCTGAGATTCCTGTGGCCTCCTCTCTCAGTCTCTTGGTGACAGTGTTGGTGAGATTCCTGTGGCCTCCTCTCTCAGTCTCTTGTTGACAGTGTTGGTGAGATTCCTGTGGCCTCCTCTCTCAGTCTCTTGGTGACAGTGTTGGTGAGATTCCTGTGGCCTCCTCTCTCAGTGACAGTGTTGGTGAGATTCCTGTGCCTCTCTCAGTCTCTTGCTGACAGTGTTGGCGAGATTCCTGTGGCCTCTTCAGTCTCTTGTTGACAGTGTCTGTGAGATTCCTGTGCCTCTCTCCTCTCTCAGTCTCTTGTTGACAGTGTTGGTGAGATTCCTGTGGCCTCCTCTCTCAGTCTCTTGTTGACAGTGTTGGTGAGATTCCTGTGGCCTCCTCTCTGTCTCTTGCTGACAGTGTTGGTGAGATTCCAGTGCCTGCCTCTTCTCTCAGTCTCCTGTTGACAGTGTTGGTGAGATTCCTCTGCTGTTGACAGTGTTGGTGAGATTGCTGTGGCCTCCTCTCTCAGTCTCTGTTGACAGTGTTGGTGAGATTCCTGTGACCTCCTCTCTCAGTCTCTTGTTGACAGTGTTGGTGAGATTCCTCTGCCTGCCTCCTCTGTCTGGTACTTATAAGGTTCCTAAGGGGAGAAATTCCAGAGATATGATCACGAGTCCAGATCATTAAATCTGACAACAACCGCGACAGCTCTCTACAACCCCTAATGATACACTTGACTGTCTTGGTGCATCAGGTAAGTGGTGGAGGTGTGGCTGGACAGCATCACCAGACCTGACCACGACACATGTTTCTTCCTCTGACTCTTCTGGTAATTTGCGAGAACCAGGACATCTGTTATGCACACGAACGACTTGATAGAACAAGGCCAATGGAGCATAAAGTGCTGTATCTCTCAAGAGAGAACAGCTTCACTCTCCCCCCAGCTCCCCCTCCCACAACTACCTGACATTTAATATTTTTTTAAATATCAATTTTTGATCTGAATTTACAACAAAAAAACTTCCACCTCGGAACACCACTAAGACTGGAATTTGGGTGATTTATATTCCAATTTTCACAAAATATATGTACCTCTAAAAGCTACAATCTGGGTTGTACTTTGTGGATGAATGATGCAGGTAGGGTCCTAGTGATTCATGTGTGCCTAGTGATTCGTGTGTGCCTGGGGGTTAGTCCTCTCGATGTGAACAAGTTTTGGGGAATACTTGTCTCCATAGCTCTGCTAACTGCTGCTTGGATGGCTAGCTAACTCTTGTCTCTATAACTCGGCCAGCTGCTGAATAGAAAGTGCTACATGACTTGTCAGCTCTTGTGACTTATTATTTTGCTAGTGACTTGGACAGTAATCGACATAAGGATTATAATTTAATGATTCTTCTGGTCAAGCAGACCATCTAGCTGCATACATATATATGATCATTACACAAATGTGGACAACATTGCTAGTGAAAGGGGCGTGGCATTGCACATCTGCAAAGTGTGAGTGGTTCACTCGAGACTGTGGAATGGACTTGCCTGGCTGCTGGGGAGCCTCTCAAGAGCCTGGACTTGAAGTCACGACCACCATAATTATTCTTGCTTTATCTATTTATCTTTTTATTATTATTTTATATTATTACAAATTATACTTATTATAACATCAATCAATAAATGGAGTGGTCCAAGAAAGGAAGCGAAATAAAGACAAAGATAAAATAATATTAATAACCAACAATAATCCTTAAACCAGAGCAAAGACACTCTGAAGAGAACAGCTCCCCAAAACTGTTGCTGTGTTACCACACTGCATGGCAACAGACAGCCTCTGCAGCAAGAAATGGTGTGAAAGATGTTCTCCTGTCTCCTCCTGAACTCGGCGACCTAGCACAGCACAAAAAGAGCAAGCCTCGAGGCCAAAAACTCCAGAGATCTCGAAGCCCACTGGCACAAAATGATGTGTGGCCGAGATGTTCAAATATTTCTCTTTTTTGAGAAATTCACCCTCTCAGCTACCCCACCAGATCTCCTGAAATAAGGCTGGCGTGAGATGGGGGAAAAGTGTCTGGGCATGTAACATCCCAGACCACCATTCTTCCATGGGAAGACAGAGGTGCCGTCAGGGCATTTTCCGTCACCACGACAAATACCAGAAGGCTCTAGGTACGCAGGAATCTTAGCAGCGGCAAGAGATCTTTTAATGATGTCATTCATTGCCGCATGCCTGGGCTGACGCCCCTGACTTCTCCTGCAGCTGAGACTATGTCTCCTTAGCTGGTCCACCTGTGCACTGCAGTGCTGACAAATATGGGGCCTACAGAGTGCTACACCTAGATGAAGGCCTGTAGCCACTCGAACAGTTTCATCATCCTTGCGTAAACCAAGTGCTGACATAGGCAGAGCATACAGCCAGGCCCCAGACTCCTCCATAGATGCAGCCTTGCTGAGAGTAGTAGACTTAACATCATGCTGTACTGAATCCATCAAGGCATTGTATGAGGCCCTCGTGCGAGGGATATCCCATGTCTTCTGATGGAAGGAAGCTGGCACTTCAGGAAGAGACTCCGAATGATCCTGATGCCATGGGACTAGTCCACACTCAATATCCGGGTAGAGGCAATCATGGAATCTGGCAGGCAAAATCCGGTGGATAGGTTGAGTGTGCTAGTTGCAGGCTAGTTGCAGAAGCCAGAAAGGTGGACGGTGCAAGCTTAGCAGAACTCCTAATTCCTAAACCACCATACTTGACTGGCAAAGAAGCCTGTGTCCAGGTGAGTGAGTTAGCAAGCTGAATATTGGTGATTTCACTTAAGGGGGGACTATGCGTCAAAACCACAAAATAGTTGTACCTATTTCTAATTGTCATAACTTTTTTTCTCTTTCGTCTACACAAGTATTTATGATACAAAGTCTTTATTATTCTGTGTTTGTTTTTATAAAGTGTTAATATCTCTATATACATAATTTTCTCAGAAGATACATGCAGAAACATCGAGGTGACTCCAAGATATTTGTGGCAGACCTAGCTGCCTAACGATTTGAAGTTATTTACTCATAATTGGTGTGTGGCTTGCTAAGGAGTGTCTCAGTGATATCCATGGAGCAAAGTTACCATATGTTGTCATGTTGATTAGTTACACACTTACAGAGTCTGAAAAACTGATAAAAACTAGAGGCCACCTCTTTTAACTACCATCTCTTGGCAATCCTTGCAGTAAACAAAAATCTGATTCATGGATATCACAGAGTACTAAAAGAGCTCTAAAATGACATACATAGCCAAAAAATTGAGCAAACGGTTTTAAAGTTATTCTCGCAACAAAAAATATTTCCATTAATTGTGGGAATAAGCATTCCAAGTTTGGAAAACGAAATGTTTGAGTTAGCACTGAAATAACTTGACAAAATATGTTCTTTTACAAGTTTTAGCAATTCCTTGATCTGTTTTTTTTTACTTCCGTGACTCTTGGGTTTTTCTGTGCCTATATCTACATGTAAGAAAGAAAAATATGATGAAAATTGTTATGGAACTTTCCTTTACAGCTGAATGTTTTTGCATGTCAAAGAAATGTATGATGAAGTAGATCCACCATAACTTTGAAAGAAGCATCCTATGTCTCCAAAACTTTGGAAATAGCAAGTAGATAGATGCAACAACAGTTTGAACTGATTTCATGTGTAGTCGCCAGGGGTGTGTGTGGGGGGAGGGGGGTGGGGGGAACGTAGTATATGCAGGTCATTTTATTCCCTATTTCCTTATGCTTTGTTCCTAATGATATGTTGAATGTCTCTGCAGACATATTTTCTGGGAAGATACATCAAGATCCCTAAATAAGTTGATCTATCCTGCCTAATGATATGTTGAATGTCTCTGCAGACATATTTTCTCGGAAGATACATCAAGATCCCTAAATAAGTTGATCTATCTTGCAGTACAATTCATAACTGCCCTAATTAACAAGACCAAAGTCCCAGATTTTGTCAACTGATAGAGAAGGCCCTTATCTGCAACATGTGAACAGATCATCAATAAATGTAGTGGTTTTTCACTGGCAGGCCACCGCTTTGGCAACTGGAAAACACCAGGAAAAATCCCAAACCTTACCACTTCAAATCACCATAACTTGCTAATACTTAGAGTACTCAAAATTTTGGCACGTACAAAAGACTGATAATTAGAAGGGCTATCCGGTGATATAAAAATTATCTTTTTGGGGTAAGTGTAGAAAAGTTATGAGTTTTACGGCAAAAAAAACAAGATTTTTGGGGGGAAATGAGAAACATATAGACCAAATTAGGGCAAATATCATGCAAGATGTGTCCTAGTTTCTTGATCTGTTACATGGGGGGGGGGAATGTTTGCCAGAAGAAGGGGGGGGAAAAGGGGGAAAAAGAAATCTCGAATTTTGGAGGCATAGCCCCCCCTTAAGATGGAACATTCATAGGAGGTCATCTAACTGTGTGAGTTTAGATGAATTAAAACATGGTCAGTATGTAACAAGTACAGCAGCTTAGGCATGGCAAAAGCATGTTGAGGCAAGCAAAGTGCGTCATGTGCCTGCAAGTAACGAAGTCTATTTTGCATCACCTCTAACGACTTTGTTTTGGCAGCAGTGGCATCTTCAACTCCCTTGCTCCCCCCTATAGGAGAGCCTAGGAAGGTGGCATCTTCAACTCCCTTGCTTCCCCCTATAGGAGAGCCTAGGAGGGGGGCATCTTCAACTCCATTGCTCCCCCCTATAGGAGAGCCTAGGAAGGTGGCATCTTCAACTCCCTTGCTCCCCCCTATAGGAGAGCCTAGGAAGGTGGCATCTTCAACTCCCTTGCTTCCCCCTATAGGAGAGCCTAGGAAGGTGGCATCTTCAACTCCCTTGCTCCCCCCTATAGGAGAGCCTAGGAAGGTGGCATCTTCAACTCCCTTGCTCCACCCCTATAGGAGAGCCTAGGAAGGGTGGCATCTTCAACTCCCTTGCTCCCCCCTATAGGAAAGCCTAGGAAGGTGGCATCTTCAACTCCCTTGCTCCCCCCTATAGGAGAGCCTACGAAGGTGGCATCTTCAACTCCCTTGCTACCCCCTATAGAGAGCCTAGGAGGGTGGCATCTTCAACTCCCTTGCTCCCCCCTATAGGAGAGCCTAGGAGGGGGGCATCTTCAACTCCATTGCTCCCCCCTATAGGAGAGCCTAGGAAGGTGGCATCTTCAACTCCCTTGCTCCACCCCTATAGGAGAGCCTAGGAAGGGTGGCATCTTCAACTCCCTTGCTCCCCCCTATAGGAGAGCCTAGGAAGGTGGCATCTTCAACTCCCTTGCTCCCACCTATAGGAGAGCCTAGGAAGGTGGCATCTTCAACTCCCTTGCTCCACCCCTATAGGAGAGCCTAGGAAGGGTGGCATCTTCAACTCCCTTGCTCCCCCCTATAGGAAAGCCTAGGAAGGTGGCATCTTCAACTCCCTTGCTCCCCCCTATAGGAGAGCCTAGGAAGGTGGCATCTTCAACTCCCTTGCTACCCCCTATAGAGAGCCTAGGAGGGTGGCATCTTCAACTCCCTTGCTCCCCCCTATAGGAGAGCCTGAGGAGGGGGCATCTTCAACTCCCTTGCTCCCCCCTATAGGAGAGCCTTGGAAGGTGGCATCTTCAACTCCCTTGCTCCCCCCTATAGGAGAGCCTGAGGAGGGGGCATCTTCAACTCCCTTGCTCCCCCCTATAGGAGGGCCTAGGAAGGGTGGCATCTTCAACTCCCTTGCTCCCCCCTATAGGAGAGCCTAGGAAGGTGGCATCTTCAACTCCCTTGCTTCCCCCTATAGGAGAGCCTAGGAGGGGGGCATCTTCAACTCCATTGCTCCCCCCTATAGGAGAGCCTAGGTAGGTGGCATCTTCAACTCCCTTGCTCCACCCCTATAGGAGAGCCTAGGAAGGGTGGCATCTTCAACTCCCTTGCTCCCCCCTATAGGAGAGCCTAGGAAGGTGGCATCTTCAACTCCCTTGCTCCCCCCTATAGGAGAGCCTAGCAGGGTTGTATACAGAAATTTTGCCAAGGGGGGGCGAACTTCAGATATGGAAAAATAAGGGGGGGCGAGAATGATACAATGATGGTGTATGTAATGTATAAGGGTGGTGTCTAATTTCAAGGGGGGGGGGGGCGAGAAAGATACAAGGGGGGGCGTATGCCCCCCCCGCCCCCCCCCTAAATACACCCCTGGCCTAGGAAGGGTGGCATCTTCAACTCCCTTGCTCCCCCCTATAGGAGAGCCTAGGAAGGTGGCATCTTCAACTCCCTTGCTCCCCCCTATAGGAGAGCCTAGGAAGGTGGCATCTTCAACTCCCTTGCTCCACCCCTATAGGAGAGCCTAGGAAGGGTGGCATCTTCAACTCCCTTGCTCCCCCCTATAGGAAAGCCTAGGAAGGTGGCATCTTCAACTCCCTTGCTCCCCCCTATAGGAGAGCCTAGGAAGGTGGCATCTTCAACTCCCTTGCTACCCCCTATAGAGAGCCTAGGAGGGTGGCATCTTCAACTCCCTTGCTCCCCCCTATAGTAGAGCCTAGGAGGGGGGCATCTTCAACTCCATTGCTCCCCCCTATAGGAGAGCCTAGGAAGGTGGCATCTTCAACTCCCTTGCTCCACCCCTATAGGAGAGCCTAGGAAGGGTGGCATCTTCAACTCCCTTGCTCCCCCCTATAGGAGAGCCTAGGAAGGTGGCATCTTCAACTCCCTTGCTCCCCCCTATAGGAGAGCCTAGGAAGGTGACTCCCTTGCTCCCCCCTATAGGAGAGCCTAGGTGGGTGGCATCTTCAACTCCATTGCTCCCCCTATAGGAGAGTCTAGGAGTCTAGGAGGGTGGCATCTTCAACTCCCTTGCTCCCCCCTATAGGAGAGCCTAGGAAGGTGGCATCTTCAACTCCCTTGCTCCCCCCTATAGGAGAGCCTAGGAAGGTGGCATCTTCAACTCCCTTGCTCCCCCCTATAGGAGAGCCTAGGAAGGTGGCATCTTCAACTCCCTTGCTCCCCCCTATAGGAGAGCCTAGGAAGGTGGCATCTTCAACTCCCTTGCTCCCCCTAGAGAGTCTAGGAGGGGGGCATCTTCAACTCCCTTGCTCCCCCCTGTAGGAGAGTCTAGGAGGGTGGCATCTTCAACTCCCTTGCTCCCCCCTATAGGAGAGCCTAGGAGGGTGGCATCTTCAACTCCCTTGCTCCCCCTAGAGAGTCTAGGAGGGGGGCATCTTCAACTCCCTTGCTCCCCCCTGTAGGAGAGTCTAGGAGGGTGGCATCTTCAACTCCCTTGCTCCTCCCTATAGGAGAGCCTAGGAAGGTGGCATCTTCAACTCCCTTGCTCCCCCCTATAGGAGAGCCTAGGAAGGTGACTCCCTTGCTCCCCCCTATAGGAGAGCCTAGGTGGGTGGCATCTTCAACTCCATTGCTCCCCCTATAGGAGAGTCTAGGAGGGTGGCATCTTCAACTCCCTTGCTCCCCCCTATAGGAGAGCCTAGGAAGGTGGCATCTTCAACTCCCTTGCTCCCCCCTATAGGAGAGCCTAGGAAGGTGGCATCTTCAACTCCCTTGCTCCCCCCTATAGGAGAGCCTAGGAAGGTGGCATCTTCAACTCCATTGCTCCCCCCTATAGGAGAGCCTAGGAAGGGTGGCATCTTCAACTCCCTATAGGAGAGCCTAGGAAGGTGGCATCTTCATGCTCCCCCCTATAGGAGAGCCTAGGAGAGGGGCATATTCAACTCCCTTGCTCCCCCTATAGGAGAGCCTAGGAAGGTGGCATCTTCAACTCCATTGCTCCCCCTATAGGAGAGCCTAGGAAGGTGGCATCTTCAACTCCCTTGCTCCCCCCTATAGGAGAGTCTAGGAGGGTGGCATCTTCAACTCCCTTGCTCCCCCTAGAGAGTCTAGGAGGGGGGCATCTTCAACTCCCTTGCTCCCCCCTATAGGAGAGTCTAGGAGGGGGGCATCTTCAACTCCCTTGCTCCCCCCTATAGGAGAGCCTAGGAAGGTGGCATCTTCAACTCCCTTGCTCCCCCCTATAGGAGAGTCTAGGAGGGGGCATCTTCAACTCCCTTGCTCCCCCCTATAGGAGATCCTAGGAGGGTGGCATCTTCAACCCCCTTGCTCCCCACTATAGGAGAGCCTAGGAAGGTGGCATCTTCAACTCCCTTGCTCCCCCCTATAGGAGTGCCTGAGGAGGGTGGCATCTTCAACCCCCTTGCTCCCCCCTATAGGAGAGCCTAGGAAGGTGGCATCTTCAACTCCCTTGCTCCCCCCTATAGGAGAGCCTAGGAAGGTGGCATCTTAAACTCCCTTGCTCCCCCCTATAGGAGAGCCTAGGAAGGTGGCATCTTCAACTCCCTTGCTCCCCCCTATAGGAGAGTCTAGGAGGGGGCATCTTCAACTCCCTTGCTCCCCCCTATAGGAGATCCTAGGAGGGTGGCATCTTCAACCCCCTTGCTCCCCACTATAGGAGAGCCTAGGAAGGTGGCATCTTCAACTCCCTTGCTCCCCCCTATAGGAGTGCCTGAGGAGGGTGGCATCTTCAACCCCCTTGCTCCCCCCTATAGGAGAGCCTAGGAAGGTGGCATCTTCAACTCCCTTGCTCCCCCCTATAGGAGAGCCTAGGAAGGTGGCATCTTAAACTCCCTTGCTCCCCCCTATAGGAGAGCCTAGGAAGGTGGCATCTTCAACTCCATTGCTCCCCCCTATAGGAGAGCCTAGGAAGGTGGCATCTTCAACTCCCTTGCTCCCCCCTATAGGAGAGCCTAGGAAGGTGGCATCTTCAACTCCATTGCTACCCCCTATAGGAGAGCCTAGGAGGGGGGCATCTTCAACTCCCTTGCTCCCCCCTATAGGAGAGCCTAGGAAGGTGGCATCTTCAACTCCATTGCTACCCCCTATAGAGAGCCTGAGGAGGGTGGCATCTTCAACTCCCTTGCTCCCCCCTATAGGAGAGTCTAGGAAGGTGGCATCTTCAACTCCCTTGCTCCCCCCTATAGGAGAGTCTAGGAGGGGGGCATCTTCAACTCCCTTGCTAACCCCTATAGGAGAGCCTAGGAAGGTGGCATCTTCAACTCCCTTGCTCCCCCCTATAGGAGAGCCTAGGAAGGTGGCATCTTCAACTCCCTTGCTCCCCCCTATAGGAGAGCCTAGGAAGGTGGCATCTTCAACTCCCTTGCTCCCCCCTATAGGAGAGCCTAGGAAGGTGACATCTTCAACTCCCTTGCTCACCCCTATATAAGAGCCTAGGCAGGTGGCATCTTCAACTCCATTGCTCCCCCTATAGGAGAGCCTAGGAAGGTGGCATCTTCAACTCCCTTGCTCCCCCTATAGGAGAGCCTAGGAGGGGGGCATCTTCAACTCCCTTGCTCCCCCCTATAGGAGAGCCTAGGAAGGTGGCATCTTCAACTCCCTTGCTCCCCCTATAGGAGAGCCTAGGAAGGTGGCATCTTCAACTCCCTTGCTCCCCCTATAGGAGAGCCTAGGAAGGTGGCATCTTCAACTCCCTTGCTCCCCCCTATAGGAGAGTCTAGGAGGGGGGCATCTTCAACTCCCTTGCTCCCCCCTATAGGAGAGCCTAGGAAGGTGGCATCTTCAACTCCCTTGCTCCCCCCTATAGGAGAGTCTAGGAGGGGGGCATCTTCAACTCCCTTGCTCCCCCCTATAGGAGAGCCTAGGAAGGTGGCATCTTCAACTCCCTTGCTCCCCCCTGTAGGAGAGCCTAGGAAGGTGGCATCTTCAACTCCCTTGCTCCCCCCTATAGGAGAGCCTAGGAGGGGGGCATCTTCAACTCCCTTGCTCCCCCCTATAGGAGAGCCTAGGAAGGTGGCATCTTCAACTCCCTTGCTCCCCCCTATAGGAGAGTCTAGGAGGGGGGCATCTTCAACTCCCTTGCTCCCCCCTATAGGAGAGCCTAGGAAGGTGGCATCTTCAACTCCATTGCTACCCCCTATAGGAGAGCCTAGGTGGGTGGCATCTTCAACTCCCTTGCTCCCCCCTATAGAGAGCCTAGGAGGGTGGCATCTTCAACTCCCTTGCTGCCCCCTATAGAGAGCCTGAGGAGGGTGGCATCTTCAACTCCCTTGCTCCCCCCTAAGGTGGCATCTTCAACTTCCTTGCTCCCCCCTATAGGAGAGTCTAGGAGGGGGGCATCTTCAACTCCCTTGCTACCCCTATAGGAGAGCCTAGGAAGGTGGCATCTTCAACTCCATTGCTCCCCCCTATAGGAGAGCCTAGGAAGGTGGCATCTTCAACTCCCTTGCTCCCCCCTATAGGAGAGCCTAGGAAGGTGGCATCTTCAACTCCCTTGCTCCCCCCTATAGGAGAGCCTAGGAAGGTGGCATCTTCAACTCCCTTGCTCCCCCCTATAGGAGAGCCTAGGAAGGTGGCATCTTCAACTCCCTTGCTCCCCCCTATAGGAGAGCCTAGGAAGGTGACATCTTCAACTCCCTTGCTCACCCCTATAGGAGAGCCTAGGAAGGTGGCATCTTCAACTCCCTTGCTCCCCCCTATAGGAGAGTCTAGGAGGGGGGCATCTTCAACTCCCTTGCTCCCCCCTATAGGAGAGCCTAGGAAGGAGAGCCTAGGAAGGTGGCATCTTCAACTCCATTGCTCCCCCCTATAGGAGAGCCTAGGAAGGTGGCATCTTCAACTCCCTTGCTCCCCCCTATAGGAGAGCCTAGGAAGGTGACATCTTCAACTCCCTTGCTCACCCCTATAGGAGAGCCTAGGAAGGTGGCATCTTCAACTCCCTTGCTCCCCCTATAGGAGAGCCTAGGAAGGTGGCATCTTCAACTCCATTGCTCCCCCCTATAGGAGAGTCTAGGAGGGGGGCATCTTCAACTCCCTTGCTCCCCCCTATAGGAGAGCCTAGGAGGGGGGCATCTTCAACTCCATTGCTCCCCCCTATAGGAGAGTCTAGGAGGGTGGCATCTTCAACTCCATTGCTCCCCCTATAGGAGAGTCTAGGAGGGTGGCATCTTCAACTCCATTGCTCCCCCTATAGGAGAGTCTAGGAAGGTGGCATCTTCAACTCCCTTGCTCCCCCCTATAGGAGAGCCTAGGAAGGTGGCATCTTCAGGGTTAACTACTTGAAGCCCCAGTAATGCACACAGCAACTCACCAATAATACAAGGGTCGTGGGTAATGAGTCACATTTTCCTCGGTTTAGCTGCAGACCAACCTCGCAAGCCATTGATTCTAAGGTCCTAAAATCATTGGTGACATCTTTTACTGAACCCCTTAGGCAGCCGTAGTACAAGTAAAAAAACTTTCAGCTCAGCTTTGAGGTGGATCATTAACTTTTGGATTGTGAGGCAGAAAAGGAGTGGGCATCTAATTTAATTTATTTATTGTTTTATTCATTATTTTTATATTTATTACTATAATTACTATATATATATATAGTAATTATTTAATTTATTTATTTTTCATTTGTTTATCTATTATTAATATTATTTTGTTTATTTGTTATTGTTATTATTATTATTAAATTATTATTATTATTATTATTATTATTATTATTATTATTATTATTATTATTATTATTATTATTATTAAAATTAAATTATTATTATTATTATTATTATTATTATTAATAATAATAATTGTAATATGGATGCCGTTTTAGCAAGATTTGTCTGTTTAGTTAGCTCCGTCTAGTCTTGTCTAAACTAGGTCTTGTTGCTATCTACCTTTTGAGGGTTGAATAGACTATTTAGAAGCCACTGGCCAAGTAGGTCATTTGTGAGGCCGAGTCGTGATATTTCCATTTGATGCCCACCTCCACATGGAAGGTTGTATCAGTGTTTCCAGCAATGTGCGAAGCCAGGATGTCAGCTCCAGAGTCAGCCAATCTACTACACAGTCCACTACCTCCTCCTCATCTCGGGCTATATGTCCAGTTTGCAAGAGATCCATACATGTGACTCGGTGTGGGGTTTTCAAGGTTCATGGTCGAATTGTCTGCCGCTGTCCAGGCTCCCGATCTTTTCCCATACTTGAGGACAGGTCATGTCAGGTTTCCAGTGGTGATGAGATGTCTTCCCAGGCTTCTCAGAGTGATCTCGTTTGTTTGGCCTTCCAAACCCTTCCGTTAAGCTTCTTAGGAGGCTGCCACGTGCTTCTAGAAATTTTGCAGCTTCTAAGTTTGCTGTTATTCTTGATGAAGTTTCCTCTACATCCTCCATTAATGATGTTGGCAAATGGGATCGCCTTTTTAATTTCTCGTCTCGGTGTTTCAGAGTCCCAGGGGAAGATGGGCGCCTTAAAAGCCTTGCTTCTCACACCAACTCATTAATCCAGTCTGAATCCAATCTCTCACTTACTTCGAATCCTCGGCCTTGTAAATCCATTTTTCTTTGTACTCAACATGACCCCTTACAATATCTGGCTAAGAGGGTTGCTTCTAAGCTTAATGATGGAGATTTTAGAGAGGCTGTTCGTATTGCAAGCTTGGATGATTCTTTGGCTGATTTCAGTGCAAGCACTCTGAAGTCCTTGCGGGATAAGCATCCTCCACCTCATCCAAATTCGGTCATTCCCCCAGGTCCAATTTTAGGTGATGATGTTCCACCTTTTGAAGTGTCACCTTCAGTAGTGGCTAAGGCCATTCGCTCTTTTCCTTGTGGATCTGCTGGAGGACCAGATGGTTTACGTCCTCAACATCTTAAGGATATGATCAGCAAGTCTGCAGGTGATGGGGGTCCCTTACTTCTTGCATCCCTCACTGTTTTCATCAACATGGTGCTGTTGGGAAAAACTCCAACCTTTGTTCGCCCTTTCTTCTTTGGGGCTTCTCTTGTTGCCTTGAACAAGAAGGATGGAGGTGTGCGTCCCATAGCCATTGGGTGCACGCTTAGACGCCTGGTAGCGAAATGTGCAAGCTGTCAAGTGAGGCAGTCTATGAGTGCTCTTCTAGCTCCTCTTCAATTGGGTTTTGGGATACGTTCTGGAGCCGAATCTATTGTTCATGCAGGTCGTATTTTCCTGCATAATCTACAGCCAGGCCATATCCTCCTGAAACTTGATTTTCGGAATGCATTTAACACTATTCGTAGGGACAAAATGTTATCTGCTGTGGAAGAGCTAGCTCCTGATTTGCTACCTTTTGTCCATTCAACTTACAGTGCTCCATCATCGCTCTTTTTTGGAAATGAAACAATTCAGTCATCTGAAGGAGTTCAACAGGGTGATCCCCTGGGTCCACTTTTGTTTTGTCTTGCTCTTCACAAGACTACACTCAAATTGGTATCCAATTTTAGTGTATTTTATTTTGACGATGGCACTCTTGGGGGTAGCATGGATGATGTACTCAGTGATTTTAATACAGTGGAAAGTGTGGCTGAGGAGCTGGGTTTGGAGCTTAACCGTGAGAAATGTGAGCTCATCTGTCCAGATCCAGAGACTTTAGGGAAGTCTCTCTGTGCTGCTCCAGGACTTCGTGTGGTCAATCCAGAGGTTGCCACTCTCTTAGGTTCTCCTATTGGTGGTATGGAAGGGGTTGAGGTGCTGCTTAACGAGAAGATTGACTCCTTAAAGTTTATGGGAAGCAGACTTCGACACCTCCATGCTCATGATGCCTTTTGTTTGCTTCATCATGCATTTGCAATTCCAAAGCTACTGTACTCTTTACGATCTTCTCCCTGTTTTTCTTCATCTAAGCTTCAAGATTTTGACTCAATTCAGTGTACCATCTTGAGTGAGATCACCAACATTCCTCTCAACACTAAAGATCAAGCTTGGTCTCAGGCATCACTTCCAGTGAAGTTTGGTGGTTTGGGGATCAGAAGTGCTGTGATGCTTGCACCTTCCGCCTTTTTGGCGTCGGCTTCAGGTGCTTTTGATCTTATCCACCAGATTCTTCCGGACTACCTAGGTGATTCAAACTACTCTGAATTTGAAGATGGTTTGGAAATTTGGTGTCGAGGTCATAGCTGTGAGCCACCATCTGATCCTACATAGGTCCTCCCAACAGAAAGCCTGGGATGGTCTTCATGTTCAGGCTTCTTTTGATTCCCTCCTGAACTCGAGTGTGGATCTAGCTTCACGGGTACGTATTCAGGCTGCAGCTAGGAAGGAGTCAGGGGCTTGGATCCATGCCCTTCCCATGTCATCCTTAGGCCTCCGAATGGATGATGATGTGATTAGGGTGGCTACTGGTTTGCGTTTGGGTGTTCCTCTCTGTCATCCCCACAATTGTCTGCAGTGTGGATCCCAAGTGAATCAGTTTGGCACTCATGGTCTCAACTGTCGGAGGAGTCAAGGTCGTTTCTCGAGGCATGCAGCTGTAAATGACATTATTCATAGATCACTAGCTTCCATAAATATTCCCTCTCACCTGGAGCCTTCAGGCATTTCTCGCTCGGATGGCAAGCGTCCTGATGGAGCTTCCATTGTCCCCTGGAAGAATGGCCGTATCCTTGTGTGGGATGCTACATGTGTGGACAACTTTGCTCCATCCTTGCCAACTTATTACATGAAGGTCCTGGGGCAGTGGCTGAGTCCCTGAAATAGGAAAAATACGGGAACATTGTTGCTACACACTTCTTTGTCCCAATTGGGATAGAGACCACTGGAGTGTTTGGAGGGGAGGCATCTTTGTTCCTTCGGGAGTTAGGGGGCCGTCTCAAAGCAAAGTGCGACGAACCACGTTCCCATCATTTTCTCCTCCAGAGAATTTCCATTGCGATCCAGCGTGGGAACACTGCAGCGGTGTTAGGAACTTGTCAGTATACTAGTGATGACTATTTCTTACTTAAATTAGCTAGCTAGTTCTTTATTGGTAGTTATATATAGGGCAATATCTATATTATATATATAATAATAATAATAATAATAATAATAATAATAATAATAATAATAATAATAATAATAATAATAATAATAATAATAATAATAATAATATTTAAAAAAATATAAAATAATTATTATTATAATAATAATTATTATTAAAATTATTATTATTATTATTATTATTATTATTATTATTATTATTATTGCTACTACTATTGTTGTTGTTGTTGTTGTTATTATTATTATATACATATTTTCCACATCCAGTTCACATGCTGATATGTGTGCCGAGGTGTGGTTTTGTAGCATGTGGTGAATAGCATATAGCAGGCTCACGCGAGTCTTAGAAGGCTAGAGCATCTAGTCAAAACGTCGAGCGAGTACAATTTCAAGTTGATTATCGAGCAGGTGTAATGATCATAGCTTCTCCATACTTGACCTGTAATGGTCACTATAACCAGTGAGTATCCTCTTGTTACCATCATAGTTACTCACTTACTCACTCCCATGGCCAATTAATTATTCATTATTGTACGACAAGTTACTTTTTTCAATTTATTTTTTGCCCTTCCCTTACCAGTTCTCTCCTTCCATCCTCTCCTCTGGCAGCCTTAATTGGCAGGGACATCCTCGCTAATCACAGAGCCAGACTGATCCTCACTCACAAGCTCATCTTGGTCAGAGTGCCCTCCTCCCCTCATGCTCTCCCCAACGTCCTCGGCTACTTGGCCGCCAGTGAGACTGGCCGTGACCTCTTGAGAAAATCCCTCCTATCAGCACTGGAGGTGTGGTCTGATCCTACCACGCTGCGCCACATGGACGGGAGGCAGCACTTATGGGTGTCACGTGTTTTGGTACTGGGTGTGAACCTGCTGCAGGGACACAAGAACTGGGAGGTGATGAGCGCTGGTGAGTAGGAGGTGTGGGCGTGTCTATGAGGGGAAAGTCTTGCATAGGGTACTCTTTATATCCCATATACATGGAGACTCTTTCTCTATCCGTATTTCATGGTCTGTTTCCATGGTAATGCACCAAGGAGTAAGCAGTCTGTGTGCCTTACTAATAGAGATGATGTATGTACATGTATGTATCCATTACTGAGTACTTGGCTGGGTGCAACATGGCTTCTTTCAGAGGAAGATGGGAACGGGGTTGCCTCCCACTTGGAAATGTTAAGCACCCACTCTTTGTCTATGACACTTCTGCAAACACAAGAACTTTTAACTTGTCATGTGCAGAGAGAATTGTAGCCAGAAGAATGTCTAGCCAAGGTAAAGGTATGAAGTGTAGAAGCTATCAAGCTTTTCTTCTATAATGGTGGCTGTTGTTGACATTAGCCCTGTCCAGAGAGTAAGAAAAACTACATCTCTGTCTACACATCTGTGAGTATTTATTGCTATACACACTGAGCCAAACAACCTTTGAGGTGAGCCATGTATATACACGTATGAATGTCTATGTATATACATGTATATATTGTGTATATATATACACGTATGAATAATGTCTATGATATATTGTGTATATATACATGTATGAATGTGTGTGTGTATATACATGTATATGTATAATTATGTATATATATACACATGTATAGTAAATATATGTATGAATGTGACATGTTTATACAAATATGTATATGTGTGTGTATATATGTATAATTATGCATACACATAATGTATAATTATGCATATACATATGTATAGTATATATACCTGGTATTATTGGGTATAGCCCTTTTAGAACCTGGATTTGCTGGGGAACTAAGTTTTCAAAAGATTAGCACTGCGTATTTTCATGAAGACAAGTCAACAGGAGAAGTGGGGTCACCCCTACTTGGGTCACTGCCAGCAGTGATGAATATTCTAATTATCATCACAAACTTAATAACTGAGCGTGTCTGTTCCTGTTGTGAGTCAAATGCTTAGCGAAGATTTTGTCACTTGCTAATTAAGTACCGGCTATAAAACCAGCCTTAAAATTCAGAGTTCAAGACCATCACGACGTTACTAGTGATGTAAATATCTGGAGGAGGTTCAGGGCCTCAAAATGCCTGTCATTAGACTTCATTAGCTCACTGTCCTAGCCATTAGTTCACTAGCTCACAGTGTCCTAGTCATTAGACTTCACTAGCTCACTGTCCTAGCCATTAGTTCACTAGCTCACAGTGTCCTAGCCATTAGTTCACTAGCTCACAGTGTCCTAGTCATTAGTTCACTAGCTCACAGTGTCCTAGTCATTAGTTCACTAGCTCACAGTGTCCTAGTCATTAGTTCACTAGCTCACAGTGTCCTAGTCATTAGTTCACTAGCTCACAGTGTCCTAGTCATTAGTTCACTAGCTCACAGTGTCCTAGTCATTAGTTCACTAGCTCACAGTGTCCTAGTCATTAGTTCACTAGCTCACAGTGTCCTAGTCATTAGTTCACTAGCTCACAGTGTCCTAGTCATTAGTTCACTAGCTCACAGTGTCCTAGTCATTAGTTCACTAGCTCACAGTGTCCTAGTCATTAGTTCACTAGCTCACAGTGTCCTAGTCATTAGTTCACTAGCTCACAGTGTCCTAGTCATTAGTTCACTAGCTCACAGTGTCCTAGTCATTAGTTCACTAGCTCACAGTGTCCTAGTCATTAGTTCACTAGCTCACAGTGTCCTAGTCATTAGTTCACTAGCTCACAGTGTCCCAGTCATTAGTTCACTAGCTCACAGTGTCCTAGTCATTAGTTCACTAGCTCACAGTGTCCTAGTCATTAGTTCACTAGCTCACAGTGTCCTAGTCATTAGTTCACTAGCTCACAGTGTCCTAGTCATTAGTTCACTAGCTCACAGTGTCCCAGTCATTAGTTCACTAGCTCACAGTGTCCTAGTCATTAGTTCACTAGCTCACAGTGTCCCAGTCATTAGTTCACTAGCTCACAGTGTCCTAGTCATTAGTTCACTAGCTCACAGTGTCCTAGTCATTAGTTCACTAGCTCACAGTGTCCTAGTCATTAGTTCACTAGCTCACAGTGTCCCAGTCATTAGTTCACTAGCTCACAGTGTCCTAGTCATTAGTTCACTAGCTCACAGTGTCCTAGTCATTAGTTCACTAGCTCACAGTGTCCTAGTCATTAGTTCACTAGCTCACAGTGTCCTAGTCATTAGTTCACTAGCTCACAGTGTCCCAGTCATTAGTTCACTAGCTCACAGTGTCCTAGTCATTAGTTCACTAGCTCACAGTGTCCCAGTCATTAGTTCACTAGCTCACAGTGTCCTAGTCATTAGTTCACTAGCTCACAGTGTCCTAGTCATTAGTTCACTAGCTCACAGTGTCCCAGTCATTAGTTCACTAGCTCACAGTGTCCTAGTCATTAGTTCACTAGCTCACAGTGTCCTAGTCATTAGTTCACTAGCTCACAGTGTCCTAGTCATTAGTTCACTAGCTCACAGTGTCCTAGTCATTAGTTCACTAGCTCACAGTGTCCTAGTCATTAGTTCACTAGCTCACAGTGTCCTAGTCATTAGTTCACTAGCTCACAGTGTCCCAGTCATTAGTTCACTAGCTCACAGTGTCCTAGTCATTAGTTCACTAGCTCACAGTGTCCTAGTCATTAGTTCACTAGCTCACAGTGTCCCAGTCATTAGTTCACTAGCTCACAGTGTCCCAGTCATTAGTTCACTAGCTCACAGTGTCCTAGTCATTAGTTCACTAGCTCACAGTGTCCCAGTCATTAGTTCACTAGCTCACAGTGTCCCAGTCATTAGTTCACTAGCTCACAGTGTCCTAGTCATTAGTTCACTAGCTCACAGTGTCCTAGTCATTAGTTCACTAGCTCACAGTGTCCTAGTCATTAGTTCACTAGCTCACAGTGTCCTAGTCATTAGTTCACTAGCTCACAGTGTCCCAGTCATTAGTTCACTAGCTCACAGTGTCCCAGTCATTAGTTCACTAGCTCACAGTGTCCTAGTCATTAGTTCACTAGCTCACAGTGTCCTAGTCATTAGTTCACTAGCTCACAGTGTCCTAGTCATTAGTTCACTAGCTCACAGTGTCCTAGTCATTAGTTCACTAGCTCACAGTGTCCTAGTCATTAGTTCACTAGCTCACAGTGTCCTAGTCATTAGTTCACTAGCTCGCAGTGTCCTAGTCATTAGTTCACTAGCTCGCAGTGTCCTAGTCATTAGTTCACTAGCTCACAGTGTCCTAGTCATTAGTTCACTAGCTCACAGTGTCCTAGTCATTAGTTCACTAGCTCACAGTGTCCTAGTCATTAGTTCACTAGCTCACAGTGTCCCAGTCATTAGTTCACTAGCTCACAGTGTCCTAGTCATTAGTTCACTAGCTCACAGTGTCCTAGTCATTAGTTCACTAGCTCACAGTGTCCTAGTCATTAGTTCACTAGCTCACAGTGTCCTAGTCATTAGTTCACTAGCTCACAGTGTCCTAGTCATTAGTTCACTAGCTCACAGTGTCCTAGTCATTAGTTCACTAGCTCACAGTGTCCTAGTCATTAGTTCACTAGCTCACAGTGTCCTAGTCATTAGTTCACTAGCTCACAGTGTCCTAGTCATTAGTTCACTAGCTCACAGTGTCCTAGTCATTAGTTCACTAGCTCACAGTGTCCCAGTCATTAGTTCACTAGCTCACAGTGTCCTAGTCATTAGTTCACTAGCTCACAGTGTCCTAGTCATTAGTTCACTAGCTCACAGTGTCCTAGTCATTAGTTCACTAGCTCACAGTGTCCTAGTCATTAGTTCACTAGCTCACAGTGTCCCAGTCATTAGTTCACTAGCTCACAGTGTCCTAGTCATTAGTTCACTAGCTCACAGTGTCCTAGTCATTAGTTCACTAGCTCACAGTGTCCTAGTCATTAGTTCACTAGCTCACAGTGTCCCAGTCATTAGTTCACTAGCTCACAGTGTCCTAGTCATTAGTTCACTAGCTCACAGTGTCCTAGTCATTAGTTCACTAGCTCACAGTGTCCTAGTCATTAGTTCACTAGCTCACAGTGTCCTAGTCATTAGTTCACTAGCTCACAGTGTCCCAGTCATTAGTTCACTAGCTCACAGTGTCCTAGTCATTAGTTCACTAGCTCACAGTGTCCCAGTCATTAGTTCACTAGCTCACAGTGTCCTAGTCATTAGTTCACTAGCTCACAGTGTCCTAGTCATTAGTTCACTAGCTCACAGTGTCCCAGTCATTAGTTCACTAGCTCACAGTGTCCTAGTCATTAGTTCACTAGCTCACAGTGTCCCAGTCATTAGTTCACTAGCTCACAGTGTCCTAGTCATTAGTTCACTAGCTCACAGTGTCCTAGTCATTAGTTCACTAGCTCACAGTGTCCTAGTCATTAGTTCACTAGCTCACAGTGTCCTAGTCATTAGTTCACTAGCTCACAGTGTCCTAGTCATTAGTTCACTAGCTCACAGTGTCCTAGTCATTAGTTCACTAGCTCACAGTGTCCTAGTCATTAGTTCACTAGCTCACAGTGTCCCAGTCATTAGTTCACTAGCTCACAGTGTCCTAGTCATTAGTTCACTAGCTCACAGTGTCCTAGTCATTAGTTCACTAGCTCACAGTGTCCTAGTCATTAGTTCACTAGCTCACAGTGTCCTAGTCATTAGTTCACTAGCTCACAGTGTCCTAGTCATTAGTTCACTAGCTCACAGTGTCCCAGTCATTAGTTCACTAGCTCACAGTGTCCTAGTCATTAGTTCACTAGCTCACAGTGTCCTAGTCATTAGTTCACTAGCTCACAGTGTCCCAGTCATTAGTTCACTAGCTCACAGTGTCCTAGTCATTAGTTCACTAGCTCACAGTGTCCTAGTCATTAGTTCACTAGCTCACAGTGTCCTAGTCATTAGTTCACTAGCTCACAGTGTCCTAGTCATTAGTTCACTAGCTCACAGTGTCCTAGTCATTAGTTCACTAGCTCACAGTGTCCTAGTCATTAGTTCACTAGCTCACAGTGTCCCAGTCATTAGTTCACTAGCTCACAGTGTCCTAGTCATTAGTTCACTAGCTCACAGTGTCCTAGTCATTAGTTCACTAGCTCACAGTGTCCTAGTCATTAGTTCACTAGCTCACAGTGTCCTAGTCATTAGTTCACTAGCTCACAGTGTCCTAGTCATTAGTTCACTAGCTCACAGTGTCCTAGTCATTAGTTCACTAGCTCACAGTGTCCTAGTCATTAGTTCACTAGCTCACAGTGTCCCAGTCATTAGTTCACTAGCTCACAGTGTCCCAGTCATTAGTTCACTAGCTCACAGTGTCCTAGTCATTAGTTCACTAGCTCACAGTGTCCTAGTCATTAGTTCACTAGCTCACAGTGTCCTAGTCATTAGTTCACTAGCTCACAGTGTCCTAGTCATTAGTTCACTAGCTCGCAGTGTCCTAGTCATTAGTTCACTAGCTCACAGTGTCCTAGTCATTAGTTCACTAGCTCACAGTGTCCCAGTCATTAGTTCACTAGCTCACAGTGTCCTAGTCATTAGTTCACTAGCTCACAGTGTCCTAGTCATTAGTTCACTAGCTCACAGTGTCCTAGTCATTAGTTCACTAGCTCACAGTGTCCTAGTCATTAGTTCACTAGCTCACAGTGTCCTAGTCATTAGTTCACTAGCTCACAGTGTCCTAGTCATTAGTTCACTAGCTCACAGTGTCCTAGTCATTAGTTCACTAGCTCACAGTGTCCTAGTCATTAGTTCACTAGCTCACAGTGTCCTAGTCATTAGTTCACTAGCTCACAGTGTCCTAGTCATTAGTTCACTAGCTCACAGTGTCCTAGTCATTAGTTCACTAGCTCACAGTGTCCTAGTCATTAGTTCACTAGCTCACAGTGTCCTAGTCATTAGTTCACTAGCTCACAGTGTCCTAGTCATTAGTTCACTAGCTCACAGTGTCCTAGTCATTAGTTCACTAGCTCACAGTGTCCTAGTCATTAGTTCACTAGCTCACAGTGTCCCAGTCATTAGTTCACTAGCTCACAGTGTCCTAGTCATTAGTTCACTAGCTCACAGTGTCCTAGTCATTAGTTCACTAGCTCAGTGTCCTAGTCATTAGTTCACTAGCTCACAGTGTCCTAGTCATTAGTTCACTAGCTCACAGTGTCCTAGTCATTAGTTCACTAGCTCACAGTGTCCCAGTCATTAGTTCACTAGCTCACAGTGTCCTAGTCATTAGTTCACTAGCTCACAGTGTCCTAGTCATTAGTTCACTAGCTCACAGTGTCCTAGTCATTAGTTCACTAGCTCACAGTGTCCTAGTCATTAGTTCACTAGCTCACAGTGTCCTAGTCATTAGTTCACTAGCTCACAGTGTCCCAGTCATTAGTTCACTAGCTCACAGTGTCCTAGTCATTAGTTCACTAGCTCACAGTGTCCCAGTCATTAGTTCACTAGCTCACAGTGTCCCAGTCATTAGTTCACTAGCTCACAGTGTCCTAGTCATTAGTTCACTAGCTCACAGTGTCCTAGTCATTAGTTCACTAGCTCACAGTGTCCCAGTCATTAGTTCACTAGCTCACAGTGTCCCAGTCATTAGTTCACTAGCTCACAGTGTCCTAGTCATTAGTTCACTAGCTCACAGTGTCCTAGTCATTAGTTCACTAGCTCACAGTGTCCTAGTCATTAGTTCACTAGCTCGCAGTGTCCTAGTCATTAGTTCACTAGCTCACAGTGTCCTAGTCATTAGTTCACTAGCTCACAGTGTCCTAGTCATTAGTTCACTAGCTCACAGTGTCCTAGTCATTAGTTCACTAGCTCACAGTGTCCTAGTCATTAGTTCACTAGCTCACAGTGTCCCAGTCATTAGTTCACTAGCTCACAGTGTCCTAGTCATTAGTTCACTAGCTCACAGTGTCCTAGTCATTAGTTCACTAGCTCACAGTGTCCTAGTCATTAGTTCACTAGCTCACAGTGTCCTAGTCATTAGTTCACTAGCTCACAGTGTCCTAGTCATTAGTTCACTAGCTCACAGTGTCCCAGTCATTAGTTCACTAGCTCACAGTGTCCTTGTCAACAGCATCATTGCCATCTTGAGTTGAGGGTGGAGGACCGTCCCCAAGGAGGAGCAAATGCCCCCTCTAACTTCTGAAAGAATCAATGAGCATTTTCAAGTTTTAGAGTTTCTGCCTCCCTCCCTTCCTCCCTCTCAGATTTCCTGAAGTTGCTGTTGTCTGGAGTGCAGATTCACATCCAGTCTGCCCTCACTGAAGTTCGGCACATCGGCATGGCCGTAGGCCAGACTCTGATGAACATGATGCACCCGATGAAGGACGACACTGCCAAGCTCAACTTTGATTATGAGCCCAGCCCCGACACCGAAGCCATCGAGAAGCTCGCACGGCCCGTGCAGGAACAAGAGGAGGACCTCAGAGAGCTGCGCGAGGAAAGGGGAACAGTTTCCTGTAGTGGTAACGCCATCACTGTTTCAACCAAACCAAAAGACGAAGAAGTTTGTTCTTCTCGCTCTTCATCCAGTTCTCTGTCGTGTCAATTTGGTGAGGGGTATGTGCATGCGGTGGAATGTTCCGATGATGACAGCGACGACGATCTCGTTCCCTACGCCATGGACGATGACCCTGACGCGTCTCGACCCAGCCCTCCGCGCTACCTCAGGACACTGATGCAAGGTATGTGCACGATCCCATTTGTAAGCGCAAACACAACTACGAAACATGGCGATGTCATGGCGACGTCCTCATAAGTAGACACACAATTTGCTTATTTGCGTCCTGCAAAGGTCATGTTTGGAGTCCACTCGTCATCTTGTACCGAGAGTAGGAATGACCTCCACACCCTGTCTGAAGCTTGCTGCTAATTAGATTGATATTCCACCCACTTGGCCAAATGATACCGATTGTGATGTCTGAGTTACCATCAACATTGGGTGATGAGCTCCGCCCCCTTATTCAGCTGGAAACAGATTCTTCTCTCCCAGCATTGTCATATTCTTAGACATTTGCAAGAATTAACCTGAGGTATAAGTTGATTAATGGCTCCAGGTCCTTGCTGGCCAGATGAAGAAGAACAATGAGAGATGCCATTGAGCCAGCCTGGGTGGTGTCTTGTAGGTGCTGTATCTACACATCTGTCTGGTACCCCGGCAAGGGGAGAAACCACAACTCTGGAGAGAGGGGACATGGCATACTGTTGGGTGCTTGGCTATAACGGAATGATTAGCTAGAACCACGTGTAATGTTTCAAGCTATCATCCTCGCTCTAGTGTTAATAATTTATATCCACAAAAATGTTATTGATAGCTCATATCCACCGACTGAAACTGATCTCCTGAATCGCTATCGTCTACTTCATCAGGAACACCGGCTCTCCTGAGATCTGCCATGTCCCTCAAGGTGTGGCATATCCTCATCTCCAGGTACACCTGCACCCTAGCATCTTCTTCATCGCTGCTCTCACTTTCTTAGAGGGCGAAGTCATCATCAAATGGCAACTCCAAACTCCTGTCTCGGTCGAACAGTAAAGCCATCTTTTCAGATCCGCAACTTCAACTGTCACCTTACAGTTCACCTTAGTTACCTACAAGCATATATTGATGGAACATCCCTTTCCACTTTTTTCCAGCAAGATATTGAGTGAACTGTTTGAATTGCTTTGTGACTGTTGTCTATTTTGCGCCTATAGGCACTTATGGCAGTGAGCGGGTTAGGGGAGTGGTCTGGCAGACCTAAAGGATCGTTAGAACGTGAGATTCTATATCAGGGGTTTGCTAGTTCTCCCTGTATTGGATTGGACCACTTTTAAATGATGGGAAACCCTCTTAAGCTGCCTAAATTGTGTTTTCAGATGATTTTGGCTCCAAAAAGACTACCTGTGTGCCTTGAAAACCTTTGCTGTTACCTGGCAGCGCAAGCAGACGTTATAAAGTGTGTGTGTGGGGGGGGGGGGGGCTTGAAATTCACCTTCATAGATTTTATTATTTCGTCCTCAAGTCTTTGTGACGAGACTTGTTGTATGATAGTTATGCGAGGGGGGGGGAACAGAGATTGAAATGACTCGGAATGTTCCACTGCACGTCCACGACTACTCTGTTTCTTGATTGCACTAAAACAGGTGTGGGTAGTGGTGGTTGTTGATGATGTAATCAGCCTAGCTCACCTGCTGTTTTATAATCAGAATTGGGTAACTGTTGGATTGAGATGTTTAATAAGAGAGTAATAAGAGAGAAAAAAGCAGGACTGTGCCCATGTATACCAGTTGTCGATCCTTTACCAGGTGCAACATTATTGTACTAAATGGTAAAGGATCATCAAACGTGTTTGTCTTGTCTCCTTCAGTTCAATAATAAATGTGTTGTGTGTGTGTGTATCTTATGTATATAAGCAGGTGTGTTGTCTTCTACACTCACCACCTTTAGACCTACTCACAGTGTTGCACGTAATTGGAAACTTCTTGTTGACCCCCAGGGAGGTTTTGGACCCTTAGGCCATGCCCCCAAAATCTTTAACAACAGCCAAAATGGCCCAACAGTGCAGCTACATGGTTGGGACTGAAGTGTAATGTTATAGTAGATAGATTTATTGAGGGGAGTGGGGTGGGGTCACCTCAAAATGTCCCTTGGAACCAACTCATGAATTGAGAATGAGGGACATGGTTCCCCCCCCCCCCCCCAAAGGTATTGAACCCCCAACATTAAGTCTCCCAAAACTTTTTAGAAAGCTATATAACTACTAATAATTCAATTGTGCCTTGCGATAGGCCATCGTGACGTGGAATAGTACAACAAACATATATAATGAGGAGAAGGGCAGAAACTGGAAGGGAAAAGAGTCAGAACCAGTTGAAGATGCGGTGTCCTCTGTAAATATCGCCATTCGCCAACTGCAGTGTTCTTCTAATAGAAGCAGCCTCGCTAGCAAGCTGTATTGGGTGTGGTCTGTATTGGGTGTGGTCTAAAACATCGCTAGTGAAGTTTTGTTGGTAACTTAAGTCGCTAGGAGCATTATTTGTGTGCCATCGTCATGAACCTGGAAAATGCGTGCGTAGGTATTTCCTAAATGGCCGATGTTCACAAGCTTTTTGGGGGGAGACGATGACTTCCAGTTAGTCTGGAGTTTAATGCAATCTAGCACAACATAGGCCCATGTCTGTCCCAGTGTTAAAATATACCTTCTTGCAAAGTTTGAGCTTCCAAGCTTCAAACCTGTAGCCGTGCGCAGAGGACACATGGAGAGAGATGGACAGAGACTTTCTTACGTTTCTGAAGGAGGGATGCTTTCGGGCTACCCACATATAATTGGAATCCTCTTGACCCAGGAATGTTTTGGACAGGGGAGAGGAAAGGGGGGGGGGGGGGGGGGGGGGCTTAAGGCCAAACCCCCTTTCCATGCCAGCCCCCCCCAAATCTTTAAAACAGCCAAACGAGGGGGGCACATATGTTGTAGATTAGAGTCAATTAGCATTCTTGGGCGTAAACTCGTAATTAGCCTAGAGACCCCTTAGGTTACTAGTGGAAACTGCCAAAGTTTTCATCTGTGGACTTCCTTCTTTGGACATACGCCACACTGCTAAACTACAGCTGCTGTGGTTTTTATCCACCTAAAGGGTGGCTACTTACTTACTTACTTATTTACTTACTTACTTACTTACTTACTTACTTACTTACTTACTTAAACTTACTTACTTACCGTATTTGCCGGAGTATAAGTCGCAGTAGTAGCTCCAAATCTTGTTCTCCAATTGAGGGGTGCGACTTATAATCCAAACATGCCGCTTTTCCTTAAACAACTGGGCGGGGTCTCTAGTGGCACGTGTGTCGATAAAATATCTGGGAAGCGAATGAGTTACACTGCTGGCTTTAAGCTCAAAGTAGTTGGGTATGCAGAGAAGTTCGGAAACAGAGCAGCGGAAAGAGAGTATAGAGTCAGTGAAAAATCGGTCAGGGACTGGAGAAAGAAGAAGAGTGTGTTGACAACGCTGCCGAGATGCGCTAAAGGAAGGAAGGAGTGGTATTCGAAACTTTACCTATTGCATGCGACCTATACTCCAACTTTTCAAAATGATGGCCAACTTTGGGGGGGTGCGACTTATATTCCGGTGCGACTTATACCCGGCAAATACGGTACTTACTTACTTACTTAAACTTACTTACTTACTTAAACTTACTTACTTACTTACTTACTTACTTAGTAACTAATTTTCACCTGTGGACATTTTTCTTTAGACAATCAGCTCTAGCTACAGCTGTGGTTTGTAGCTAGAGCTTTCTCTCAGCACTGACAGCTCTATAGAAAAACTATACAGCTATTCAGCTAAGTTGGGTCACTAGCCTAGCTGTGGCTCAAGGAAACTCTGTAGCTAATCATATGGCAAGTTCTTGTCTGAGGACTTTCTTTGGAGCAAGCCTAGACCAGTGCAGGAGCTGGAGACACATCTGTGGATAACAGGCTATAGCCTTGTCACATGCAGAGTGCAGTATATACAAGGTGGCTAATCAAAGTCCTTGTGTTTTAGATGGTTTGTTCGTTATTCTCGTAGCTCTATATACAGCTAGTATAGACATCCCAGCACAAGACCTTATCTAGATATATCAAGGGTAGCTATTTAGCTTTAGATACTATTAGAAAACTTTATACATAGATAATAAGGCACTAGATAAAGAAATTAGCTAGTTATAACTGAAAGCTATGACTATTATATACTAGTACTTTCTGAGCCTTTTTCCTTATAGCAGTTATAGATTTTGAGTGATAACTAATGACAACCACATAGTTGTAGCTTTAAAAATATTATTTTTGAAAAAAATGGTGTGATGTAGAATGGATTTACTTTGAATATTACAGGGTGGTCAGGAATATCCTGTCCAGGGGACAGCCATACACCACCCTTTAGGGTCATTCCATATTAACTCAATCAGTGGCTTCGGGGTCATATTCTCAGAATTGGTTCATACTCATCCTACAAGTTCCTATGTATGAGATATGTCGCCATGCAAAAAAAAATCGCCCAACTCTCAACTGTTCCTGAGATACGGCCCCGCCCAATTTTGGCCCCGCCCAATTTTGGCCCCTGCGACTGTCGCGTCACACTGCCATGAGACTAAAGTTACCATTTGCCCCTAAATATTATGATTTCAGGTTTAAAAACTACATCCAGTAGCTAAAATTGTGCCAGGAGTCCATTTCTGGCATCAGAATTGGCCTAACTGCCGTAGTTATTGAGTAATAAAAGGATTTCCTGTTTTTGAGTGGCCTGACTTTGACCGACCGATTCACCGGGTTGGCATATCACAATCATATTCTGCTTTTGCATGTTGCTTCAGGCATCTCTCTATGCAAAATATCAACTTGAGTTTATCATCTTCCCTGTGAAATGCTGGTCACAAGAATGTGCGATTTCGCATGCGTACGAATGCGAATCAATAGTTTTCTCATTGAATTGCTTCCATTATTTTTTAATATGTGCTTTAATTTAAATTCTCTGGAAATGCTAAAGGATGAAAATTAGAGTCAATAGGGTACCTTTTAAGTCATCATGAGTGACAATACACAACACAAACTCAAATATACACTTTAAAACGGACACCAAACAGCATACGCATGGCTACTAACTAAATTGGCATTGACAAGCCGTGAATATATTGATTGAACAAACACAGGCTACATAACATATGTACTAACAACATAGAAGCTGTCCTTTTGCAAGAGCAAATGCATATCACTGCAGTACCTGAGGATTTCCTAGCCTGAGGATTTCCTAGAGTCACTCTCTATGCTTCAAACTTGCGCGTGGTGCGCTGATGATCTTCAGCATTTAACTCGTAGAAGCGTGCACTTTTATGGAAGTGGTGCATTTACAATGCGGAGCACATTGTCAAAAAAAAATTGAGCTCATCCTTCAGCTTAGATAGATAGCTGGCTTGAGCCTTTGAGATGTAGTGGTGCTGTCTCAAATTGTCAAAGGATTCGCATGTTTTTTCGATGAAGTCTTGAACAGTTGAAACGACTGTCATCAGCATGGCTTTACTGTCGACTGAAACCCACTGCTTGTACGATATCTCATCGTCCATGTCATAGTCCTCTGAGAAAGTGTCCGACAAGTACGATGTGAGACCACAGGGACAATTATCACACAACAACAGCATGCACTCACGATTTTCCACTGAGCATACATTCTTTTCCAGCAGGTCTGAGTAATGTGGTTTGCCGGAGATGACACTGGTCAGTAGTTTGGAATTTTGGTGTGACTGACAAATGCACACCTTATGCATACCAGCTGCCGTAACTGGCCCAAACCGCTGGACCAATTTTGACCAAATTTGGCACATAGGATCTTTGACAATGACAATGCCTAAAAAGAAACAAGAAAGAATCGAAGAATGTGCCGATTCCCATTTGTGCGCATGTGAAATCACACATTCTTGTGACCAGCATTTCGTGGGGAAGATGGCATAAACTCAAGTTGATATTTTGCATAGAACTCCAGAGATGCCTGAAGCAACATGCAATAGCAGAATATGATTGTGATATGCCAACCCGGTGAAGCGGTCGGTCAAAATCAGGCAACTCAAAAACAGGAAATCATTTCTTACTCAATAGGCCAATGCTGATGCCGGAAATGGACTCCTGGCGCAATTTTAGCTACTGGATGTAGTTTTTAAACCTGAAATCATAATATTTAGGGGGAAATGGTAAACTTTAGTCTCATGGCAGTGTGACGCGATGGCTGCGGGAGCCAAAATTGGGCGGGGCCATATCTCGGGAACAGTTGAGAGTTGGGCGAATTTTTTTTGCATGGCAACATATCTCAGTAGGATGAGCAAGTCTGAGAAAATGACCCTGGAATTTTTTTTTGATTTGGTTGATTTCATATGGAATGACCCTTTACCATACTGATCGAATAGGACAGTTGACATGTCCGTCGTGCAGGGTACTGAACAAGTGCGTAAGTTTGTTGGGGTCAAGAGTGCCAGTCGTTAAGTGCATAAGGTGTTGACTGTTGCAAGCAAGTTTCTCTTTAGCATAATCGGTAACAGCAAGTACAAAATATATATGTACATGTATTTTAAATTAAATATCTATTATTGATGCAACTGGTGATCCCTTACCAAAACAATTTCACTTTATTGTTCTTGCCCCCCTCTCCCCCTTCCCCACCACACACACACACACACACACTCAACTAATATGGGCATCTGATGTGCTCTCTTTGGACAGATCTAGTGTCATCCAAGGAGCCACAGAAAGTGGAGGTGGGGCTTCGTGCAGCTGAGGACATCATACGCTCCAGGCCCTCCGACCTCAGTGAGGTGCGTGTGTGCCGTTCTGTGGGAGATTAAAATAATGTTCTATACAGACACTCGGTGCTCTATGTGGAGAGTGTGAAGTTGCGTTGAAACATGTGTGTTAATTTATCCTAGACAACCTACTTCTTTTCTCTCCTATTCTTCCTCCCCCTCCCCTACTCCTCCCTCCCCCTCCTCCTCCCTCGTACTCCTTCCCCTACTATAACATAGGTCTGTGTGGAATTGGCTAAAATATTGCTGCATCTCTCCGACAACTACTCCCTTGATGACTTCTGCAAGCGGAGACACTCTGCCCTGGTGGCGCTGACAACTCTCTCTCCAGACCTGGTGACACCTTACCTGACGCAAGAGTTCTACGCTCCTAATTATAGCCTCAGACACAGGATGGACATCCTAGAGGTAAGCAGAGAGTTCCTAACCCGGCTGTCTTCCTGTCATTAACCCACACTGCATTCAAGTGAAATGTGTTCCTCTCTTAGCGCGTTCAACAACCTTGAACCACAAAAATAAGTGGACACGTTCCAGTAATTGGAATCCACCTGTCACATGATAGTCATGTGCATGCACGAGCTATAGTGGGTGGCTGTGGGTCGAGTACGTAATAGGCTGAAGTTCTAGTCGGCTTCCAGGAACAGGTCAGTCTGGAGTCCATCGCCAAGACAATGTTGGAGCTGGTCTATGAGAGAAGCTGGCAATAGTGCAAAACCAAAATCAAGAACCTGTTGCACAGATACTGAAAGGTTTGTGTATCAGCTTAAGGCTGGTTCACCACGGCGCAGACAGTGAACATCGCATCACGTCCTAAAGCGTCTTGTGAACCGTGCGCGTCCTTACACGTTCTAGCTTTAGGTCGCGATGCGAGCGACGTTCGGATAGACTCGAGTTCTAGTTTTGCATCCAGGTGTGAACCATCCTTGTCCGTCCAGCCAATCAGGTTGCTTCTTCATTGCATGTGATTTTATCAAGCTGTGCATTATTTAGAAAGATCCACTAAGTCTCAGCAATGGATGTGTTCCTCGTAGTCATCAGCGCTCTCAGAGCTGGTGTCGAAGTCGGATTCTCGAGTATTCTTCATCTTCAATAATGAGGTCAAAGGTTGGAATTCCGTTCACAATGCGTGTCTTTGAACAACGTTGTGAAGCATGAGGACGTGTGGTAGAACGCTACTTTTGAGGACGCGACGTGACACAGCAGAAAAAAGGTGTTGTGAACTAGCCCTAGCCCTTTAGCCGGCGCTGGACAAGTTTGCTGTATTTTTGTCGAGTATGCAAAGACATCAGCTAGCTGACTAGCTCTATAGAAACTATTATATGGATAACCTTGTAAACAAAGGCCAGGAACAGGTGAGGTATGCTTGTATAGACATCATATGTACAGGAAATAGTTATTAATATTCAGCTTACATTATATAAGATACAAGGGAAGCAGAGGGACTCAGCAGATATGAGACATAGCCTGCCTTCATGGCTTCAATGGATGAGCAATGTTTAAGTTTGATGGAGGGACAATGAATGAAAGAGGATGATGTTGGAGGCTGAGCTGGAAGAAAAGAGAAGGAAATGTGAGGTGGAGCTGGAGGAGAAGAAATGGGATGAAGAATGCAAACATGAAGAGAGCAGGAACCAGAGCAATGTTCAGGTTCCTGCAACAGGCGATGGGTTCCTCTGTTCAACCTTCATCCTCTCTACATTCATCCTCTCTGTGCGCATATCCATGGCAACCACTCAGTCTGAGAACACACCACGCCACCGTCCCAGAGATTCCTTTCCTCAACTATTTACAAGCAGGAACAGTTTGATGAGACTAAACAAGAATATTTGTTTAATAATCCAAGAATGTACACATGCTAAGATATTGTTGGCTTCATGTGTTCTTCTGCAGTTTCCTCCTCCTCTCCATAGCCCGAGCATAGAACTTACTCTGAAGGTGGATATTCGTTATAGGGAAAGCAACAATAGTAATAGCATTAGCTGATTGTTAATATGCATGTAACTAATGGGTCATTCCATATGAACTCGACCAGAAATCCATGGTGACCGACTCAGATATGGCTCAATTTTTTATATTATTATTATTTATTATTATTATTATTATTATTATTATTATTATTATTATTATTATTATTATTATTATTATTATTATTATTTATTATTATTATTATTATTATTATTATTATTATTATTATTATTATTATTATTATTATTATTATTATTATTATTATTATTATTATTATTATTATTATTATTATTATTATTATTATTATTATTATTATTATTATTATTATTATTATTATTATTATTATTATTATTATTATTATTATTATTTATTATTATTATTATTATTATTATTATTAAATTTATTATTATTATTTATTTTATTTTTATTATTATTATTATTATTATTATTATTATTATTATTATTATTATTATTATTATTATTATTATTATTATTATTATTATTATTATTATTATTATTATTATTATTATTATTATTATTATTATTATTATTATTATTATTTATTATTATTATTATTATTATTATTATTAAATTTATTATTATTATTTATTTTATTTTTATTATTATTATTATTATTATTATTATTATTATTATTATTATTATTATTATTATTATTATTATTATTATTTTGCAGTACCTCTATATATATAGGCTTCAACTCCTAAGGGTTTCAGACATACGACTCTCCAAAAATAGGGGGACACGCCCACTTTTTGCACTTGTAATTTGCAACCAGGTTTTTTTGCAGGCCAATATCTAGGAAATTTATCGGAGTTGTGGGCTGAAAATTGCTGCCCAGGGTAATTTGGACCAAGGCTTTCAGAATATGTCATCAGAATTGGACTCTCTTCTCTTAACAGAGTTATTTGGCCCCCAAATATGAATATTTCATTGGCAAAAATTCAATTTCCAAGAGTGCCCTGACAGCCCAGGATCTGTTATAGAGGGTTCATGATGCCGGATTCCTTTTATTAGTGGACAGATCTGTCTGCAACAGGAAAATTGACTAGACTAAAGTCTTAATGTGGGAGTTAAGAGCCTCTGAAAATTGTTCTGGCTGGAAAAAGTTTTTGCCAATTTTTAGCTGGTAAGTTCACCATGTGGGCAGTTACCATGGTAAAGAAACTTTTTCTACATAATTGCACATATCTTGCCACTCAAAATTTCAACTTGTTTTTTCATCTCCTTCGCTGCTACATAACTTTGTCAAATGTAGGCCTGTTTTTCTACCACGCCCCATATATATATTATATATCTTATATTCTGCTACCAGAAGTTGTCACTAGGTTAAATGTGCTCTATCACGGAAACACATGGCAGCTTCCGGATTGTAGTGCGAGTTTCTAAATAACACCCTTTTTTCGGATCAACATTATATTCAGTAGGTGGAGTCTCAAAAACCTCAATATCTTGAATAACTCAGTTATTCACGATATTGATAGATAACAGAGAGTTTACAGAGCTTTTGCGCTTCCATGATATATATAGCACCTTTAAGGCATACACATGTTTAAATGATACAATAATGATAAATCATTGTTCATATATAGTATAATTTCAATTAAGATTCTCTTTGCGGGTAAAGTGAACTGCAGAGCTTATACAAATGATGGCCACTTCTTCTGAATGAGAGCAGTGTCCTGAGAAGTACGCTTATAAAACCTTGCACTCTGTCCTTGCAGTTCTGGTGCAGAGACAAAGCATATTATGTTCTGGAATGGCGCCCAGCAGGCATTCTTACGAACAGAAGCAGGCCATGAGAGAAGTCCTGTGTTTTTCTGCTGCATGAAATTGATGAACACATCACTATTTTCATCAGAATGATCAACAATACAGCTTATGTACCATTCCTTATCATAAATACACGAGACATACTTTCCAGGCTGTAGCTCAGCATAATCCAGCTCGGCTGCTTGTTGCTTGTTACCAACAATACTATAATAATCATCAGCTGAGATCCTTTTCATTCTCAGTTCAGTTTCAGAAATGGGAATAAAGGATTGTGCCAGTTAGTTCCACTGCTTTGTCAAACCATGCTGGCAAGTCAAAGCTGCTTTCATATTGACCACATCAGTGACTGGAATGTTCTTCTTACATGACCAAGCATACATTTGAGAAGGTGTGAGAATTTGTCCATCTGTTGCAGCCTGAAGGCTGGCTCGTGCAACTAAATGTTTAACTGCACCACCAATGCCGTCGCATGGACTCTTGCCAGGAGACGTGGCATAAAAATGCCACTCTGCATCAAGTCTTTCTGATGATGACAGAGATTAATTTTGTGAAGTTTTTGAAGTTTTTATATTGACTCGCTGCTCCATCGCTGAAGTAGATCCATCACTGAAGTAGAGGAGTTTTTTAATGAAGTGAAGTTCAACTTTCACATAGGTACCACTGTAGTAATGAATGCATGCACAGTTGTGGTGTCATGTTTTAGGCAGTCAGACATCACACAAATGCTCATACACTGAAGCTGCCCGGCTGATATGTAGTAAATAAGGAATGGGTGCAGGTTCGCCTGGGCATTGTTCCAGTGATACCTTGCACTTCGTTTTGTATCACGAAGCTATAGTTCTCAGCAAAATCTAACATACTATAGCTTGATCCTCCTTGAGATCTTCCTTGACCTTGCTGAGGTAACTAGATTTTTTTGCTATGAAGTGGTGTTGTCCGAGTGAATCGAAGGAATTGCAAGCAGTTTCGATGAAGTCTTGGACAAGAAGTTAGGCATAAGAGGGCTGTCCTATCCGTGTGTGCCCACTGCTTGTACGTTACCGAGTCATCCAAGTCATGTTCAGAAGAAAATATGTCTGACAAATAATGTTCGATGGCATCCTTGCCAGGACAGGATCACAAAGGTACGACATGCACTCACGAGCTCACGGAACAGACTATTTTCCCAAACAAGTCTTTGTAGTCATGATTAAGAATGGCAGCTGCTAAAAGTTTAGGATTTTGGTGATGCTCACACACACACATACAGAATGCATGCCTGAGGCAGTAAGTGCAACACACCATTTTGGGTCTAAAGACACAAAACTTTGAAAAGCCTACTTTATCGTCAGAATATTTGTTTCTATACTCGACATAAAGTTCATGCAGGTTGACAAGCAGAAGCTTATGCACCTTTTCACTGTTCTCCTGAACTATTACGAAATATTTTTTCTGAAACTTCTGGCCTTTTCACTAGCAATTAAGAGATCTGTGATTGTGCTCACTATCTACATAACCTTCAAGGCTGTAATATGAGGACGTCAGGAGAACCTCACAATGGGTGATCCGGAGAGGAGAGTGTCAGAATTTTTTCAGCAATGAAGGAGATAAAAAAACAAGTTGAAATTTTGAGGGGGCAAGATATGTGCAATTAAGTAGAAAAAGTTTCTTTACCATGGTAACTGCCCATGTGGTGAACTTGACTGCTAAAAAAATGGCAAAAAAATGGACTTTTTTCAGCCGGAACCATTTTAAGAGTCTCTTAACTCCCATATTAAGACTTGTATAGTCAATCTTCCTATTGCAGACAGAGCTGTCCACTAATAAAAGGAATCCAGCATCATGAACCCCCTATAACAGACCCTGGGCTGTCAGGGGACCCTTGAAAATTGAATTTTTTATTTTTGCCCATGAAATATTCATATTTGTTGGGGGGGGGGGCAATAACTCTGTTAAGAGAAGAGATCGTCCAATTCTGATGACATATTCTGAAAGCCTTAGTCTAAATTACCCTGGGCAGCAATTTTCAGCCCAAAATTCTGATGGATATTGGCCCACAGACCCCCCTATAAATGACGGTTTGCAATTTACGAGTGCAAAAAAAGTGGGCGTGTCCCCCTATTTTTGGAGAGCCATATCTCAGAAACCCTTAGGAGTTGAAGCATAAAATTTTGCATGTGTTCATTATACATATAGAGGTACTGTAAAATAATATAAATAACAACAATAACAATAACAAACAACAATATAAAAAATAAAATTAAAAATTGAGCCAAATCCACCATTCTTGATTTTGGTTGAATTCATATGGAATGACCCTAATGCTTGATTAACACATGAACAAATCTTGGTGAATCCACTATTGTGGCTTACCAGTTAACAATCCTTATGCTAATGTGGACAGGATAGACCTAGGTTGCCCCATTGGTAGTGCGGATGGGTCAGTTTAGCTCACCTGGTGGGCATTCACTTCAGTGTGGATGGGAGCTCACCTGGTGGGCATTCACTTCAGTGTGGATGGGAGCTCACCTGGTGAGCATTCACTTCAGTGTGGATGGGAACTCACCTGGTGAGCATTCACTTCAGTGTGGATGGGAGCTCACCTGGTGAGCATTCACTTCAGTGTGGATGGGAGCTCACCTGGTGAGCATTCACTTCAGTGTGGATGGGAGCTCACCTGGTGAGCATTCACTTCAGTGTGGATGGGAGCTCACCTGGTGAGCATTCACTTCAGTGTGGATGGGAGCTCACCTGGTGGGCATTCACTTCAGTGTGGATGGTAGCTCACCTGGTGGACATTCACATCAGTGTGGATGGGAGCTCACCTGGTGGGCCATTCACTTCAGTGTGGATGGCAGCTCACCTGGTGGGCATTCACTTCAGTGTGGATGGGAACTCACCTGGTGAGCATTCACTTCAGTGTGGATGGGAGCTCACCTGGTGAGCATTCACTTCAGTGTGGATGGGAGCTCACCTGGTGAGCATTCACTTCAGTGTTGATGGGAGCTCACCTGGTGAGCATTCACTTCAGTGTGGATGGGAGCTCACCTGGTGGGCATTCACTTCAGTGTGGATGAGAGCTTACCTGGTAGGCATTCACTTCAGTGTGGATGGGAGCTCACCTGGTGAGCATTCACTTCAGTGTGGATGGGAGCTCACCTGGTGGGCATTCACTTCAGTGTGGATGGGAGCTCACCTGGTGGGCATTCACTTCAGTGTGGATGGGAGCTCACCTGGTGGGCATTCACTTCAGTGTGGATGGGAGCTCACCTTGTGGGCATTCACTTCAGTGTGGATGGGAGCTCACCTGGTGAGCATTCACTTCAGTGTGGATGGGAGCTCACCTGGTGGGCATTCACTTCAGTGTGGATGGGAGCTCACCTGGTGGGCATTCACTTCAGTGTGGATGGGAGCTCACCTGGTGGGCATTCACTTCAGTGTGGATGGGAGCTCACCTGGTGGGCATTCACTTTAGTGTGGATGGGAGCTTACCTGGTGGGCATTCACTTCAGTGTGGATGGGAGCTCACCTGGTGGGCATTCACTTCAGTGTGGATGGGAGCTCACCTGGTGGGCATTCACTTTAGTGTGGATGGGAGCTTACCTGGTGGGCATTCACTTCAGTGTGGATGGGAGCTCACCTGGTGGGCATTCACTTCAGTGTGGATAGTGCCAATTTTCTTCTCTCATATCGAACCATTAGAGCCCATAGTCCTGCCACACGAGTGCCTATAGTGATACCACTTGGAAGCACACACAGGATAAGCAACAATTTCATATCAAAATTCCTATCAGAGAAAAAGAGAAAAAAGTTATGATTGCAACTTTGAGAGGGGGGGAGGGGGTTGATGTCCAGTACTTCCCTTCCTCTTCCCTTTATTCAATTGGCCGGACATGGGTGTGTACTTAAACCCTTTATTCTAGCAGCTAAAGCTGGCTGGTCACACATGGGTTTGTACTTAACCCTTTATTCTACATCTACAGCCAGCTAATCCACGCACACTGGTGTGTACTTAACCCTTTATTCTAGCAGCTATCATTGGCCTACACATTTACTGCTCTTGATTTCTTCATTGTTGAAGTCCTTCGATGAGAAGGAGAAGAGATGCAGCAAGTGAGACTGTGAGAGAAACTGCAAGAAAAGTTGACTGGGAAAGAAAAATGGAGTGGATAGTTCACTAACTGATACCAACAGAGAAACTAACGATCTATCAGAGAACGAAGACCCTTCACAGAGCAGAAATTTCAGTGGGTGCAAGGGATGAGGAGAGACCATCCAATGCCAGTGGAAGGAGAGAACTGAGGACAGCATGGCCAGAGAGTGTGGGATGAGGAGAGAGCTGCAAACACTGGTAGCTAGGAGAGAAGGAAGACTGGTCAGCCAGAGATTGTAAGGGATGAAGAGAGAGCAGCAAGCACTGGTAGCTAGGAGAGAAGGAAGACTGGTCAGCCAGAGATTGTAAGGGATGAGGAGAGAGCTGCAAACACTGGTAGCTAGGAGAGAAGGAAGACTGGTCAGCCTGAGATTGTAGGGATGAAGAGAGAGCAGCAAGCACTGGTAGCTAGGAGAGAAGTGAAGACTGGTCAGCCAGAGATTGTAGGGATGAAGAGAGAGCAGCAAACACTGGTAGCTAGGAGAGAAGGAAGACTGGTCAGCCAGAGATTGTAAGGGATGAAGAGAGAGCAGCAAACACTGGTAGCTAGGAGAGAAGTGAAGACTGGTCAGCCAGAGATGTAAAGGATAAAGAGAGAGCAGCAAACACTGGTAGCTAGGAGAGAAGGAAGACTGGTCAGCCAGAGATTGTAAGGGATAAAGAGAGAGCAGCAAACACTGGTAGCTAGGAGAGAAGTGAAGACTGGTCAGCCAGAGATTGTAAGGGATAAAGAGAGAGTAGCAAACACTGGTATCTAGGAGAGAAGGAAGACTGGTCAGCCAGAGATTGTAAGGGATGAAGAGAGAGAGCAGCAAACACTGGTAGCTAGGAGAGAAGGAAGACTGGTCAGCCAGAGATTGTAAGAGGTGAAGAGAGAGCAGCAAACACTGGTAGTAAGAGATTACCTAGGGCTGCATTCAGCATGAAGGGGTCAGACAAGGAATATTCTCACCAAAAACATTATTCATCAAGAAGTATTTTTAATACGTTACCCCTTCTGGCGTATTTGATGTATTATAATTATTGCACTAAATAAATTCACAAACAACAAAGAATAGGCTACAGCCGAGAACTAACATTGAACGAATCATGACCTGAGAGCCAACATTAACTTACTTTTACTATGGCAAGATGAAAAAGCTAAATCCATATATGAGCAATAATAATGGCTAAAAAAATTAAAAAATTAAAAAATAATTAAAAATATTAATTTAAAATTTTTGAACGCGTTAGCTTTTTAGTTATTTATTTATTTATTTATTGTTAATTAGTTATTATTTCAGTATTATTTAGTTATTTAGGTATTTTTGTAATTGATTATTATATATAAGTATATGTGTTAATTAGGTGTTAATGAACTTGGTATGTTGTGTTTGCTGTTTGCTCAATTATGTAATAATAATAAAAATTGTTAGAAAATTAAATTAATTAGATTTAAAAAAATTAATAATTAAAAAAAAATTAATTAAAAAAAATCCTCTAAACCTCCTCTAAACCCTAATTCCATAAAACAATTTAAATTAGAGGGGGCAGGAAGATCAACAAACCCTGCCTCGCCCTAAGGTCATTAACTATTACATGTTTTATTAAAGCTTCCTAACTCACTCAGGCTACTCACTAATTTCATCAGCATATTCCCCCCAGCCTCGAGCTCAAAATTGAATCACTAAATTCAGTCTCCAACTTAATTGTTTGACCACGCGATATCTGCTTCCCCCGGTTTTCGACGTAACCATTGCTCCCAATAATAACCTCGTCTCTGCTGGGCTTATATCTACCACATTTTCTCCCAGTCATGGCCGAGAGCGCAAACACCAATAGCATTGGTAGATGCACCCAAAAAAACATCAAACATCTCCCTTCAACCTGCCCAGCATTCTGAGGATCTCTCTTCGCAACTGGACCCTGGCTGACCTATAACTTGTCCATTCAACCTGCCCAGCATTCTGAGGCTCTCTCTTAACAACTGGACCCTGGCTGACCTATAATTTGCATATTAAATATTATACCAAAACCCATTATAAAAAATAGAACAATAAAGTGAATAATGATCACAAGATGTATTGAGTAAAATATGAGACTGCATCTAAATGTTTGGCATCTAAACAATGGTGGATTATGTGTGTAGAAGGATCCTTTTAGAAATCATGATCTGCCCAACATTTCATAATCATAGAAGTGATAAGATGGCAAATAAACACCAACACCATACATTTCTAAACCTCGCAGAGTTTCTGCTGGTGCTCGCTGCTAATTGTTGTTTCGTGCCCTTTTTTATTTTTTGGTTGCTTTGTTGTTTAATTAGAATTGTTGTTGTTGTTGTACTCATGCATTGTTGTTTGTTGTTTTGCTCTTGTTTTCCCCCTTCTATTTAGTGAGTGGAATTTTGACCTGTTGCTAGGCGTGCATGCACCTCTTTCCCACCCTGTCTCCCTCTCCCTTCTCTTTCCCTTTCTTTCTCTCCTTTCCCCTCTCTCTCCCTTCCTGTCTCCCTCCCTTCCTCTCTCTCCCTTCCTGTCTCCCTCCCTTCCTCTCTCTCCCTTCCTCTCTCTCCCTTCCTCTCTCTCCCTTTCTCTCCCTCCATCCTCTCTCCTTCTCTCACTCCCTCTTTCTCAGGTTATTTCTTCTGCTGCCCTTGAACTCTCTCAACCTCCTCCCTCTTCCACCACCACCCTTTCTTCCTCTTCTCGTTCCCACGTGTCATGGTCGGCCAGGAAACCGTGGGAGGACATAATCAACCAGAGACTCAAATCAAAGACAAAATTTATTTCGAAAGTATGTAAATTTCAGTCAGTTTGTTACTTGAAATTGGTAGCTAAAACTACACACACACACACACACACACTCACACACACACACTCACACATGCACACTCACACACACACTACCTTAAACTTACACAAACACATACCACTCAGCACACACTGACACATAAACGCACACTCACGTGAACACACATGCCCTAATGCTGCTTGCTAAGCACTGTGCTTATTGCATCAGTCAACAAGAAAATGGCTGCTTAACACCGAACAGCTGCTTAACACCGAACAGCTGCTTAACAAGGAATGTTCCATGCATAGACATAATCTCTTATAGGTACGCATCACTGTCTGTGTACCATGCATGTGATATGATAATGGGGCTCCCAGGTCAGAGAGCCCCTGACCTCATTTTTATATTATTATGTAGCCCCATAATAATGTTGCACTCTCCTGGGAATATTGGTCTCCCTTTGAGTTATGGAGGTCCTCTCCTCGTAGGTTTGTTGTGTTGCTAATTACAGCAGAAAATCAATTTGCACTCCTTGCAAAAGCCATTCTCCTTGAACTCCAGCCACAGTTGCCTCTATATTATGTTGGCTAGTTAGTCTATAAGCACAGCTGTGGATAATTAGAGGTGGTGCTGGCATCACACACATCTGGTGATGCTATCTGCCATATTGAGAGGCAAACAGTGTGCCATAGGATCATGAATGAACTAGACAGTTTTTGTACAATTTGACTGTGACAGAGGCTACAGCAAGCTCACAGCTGACTAGTGACAGAAGGCTACAGTAAGCTCACAGCTGACAAGTGACAGAAGGCTACAGCAAACTCACAGCTGACAAGTGACAGAAGGCTACAGCAAACTCACAGCTGACTAGTGACAGAGGCTACAGTAAGCTCACAGCTGACAAGTGTCAGAAGGCTACAGCAAGCTCACAGCTGACAAGTGTCAGAAGGCTACAGTAAGCTCACAGCTGACAAGTGACAGAAGGCTACAGCAAACTCACAGCTGACTAGTGACAGAGGCTACAGTAAGCTCACAGCTGACAAGTGTCAGAAGGCTACAGTAAGCTCACAGCTGACAAGTGACAGAAGGCTACAGCAAACTCACAGCTGACTAGTGACAGAGGCTACAGTAAGCTCACAGCTGACAAGTGTCAGAAGGCTACAGTAAGCTCACAGCTGACAAGTGACAGAAGGCTACAGCAAACTCACAGCTGACTAGTGACAGAGGCTACAGTAAGCTCACAGCTGACAAGTGTCAGAAGGCTACAGCAAGCTCACAGCTGACAAGTGTCAGAAGGCTACAGCAAGCTCACAGCTGACAAGTGTCAGAAGGCTACAGCAAGCTCACAGCTAAATAGTGACAGAAGGCTACAGCAAGCTCACACTGACAAGTGACAGAAGGCTACAGCAAGCTCACAGCTGCAAGTGACAGGAGGCTGCAGCAAGCTCACAGCTGACTAGTGACAGAGGCTACAGTAAGCTCACAGCTGACAAGTGTCAGAAGGCTACAGCAAACTCACAGCTGACAAGTGACAGAAGGCTACAGCAAGCTCACAGCTGCAAGTGACAGGAGGCTGCAGCAAGCTCACAGCTGACTAGTGACAGAGGCTACAGTAAGCTCACAGCTGACAAGTGTCAGAAGGCTACAGCAAACTCACAGCTGACAAGTGACAGAGGCTCAGATAGCTCCCGAGTGGAAAGCAGGTCTAGTTCTCACATTCATCAGTAACTTAAAATGTGTTCCAAAAAGTGTCGCCGAAGGAAAAATCTTCCTTGTGTTTCCTGGAGTGCTTTGTTGGTATGTTTGCATATATGACTTGCTATCCTGCACAGATCTGATGTCACAATATCGAACAAATGTTTGGGTGGCCATCACATGTTGGAAGATTGTTAAGCATCCTTTAAAAAATATTTTCCGGTGAATTGGAGTCCCAGCAAGAGAATCTACTTATGTGCTTATTACTTTAGAGAGAGAGAAGACCTTCCTATTTTGAAGAGGATATAATTATGTCCTTCCCACATTCAAATGCTCAACTCTGGATTTGGTTTGGAGTTTGGGGAGTTTATTGTGTAGGCTTGCTTCTGGTCTGGCCTTGGAGAGAATTACACTTGGAGGACAGTTTTATGAGGCAGCTGTAGGTGGGTGTTGATCACTTCCTTATTCATACTCAGTGTAGTTAGCAGGAATCTCTGGTAGGTAGCAGGTAGCCAGTGAATATGGACCAACATGGACACACAGTCATTGTTGTTAGCAGGAATCTCTGGTAGGTAGCAGGTAGCCAGTGAATATGGACCAGCATGGACACACAGTCGGTGTTGTTAGCAGGAATCACTGGTAGGTAGCAGGTAGCCAGTGAATATGGACCAGCACGGACACACAGTCATTGTTGTTAGCAGGAATCTCTGGTAGGTAGCAGGTAGCCAGTGAATATGGACCAACATGGACACACGAGTCAAGATGCAAGTCCTTCTTGGTGCTACCCTGGTGAACCGAGCATGCTGGTTTGCGAGCATACACATTGTGGTATCAAATGTTTTTCACTGTATGCATGACGACACATGCAGCTGCCTGTAGAAGAGGCAAAGGCATTCTTCATTCTCATGGTTGAGACCTCACTCCACTCATCATGGATGGTGATATCTGTCACGTGTAAACATTCATTGGCCACATCTGGGAACTGTTACATGCCACGTTCCTTGAACCTCAGTCCCACATAAACCACTCTGCCCATGGGGAGTTGGGAGAAGGCTGTCCACTTGCTATATTTATGTTTAATTAAGAGGTGAATATATAATTCATCATTCTATATAATGTTTAAGAGGTGGATATATAATTCGTCACTCTATATAATGTTTAAGAGGTGGATATATAATTCATCACTATATAATGTTTAAGAGGTGGATATATAATTCGTCACTCTATATAATGTTTAAGAGGTGGATATTTAATTCATCACTATATAATGTTTAAGAGGTGGATATATAATTCATCACTCTATATAATGTTTAAGAGATGGATATATAATTCATCACTCTATATAATGTTTAAGAGGTGGATATATAATTCATCACTCTATATAATGTTTAAGAGGTGGATATATAATTCATCACTATATAATGTTTAAGAGGTGGATATATAATTCATCACTCTATATAATGTTTAAGAGGTGGATATATAATACATCACTGTATAGTGTTTAATGTTTAAGAGGTGGATATAATTCATCACTATATAATGTTTAAGAGGTGAATATATAATTCATCACTCTATATAATGTTTAAGAGGTGGATATATAATTCATCACTATATAATGTTTAAGAGGTGGATATATAATTCATCACTCTATAATGTTTAAGGGGGGACTATGCGTCAAAACCACAAAATAGTTGGATATAATTCATCACTATATAATGTTTAAGAGGTGAATATATAATTCATCACTCTATATAATGTTTAAGAGGTGGATATATAATTCATCACTATATAATGTTTAAGAGGTGGATATATAATTCATCACTCTATAATGTTTAAGGGGGGACTATGCGTCAAAACCACAAAATAGTTGTACCTATTTCTAATTGTCATAACTTTTTTTCTCTTTCGTCTACACAAGTATTTATGATACAAAGTCTTTATTATTCTGTGTTTGTTTTTATAAAGTGTTAATATCTCTATATACATAATTTTCTCAGAAGATACATGCAGAAACATCGAGGTGACTCCAAGATATTTGTGGCAGACCTAGCTGCCTAACGATTTGAAGTTATTTACTCATAATTGGTGTGTGGCTTGCTAAGGAGTGTCTCAGTGATATCCATGGAGCAAAGTTACCATATGTTGTCATGTTGATTAGTTACACACTTACAGAGTCTGAAAAACTGATAAAAACTAGAGGACACCTCTTCTAACTACCATCTCTTGGCAATCCTTGCAGTAAACAAAAATCTGATTCATGGATATCACAGAGGACTAAAAGAGCTCTAAAATGACATACATAGCCAAAAAATTGAGCAAACGTTTTAAAGTTATTCTCGCAACAAGAAATATTTCCATTAATTGTGGGAATAAGCATTCCAAGTTTGGAAAACGAAATGTTTGAGTTAGCACTGAAATAACTTGACAAAATATGTTTTTAGCAATTCCTTGATCTTTTTTTTTTTTTACTTCCGTGACTCTTGGGGTTTTCTGTGCCTATATCTACATGTAAGAAAGAAAAATATGATGAAAAATGTTATGGAACTTTCCTTTACAGCTGAATGTTTTTGCATGTCAAAGAAATGTATGATGAAGTAGATCCACCATAACTTTGAAAGAAGCATCCTATGTCTCCAAAACTTTGGAAATAGCAAGTAGATAGATGCAACAACAGTTTGAACTGATTTCATGTGTAGTCGCCAGGGGTGTGTGTGGGGGGAGGGGGGTGGGGGAACGTAGTATATGCAGGTCATTTTATTCCCTATTTCCTTATGCTTTGTTCCTAATGATATGTTGAATGTCTCTGCAGACATATTTTCTGGGAAGATACATCAAGATCCCTAAATAAGTTGATCTATCCTGCCTAATGATATGTTGAATGTCTCTGCAGACATATTTTCTCGGAAGATGCATCAAGATCCCTAAATAAGTTGATCTATCTTGCAGTACAATTCATAACTGCCCTAATTAACAAGACCAAAGTCCCAGATTTTGTCAACTGATAGAGAAGGCCCTTATCTGCAACATGTGAACAGATTATCAATAAATGTAGTGGTTTTTCACTGGCAGGCCACCGCTTTGGCAACTGGAAAACACCAGGAAAAATCCCAAACCTTACCACTTCAAATCACCATAACTTGCTAATACTTAGAGTACTCAAAATTTTGGCACGTACAAAAGACAGATAATTAGAAGGGCTATCCGGTGATATAAACAGTATCTTTTTGGGGTAAAGTGTAGAAAAGTTATGAACTTTACGGCAAAAAAACAAGATTTTTGGGGGGAAATGAGAAACATATAGACCAAATTAGGGCAAATATCATGCAAGATGTGTCCTCTTTGTAGTTTCTTGATCTGTTACAGGGGGGGGGGGAAAGGGAAAAAAAGAAATCTCGAATTTTGGAGGCATAGCACCCCCTTAAGAGGTGGATATATAATTCATCACTTTATATAATGTTTAAGAGGTGGATATATAATTCATCAATCTATATAATGTTTAAGAGGGATATATAATTCATCACTCTATATAATTTTTAAGAGGTGAATATATAATTCATCACTCTATATAATGTTTTATATAATGTTTAAGAGGTGGATATATAATTCATCACTCTATATAATGTTTAAGAGATGGATATATAATTCACCACTCGATATTATTGCTATGGTAGCAATACCCAGAAAGTAGTGAGATACTCTATATCATGTTTAAAAGGTGTGCGTATATAATGATAAATGAGCTAGAAGGTATTTTTTAACTGGCTTCGTAAAATGCAGACTAGATTTAACTTTTAATCAGCTCTATCTTTTTTATCCCAGCGTTTAAACCCAGCTGCTTTGGGACAAATGAATTGTTCACATCAGGTTGTACTGAATTTATATAATATTGGTGTACATGGTATTAAGTGGTAAAGGGTCATCTAACTGGTTGTAGTCTACATGGGGACAGTCTTGCTTCATACATAGTTGTTTGTTATTAAATATAAATTCATTTCATGTTGTTTAATGTATATTGTAGTTGAGTGGGTGGAGGATTACACCAAGCGTGATCATTGCCTCCAGGGCTTTTAAACAGTTTTTCTCCCTCGTTACTTCCTGTAGACTACACACATCAGCACACGCCATATCTTGCTGCTATTTCTGACCTTACCCACGCAGGGTCAGCTACAGACTCCTTCAAGGACTTGGTAACAGTTGGTTGGTGTAAGCGAACAAAAGCCATGCAATGCCACGTAGTGACCAGCAAAGGGACTCCGAGTGGTTCCTAAACTTAAGTGCCTTGTGTTGCCTTTCTCAGCAGATGGACTTCCAGAAACAGAAGTCAAGTCCTGGAAGAAACTGTGCACGATGCAGTTGAGATGGTCAACTTTGGGGGGGGGGGGGGGGTCACTCATAGCATAGCTTGATGCAGGTTTTAAAGAATGACCCTCCTTACCCAATTGAACCGCATGTGAGCTAGCTTCATTACATCATTGACGGGAAGCCTTACCCACACCTCTCTTCTGCTGTCAAGAAACTGATTGTCACTGCAAAACGTTGGAACATTTGGAGTCTTCTGGCACTATATAGAAGGGACTTATTGCTCACAGGTGGGAAAACTGAGCGAAAGAAACGCTCAGATCCTTGAAGACAAATTTTCAAGTGTTTTTCTTGTTTTTGTTGTTGTTTGACACTTCTGCAGTTGCTGTTTTTACCTGCTACTTTACTGCCTTAACGAAGGATTCAAGGCACGCTGGGAGTGTTCTTGGAGCTAATGGAAGCTGAAACCAGCATTTAGGCAGAAAGAAGCTACCATTTTAGTGAGATTTGAGCATTCGTTGTTGTTTTTTGGGGGGAGGGGGGGTTGGTGGTTTGCTGTCCACTATTTAAATTTTTAAATGTAATATAAGGAATACGGAGGACATGAGCACAGGCAAGCAGGGGAGGGAGGACATGAGCACAGGCAAGCAGGGGAGGGGAGGACATGAGCACAGGCAAGCAGGGGAGGGGAGGACATGAGCACAGGCAAGCAGGGGAGGGGAGGACATGAGCACAGGCAAGCAGGGGAGGGGAGGACATGAGCACAGGCAAGCAGGAGAGGGGAGGATATGAGCAGAGGCAAGCAGGGGGGGGGAGGGAGGACATGAGCACAGGCAAGCAGGGGAGGGGAGGACATGAGCACAGGCAAGCAGGGGAGGGGAGGACGTGAGCACAGGCAGGCAGGGGAGGGGAGGACATGAGCACAGACAAGCAGGGGAGGGGGGGACATGAGCACAGGCAGGCAGGGGAGGGGAGGACATGAGCACAGGCAAGCAGGGGAGGGGAGGGACGTGAGCACAGGCAAGCAGGGGAGGGGAGGACATGAGCACAGACAAGCAGGGGAGGGGAGGACATGAGCACAGGCAAGCAGGGGAGGGGAGGACATGAGCACAGGCAAGCAGGGGAGGGGGGGACATGAGCACAGGCAGGCAGGGGAGGGGAGGACATGAGCACAGGCAAGCAGGGGAGGGGAGGGACGTGAGCACAGGCAAGCAGGGGAGGGGAGGACATGAGCACAGACAAGCAGGGGAGGGGAGGACATGAGCACAGGCAAGCAGGGGAGGGGAGGACATGAGCACAGGCAAGCAGGGGGGGGGGGGAGGACATGAGCACAGACAAGCAGGGGAGGGGAGCGTACTTGATAAACACTAATGTGACGAGGAGCATTTGTGGTATACTAACAAAGCATTTTGCATGTAGACCTTTCTATGACAGTCTCTGTGCTAGGAGCTAGCAACTCACTACTGCTACATGCAGCAGCTGCTACAATAATGTGACTGTGTGTGTGTGTATGTAGCTAGCTAGCAACTCACTGCTGCTATAATAATATGACTGTGTGTGTATGTAGCAGCTAGCAACTCACGGCTGCTACATGCAACAGCTGCTATAATATGTTTATGTAGCCAGCTGGTGCTCGATCTGGAATTCTTCATCACACTCTTTCTTCCACAGTGTAGCTAGTATTCTTCTTGGGTGGAAGGAAATTGTTTGTCATGCTAACTCTTGTCAATGGCGCAGATGTTGATGACCGGAGGATTGCAGCTCTGTCTTCCTTCAACAGAGCTTCGGTTGGGTATAGAGAGTAGACTTTGATTTGGTAATAGGCATGTGAAAAAGTGAATGTCAAGTCTAATTCTCCACAAGTGAGGTGCACTGGCCTCAGTGCTGGAGAGCAGCACACAGAAGTAAGAGAATGCCAAGTCTGATTCTCCACAAGTGGGATGTGGCAAAGAGCAGGAGGTACATCAGATATTCGAGTCCTCGCATTATCGAACAAGGGGGTGGATCTTTCTTCGCTGCACATGCCCAGCGTACATCTCGAGTCCAATTATGTGCCTATGCATCACCTGTTTCAGCAGCTTGGGCTCGGTGCAACTCAGTGCACTGAAGCTAAACTTACTGACATTTGTGTGCAGGAGAGGTGCTTGTTTGAAGGTGCACAATAATAAGCAAGCTCATCTTCCTGCTCAGCCGGTGTATCCAACAGAACTGTACAGTCAAATGTGACCTCTTGTGACAGTTTCTCTTGAGTCCTGCTGGAAGGAGGATGACAGGTACATTGGTGGAATGCGGTGGGAACTGCTTTTCCAGCAAAGCAGGTGGCAGGTGGTTGCTGCAGCAGTCGGGCCACAGTGGCTGGATTTGTTAGGTATAAGGAGGTGGGGAGGGTTTCCTTGCATGGAAATATTTTGGCCATCATCCAACTTTTATACCACTAGGAGACTTGCATTGTTGTGTTGTGCCTTCAGCAACACTTATGAATAATTCTATGCCCCATAGGAAAGTGTATTTGAATAATTCTATGCCCCATAGGAAAGTGTATTGCCACTCATGATTCTAAATGAGTCCATGAGAATTGCATGTGAACTGGACTGCTTATATCAACAAAATTATAGACTCACCATATTTGCTACAATTTGCTATAATTATATATTTGTGCTTATGCAAGCTGATATTAGGAGTAAGGAAGTCAAAGTGGTATTATTGCTGAGCTTGCCGGTGAGCTTGCTGCTAGTTCTCCGAACTCATTGCGTGGCGGCAGTTAACTGGTTTGTCTCGGGCAAGAAGATGTTTCTGGATTATTGTTGAATGGGCGCGAGTCTAGTGTGGCCTCGTGTAGTAGAACCTTGGCACTGGTTGAAGTGTAGAGGAACTACAACAGCTGGGAAGAAGCCGGGTCTTGTGAAAAGGTGAGCCGGCTCATGGCTGGCTAGCTAGCTTACAGAGGTAATAGTATGACCAGAGACAAACCGGTGAACTGCTGCCTGGCAACGAGTGGTGTGTAGCCCTAGCAGCAAGCTCACATGAGGCTCAGCACTAACTCGACTTCCACTCTCCATCATTACTGTAGCTTTCATGAAAAATGCATCCGACTGTAGCAAATTTTGTGTCCTATAATTTGGCCCACATACATTATGCTCAAGAATGAATTGAGAATCATGAATAACATTACATTTTCCTATGGGACGTAGAATTATTGATACCATAAGTATATAGGCATGACGGAATGTGTGCGACGGAATAATGGAAGTCCCCCATTATCTGAGAAACACCCTTACGACAATCCTGATGAAGATTAGAGCATCTAGTCGAAACTTCGAGTGAATAAAAATTGAAGTTGATTATTGAGAAGGTGATTTTAACTTTGATACTGTACCAGTTCTCCTTTCTATATCATTAATTGATTTTTTGAATTGATCAGTTCATTATACTGGCCCCTCCCATTTCTCCCCCCTCTGCACCTCTGATTAGGGTCCTCGTCAACCTGCGGCTCGGCCGGTGCCCAACAGGTTCACCAGCGTGGCCCCGTTATTCTTCTTCCCCCTCATGAACAGGGTTGACCAGAGTATTAGTACGCTCGACCTATTGGGCGAGGACAGTCTGGTCCTTGGAAACCTCCTCTACACGCTGGGGACTGTCATGTATGCAGCTTCTAACCTCCCCGCCGTAGTCGCCATGGCTCTGGCATTCCTGGACTTTTTGTGGGCTCTTCGCTACCACCAAGACGTGTGAGCTGTTATTATGATGCTTGTATATGCACTTATAAGGTCAATAGCTTGCATATGATATCTGTGTGCTTGTTGCTAAGTGATTATCCATACAAGTCTTATTATATATAGCAGGCATGTCAAGTGTACTGCCGAACTTCAAATAGTACGGCACATGTGCATGTGTATTGGATTACCAGATGTCAGGTTACCACAGCTATTGTTGGCATGACAATAGTCGGCTAGAGTTTCCCCTTCTTTGCAGATCAGCTTTGTGCCTCGCGAATCGTCACCATCCTCTCCATGTCTTGACTCTGTAGTGTGACCATCTCACTGGCTGTACAGTGTTGCTTCTGCACTGACTGTATAGTGTTGCTTCTGCACTGGCTGTATAATGTTGCTTCTGCACTGGCTGTATAATGTTGCTTCTGCACTGGCTGTATAATGTTGCTTCTGCACTGACTGTATAGTGTTGCTTCTGCACTTGCTGTATAATGTTGCTTCTGCACTTGCTGTATAATGTTGCTTCTGCACTTGCTGTATAATGTTGCTTCTGCACTGACTGTATAGTGTTGCTTCTGCACTGGCTGTATAATGTTGCTTCTGCACTGGCTGTATAATGTTGCTTCTGCACTGGCTGTATAATGTTGCTTCTGCAATGGCTGTATAATGTTGCTTCTCTGTATAATGTTGCTTCTGCACTGGCTGTATAGTGTTGCAGGGTTTCATACAGGATTTTCAGTTTGGGGGGGGAAAGTATCATGTTGGGGGTCATTTTATTTTTTTACCTATTTTAAATAGAAAGTATTTTCACCTGATCAGTGCAGCAAGTACTCCAAAATATGAAATACAAATAGCAAAGTACAAGTATAATGGTACGTTATGTACTCATCACATAATATTGAGAAGTGAGCCATGGGAGTCCTAATTATCACTAATTGCTATATAGACTGCTCATTATTATAGTGTTTGTAGGTGATCAACTTTGTAGGTGATCAACACAATTAGGAAACTCTAGGAACATCATTCTGACACCGTATCAATAACTGTAACATGCATTAGAATTTCAAAATTCAATCTTAAAGAGCCACCTTACAAAATTTGACCTCGTGTCGTGTCGGGAGTGTAGACGAGGTTTGTGGTTAACACTCACATTTCCACTAAGTAAGAATATAGGGTAAGATTTCCCAAATAGAGCACAGAGTAGTCACATGTAGCTGCCTGGTGATGGATATCACAAAGTACTTCTCACGAAAGTGCACAGCTGAACAAGAGTTACACTCAGAGCCTGCAAAAAAAGTCTCAGTCTCTTGACAAAGGCACTGCTGACTGCCAAGGCACTTCTCAGCCCAAGTATAACAGTACATCAAAGGCTGAAAGAAGGAAAGTGTACAAATCTCACCTTGGGTGCAAAATGGTGTGGGAATCCACTTATCCATGGGTGTACTGTAATGACCCTGAGAAAGGATGTTCTGTCGTCTGTGTCAGACATATAGAAAAGCACCTGCAACAGCAAGAGGTGCAGGGGAGTTCTAGACTGGAATCATGCCACTGAGCTGTTAAAGCTACATAATGCCTATAAGTGGCACAAAGATGGAGCTATTACTCTAGAATGGCTGAGCAAGCTGCAAGTGTAGGTAGTGTAGTTGACCTTCATGTAGCAGCCTCAGCTAAGCAGAGGAGCAACGACAACGAAATAGGTCCATACTAAACTACTGAGGTCAATTTATTTCCTGGCTAAGAATCATATTCCACATACTACTACATTTGAAGGGCTAGTTCAGTTGCAGATAGAAAATGAGATGAGCTTTTAAGGCAGCATATAGAGCAGGGACCTTCGAATGCTCAGTACACCTCAAAGTTTTCATCCCAACATCTGTTAGAGGCAATTGACAGCTGGATTGAGACAAGACGTGTAGCAAGCTTACAGGCTAGCCAGTTCTTTTCCATTATGGCTGATGAATGTCAGCATGTCAGTACTAAAGAAGAGCTCTCAATATGTTGTAGGTGGGTAGTAAATGGCCATTCTGAAGAGCATTTCATGACCATTTTGCACATCAAATCTCTGGATGCTTACGCTCTTGCTAATACAATTACCTCATACATTGAATCAAAAGGTTTCAGTTACAGGAAACTAATTGGCCAAGGATATGATAGCAGCACCTTTCTCTGGCAAGAACACTGGAGTTCAAAGGAGAATCCGCACGCTATCCGGCCATGCAATATACATTCATTGCTCTTGTGATCGACTTCAGTTAGCTAACATTCAAGCTGCTGAGAGTGTGCCACAGATTCAGAATATGTTTGGCATGATTATTTTATTACTCTCCAAGGAAAGCAGAGAAGCTTAAAGAGGTGCAGTCAGTCTTGAACCTTCCTGAGTTAAAGGTAGTAAAACCAAGCAGTACTCGCTGGCTAGCCCATGAGCGTTGCATTAGAGCAATCCGCAAAGAGCTAGTAACCTTGATTATCATCCTCCAACACCTTTATGAGGTATCTGGTGATGCTGAAGCGTATGGAATACACTCTCTAGTTATGCTGGAGTAGCAACTGTAATACTCTTGTGTGAGATCCTTAATCTTGTTGCAACTCTAAACTGCTTTATGCAAAGGAAAACGGCAGACTTAGATTGAAAACAATTTTTCACAGCATTTTAGAGCAGCTGATGTCACTCAAGCTGAGTGATGCTGAGTGGTGCTTAGAAGTCCAGAAAACGGTGGCAGTTCTACAAGATGAACGCGACGTTACAATTGGTACTGCTGTAGGAGCGACAAGACAAAGTTCGCTTACTTTTCTGTCCACACTTGATGATTTTCGGAGTTCTGTTGCGATTCCCTACATTGATGCACTGGTTGAGAACATTAGAAGTCGTTTGTCTGAAAAATAAGTAAGCATTCTTGTGGCAACATCAATCTTCAATCCTGCTCAACTACCAGATTCAAGTCATCACTCCTTCAGCTCATATGGAAGCAATGAAGTCAGAATGTTAGCTGAATTTTATGGCAAAGAAATAGAAGTAGAGCTTTGTGGTGATACATTCAAATCTCCACAGGTGATTGATGGTGATGGGCTGATTTCTGGCCAGTTTTTCGAAGAGCTCTAGTTAAAGAAAAACAAGCCCTGATGTCTGCCAAGGGTCTCACCAAAAGTTATACATTACAGCAGCTTTTTGAAGAGATGCACTCGTCCGAAGCTTACGTTGGGATCTTTCCTGAAATGTTTAGTCTTATGAACATCATGTTGACGTTGCCAGTCGGGACTGCATCCGTAGAAAGATCCTTCAGCCAAATGAAATTGATAGCTACGAAGTTGACTGTCGGACAGCAACTTGGCACGACTTATGAGAATTGCAATTGAAGGTCCTGAACTCAACTTAGTTAATTTTGATGACATTTTTAAACAGTCAAACAGGCGAATTCTCCTCTAACTAGTATTTTGTATGGACTATATTCCTGTTTAATATTTAAAAAATTAGGGGGGGGGGGGAGATCCCAGGGCTTCCCCCCCCCCCACCCCTAAATGAAACCCTGTGTTGCTTCTGTACTGGCTGTATAGTGTTGCTTCTGCACTGGCTGTATAATGTTGCTTCTGCACTGGCTGTATAGTGTTGCTTCTGTACTGGCTGTATAGTGTTGCTTCTACACTGGATGTATAGTGTTGCTTCTGCACTGGCTGTATAGTGTTGCTTCTGCACTGGCTGTATAGTGTTGCTTCTGCACTGGATGTATAGTGTTGCTTCTGCACTGGCTGTATAATGTTGCTTCTGCACTGGCTGTATAATGTTGCTTCTGCACTGGCTGTATAGTGTTGCTTCTGCACTGGCTGTATAGTGTTGCTTCTGCACTGGATGTATAATGTTGCTTCTGCACTGGCTGTATAGTGTTGCTTCTGCACTGGCTGTATAGTGTTGCTTCTGCACTGGCTGTATAGTGTTGCTTCTGCACTGGATGTATAGTGTTGCTTCTGCACTGGCTGTATAATGTTGCTTCTGCACTGACTGTATAATGTTGCTTCTGCACTGGCTGTATAGTGTTGCTTCTGCACTGGCTGTATAATGTTGCTTCTGCACTGACTGTATAATGTTGCTTCTGCACTGGCTGTATAGTGTTGCTTCTGCACTGGCTGTATAGTGTTGCTTCTGCACTGACTGTATAATGTTGCTTCTGCACTGGCTGTATAGTGTTGCTTCTGCACTGGCTGTATAGTGTTGCTTCTGCACTGGCTGTATAGTGTTGCTTCTGCACTGGATGTATAGTGTTGCTTCTGCACTGGCTGTATAGTGTTGCTTCTGCACTGGCTGTATAGTGTTGCTTCAACACTGGCTGTATAATGTTGCTTCTGCACTGGCTGTATAGTGTTGCTTCTGCACTGGCTATATAGTGTTGCTTCTGCACTGGCTGTATAGTGTTGCTTCTGCACTGGCTGTATAATGTTGCTTCTGCACTGGCTGTATAGTGTTGCTTCTGCACTGGCTGTATAGTGTTGCTTCTGCACTGGCTGTATAGTGTTGCTTCTGCACTGGATGTATAGTGTTGCTTCTGCACTGGCTGTATAGTGTTGCTTCTGCACTGGCTGTATAGTGTTGCTTCTGCACTGACTGTATAGTGTTGCTTCTGCACTGGCTGTATAGTGTTGCTTCTGCACTGGCTGTATAATGTTGCTTCAATGCTGGCTGTATAATGTTGCTTCTGCACTGGCTGCTCCTCTGCTTTGTGCAGTTCGCCATCAAATGTATCAAGACTGATAGAGATGATCGAGGATATTGTCATGCAGCCTGAATTGTCAAAACATGAATTTGATAAGCAATCGGAGCTGATCCACGTCAAATTTGAGGGGTGAAATGGATACTGGTGATTGGAGGTGATGGGGAAATGGGTGTGGTTTTGTTTTAAAATATTTTTAATGGAACCAATGTCCCTGCTCACGACTGTAGGCATTTATGGTGGTCAGTTGCTTAATATGCAATACAGGTGCTAATTGGTGTCTGTTGCTATTGTTACTACAGCTATGTGCGTCAAGGCGTGCTCTACGGCCTGGGCATGATGATGTGTGCCACTCCTCGGCATGTGCTGTTGGGTGAGCTCAGTCTGGGCATGGTGGAGGCTGTCTCCTGGATGAGGGAGGTGGCCAAGGAGGACCCCGACCAGAAGGCACGCACCCTGGCCGCACATGCTTTAAGTGTGTTCAGTGCAAACATCAAAGAACATGAATAAATGGTGTCGATTTTGCCATTATTTTAAGAAAATTAAATTATTGTATTAACTACTATTACCAATACTATTACTGACTAGTTACTATACTGACTAGGTACTATACTACTACTACTACTATTACTACTACCAATTAGGTACTACTTATCACTACTACTATATACTACTACTACTTCTAATTCTAACTAGGTGCAATTACTACTAATACTAACGAGGTACTATTAATACTAACGAGGTACTATTAATACTAACTAGGTACTATTACTACTAGGTATATCTAGGTACATGTACTAATACTACACTAACGGGGCACTATTACTATTAATACTAACTAGGTATATATAGGTACTACATGTACTACTAATATTACAAGCAGAATAATAGAGCCTGAGAGGTGTATGTAGGTTTAAAATTAAAAAAAAATTAAAAAATTTAAAGTGAACCAACTGGAGTCAATGGCCTTCCCGCCTGAATTCCGTTTGACTGCCAGTTCTGCACTAGATAATTGGAAGACAAAAACAAACGCTTTAGCATGGCTAACTCGGTGCTGGAGTAAACACATTATTATCACCAATGAGGATAACTGTAATTAAATTACGTCACTATTGCATATTCTGGACAAAGGATTTTTGTTTCCATGAAACACGAGGTAGCCCCACAAGAGATTGTAGCGGGTAACTACCGGTTTCTAGCACCGCCATGCTGGCAAGTTAGAAGCACCGACAAATTCAGTTCAGCTACACGGAGAGCATGTTCAGCCAGCGTCTCGCTCTAGTGCTGTTGTGGGCTCTTTTGGATCTTGCTCAAGCTCATATTCACTCCCAGAAAATCCACTTGAAGAGGAAGGAGCTTAATCCGGGTACTTGGCTCAGTGCGCTGGTCTCGTCCGCTCTAGTTGGCGCCTGTGGGATACTGCCATTGCTATTGAATAGGTGGATTCGACTGGAGGGTGCGTGCAAGAACAGTCCAGCCTTCAGACTGATCCTCAGCTTTTCTGTTGGAGGATTGCTAGGCGACGTTTTTCTGCATCTATTGCCAGAGGCCTATGGAGCTCATCGCTTTGCAAGTGATAGAGAAGCTTTCCACCAAACATCTTACATAGGATTATGGGTCATAGTTGGTGTCCTTGTGTTCCTTGCAGTGGAGAAGATGGTGATGCTGACAAATGATACAGCAGAGGAGGGGGAGGAGGAAAGGAGTGGGAGATCTCCAATACAGGCCAAACAAAATAATGGAACTCACTTTGACAATAGCAACAGGTACATGACATTTGGAAACACAAATTCAAATTGCAACAGTTTGAATGGTGTTAGTAGTATTAGTAATGGCTTGTTGGTTAGGAGAAACTTTTGCATCGTATCAAATCACAAACACAAAGAATGTCGGACAACTGAAGAACAGCAACGAAACGAGTTGACTGCTCAAATCTCAAATATCCTCAGAACTTCAACACCGTTGCCTTCCTCCTCTCGTTCCGGGTGGCTTGGTAAGGAGACCAGTGGTTACTTAAATCTCATAGCCAACTGCATGGACAATTTCACCCATGGACTGGCTATAGCGGCAGGCTATATGGTCGGCCCTGCAGTTGGTGTGCTGACCACGGTGGCCATCCTGTGCCATGAAGTGCCTCACGAGGTGGGAGACTTTGTCATCCTCCTCAACTCTGGTTTTAGTTGGAGGGAGGCGGCCAAAGCTCAGATGTTTACAGCCTGCGGTGGCTTTGTGGGTGTGATTGTGGGTCTGACTGCTGATCATGTGACCAACACCTCTGGTTGGCTGCTTCCTTTTACTGCCGGTGGGTTTTTGTACATTGCATTGGTCTCCATTATTCCTGATCTGTTGAAGAGTGAGGGAGGAGAAGGTGAAAGTGGGGAGGAGAGGAAGAAGAGGATCTGGCGATCTGTTGCCGAGGTGTTTTCTATGGGAGTAGGGATCATTGTCATGGCACTTGTCACCATCGTGGAGATGAAGAGCTGTGATGTGCATCTCACATGATAGGAACTCGAGGATATTCGAATATTCACATTTCCAAGAATTATATCTCCTTTTTATATGTATGCATTTTTTGTCACTTCATCAAAACAGTTCCTCATCTTGTCATAATGCAGCTACATGCTGATTTGTGAAAAACAAACCTGTCAATTCCAGAGTATCAAAACCTGTTAGCGTGGACATGAAATGTTGCGATGGGGAGACCACACATCAGAGGCTTTCTCTGCCAACACGAACCTAACGAGAGATAATGCACCTCCGTCACTCGCACCTTCACCTCAACAATGGTCTCCCCCTCAGTCCCCACCAACTTAATGTCACCAGCTGCCTTGACGATGCCCAACAGATCCAACGACACTCCCATCTCCTTACAAATTCCTCGACATGCATCTTCAGTCACACACTTCCAAGTGCCTGGCATCACCACGTATCTTATTTTGTAGCAATCCTGTATATACCTGCTGACCCTTTCTTCATTAACACCAGCCTCAACTCCGCCAAATCTTTGCAGGGACCTCACACGAACCTCCATCGTCCTCCCCCAGTCTTACCCTCTACTTACTCCTCCCAATCCCATTCACCTTTCTCCTATTATCTTCACAGGAAATATTTATGAAGAGTTATGAAGAAACATGTTTATATTATGCTGCTTCTAAGTAAATTATTTTAAAGGGTAAAAGGGTCATCTTACTGGTTGCTGTTTAAACTTTTTCCCATAGAGGAGCTCAATAGGATTGTGGAAGTGTATTTTGTTGTTGTTGTATATAGCTGTTCTTGCTTTTTGTGTGTGTCCAGGGAATCGAGCAGAAATCAGGGTAAAGTGTTCTAGTGTGGGGGAATTACCTTGTATATGAGTATTGGGAAACCCTGGAGGAAGACTTTGAATTTTGCTATGTTGATAATTGTTGCTCCCCTTATGGACAAGGCAGCTGGTCCTTACAATAGTGGCTAGAGTACTTGTAACATTCGTAGTGATACCACAGCACTTAAACCAGCTTCCTGATGGTGCAGCTATGGCAAGCAACATACAAAAGGTAGTCAAGAGCTGCTGGGGGCTTGAAACTGTGTGGTGGGTATCATTGCCCTCCTGTTCTCTCTCTCTCTATGTATATGTATATAATATATGTCCAGTGAGCAGATTCCAGGGGAAACTTTGACATTTGTACAGCTTGCCGATAGACGACAAGGAATTTTTTTTTTTAATTTTTGTTGTTGAAGAATTGAGGTCATTGAAGAATTGAGGTCATAGGTCAAGTTCAGGCCAGGTAGATAGATTAAATATTTACCGAGGAACAATTCGTAAAGCTCGTAAAGCCACAGAAACCAATATATATGTCGTAAAGTACAAATATTGATGTTCATATAATACAAGTGAAGACCAATCTCCTGCATTGCTGTCTTCTGACATGTTTGTGATTATGACAGACAGCCCCTGGGAATTGCAGAGACCTTGGTTGGTAGGTTGGTAGGTATGTGATAGCCATAAACTTGCTGACCTGCAGAGAACCCGGTTATTAAAAAATGATTTTCGCCCTGCTATAAATTTCCCACAAAGCAGGAATATGGTCATTTTAGCATTCCGGGTGGCAGTATTCCTGGCTATCATACAGTCAGTCAGTCGTTAAATGCTGGCTTCTGTAAGAATTGCTTTCTTTTTGCCAAGAGTCGGTCCTTGCTTGGTCAGCTTATTATACAGCCCATGACTTGCATCACTCGAACAAAGGCTTCTCTGAAAGAGCACGAATTAGAGTTTACACACAAAATGGTAATGGAAGATTCAATGGCATTTCTGGATCAGATGGAGAGTGGTCATTTATCTCTCTCTTCAACAACAACTCAAGCATTAATAGAATCAGTGAACAACAAATTACTTATCACCAAGCCTCGGATAGTATCCCAAAGAACAAAGCTATCTTGAAATCTATTTTAATGAAACAAAATCTTGCAACTAGTGAATCTGTCGACCTGTTAGTTCTATTTTGCTTACAGCAAAACTTAGAAATTTTCAAGCACTTCTTCAGTTCCAGATTTAATCACGGGGTGTAATTTTTAAGGAGCATTTTGCTAATGGACCAAAAAATGCACAATATCGATCCCCATTGACCCATTGATCTGATTGCTGCTAGTGGAAAGTGGAGCAGAAAATAGTGCAAGAAGACAAAGCTTCTAAATGTTTTGCCATCTGTGCTGACGAAGCAACAGATTCAGCTAACAAGGAACAGCTATCACGAATCACTGATGAAGATGGATTGAATTTCTAGAATTTGTACATTGTGACACTGGCACTACTGGTCAAGCAGCTGACAAGATGCAGGCTAGTCTTGAAGCTCTTACACTTAAATCTTAATGACCTTCATGGACAAGGATGTGATGGAGCTGACAGCATGTCTGGTAAGTACTACGGGACTGCAGCAATCATTTGACTTCCCCCCCCCAAGGCATTGTATGTCCATTGAGCAGCTCATGCACTTAATCTATGTATGGTTGCTGCCTGTAGTGTACAGCAATTCGTAACATGCATGGAACAGTGACAGAGGTACATGCATGGAACAGTGACAGAGGTACATGCATGGAACAGTGACAGGTCTGTCTTATTTTCCAACTATTCTCTTAAACGGCAACAAGAGTTGGAAAAACACATTGCAAATTTAAGTGGTCCAAACACTAGAGAAAAAAGTGAATTTATGCAAGACCCGTTAGGTTGCTCGGATAGAGAGTTTTGCGGTGTTTAGAGAAATGTTACCAGCAGTAGTTAATGCCTTTGAAGTGATCAGCACAATGCCAGGCTGGAATGCTGAGTCTTCCAAGGAAGCATCCACTTGTGCTTGCTATTACTCAATTTTAGTTTTATAGCCATGGAAGTAACATGTGCTGGGTTAGGTTTCATTAAGGAACTAACAGTTTCTTTGCAAGGGTCATTCAAAGGACATTTGTGCAGCATACAATGAAATTGTAACCATTAAGGAAGTCTGCAGTGGAGTTGACAAGCATCATAAGAAATGGTATGACTCAGCAGTGTTGCTTGGTGGCGAAATCAATGAATCTCCATCTTCTCTTCCACGGAGATGTGTGAAACAGACCCATCGACATAATGTGCCCTCAAGTACACCTGAGGAGTGCTACAGGAGAGTAATAGCGATACCTTTCCTGGATGACAGCAGATTTTCAGAAATTCAGTGTGAAGCTACGATGGGCTTTTATGTTCACGCTTGCCCTTAAGAATATTCGTGAAAGTGATTTAGCCACAATGGCTCTGGTAGAAGCCCTTACAAAATATTAGACATATGCCCTTCCCAGTCCTACAACCCCACACTTATCTGCACATTCACTAGTTGCGAATGTGAACGCAGCATTAGTGTGCTTGGCTGCCTCAAAGTTCTACCATGGGGCAAGAAAGTACGACTGGCCTAACTCTTATGCATATCCGCTATATGATCTCAGACCCCTGGACTAATCCCTTACTTCCCCTGCAGCATATGATCTCAGAACCCTGGACTAATCCCTTACTTCCCCTGCAGCAGATGATCTCAGAACCCTGGACTAATGCAGTACTCCCCCTGCAGCATATGGTCTTAGACCCCTGGACTAATGCAGTACTCCCCCTGCATCATATGATCATAGACCCCTGGACTAATCCAGCACTTCACTGGACTCCTGCATATAAATGTGAAAAGGGAAGACACCCGGACACGCCAGTAATACCATGGACAATTTTAAGGGCAAAGCAAGAGACTGGCTCTAAGGAGAAGCAATAAGAGCCATGTTGAGATACTTGGTCTGTCAGTATGTTGCTCATTGTTTCATTCAAATTGGTCGTATGATCTCATTTTGTAAGCTTTAAAACTAACTGACAATGACCTCAAAAATCAACTTGAATTTTGCTCTCTCGACGTTTCGACTAGATGCTCTAGCCTTTCTATATAGTCGAAACATTGAGAGAGCAAAATTCAAGTTGATTATTGAGAAGAGTATTATAATTTCAATTAAGAGTCTGTTGAGAGTTAACTGTATTATATTTGATTAAGTTGTCAAAAGAAGGAGAATTTAAGATTTGTCATGGCGATAAACAAGTACTCTAATCATTGCATCTGTAAGAAGGCACTATTTAGAGCATGCATCATGACCCCTCCCACCAGCTATTACTGATGGTGCTAATAAGTTATAGGAAAGAAGTTGTTCATTCTCATGTAAGCCACATGAAAGAGAATGAATCCTCTCTAAGTCCTTCACCAAATATAGCAGAAGCAATAAGCCATTAGATTCATTGGTTTGCTGGGTGTTGGGCCACGCAGCCTGGAGGGAAACACTCCTCAGCCAAGCAGCCAAAGACCATGAGACTGGGTAGAGAGTGGTGACTTGTAATTGACTATTGGTTGACCTGTTAACCAGCAGTAGGCAATTATTTTGTGCTAGATACTTCACATGTCAGACTTGAGTATGAAAATAACTGTTCTGTTCTTATACAGGTGAGCCTTTGCTAGATTGGGTCTGACTTGTATTCCTATAGTTGTATTTGTGAACTTGTCTTGATGCAGGGTGAGCCTTTGCTAGTTGAGTCTGACTTGTATTCCTATAGTTGTATTTGTGAACTTGTCTTGATGGTAGTTGTTTATGCTTGCGGCTTGTCGAATTCAATTCATTCTTTAACTCAATCTTTTGATAGAGAATAGTTACAGGGTGGCTGAGCATAGCAGAACCCTGACAAGCATTCCCACAACACTGGGTCTGTTGTGGATTCATGAATGGCACATGTGCACGTGAAATATTACTCTGCTTATTGTAACATATGCAAAGCAGACTTATAATAGATTTCTAATTTAGATTTCTTAATTAGACCAGCTATATTGGATTGACTCGCCCAAAAAAAAGCTAATAATTTGTAGACAACACCCACTTAGATGACAGGTGACACATGACCACTCTTTACCAGTTTGCAAGTAGGCATTTTAACCAAGCAATTCAAATGTAATTCAAATGTAAGCAGTCCATATTTAGAGATGAAACATGAATTTACCAATATATACTACAAACATTTATAAGACCCTTTACCTACCCTTTACTTAATAATATTTATATGACCAAACATTTATATGACCCTTTACCTATTAAATAATAACATTTATATGACCAAACAATTATATGACCCTTTACCTACTAAAATAATAACATTTATATGACCAAACAATTATATGACCCTTTACCTATTAAAATAATATGACCCTTTACCTATTAAAATAAAACATTTATATGACCAAACAATTATGTGACCCTTTACCTATTAAAATAATAACATTTATATGACCAAACAATTATATGACCCTTTACCTATTAAAATAATAACACCAAACAATTATATGACCTTTTACCTATTTAAATAATAACATATATAATTATGGCCAAACATTTATATGACCCTTTACCTATTAAAATAATAAGCACCAAATTTAAATTAAAACAAACAAAGTAGTTCGTCTTTATTAATAAGGGAAATACATTATTAATATTTCTCCTGGCCTTTTTCTGTTTGTCTGTCTATCTGTGTTTCTTTGTCATCAATGGATACTTACAAAGAGAACCCAAGAAAGGTGGGACCACGGAGGATAGGGGATCACTCTACCAGGGAAAGAACATGAGCAAGGTTTTGGTCTGATAGGGCACACCACCAAAGCCTTAAAAATCCATAATGGCCAAACATGGGTAGGTACAGGGTCAGCAGCGTCTTGATCCTTAACTGTCTGTGTTTCATTGTCCTCAACGAGTCTAGTGCTCACACAGAGGACCCAGGAGGGTGGGACCAGGGGAGATAGGATGCTAGTGGCAATGCACGAAGTGTAGGCCACCCAAAGGGCTGCTTTTCAGCTAGTAACTATTGTTGTTGTTTTGTTGTTGTTGTTGTTTTGTTGTTGTTGTTGTCAAGTTCCTATTTTAATTTTAATTTTGTTACAGCCAAGCAGTCTCCTTCAAGAAGTAGAAAAACTAACCAATCGTACAAGCTGTTCATAGATCTCTCTGTGTGCTCTCTTTTAATGAGCTATAATCTATAATCACGAGTTATCTGCAGCTAAAGTTGGGAAGCCTCAGAATCTGAGTGCCTGAATTTGCTGCAGGTGTGGCTCCTGATTGGCAACTGCTAGGCAACTGTCTGTGCTACATGAGTGTTTTCACTAGCTTAGGGTAGGAGCAGCACTTAGCCTGAAGAGGTCTCTTGAATTTTCTTCCAAGGCACCTCATCCCCATTTTCAGTGGCCAAGCTCAACTATTAGCCACACATGGGTCCTGTTACCACGCTAGTAATTACAGCTGTCTAGCTAGCAATAAGGAGCCACATCTGCGGCCAGTTCAGGAACAGGTTCCCCCACTTTGGCTGCATATAACTTTGGCTTGGTTATATCTGTGCCAACATAAAGAAGGAGAGGACATAGAGGGAGCTATCTAATATTCCTTCAAGTGTGCAGAATCTACAGAGTTCCAAACTTATAACCACAAAAATGTTATTGTTCCGATCCACACATCTATAACAATTTGGATACGTGGACCAAGTAGTCCACCAGGTTCTGCTGAATGGCCTGTGCTGGTTACTACTGTCACAAAAGTAAGCTTCTGAGAAAACCAACTCAACATTTCTTTGCATAGAAACGTGGAGCTGCTTGCTGACGTGCTCAGCTTACCTCATTTCAGCGTGCATGTATTGTGTATTGCTTTTCTGGCATTTGACTGAATCAAGAGATCAATTATTCGCATTAAATTTGGATGGTAGATAATTGTAATGGATGTAGCAACCGATGGTCACAACTATGTGCATGGGGTGAAGTAAACTATGCAAGATCTTGACGTTTTAAATTTTATACTGGGGAAGGGGGAGGTGGATGGACGTTGGGGAGATGCCAGTTCATGAAATCATGAAAGGTTAAAACAAGCTGGAAGTGTTTGGGGGGGGGGGGGGGGGAGGGGGGCAGGGGGGAGGGCATGCGCCATTTTGAAGTAGATATCAAAACATTCTTGGGTATTGCTAGCTTTTCCCCCTGACGCATGCTTGTTTATAAACCAGCAAAAAGTTGTCTAAGTGGGTGTAAATAAGTACAGTAAATTTTTTTTAATAACAATAAATAATAACTAATGGTAATAGTATTAAAAATAACTAGTCGATACCTACACAGACTATGTGGTTACTTTTCTCTCTCACAGTTAATGCACACTAGAAGCCACTTGTGTAGACCACGTTTAATAATGCTTCAAATAACGTAACTACATCAGCTCTACATGATGTTACAATAATCTCAAAATGCTGCATTTGGTTGGGCAAAACTGAACCTGCATTTGGGAAACCTATAAAAGGAATTGCTGAAGCTAGCAGACAAAAATGTTTTATTTAAAAACATGTTATATTGCATTGATTAGAAATGAAACAAGTTGAAGCAATGAGGAATTACAGGAGACCTTTTACCTGGCCCTAGCTGCAAGGAAGTGACCTGCTGGTTTCATCCATGCACGCGCAACAAACCAGCAGGTCACTTCCTTGCAGCTAGGGCTAGGATATATTAATTAGCACTGATTTTCAGCATCCAACATCTTCGTGGCTTCTGAGAAGTTCTGGCGATCTCCATGAAGCTCTTGCCTGGGTTTAGGGTGGGCACCCAATGTTTTGCAGCTACCATGTGGTGGGTAGATGGATGACATCATAGCCCCTCCCCCTGGGCTTGTTTTGTGCATACAAGTCTCTGGATGTTCACCTTGTTCTCTAACAGTGAGTTTAGTAATATCTGATTCCAGATTCTGTGTATTTTATTTACATATGCTGTGGTGACTGCATGCATGGTGACTGTGCCCTCAGTGATTGTGCCCTCGATGACTGCCCTCGGTAACTGTGCCCTCAGTGACTGTACCCACATGGACTGTGCCCTTGGTGACTGTGCCCTTGGTGACTGTGCCCTCAATGAATGTGCCCTCAATGACTGTGCCCTCAGTGACTGCCCCTCGGTGACTGTGCCCTCGGTGACTGTGCCGTCAGTAACTGTGCCCTTGGTGACTGTCTCTCGGTCACTGTGCCCTCGGTGACTGTGCCATCGATGACTGTGCCCTCGGTGACTGTGCCCTCGGTGACTGTGCCGTCAGTAACTGTGCCCTTGGTGACTGTCTCTCGGTCACTGTGCCCTCGGTAACTGTGCCATCAATGAATGTGCCCTCAATGACTGTGCCCTCGGTGACTGTGCCCTCAGTGACTGTACCCTTGTAACTGTACACTCGGTGACTGTGCCCTGGGTGACTATGCCATCAGTGATTGTGTCATCGGTGACTGTGCCCTCAGTGACTGTGTCCATGGTGACTATGTCTTCTGCAGCAGAGACCACATGATAACATGTAAGAGAGTGAGGTTCCTCCTCATTAGGAAAGTTGCTGTGACACCAAATGCCTTTTTCCTCGTTCAGTAGTATTCCGTCTCAGCTCCTTGATCTTGTACGTCCTTGAAGGAATGGGAGGAGAGAGAAGTTGCTTCTGCGAGCACTCCGTCTCTTTGAACTTGACGAACATGTACAGTTTTTCAGGAACAGAGAGAACTTGAATGGTCTCATGGTCAGCTGAAGGTGTGCAGGATGGGATCTTCATGAGCATTTCAATGGTGCTACATTTATGGACTTCTGAAACAAACCAGTAACATGTGTACCAACCTCACAGTTCTTTGAAGACTGATCACTACTGCTAACCGCTATTATAACCAACTGTATATATTACACATTTTTAGATCCCAGTGAGATCTATACCATTTATGTATTCACACCCTTACTGAACCCCCTCCGTACCACTGTAATTATTTATTCTCACCCCCTATTGAACACCCTCCATACCCCTGTAATTATGTATTCACACACCCTAATGAACCCCTCCGTACCCCTGTAATCATGTATTCACACCCTCCATACCCCTGCAATTATGTATTCACACCCCCTATTGAACCCCCTCCATACCCTTCCTACTGCTATACAGGTATTTGTCACTCACCTTGTCATCCTGCCCCTGCTTCCTCTCTTTCACTCTTTAAATTTAAATTATATGTCTAGGGATCATAGAGCATGTGCTCCCCGGGTGGAGTTAGTAGCTTTTTAATAGATGTGTGTGTCAATGTCAACTATGCATCAGAGTATCTTAGGTGGTCACTACATATAAAACGAATACACAATTCACAGTAGCTCTGGGGCACAGATTGATCTCGATCATCTGGTGACCATAACAACACCTGAGGCTGCGGGTGTGGCCCAAAATCTCATCATCTTCAAGGATCCATTCAGATTTGGACACATTTCTAACTATGGGTCCAATGGGCCTAGGAGGAGGATCGGAGTGGGGATGGGGGGTGGGGGGTGGGGGGAGGCAGAGCAGGTGACAGCAGCATGAACCTACCATCTTAATGATGCCTTACCAACTGCAATATTTCTTTATATATCAAAACAAGACAGAGCAAGATTCTAATATTAATTCTTCATAATGAGTATTAACAGATGTGTTCATGACTTGTATAAGACACTAATGTTGTGATCACAACACGAAGCATTGTATCAATGTACAATATGGAGATAAAGAAACTTTGTCGGACAGGTCCAAAATTCCTATCACATGTGTAGGGAGGGTATGCATATTCTTACTTCTCCTGTGAATTTCATCTGCAGAGGTGTGAGCAAACTAGAGATATTTGTGATTGTGTTCCGGCAAAAAATTACCTCCTTTTCATCAAGAGCATTTCTAGCTCAGCTATATATACTTGCAGTGCAGGTTCCTGTAATGCCTGGTGGGTTGTTTCATTTGCAATTTGTACTAAAAACAACTATATACAAACTAGTGTATACTGAAAACTATTTCCACTATTTACATAGTTTGAACCTCACAATGAAATCTGCCGTAAAAGATCACTCGCCTCTGTCCAATTTTTTTTTAACTTTTAAATGTCTGACTTACTTTACTCTAAGTACTTTGCATTGCATCTTGTTGTTTTGTTTGCAAAAAGAAAATAAAAGAATGTTTTAGATGACCTGTTGGCATAACACCTCTTGCCTGGATAGTTGTCGAGATATTCTAACATGTATTTTTTATTTTTTGTAGTTGTTAATCGTATATATATATATTATAAATTTCATTCATTGCAATGAAACAAACTACTATATATAAAGGATGCAAAGGTAGAGAAACAAGACAAGACAAAAACATTAAATATATATATATATATTTTAATGGGAAAGTGTCAGATGCCCGTGCTGCCCAGTATACAGATGTGCAGCTCCCCCCACTGGACCGCCACGGATAGTCTCTGGTATAATATATAGGCATTATAGAAAACCTGTTTTGAAATCTGCAGTAAAAGATCACCCTCCTCTGTCAAAAAAAAATTACTTTCATGTCTCTGACTTTTAACTTTACTGCTGAAGTACTTTGCACTGCATTATGTTGTGATTTATTTGCAAAAAGAAAAAATCCTCGAAAAAAGTAAGTATACTCAGTTGTTTTTCTGGAAAGTTCAGCGTTTGTTTTTAAGCCAGGAAAGGGTATTGGTGTCAGTGGATAAGAACAGAGTAGAGTGTAATAGGAACAGGGTAATTGTGGCTGCACCTATAATCTATGAGACTGACTTTCTCTCCCTACTTTCCCATGTCCACTTACCCTTAATTGACTCTTCCCACTTTTGTCAACGCCAATTTGCACCATGTGCATGCAATGTTGCTTGAAAAGATTTTATTGCCAGTTTGCATGTGCTACACTTCTTCCCAACCTTCAACTAATGGATGGTGTGCGTGTGGCTTTTACAAGAGTGTGGGTCCAGTGCTGACACAGTTACCCTCTTCCTCCCCCCATCCAGTTGCTAGTTGATAAGGACACGCTAGTGAACTACAAGGGCGGTGCGACCAGTGAGGCCATGGCCTTACCACTTTCTGAGAGAGCGGCCAAGGGAATAATTCAATTGGTGGCAGAATCCAGAGCAGATTAATATTGTATTTGCGCATGCCTAAATCTAGTCTGTCCAATGATTGGGAAGGTAAAGGGTTGACTACTAGCCTGAGCAGTGTTGCCAGTTGGTATATTTATATACCAAATTGGGTCAATTTGGTATATTTCAGAAGGGCTTGGTATATATTTTTGGGGCTTGGTATATTTTAGGCATTTGGTATATATTTGGTATTTTTCAACTTGCCTCACAAGCATACCTATAATTCTCGCTCTGCGAGACCCTTTACCTCATGAGGTGAAGTCGAAGTGTCTGGCACTCGAGACAACTTCAAGCAGAACAGTGAATCTAACTTTGTGGTTCCCTAAGAAGAAACCATGAGCTCCAAATCCAAGTGGAAAACCTACTACGAAGGTTCAAGAAAGTACCTGACGGTTTGGGAAAGGGACTTTCCTTGGGTGTCCAAAGCTTCAGATGGCTCTGACAATGCATACTGCAAGATGTGTCACAAACTTGTCAGTCCAAGGAAAGCAGCTCTTGCCCAACATGCAGCCACCCAGGAGCACAGGAACCGAGTTCAGGCAGCTGGATCAACCTCAAAAATGGCATTATATACATCAAAGGCAACTAAGGCCTCTACAGATCTGAAGCGGATTGAATTGGAACTTGCAGCTGCAGTTTGTTGTCATTGCTCCATTAACATTATTGACCATCTCAGTGAATTGAAATTGATCAAGAAAAATGCCAAAGGAAATGTCATGGAAAATATTAAGCTTCATCGGACCAAATGTTCAAAGCTAATCTTAAATGTGATAGCACCTGCCCTCAAAGAGCGCTTGATACAGGACGTGCAAGGCAAGAACTTTTCTGTCTTAATAGATGAAGCAACCGACATTTCAATTGCTAAAAACATGTGCATTTGCATCAGGTACTTTTCTAGCACAACTGAAGAGATAGAAACGGCCTTTGTGGGCCTGATTTCAGTTGTCGAGGCCACTGGAGAAGTCTTGTTTCAGGCACTAAAAAACTGTCTGACAGGGATTGGATTATCTCTGACAAAGTGCATTGGCTTTGGAAGTGATGGAGCAGCCAATATGATTGGGGGAAAAAACTCTGTCTGGTCAAGAATCCATGCAGAGTCGCCACACTGTGTTCAATTCCGATGCATATGTCATTCACTGGCCTTATGTGTCCAGAAGAGTTTCGAGAAGTTGCCATCTCATCTTGGCTATCTCCTGGCAGAAATACCAACCTGGTTTTCTAAGAGCACCTTACACCGCGAAGAGTACAAGAGACTCTTCCAAGAACTGAACAGTCAGGATGAGCAAAGGCGTCAAACTGGGTTACCCTTTCAAAGGATGTCAGCCACCCGATGGTTGGTGAGAGGTAGAGTGCTTGCTAACATTCTTGCTAACTGGGAAGAGTTGAAGGTTTACTTCTTGAGTGCATCACAGTCAGGAACACAAGAAGTCAGATACAAAGGAAGGCAGATCTTGGGCATGTTGCGAGATGATGTCAACTTTCTCTTCTTCGTATTCTTGGTGCCAGTGGTGCAGGAGTTTGAGAAAGTCAATGCTTTATTTCAGTCAACTAATGCAGATCCCGAGAAGATGGTTAAGGAACTTGACTTGCACCATCGGTCACTGAAGAAGAGACTTTACGACATTCGTGGAAATGAGTTGGCTCTATCCTTGGTGGATTTTGGAGCATCCTTGCACAGTGAATTGCTACGCTGTGTGAGAGAAAATAAAGAGAGACAAGACTTTGAAGTTGCAGTGTCAAATATGAAGCTACGATGTCAAGATTTCCTCAAGGATTTGCTAACTCAGCTTGAACAAAGGCTTCCAGCAAGCACTGCCATTTTCCGAGGACTCAGTTATTTGTCTCCCAGTGTAGTTCTCTCACAAACAGCAAGGATTCCATTGTCTCAACTTCCGCTTCAACATTTGCTGACAGCAAATGTCAACCAAATTGAATCTCAATATCGAAAAGTAGTTTTGCAGATATGGAGAGAAGAACCAGTCTTTGAAGGAACATTGCCAACTGATAGTGTCAAATTTTGGGCTGGAATTCTGAGGTACAAAAATGGTCTTGATGAATATGCTTACAAGGAACTTGCGATGTATGCTTTGACTTGCCTATGCTCCCCTGTTAGCAATGCTATTGTTGAAAGAATGTTTTCTCATGTAACTTGCATCAAGACCAAGTACAGAAACAAGCTAAGTTTAAAAATGTTGGATGCTCTGATTCGGATTCGTACACACCTAATCATGCATAAAATGTGCTGCAAAGACTTTGTTGTTACTGAGAATATGTTGCAGAAGTTTAACACTGCAGAGATGTACTGTGACAGCAATGACCAAGCTGATGACCTCCCGTTTGAAGATTTTGAATAAGTGAGAGACAATTATTCACATAACTCCCATCACATTCACACATACATGTAGCCACCAAGTTAATGCATTGCTTATGTTGCTTCTGCATGAGATAAGAAAGTTCATCTTGATCGATAAATGTGAATTCGTATATATTTGGTATATACATGGGGCAAAATTGGTATATTTCTCCTGCGTTTGGTACAATTTTTTAGGCAGTTTGGTATATAGTGCCAACAGAAACCTGGCAACACTGAGCCTGAGCCTAAAGCATGCTCGTTAATAGTTCGTGCAGCTAGCCTGCTGAAAGTTACTTAGTGTTAGCTTTGTTTTCGAAGTCATCATCGAGACGACATGTCACTCTCCAAGGACTTACCCATTCCCTCTATTGGTGAGAAGCCACATCAACCATCTTTCAGTTTTCCATAGCGTGAGTTTGGAAAATAGAATCTTGTTAAAAGATCTTTCCATCCACAATGGTTTACACGCTTGACATGGCTTCATTATGATGAGGACCATGATTCAGTCTTCTGTCATATTTGTGTGAAGGCTTACGAAGAAAAACTGCTTTTTTTCTGTCGCAACTATTGAGACTGCAACTGGACATACGAACTGGAAGGATGCTTCTATAAGATTTTCTGCCCATGAAGCTAGCAATTGTCATAAGGATGCTATTTTGAGAGTCATTACTCTCCCCCAGACATGCAGTGCTTACTCAAAATTCTATGGCTAGACAATCTTTGCCACTGCGTGGTCGTGGCGATAAGTATACCCATTGCTATGGCCATTCACTGAATCTAGCTTGAAGTTATACAATAAAACACTGCAACGTGATGAAGGATGCTCTAGAGATTACTCATGAACTAACTAAGCTCATTAAAAAGTCCCCAAGATGAGATGCATGTTTTAATATTCTGAAGAAAGAGATGGCTCCTGACACACCTGGGGTGCGGGTCTTGTGTCCAACACGCTGGACCATTAAAGCTCATTGATAACTATGAAGTATTAAATGTGTGTCTCTTGAAGTGGTCAAGGATACTGAGATGAAGGCCCGTATTCTTGGTGTGTCATCGCAGATGAAAACATTTAAATTCTTCTTTGGGGTGTGTTTAGGGAAGTTAATTCTTGGCCATAGTGATAACTTGAGTCGTACATTACAAAAATCTGATATAAGCAGCAGAAGGCCAAATTGTTGCAGAATTGACAGTGAAAACACTTAAGTAAACTAAGATCAGATGAGAATTTTGCGCTTTTTGGGGAAGATATAGCTGAACATTTGTGTGTCGATGATCCCCACCTCCCACGTTGAAGAAAAACTCCAAAAAGATTTGAAATCGGGAGCACAGAAAGCCATTCATTTCCAGAAGCTCCTGCAGATTATTTTACAAACAAATCTACATTGAAGCTATTTATCTGATTACCACATGTATAACCGAAAGGTTTGATCGGCCTGGGTTTAAGATTTACAGAAATATTCAAGATTATTAATAAATGTGAACTCAAGTGACTACAAAACTCAGTTTGATATAGTTCTCAGCTTTTATGGCTCAGACTTCAATGGTCAGTTATTGAAAACCCAACTTGAAATTGTATCAACAATTTTCTGCTCAGATGAGGTTGTACTATTAAATGACGTCATTGACCATTTCAAGACCGCTTCACCTGCTGAACGTGAATTGCTATCTGAAGTTTGTAAATTGCTAATGTTACTTTTAGTTATGCCTGCATCAAACGCTGTTAGTGAGAGATCCTTCAGTGCTTTAAGGAGAATAAAATCGTATTTGAGGTCCACCATGACTGAAGTCTGATTAAATCATCTCATGATTCTGCACATTCATAAAGATGCGACTGATAGGTTGGACTTAATTTCAGTTGCCAATGATTTTGTTTCTGAATTTGTTTCTGAAAGTGAACATCGCTTATCAATTTTTGGCACATTCAAACCCAGTGACCTATAGAACTCAATCACTATGAATTAATAATTCTATCAATCTTTTACTGTTCCTAATTTTACACAATTATTTGGCACTAATTTAATTTTTTAAAGAAAAGAATACCACACACAACTGTATATAAATTATATAATACATTATTATTATACACAGTTTGTAAGAGAAAATAATTTCAGTTGACTTGATGCTGATGTGTCCAGGTTGATGAACAATTTCTCTTTTAAATTACTGGGGGTGAGGAGTTCTTACACAGAGATATAATTATGATACCTGCAATTTTTAATAAGAAATGTTTTTTGTTGTTATGATAATTACAATGTACATACAATATATACCTCCCTTTACTCACTCACAAACTGGAACTACAACCATCAGCGTTTGGACCATTGCTTCGAATGGCCTTACCACTTTAAAATTGCTTCCTACGCCCCTGGAACATCCTCAACACCGCCCACGACACCCACATGCTCATCATAGATGACAAGGAGACAAGATCACGCAGAGAGGCAGCAAGGGGGGGGAGTGAGTTGAACACAGAGAGTTGATATTGTGATGTCACACCCATGGCTGTAAGTTTCTCACAGTGAAACATCTTCGCACATTGTATTCAGCTGTAATAATGGCTAGAGATGGGGCGCAAGGCTCTAAGCGGCAGTGTGCAAGCAGTCGTTTCACATTGTATGCTGCATTTGCGCAACAGGCTGAAGTAATCGTGTCTCTCTCGTGAGCACGATGTTAAAAATTAACGGAAAAACTCTTGATGGCATTTTAAATCTCACTGCTGTCACAACGGCTGAGAAAAGTCGCAATACAGCAAACCAGATCTGTTAAACTGATTCCAACGGAAACTCTCTTACCTGACCGTTAACAATGGACTCCCACTCTTAAGAGCTGAGATGTTTACGACATGCTTGTAACAGCTTCTAGTCAGCTGCTAGTCGACTTATTAGTCTGCACTTTATTTTCACACTTAGAATTAGCTTCTTGCTCGGCTGGCCCAGTATTGCGCACCTGGTTGCATTTATGGCATTGACGATCTTTCACCTATTTTAGGGGTGTGCCACTGACTGCAATGCACTGGCAAATGGCAATTGACTCGGCAGGTAGTAAAACTAAACTAGAACTAGCGGATGCATAGGCACTAGTTACGAACGGAGAAAAAGTAGATAGATACAGAGAGAGAGATTAGTTTTGTGGGGCTGGCAGTTCACTGGCAAAAGTTTCAAGGCATGCAGGAAGCGTTTTTGGAGCTAAAAAGACTGTTTAGGGTGGTATTTAAGAAGCCACAAGGTGAGCTTTAGCTGATTACTGGACTTTGTTTTTGTTGTGTGTGTATCTGGTATAGTCTGCGTGCATGTGTCGGGCATGGTCTGTGTGTGTATGGGATTGTGTGCTTGCCACCTCGCATGTGGTCCAAGAAAACGATCTAAAGGTGGCTGGGTCGATAATTTCTCCTCTACTCTCCTCCTTCTCAGACCATTCCATTCGGGATAGCATAAGACTTGGAAAGTACTCTGACCAAAAAAATCGTCCCCTTCTAGTCAAGTTCTCTAGATCCTGTGATGTAAGCACTATTCTTTCAAACAGATCATCCCTAAGAAACTCTCCTAACATCTCAATCAAACGCCATCAGTCCCCCTCTGAAATGTTAACCGAGTCTTTACTACTGCAACAGTGTAGATCTCTTATTAACTCTGGTACTGATCGTAAACTAATCAAAATCAGAAATAACAAGCTTTTTCAAGGCTCCAACCTGATTGGCGAGGTGGTGAATCAGGTCTTTATAGCGAAGACTAGGTCTCCTATCCCAAAGCAAGCCACTAATGACACTCAAAACATCCAATACGCCAGCAGTGACACTCCCAGCCAAACACCAACCAATTCCAATCTTCCTCCGACCCACCCTGTTTACCCAAACCATGTCTCCCCTAATATTAACTCCTCTCAATGACTATCCTCAGGATGCATCAACACTCTTGTCTGGAACTCCCGAAGCTTAAACAACAAACTGTCACTTCCATTCTCTAGTCTACAGTAAATATCCCAGTATTATAGCCATTACGGAAACCTGGCTTACAAAATCAACCACGAACACTGAAATTCTCCCTACAAATTACAACTTGTATCGGCGAGATAGGGGCTCTAGAGGAGGAGGAGTAATGATTGCCATTTCAGATCAAATCCCATCTGTTCTGATTTCAACAGCTTCTTCAGCCGAACTGATTATAGTCGAACTGCTTTCTCCTATCCCTCTCTTTCTATGTTGTGTGTATGCTCCACCACTCATCTCTCCACCCGTCATGCAAGAAATATGCTCGTGCCTAAAATCAATACCAAATGATGCACACCTAGTAATAGTCGGAGATTTCAATCTTCCAGACGTTAACTGGTCCTCAATGTCAGCGTCATCAACAACTAGCTCTCTTTTCTGTGATACACTAATCTCATCTAATCTAGTACAATTAGTTACGAACACAACTCACTCCTCCGGTAATATTCTGGATCTGATTATTACCAACTTCCCAGATCGAATATGTTCCCTTCACATCGACTCTAATTTCTGTAACCTCAAATCAGACCACTTCCTTCTTTCATTTAATGTTTTGTGCTCTCTCAACAAATATAAACCTCCTCCTTCGCTACTTCTTAACAACTACGCTAAAGCTGACCTAGAGGGTTTGGCCAACCACCTATTGCAGTCCTTAAACAAGTTACATCACTATCCTGTTTCCGATGTGAATCTACTTTGGACTCAGATAAAGTCTGAAACAACATCAGCATGTGACCTGTTCATTCCTAAGTTCAGAGCTTCATCACACAAATCTCCAAAGTGGTTCAACCCCCAAATTAGGCATCAAGTTAATCAAATTCATACACTGCGACGCAAAATCAAGCGAAATCCTTCTTTACAACATTTCGACACTTTGTCAAACATGGAACGGGATCTGCAAAAGTTAATCTTATCTTCAAAAACTTCCTACATAGAAAACCTAGTATTTTCTTTCCACTCTAACAGTAAGAAACTATATGGGTACATCAATCAGCTCTCCAAAAATAAAAAGATATCCAACGTCATCATTCACGACTCTATTCCTATTACTGACCCTTCTCAAAAAGCTGAGTTATTTAACAACTATTTCAACTCTGTATTTACCAAGAGCAACTTTATGCTACCTCCTTTCCACAAATTACCTTCACCCCAGTCGCAACTTTCTACAATCAACATAACGATAGAAGATGTTCTGGATGCCCTTCATACGCTAGACCCAACCAAAGCTCCTGGATGTGACAGCATTAGCCCACTAATATTCAAACATTGTGCAGCCTCTCTTTCTGAGCCAATCACTAACCTATTTGAGCATAGTCTCCGATCTTCCTCTATACCCGTTGAATGGAAAATTCAAAAAATTAAGCCGATTTTCAAAAAAGGTGACATTTCAAGTGTCCACAACTACAGACCCATATCTTTGCTCAGTGTTGTATCTAAGGTACTGGAATCTATCATTTACAAAAAAATCATACCATTTCTTGGACCTTTAATTAGTAGGGAACAGTTCGGATTTATGCAGAAAAGATCATGCCTGACAAACCTTCTCACAACATATTCAACTGTTTATGATGCAATTGAACTTCACAACGTTTCTGACATTATCTTCCTAGACTTTTCAAAGGCCTTTGATTCAGTGCCACACTCGGAACTCCTCTACAAGCTTTGGCTCATGGGTATCACTGGCCCCCTCTGGCTGTGGTTCCAAAATTACCTATCAAACAGACACCACTATGTGGAACTAGAAGGTTTTTCATCTACCAAACTACCTGTCATATCAGGGGTTCCACAGGGCAGTATTCTGGGGCCACTTTTATTCCTGGTGTATGTAAACGACATACCAGCAGCTATTAGTTTCTCATCATCCTACATGTTTGCCGACGACATCAAACTTGTCAAATCAATCTCCTCTCCCGAAGACTATAATTTATTGCAGATTGACTTAACAACCATAACATGCTGGTGTAAGAAATGGAATCTACAATTGAATGAATCTAAATGCTCTGCAATGAGAATCTCGCTAACCAAAAAGGATCCCCACACTTACAGTGTAAACGGAACTGTCATTCCTCACACTGATGGTCAGAGAGATCTAGGAATCTTCACCACATGCAACCTCTCCTGGTCAGAACATATTTCCAAAATATGCAGAAACGCTTATTTTGCTCTTAACCTGATAAGGAGAACCTTCCAATCCTCATCTTCTACAGTTGTAAAAAAATCCCTATACATCTCATTGATAAGGTCTAAAATAACCTATTGCTCTCAGCTTTGGAGACCTCGCCTTTTAAAGGACATCTCTCTGCTGGAAAAGGTCCAACGTCGAACTACAAAATACATTTTGAATGATCACACATCAGACTACAAATCCAGACTCATTACCTTAAACTTACTACCACTGATGTACTGGTTCGAACTGCAAGACATCCTCTTCCTTGTAAAATCGTTAAAGGATCGTTCGAGCAACTTTGACATACAAAAATACATATCATTCTCTACCAACCCTACTCGGTCATCTTCACTTCACAAATTAAACTATATACAAATTCACTCGCTCCTCCAACAGTAGACATTTCTACTTCAACCGCATTGTACTACTATGGAATGCACTGCCTCCTATTGACATTTCACAATCACTATTATCTATCAAGAAACAACTGGTACCGTACTTATGGCATTATTTCCTAAATCACTTTGACCCAGCCGACACATGCACTTTTCACTATCTTTGTCCTTGCGCACCATGCCATATGATCAATATTAATAGGACCCCTGATTAACTCTGATTAACTCTGTATTGTTCCTTTTACTTTTTCTTTTCTTCATTTTCAGGCTTCACCAGTTCTTGGTTCATTGACCTTCAGCAATCATTATTTCCAATATCACTCACACACATTTCACACCTGTCAACATGGCTGTAAAGTTCATAATAATAATAATAATAATAATAATACAGTAGGTGCTAGCACACTCCTTCATGAGATGTGACCAGGAGACCTGACATCAGGAAGTACATCACAATGAATAGTTACTTTCCATCACACACACTAGCAGGGTCAAGTAACCAAGGTGTCTAATTATAATGCAGGTATATAGGTGTCTACACATTCTTCTCCGAGAGAGAAAGGATAGCAAAACGGTGTTATGGCGTGCAGAAAACACCGCAGGAAGTCACCCCCTCGATTCAGCAGACCAGACCTGTGGATCTAGTTTACTCTGAGATACAAGACGCAATGACTTTCTCGACAATCGACATGATTTACTCACTCGACATTTCGGCTAGCCTTCATCAGGAATATATATATATATATAAATAGCCTTCTCTTAGGTTTGTGATCTTGACCGTCAGTCACTCTCACGAGCGAGGAAAGGACATCCTGGGATAGTCCCAAGTATCCTAGAAAAGGTGAAGGACTAGGTGTGTGGCGGAGTGGAACTTGATGTAAGTGCCTAGAAGATGTGTGCCCCGAGAGGGCAGGAACTGCTTCAGGTTTTAGAAAGATAGCTCAGCTCAATGTTGGAGAACATTGAGGCAAAAAAATAAAAATAAAGAGCCAAAGTTGTAAGTTGCTTCATTTCCCCCAAATGGTCTAGTCGACCCATACCAAATTAAAGCATCTGGAAAAGATTGTCTTGTGCAATCACGCCCACTTAATTAATAGATGACTTCAAAGGAACTGGCTACTTCCCGGCACACCACATTAGTGCTACACACACGCGGTCTCACATATTTGGCATGCAGGAGCGGATGGAAGAGGATATAAATGCGCCTGGTGTACATGCACAACTGTCACAGTTGGCAGAGTAATCACGTGATCATTAGTTCAAAAGATCGAAGGTCAGTGAATCCTTTTAACTTTCGGAAGGTCCTCAGTCATCTGGAAAGTTGACTTCGTCGCAAGGCTAGGATGGGTGACCTGTTGATTGATGGACCTGTCACCCTATGACCCTGTAGTCATCCTAATGGTATTCATGATGTGAGCTGCTTTCCGCCATAGCATCCCCAATAATCAAATCAACAACCACAACAACCCCGGAAGCTCAGCTGAGTGGCAGCTATTAGTGTGGACTATGTTAGAGACCTGCCACTAAGCTGGGCTGCCTTTTAGTCCACTTTTTTTTGGTTGTTGTTGAAGGCAATGCACAGAATCACCAGATGTTGTTATGTAGTGGGGGGGGGGGGGGGGGGGGGGGGGGAAGGGAAGTGAATGATTCCACAAGCGAATGGGAATATATTTATATACATATATTTAAAAAAATGAAGTACATGTACATGTGTACACATGATTCCAGGGATTGAACTGGAGGAACCTCGAGTATCAAAGTGAACAGCAAACCCACAGGAATTTCACTAGTAAGAATATGTACATCACGCTTTATATGACCATGGTGCACACACACACACACACTGAAAGTAGACACATGAAGAAGAGGGCTAAAAAGATGATTATACAACATATGCGTGTTTGTACGGCACTTGACATCTCTTCCACTGGTTCTCAGCAGCACTCTCTCCTGTGCTACTTTGAGACTCCTTCTCTTGATGCTCTCTGTGCTGTTCTCTTTTATGATGCTCCGCTAGGACTCCCTGAAGGGACACCTGCTTCACCTTTTCCCCTCCTTCACACACCGTCTTCACACCCATCACAAACTCCAGCAGAGAGTCGGAGAGCTGAAGAGATGGGAGGACCTTGTCCAGGGAGGCAGGGCCTATCATCTGGCGAGTCTTGACTCGGCAGAGTCGAAGCAGAGACATGGGAGAGCCTGTGATGTGTGTTTGTGTGTGATATGGTGTGTGATGTGAGATGTGGTGCGTGCATATGAGTGTATGTTGTGTGTGTGTGTGTGTGTCTAGTGTGAGGATGTTTGGTGTGTGATGTGTGATGTGGTGCGTGCATATGAGTGTATGTTGTGTAAGTGTGTGTGTCTAGTGTGAGGATGTTTGGTGTGTGATGTGATGTGAGATGTGGTGCGTGCATATGAGTGCATGTTGTGTGTGTGTGTGTCTAGTGTGAGGATGTTTGGTGTGTGATGTGATGTGAGATGTGGTGCGTGCATATGAATGTATGTTGTGTGTGTGTGTGTGAGGATGTTTGGTGTGTGATGTGATGTGAGATGTGGTGCGTGCATATGAGTGCATGTTGTGTGTGTGTGTGTGTCTAGTGTGAGGATGTTTGGTGTGTGATGTGATGTGAGATGTGGTGCGTGCATATGAGTGCATGTTGTGTGTGTGTCAAGTGTGAGGATGTTTAGTGTGCACAGACAAAGCACAGTCAGTGGATGTGTGTAGTCATTCACATCCACATCACCAGCAAGCACTGGCTGCTGCCACACCTGCTAAGCTGTCCAAATGTTCCTCCAACAAGGATGACATGCTCTCCCTGTCCTTCCCATTCAACTTGGCTCCGTACTCGACAAGCAACGGGACGGCGTGATAAAACTTGTTCTCTAGCGCCAATCCCAGCGAACTCAGACCACTGCCGTCTGTGATGAGTACGTTTGCGCCGGCGTCAAGGAGAATAAGCAGAGTCTCCTCGTCCCTCACGGTGCAGGCTACGTGTAAAGCAGTCCTGTGGTGTTGATGATCCTTTACCTCTGTATTGGCTCCTAGGTAGATTAATGCTCGCATGCAGTGCACACGGGCCTTGAGAGTGGCTATAATTAGAGGAGTCTGCCCCCAAGACTCCTGGGAATCGATGTCAGCCAAGCACTTGACAAGGGTCTCCATGCAGGGTGTGTGGCCAATTGAAGTAGCGATGTGTAGGGGCGTAATATTAAATCTACATACACACATATTCCAATGATAGTACATGACTGCATGAGTGAAGAATCAAACAAACAAATACAACCCCCCCCCCCCCCGGCCTAAAAGCTAATAAATAAATAATTGTTTAGCCTCAAAGATGATACCTAGCATTTGTGACCCGATTTGCGAAAACCGGACTAAATGCGTGTTTTTTAAATTAAGTAGTTCATGTCCTGAAAGTTTGGAACTGTTTGAGTGTGTATCCCACGAGCTATGGCGTGAAACAGTTCCCCTCAGACCAGTGCTAAATATTAATAATTGGAGAAATTGCATTCCAAACATGTTGTTAGGGTGTGGTCAGGATGAAGCTACTGCATAAACTACTGAGGTATGCGACATTTAGAGCTTCTCACCATGTCAAGGCCTTCCCTGGCCCATCTACTTAGAGCACTGGCTATGTCTTCTACACAAGTCATCTCTGTAAACCAAGGCTCACTTGAAAAGCAGCAGAAAGCACGGCAAGCTGAAGAAGGCACACATAATTAATTTGCGTGCTCAAGCCAGCATAACAACGCTCCATTCATGAAGGGTAAGTGCATGGACCTAGCTCACTGCAAAGGCTTATTTTGTCCTCTAGAACTAGCTCCTAGGCTTATCACTACCACAGGTTTATACATGAAAGATAGGTTTAATGGTTGGTGCAATAAAATAAAAAATAAAAATATTATTTTGCCAAGAAATAGTAAATGCCTATCTCTCAACCATTATTCCACCACGTTTAGAGGAGTCCGTTTTTTATTTTATTACAAATCCGGTCACATTTTTTCTTTTAGGATTTTATGTACAGGGAAGGGAGGGGGGGGGGGAAAGGATTTGTGGGCTCATGAAATTATAGGGGGGGGAAGGGAGGGGAGACAGCAGAAATTAACTAATCACAGTCTTTAAAGACATTTCCAAGGGGGACAACCACATTAAAGGGAGCACCCCTCCTTGGGAAGGGGGCACATTCAAAGAACTCGTGTAAAAACTGTTAAAAATCGTGAAGTTGATCCCCAAGATCCACACGTCCCCCTGCTTTAATTCCCACACATGAATAACTGGCATACAATAACGATAAGCCCGCACATTGTCCGGTGCATTGCATTGTCCGGTGCAATGCATTGTCCGGTGCATTGCAGTGATCAATTATGTTTGTCAATTCATCAGAAAACACCAAAAAATCGTCTAAAGCTTATCCATACAATAAGCATGCTCGTGTATGTGCAATATTATGTCTAACAAAGCAGAGTCAGCAAGCAGCTGCACGTTTTTGTACCAAGAAGTGATCGGTTGGTTTTCTCAGAAGCTCACTCCTGTGAAGATAGTTACCAGCACAGACCTTCAACAAAACCAGGTAACACTATACCTGTGATGCATGTGGTTTCTTCAGAAGCTGTGAAGATAGTTACCAGCACAGACCTTCAACACAACCAGGTAATAACCTATGCTGCTCGTGTCTATCAGTCTAGTGAACACATGGGCATGTGCGTATATCTAGCAACAAACCTGATATTAATATCTGTGATTGGGTAGTTCAGGTTTCATACTAAGTCACTTTATTTAGAAGGCTCGACTATAAAAACCAACACGCAAACACACAAACAAAACTAGACAAAAATGTTCAAATATATTCATTGAATTGACTTGTCAGAAAAGCGAAGGAAACGAGATTTACCGATGTAGACCACAAATATTTGCATATCAATTTGTTTTTAATTTATAGCACAAGTCATGTTTGTGTCAAGAGGTGAAGGGTATTGGTAAGATGCCTGTGGCTGACACTGGTAAGAAAACACTTCATCTTCCTTTTTCGACAAATTATAAAATAAATCATCTTTTGTCTCGTTTCTGTTAAATATATTTTTTTATATATACATACAGGGTTTCATTTAGGGGCGGGGCGGCGGCTGCCCCCCCTTAGAACCTTTTTGCTCCCCCTTGGAAATTGTTATTAAAATTCATTAGAAACTTTGTCACATCTTTATCTTAAAGTAGATACTGGTTTTGTTGAAGGTCTGTGACGTCAACTATTGCAACCGCTCACCATCCTCTACTAGGACATGTTAACTGTTGGACATACATGTCCATAGCAGCTGCTAATACGCTTTTGCAATGCGAGGCATCGAGTGTGAGCAAAAAAAAATAGGTGAACTGAGTAACTATGCCCATCATCCTTTCCTGTCAAACGCTCAGTCCATTCTCACCTCCTGTGCAGCAGGGGGGAAAAGGGAAAAAAGTGGAGAAAAAGAAAAGGAAGGAAAAAAAGGGGGAAAAATTGTACGAGGGCTTATGGGGGGGGGGGGGGGGGGGGGGGGGGGGGGGTGGTTTTGGAGGGCTTGTGAGGGTTTATTAGGACCTTGGTTTGTTGTTTCTGGATGGCTTGTTCTGTTATGGAGTTGTGCCAGCTATTAAACCGTGCAGCCTGTTCTGTTCCCACTTGCGCAGCGCAGTCAGGCCAATTTAGCTTCAAATCTCCGGGTGTTCTCTCGATCGATCTCTTCTCTATGCAACCGTTCCAGATTTACGTCGGCCCGCATCATTTAAAGTTCACATTTCTTACGCGTGGTGAAAGTGTGGTGCATAGATACCATGAGTAGCAAGACCAAGTTTTCCACCCACCATCCCACTGAGGGCTACCTTTGACCGCCAATTAGTCTTTTTGCACACCAGTCGAGCACAGCTGTTCACAATGTGCAGCTGCTGGCTAGGCACAACACACATACACACACACAAGTTGACTATGGGGTCCATCTGTATGTATCTTCATGTTTCACTGCTTAGAGAAACACATTAGTCTTTGCAAGGCACTGTTGAAGTCTTAATAAAATAGGGTAAGGGGATGATAGATACTAGAAAGATAATCATCGAAGCCAAACTTCATGTTTTTGGGCTGTCTGCTGGTTTACTACCTTAGTGAAGGCTTCAAGGCATGCTGGAGATGCTTTTATAGCTACAAATGACTGTTTAGGAAGCTAACAAGCTGTCAAAGTGAGTTTTAGCCGAGATGCAAGCATCGTTTCTTTGTGCTCTTTGCATCTGCCATTTTGAAACAAGGAACAAGCTGATATAGGGATTGTTATCATATATTCCCATTATACTGGTGGCTCACATGATCACTGCAGCTGCTTCAGGCAAGAGCAGGGCTAGGGCTAGCATGTAGGGGGGGGGGGACGATTTTGTGATTGTTTTGATTGCCCCCCCCCCCCTTGTCAAAGCTGTGCCAATTCAGAGTGAAGAGGGGAGTGGCTATTCTGATCTGGGCAAGGCAACCCACTGCTAGCTGCTATTTTTAGAGGCCACATTTGCTGGCAGGAATATTCTGATCTTGGAAAATTAACCCACTGCTAGCTGCTAGCCACATTTGCTGGCAGGGATATTCTGATCTTGGCAAATTAACCCACTGCTAGCTGCTAGCCACATTTTGCTGGCAGGGATATTCTGATCTTGGCAAAGTAACCCACTGGTAGCTAGCCACATTTGCTGGCAGGGATATTCTGATCTTGGCAAATTAACCCACTGCTAGCTGCTAGCTTTAGAGGCCACATTTTGCTGGCAGGGATATTCTGATCTTGGCAAAGTAACCCACTGGTAGCTAGCTATAGAGGCTATACTTTTGGCAGGGATATTCTGATCTTGGCAAGGCAACCCACTGCTAGCTAGCTTTAGAGGCCACACTTAACGACTGATAGACACACTAGTAGCCGTTCGGAACTGGCAGCTCTAGGCTTGAAGGGTAGCAACACAAAGGCCACCTCCCTCACCTCCCGCCCTGAGTCATCCAGCTGACTAACAAAGAACTTGTTGTGCACACAAACATTAATTTTTGTTTGCTTTCGGCTCAGCTTTCGGCTCATAAAAACAACAACAATCTATTATTTACTGACTTGTTTATTTTAATTAAGTAAGTAGTGCAATTTTTTGTTTAATTTTGAGCTTATTAATTTGAGCTTTTATTGTTGAGTAAAAATTTTGTTGAGTAAAATTTTGAGTAAAATTTTGAGCTTATGTCAAGCGATGGTGCGATGGTGATTGATTTGTTGGTAAAAATGTGGGACTCCTTAAAAATAAGCTTGAAAAATGATATATAAATGGAATTTGACAACTTGTCTGCACGGCTTATTCAACTTTGTGAAGCCAGACGATTCACACACAACTGCTAACATCAGCACAAACTTCACGCACACCCGACAAACAGTACTACTCACACACACAGCCCCCACAAACTGCATTCATCACATATACAGCACACCCCATATACAGCACACCCCTCACACATTACAGCTCTCACGCACACACCCCTCACGCAAACCTGTTTCTGATGTTGGCATTGGCCCCGAGGTGGAGGAGCGCGAGGACACAGTTGTAGTGACAGTTGGCCACAGCAAGATGCAGTGGCGAATAGCCATCTCCAGTCAGCCCATCAAGTTTAGAGCCTGGTGTGGGAGGCAACAAGAATAACTTCATGAATTCTTCCTGATGCCAGGAGCAAACTGACACACACTCCATAATTACACATCACATGACCACCACATTTCAATTAAAATTACACACCACATGACCACATACAGCTATCACATGACCACATACAGCTATAATTACACATCATATGACCACCATGGTTCAATTAAAATTACACACCACATGACCACATACAGCTATCACATGACCACATACAGCCATAATTACACATCACATGACCACACAGCCATAATTACACATCACATCACATGACCACCACATGTTCAAATCTAGGAAGCATACAGAGCTAGTGTGTTGAAGTGTGTTCATGTGTAGAGCAACTGCCATTAACTACGTCCACTCCACATGCTGGAGTAAACCCGAGCCATTTCAGAAACTTTTCTGCACATCCGCTACTTAAAACACCTATCAAAGCGCGAAATATCTGTCTTGGAGCCGACAAAAACAAACTTCGGTTCACGTGTTACATCGAGTAACATTGAGAATAATGTGCAGGAGCAAGAGCACTCCATTGGTCTCATGGGTTGGCTGACACTGGAGCCGAGCAGACATGGCAGCAGTGCTGAGGTAAAGGCCATGAGCCTGACCCTCAAAGGACGCTAAGCATCTACAGAGCTGTACGGACATAGCTACATGTAGCTGCAGCTTTGGCTCATGAGCTGGAACTGAGTGCACATAGCAGCGCAGAACTCAAGGTCAGCCATCTGACCTTCATACATGTAGCTAAGGTCAAGCATTTATAAGCCAGGGAGATCCTCTGGTAAGGACTTTAAACATGCAAACAGTAGATTTCTCTTCCTGTTGGCTCAAATTGGTTATTTTACCAAGCTTTCAACACGCGCACTTGGCCCAAGTACGTATGTTGAAAAGTTTTGGTAGATAACTGACAGAAATCTACAGTTTGCATTTGTGTTGTGTGATGTGCGTATTCCCTGCTCCATCCCGAGGGTTTGGAGGCTGTGGAGAGGCCACAGGCTGGACGATAAAAAAAGCGCAACTGCTCAAGAATTTGCTATTGATCATTGATACTCATGGTAGTGGAGGAGTCTATGACAATCTGTTGATACTCATGGCAGTGGATGGGTCTGTTGATACTCATGGCAGTGGATGGGTCTATGGCAATCTGTTGATACTCATGGCAGTGGATGGGTTTATGACTATCTGTTGATGCTCATGGCAGTGGATGGGTCTATGACAATCTGTTGATACTCATGGCAGTGGAGGAGTCTATGACAATCTGTTGATACTCATGGCAGTGGATGGGTCTGTTGATACTCATGGCAGTGGATGGGTCTATGACAATCTGTTGATACTCATGGCAGTGGATGGGTTTATGACTATCTGTTGATACTCATGGCAGTGGATGGGTTTATGACTATCTGTTGATGCTCATGGCAGTGGATGGGTCTGTTGATACTCATGGCAGTGGATGGGTCTATGACAATCTGTTGATACTCATGGCAGTGGATGGGTCTATGACAATCTGTTGATACTAATGGCAGTGGATGGGTCTGTTGATACTCATGGCAGTGGATGTGTCTATGACAATCTATTCTGCAGTGCGGACGCGAGCAGAACGACTCAAATCGTGCTGGAATGAAGACCATTCAAGAACACTTTGAAGTATTTTCACATTACCATTTTTGTGCCATGTGGACATTGCAATCACCAATCGAAGGTTTCACCTGCACCCCCCCCCCCATCACATACCCATACATCTATGCCTCCATCCATCACATCACATACCCATACATCCATGCCTCCATCCATCACATACCCATACATCCATGCCTCCATCCATCACATACCCATACATCCATACCCCATCCCTCACACACCCATGCCTCCATCCATCACATATCCATACCCCATCCCTCACACACTCATCCATCGCACACCCACGCTCCCATCACTAAAGGCTGGTTCACAGTAGGCGCAACATTAAAGCGGTGTGATGCAGTGTAACACGATGCATCTATTGTGAACACAAAAATGCATCAGTTACCACTGCAACCCCTCCGCTCAAATAGACGAGATTCTATGCGTCACACTGCTTTAAGGTTGCATCTACTGTGAACCAGCCTTTACACATATATTCTGTGTCACACTGCTTTAAGGTTGCATCTACTGTGAACCAGCCATTACACATAATTATATTCTGTGTCACACCGCTTTAAGGTTGCATCTACTGTGAACCAGCCTTTACACATATATTCTGTGTCACACCGCTTTAAGGTTGCATCTACTGTGAACCATCCTTTACACATATATTCTGTGTCACACCACTTTAAGGTTGCATCTACTGTGAACCATCCATTACACATATATTCTGTGTCACACCACTTTAAGGTTGCATCTACTGTGAACCAGCCTTTACACATATATTCTGTGTCACTCCGCTTTAAGGTTGCATCTTGTGAACCAGCCATTACACATATATTCTGTGTCACACCACTTTAAGGTTGCATCTACTGTGAACCAGCCATTACACATATATTCTGTGTCACACCACTTTAAGGTTGCATCTACTGTGAACCAGCTATTGCACTATATTCGGTTTCATTCCGCTTTAAGGTTGCATCTACTGTGAACCAGCCTTTACACATATATTCTGTGTCACACCGCTTTAAGGTTGCATCTACTGTGAACCAGCCATTACACATATATTCTGTGTCACACTGCTTTAAGGTTGCATCTACTGTGAACCAGCCTTTACACATATATTCTGTGTCACACCACTTTTAAGGTTGCATCTACTGTGAACCAGCCATTACACATATATTCTGTGTCACACTGCTTTAAGGTTGCATCTACTGTGAACCAGCCATTACACATAATTATATTCTGTGTCACACCACTTTAAGGTTGCATCTACTGTGAACCAGCCTTTACACTATATTCTGTGTCACACCGCTTTAAGGTTGCATCTACTGTGAACCAGCCATTACACATATATTCTGTGTCACACCGCTTTAAGGTTGCATCTACTGTGAACCAGCCTTTACACATATATTCTGTGTCACACCACTTTTAAGGTTGCATCTACTGTGAACCAGCCATTACACATATATTCTGTGTCACACTGCTTTAAGGTTGCATCTACTGTGAACCAGCCATTACACATAATTATATTCTGTGTCACACCACTTTAAGGTTGCATCTACTGTGAACCAGCCATTACACATATATTCTGTGTCACACCGCTTTAAGGTTGCATCTACTGTGAACCATCCTTTACACATATATTCTGTGTCACACCACTTTAAGGTTGCATCTTGTGAACCAGCCTTTACACATATATTCTGTGTCACACCGCTTTAAGGTTGCATCTACTGTGAACCAGCCTTTACACATATTCTGTGTCACACCACTTTAAGGTTGCATCTACTGTGAACCAGCTATTACACTATATTCGGTTTCATTCCGCTTTAAGGTTGCATCTACTGTGAACCAGCCTTTACACATATATTCTGTGTCACACCGCTTTAAGGTTGCATCTACTGTGAACCAGCTATTACACTATATTCTGTGTCATTCCGCTTTAAGGTTGCATCTTGTGAACCAGCCTTTACACATATATTCTGTCACACCACTTTAAGGTTGAATCTTGTGAACCATCCATTACACATATATTCTGTGTCACACCGCTTTAAGGTTGCATCTACTGTGAACCAGCCTTTACACATATATTCTGTGTCACACCGCTTTAAGGTTGCATCTACTGTGAACCAGCCTTTACACATATATTCTGTGTCACACCGCTTTAAGGTTGCATCTACTGTGAACCAGCCTTTACACATATATTCTGTGTCACACCGCTTTAAGGTTGCATCTACTGTGAACCAGCCTTTACACATATATTCTGTGTCACACCGCTTTAAGGTTGCATCTACTGTGAACCATCCATTACACATATATTCTGTGTCACACCGCTTTAAGGTTGCATCTACTGTGAACCAGCCTTTACACATATATTCTGTGTCACACCACTTTAAGGTTGCATCTACTGTGAACCATCCATTACACATATATTCTGTGTCACACCGCTTTAAGGTTGCATCTACTGTGAACCAGCCTTTACACATATATTCTGTGTCACACCGCTTTAAGGTTGCATCTACTGTGAACCAGCCTTTACACATATATTCTGTGTCACACCGCTTTAAGGTTGCATCTACTGTGAACCAGCCATTACACATATATTCTGTGTCACACCGCTTTAAGGTTGCATCTACTGTGAACCAGCCTTTACACATATATTCTGTGTCACACCGCTTTAAGGTTGCATCTACTGTGAACCAGCCTTTACACATATATTCTGTGTCACACCGCTTTAAGGTTGCATCTACTGTGAACCATCCATTACACATATATTCTGTGTCACACCACTTTAAGGTTGCATCTACTGTGAACCAGCCTTTACACATATATTCTGTGTCACACCACTTTAAGGTTACATCTACTGTGAACCAGCCATTACACTATATTCTGTGTCATTCCGCAACCTTCACCATTACACTATATTCTGTGTCACACCACTTTAAGGTTGCATCTACTGTGAACCAGCCTTTACACATATATTCTGTGTCACACCGCTTTAAGGTTGCATCTACTGTGAACCAGCCTTTACACATATATTCTGTGTCACACCACTTTAAGGTTGCATCTTGTGAACCAGCCTTTACACATACCCACACCTCACACACCGATGTCTCCCCACCACTCACTCCACCATTCCTCACACAACCATACAGCATCCCTCACACTCACACCCACCCATCCATCACATACCCACACCCCCCCCCCTCCACCCCATCCCTCACAGTTGATTATTGAGAAAGTGATTGTAAGTAGTACATTATTCTATGTGTTTATGTGTCTTAAGGAACATGTCCATGTTGTGCAGTAGTAGCATCAGTACTTGACCAGAAAATACAATGGCAGTCGTACATTTGTTGTAGCTGTACAAGAATTACACGTACCTGTGTGCCCCTCCCCCCCAAAAGCCAGGTCAAGTAGTCAGTGTTTCGTATAGGGGGATTAATTGTTAATAGTTATAGTAAATAACCATATATAGTAAATAATATTATATTACTAATTATTATTATTATTATCATTATCATTATCATTATCATTATCATTATTATTATTTATTTTCTTTGAGATGTTTTGAAACTTGACGTTAGCACTATGTTTCGAAATTCTTGGATGGGAGGAGGTGGAAATAGCCCAGGACACCCTCCCCTCCCCTCCCTTGTCACACACACACACAACACACGCCAGTGTAAATATGCATATTGTATGCCCATGTCTGTCCAAACAAAGATTTCCACTCCACCTCCATTACAGATTGTCCCTGCAACACGCATCCAAGAGGTCTTCTTCCTGGGACTTGCAGCCATCACGGTGGAAAGTCACTCACACTCTCCTTAGCCCAGCAGGCCAAACCCACAAAGCTAGTTCTCTCTAACCTCCTCTGTCCACTGAGACTATCAAAGCGCATTACGCCGCAGGCACCCAGATGATGGTACAGACGATAGGTTACTTCCAAGTAGCGTGAGGAGTGCACGTGTTCTAGAGGAGCGATCTTGTTTAGTTCCGTTGAGTGTTGGCAACGAAAATATGTTTGTTTTTATTTTTTTATTTTTAGAGGACAATAATTGATTTAGCATTAATCAATGAACTGGTGGGTGGGGGGAGGGAGGAAGAACTGCAGGTCCACATAACTTCATAAGAACATACAATCTCTTCATGTGCATCGTCAGGTTTGAGTTGTTCCCCGATAAGCAATTTACGGGGGTGGAGGAGCTCTAGCGAAGATCCGTCTAATCTGTTAAGGTGTGGGCACAGAGGGAACCAATTGATCCCTGCCAATATTATTACCTATCTCACCACCACTAGTGTACTTGAAACTGACCTCGGACCTCCAAACTCACTACTATATGAAGCAGCTACTGCTGGACTAAACCCAACACACGTCCTTCGCATGTGCCTTGCCATCATTCTTCCTACGTGGCTTAACATGCAGTGCAGGCAGATAATAAGCAGAGTTGCTGTGTGGTATAAGACATTGCATGGAGAACTCCAACATGCTGTTTCTTCCTTATGATCTCGCTGACCAAACCTCATGTTTTCCCATGAGCACACTATACGGGCAATCCTTTTAAAGTGATTAAGTAATTGATTTTTCCTGTTGTTAGAAAACAAGAATTTTTTTGTGTGTCCTTTTGGGGGAGGGGGCGGGGGTTGGAAACAGCAACACAACTGCCACTACCAGTATCACAGCTTGGAAAACAGCAACACAACTGCCACTACCAGTATCACAGCTTGGGAAACAGCAACACAACTGCCACTACCAGTATCACAGCTTGGAAACAGCAACACAACTGCCACTACTAGTATCACAGCTTGGAAACAGCAACACAACTGCCACTACTAGTATCACAGCTTGGAAACAGCAACACAACTGCCACTACTAGTATCACAGCTTGGGAAACAGCAACACAACTGCCACTACTAGTATCACAGCATGGAAACAGCAACACAACTGCCACTACTAGTATCACAGCTTGGAAACAGCAACACAACTGCCACTACTAGTATCACAGCTTGGGAAACAGCAACATAACTGTCACTACCAGTATCACAGCTTGGAAACAGCAACACAACTGCCACTACTAGTATCACAGCTTGGGAAACAGCAACACAACTGCCACTACAAGTATCACAGCTTGAGAAACAGCAACACAACTGCCACTACTAGTAGCACAGCTTGGAAACAGCAACACAACTGCCACTACTAGTATCACAGCTTGGGAAACACCAACACAACTGCCACTACAAGTATCACAGCTTGAGAAACAGCAACACAACTGTCACTACTAGTATCACAGCTTGAGAAACAGCAACACAACTGTCACTACTAGTATCACAGCTTGGAAACAGCAACACAACTGCCACTACTAGTATCACAGCTTGGAAACAGCAACATAACTGTCACTACAAATATCACAGCTTGGGAAACAGCAACATAACTGTCACTACCAGTATCACAGCTTGAGAAACACAACACAACTGCCACTACAAGTATCACAGCTTGAGAAACAGCAACACAACTGTCACTACTAGTATCACAGCTTGAGAAACAGCAACACAACTGTCACTACTAGTATCACAGCTTGGAAACAGCAACACAACTGCCACTACTAGTATCACAGCTTGGAAACAGCAACATAACTGTCACTACAAGTATCACAGCTTGGGAAACAGCAACATAACTGTCACTACAAGTATCACAGCTTGGGAAACAGCAACATAACTGTCACTACCAGTATCACAGCTTGGAAACAGCAACACAACTGCCACTACTAGTATCACAGCTTGGGAAACAGCAACACAACTGCCACTACAAGTATCACAGCTTGAGAAACAGCAACACAACTGCCACTACAAGTATCACAGCTTGAGAAACAGCAACACAACTGTCACTACTAGTATCACAGCTTGGAAACAGCAACACAACTGCCACTACTAGTATCACAGCTTGGGAAACAGCAACACAACTGCCACTACAAGTATCACAGCTTGAGAAACAGCAACACAACTGCCACTACAAGTATCACAGCTTGGGAAACAGCAACACAACTGCCACTACTAGTATCACAGCTTGGGAAACAGCAACACAACTGTCACTACTAGTATCACAGCTTGAGAAACAGCAACACAACTGTCACTACTAGTATCACAGCTTGAGAAACAGCAACACAACTGCCACTACAAGTATCACAGCTTGAGAAACAGCAACACAACTGCCACTACAAGTATCACAGCTTGAGAAACAGCAACACAACTGCCACTACCAATATCACAGCTTGAGAAACAGCAACACATCTGCTACTACCAGTATCACAGCTTGGGAAACAGCAACAGAACTGGAAAGGGGTCAACAAAGACAACTAACCTCACAAACACTATAGAAAGAGATCTAGGAACCTTTTCAGTTTTACTCCTTAAAATGGAGCGCCAGACTGACATTGTAGAGCCAATGTCATCATGGGAGGCCCAAACAACCTTATGGCACACCATTGATTTTTTCCAAACCGTCATGGAGGTGGCTCATGTCTGTAGGTTCCAATATCTATCACAATGACTTAACTTTTGATAACAGGGTCCACCCCTAATTACCCATCCTCCCCTCCCCTCCCAGCACATGCGAAAAGCAGGCTAAAATACGAGGTTTGTCTGATCAAAGGAATCCTAAGTTTTTATCTCCAATCTCCACTGGGGTGGGGGGGGGGGGGGCTATGTCAATAGGAAAGACATCTACTTATGAAATTCAGCAGCTGCCACACTACATTAAAAGTCATTTAGCTGCAAGATCCAGCAGGCTAGGTCTGTAAAAAGATGTCCCCTAATTACAGGCAACTTTAGCTCTGGGGCAGTTCATGTTCCAGCTGACTCTTAAGTGTCATAACAGCAAAGGGAATGGCAGAAATCCTATGAATGCATTCTTGTTTTTCAAGAGCCACCACATGATGTTAGGACTACAAGCTAGATATCTGTTTACTGTTTGGCTTCCAGATGATAAAGTTTACCTATCTTTAGTACTCGTCATCTTATAACTGCAATCAAGTAACAATCAAGTAACTAAGCCGATAATCAAATACATAGAGAACGTGGTTTTGCCAACACTTCGTTGCCAACAACAAATATACGGGGTTCTTTACTTTGCTTCCCAAAAAATTGCTGATGGAAACCGGCTTACAGATTTCAGTTTCAGAGTACCGCACAGGATACCACACAGGATACATCCATCCAGTTGCCCTTCAACTACCATTCACTATTCAGATTCAGCAAAACGGTTTAAAGGTTAGCTCATGAGCAAGAACTGGTTAATAATCCTTCTACTATAAATATTGCAACTAAAAACACAACAGCAAACGTTCCTAGACCCTTACCTGCTTCCAAGAGCACCTGTACACATCTAGAGTGCCCTCCAGCAGCCGCCAAGTGGATGGCAGCCCAACCGTTGGGGGCGAACGAGCTAGGCTCCAGCGACTCCGACTTGGCGTACTTCAAGTGATAGACGAGATCGTTCAGACGGCCGTCCTGGGCAGCCCACAGAATGTACCTAGTGGAAGACTGCGTTATACCCATCTTCAAGATAGAGGTACCGTAGATAATTAGCAAATATTTGGACTATGGACTCGGCTAGGGTCATGTGATTGAATATCTAACACCAATTTCAAAGAACATTAAAAGAAAGTTTGCGCTTACTTCCCCTATGAGTCTGGAGACCGCTACTGAAATCTTACCTATTCCATATAGCTGGTGGGTAATTTCAGAATTGATGAGTGCAGCGCTGGAAAAGATCAATAAGTTGGCCCTCCAATTCACGTATCTGCATATGTAGTCGGCTCATGTTAGCTACCATCCCTGAAGTGATAAATGAACGATTTCACCTAAATTTTACAGCTATACTAGCTATAAAAAGGAGAAAGAAGGAGAAAGAAGGCTGAGAGATGAACTTCTGCATTGACGACCCAGCATGAGAAAACCAGACATTTTTTTTTAAATGTGCTCGGTAGCAAAAGCTATTTAGAGCCTCACATATATACATGATAATATGATAGGTGGAAAAATGATTGAAGGTAGGCAAATAATCGTTTGAAGGAAGAGAGTGAGGACGAGGATCTAATGGAGGTTGGGAGTGAGTTCCAAAGAGCTGTGGCAGAGGGAATGAAGGAAGACTCCATGGCTGCAGTGCGGGAGAATGGGATTATGATGTTCAATGGCGAGAAAACATGAGTGGAGTAGGAGCTAATTGGATTGAGTCTGGAGGAAAAGGGATGTAATTGTTAATTATTTTGTAAATTAGAAAGAGCTTGGCCTGAGCACGTCTGTTTGAGAGTGTAGGAATTTTAAGGGTGAAGAGGAGGAATGCATAGTCAGAAGTCCATTGGTGAGTATATACAGAGTCTGAGTGCAAGGTGCTGAACGTGTTCTAAGGATTCTGAATTACAAGAAGAGGGAGGAGATGACCACACAGAGGAACAGTAACTTAGATGAGGGAGAATTAATGTAGTGTAAAGTTTAATTAGTGTATGAGAGGATAAGAGAGTATAAGTAGGGTAAAAGTTGCGATTACCTTGATTTAGTGCGTACTTTGCTAATGTGCAGGTTCCAGGAGAGGTTAGAGGTGAAAGTAACTGTAAATGAAGTGATGAGATCAAGTGATGAGATCAAGGGGAGTACTATTGAGGACTAATATATACAGTGGAGCATGAGGATGCGAGGGGTTTACGAGAGATCAGCATGTACTTCCTTTTATTAGGGTTGGGTTAATTATTAGGAGACGGGAAGATGGCCATGATGATATAATGTCAATCGTCTGATTGCACTGAATCTAAGGAGGAAGAGGTTGAAGAGAAGGGATGAGATGATATCGTCTGCATAGAGAGTAAGTGTAGAAGATGTCAAGAGTGGGAGTTTTGCAATGTCGTTAATATGAAGAACAAAGGGAAGAGGACCAAGAATGATCCTTGGGGGACTCCAGAGGATGCATGACATGAAGAAGAGAAAGCACCAGGGATAGTATATAACACTATGTACAAAGAGAAGAGGACCAAGAATGATCCTTGGGGGACTCCAGAGGATGCATGACATGAAGAAGAGAAAGCACCAGAGATAGTATATAACACTATGTGACCGGGCCGTAAGAAGTGAGCCAACAGAGGAGGTGAGAAGGAATATTAAGTGAGGACAGAGTGTTTAAAAGTGGTCTATGCGGCACGGAGTCAAAAGCTTTCTTGACGTCTAGCAAGACTGCACAGACAGACTTGTGGGCATCCAGGGAAGCAAACCAGGATCGAGTTAGGTTAAGTATTGCTATTTCAGGAGACAGACCTGGGTGAAATCCGAACTGAACGTTTGACAAAACATCTTGTATGGTGATAAAAGTTTGTGTAAATAGTTTAATATGTGGCATTCTAATACTTTGCTCCCTAATAAGGAGATTGGACGATAATCCTTGGGGAAAGACGAGGGTGGAGATGTTTTTGGGGTAGGAACTACAAAGGAATGCTTCCATTCAGTGGGTAGTACACCAGTCGAGAGGGAGGAATTAAAGATAAGAGAAAGAGGAATCTATATGGAGGCAGCTGTGGATCTAAGCATTCTGGCAGAGATAGAATCAGGGCCGTCGATTTCTCAGAGGGAATGCAAGTTAAAAGACTTACAATCTCATCTGGTGAGCAGAGGAGCTCGAGTGGGCAAGGGAAGGGTGGAGGAGACTGTGCAATTACAGAGGGTGTAGAAGATTTATTAATTTAGAACCTTGGCTTTAGACTGAGGGGAAGCACAAGTTTGATCTTGGTAAGTAAGAGATAGAATACAAGATGTTTTTTTAGCTAATTTCTTTATTGCTCTCCAAAAAGAACTAGAGTTGGGAGAAGATGATAGACTTCGGAAGAAGTGTTTTGCTCGGAGGAGCGAAAGAGTGTGGTTACAGCAACGGCGATAGGCTGCCAAGGCATCATCAGATCTTAGTGATTTGGCAGAAGAGTATAATTTATTTCTAATTTTGGTTTGTTTGAAAATGGAGTAGGAGATCCAGGGAGTAAACTAGCTTAGAGGGAATAGTTTTGTGCATGATGCGAGTAATATGAGCCAAGAGGCTTTAGTGTCTAAGGGGGGAGGATCCCAGGGAATGATATTAATTGGTTGTTAGCTTGCGAGAAGTCTGCTCTGTCATATAACCAGACTCGATAAGGAGGTGAGGGAGATGGAGAATCAGAAATGACCAGTGTCATTGCTCATGGTTTTCTATGATGTCTTCTCTTGAAAAGGAGTCCTTCACGAGAGACTGCATGCTGTTTTGTGAACAAGCAAATGACAGATACCATCTTCTCGAAGCACGATAAATTAACTATTCAGGGGGGTCGATGGTATTTAAATTTATTTATTTATTTTTATTGTGGTTACAACTTTAGAGCTCCGTAGATTCTGCAAACTTCATGGTATGACTTGATATATAGCTCAAAAGATAGGTCTCTGCTGTTATTGCCTGACCAGGTAATAAAATTTTTAACGCCTAATCAAAAAGGTCGTTGCATGCACTAGAGCTTCCTCTAGCCACTCGTACCATTTTGGCACTTAGCAATCTGGAGTTATTTTGGACGCCGATCGGGGTTTTGAGGTCCCTCCACTTTAGGGTCTAGTAACTTGCCTATATATAGTTAATACCTATGAAACATATTTTAGTATCAAAAGAGAGCACACAGAGAGACCTATCTTTTGAGCTATATATCAAGTCCCTACCATGAAGTTTGCAGAATCTACGGAGCTCTAAAGTTGTAAGCACAAGTAAAAAAATAAAAATATAAAAATACCATCGACCCCCCTTCATGAAGTCGGACATAACTATTCAGTATAAAAAAAATACAGTAAGGCACACTCTTCCTCGTTATTGGCAATTCCCACACAAGACTAGCTAAGGGACACTCATCGTTTGGCAACGCCCACACAAGACTAGCTATGATTTTATCTTGATACTGCTGAGCTTGTAAGGCCACCACATATACTACAGCACAGTACGAGACTGTAACTGTAACAACACTAAGAACATTATCAACAGTACTTATTAATTAATAATAGTAACAACACAGAGAGGGATGGAGAGAGGCAAGAACCGTCAGGTGGGGGAGCACCGGGAGGGGGTTCATCCAGGGAAGGAGCACCTGCTGGCCAAAGCAAAGATGTCAATGAGCATGAACAAACCCAAGCTGTGAGAGAAAAAAGTATGTTGAGGAGGGTGGGGGTTGGGAGTGGGACCAAAGATAGGGAAACTGGGCGGTTGAGAGTGGCATTTGTTAATTGTAGAGGATGGTGGTCAAGAGAGGTGGATTTGAAGGTAGTGTTGGGAACGAAGAAGTTTGATGTGCTGGGATTAGCGGAGACATTTTTGCAGAAGGAGGATGAGGTGAGTGTGGCAGGATATGAGTGGTATGGCAGGAATAGAGAGGGTGGCAGGCAGGCGAGTGGAGGTGTGGGAGTTCTGGTGCATGAGAGTTTTGAATCTAGGGTGAGGAAGTCAAGAGAAGGTTTGCTGTGGGTGGAGTTAAGCGGAGCAGGGAGAAGAAAAACCATGGTAGGGGTAGTGTATGTGAACCCAGAAGGAGTGAGAGTGAGTGAGACGGAGGGATTGTTTGAGGTATTGCAGGAGGACGTGGTGAAGTATGAAGAGAAAGGTTTCGATGTTGTTATGATGTTGGACTTCAATGCAAAGATTGGATTAGGAGTGGAGGACAACCCAAACAGTAATGGAAGGCGGTTGTTGGAGTTGGTTGGAGGTCTGGTTGTGGGGAACGAGTTGCAGTGCTGTGAGGGCAGGTGGACGTGGGAATGTGGGGAGAGAAAGTCAGTCATAGACTATATGTTGTTTAGTGAGGACATGGATGTAGCTAGGGTGGTAGTTGAGGACTCAGGCAAGCTGGATGTGGGGTCGGACCATAACATTATTTGGGGAGAAATTACGTGGGGTAGGAGAGAGGTACAAATGAGAAGAGAGCGACATAAATGGAGAGTTGAGTTGACAATAGGCTAGAATGGATGGAGTATCAGGAGGCAGTGGAGGAAATGTTCATGGGGTGGGAAGAGGAGGTGAGAGAGCTTGAGCAAGAGTTGGGAGGAAGCATAGTTGAAGAGGTGTGGGGTAGGTGGAAGGAGAAAGTTTTGGCTGCAGCGGAGAAAGGAATTGGAAGGAAGAAGATTACAGACAGGTCAGAGGGATGGTGGTCAGAGGATGTGGAGTGGTTAATTGGTGTCAGGAAGGAGAAATGTAAGAGGCTAAGGGAAGCCAGGAAGAGAGGGGAGAGAAAACACTGGGAAGAGCTGGGGAGGAAAAAAGAGGATGCCACAGTACAAAAATTAGAGATGGGAGAAGTGGGTGGGCATGAGCTGGGTATGTGTGAAGAAGTAAGTTGTGAAGAAGTAGTAGAGATATTAAAGTGTTTGAAGAGAGGAAAGGCTCCAGGCCCTGATGGAATGTTGAATGAGATGCTGATGTATGGAGGTAGAAGGTTGGTGGAAGTGATGGTGCAGGTGATGAATGTGGTGATGAGGATTTAGTGCTGCCCAGTGGACTGGAAGAGGAGTTTACTAGTACCTCTCCACAAGGATGGTGACGAGGACGAAGTAGGGAATTATAGGGGAATTTCATTGTGTTGTAATGTGGTGAAGGTGTTTGCGAGAGTGTTGGCAAGGAGGTTGGGAGTGTTCGCTGAGGATAGGATTTTGACGGAAGCACAAGGAGGATTTAGGAGACAGAGGAGATGTTCAGACCAGTGGTTGGTATTAAGAGGAGTTTGTGAAGTGAGGAAGAGCGAGAAAAAAGCTTCATATCTGGATATAAGTAAGGCATATGACAGTGTGTGGAGGGAGGGACTGTGGCAGAAGTTGAGGCAGTATGGAGTAGAAGAGAAACTTGTGAGGACATGTGAAGGATTGTATAGTGGGGTGGAGACGACGGTGGTATTGAATGGAAGGAGGTCAAGGTGGTTCACTGTGGAGAATGGACTTAGGCAGGGATATCCTTTGTCTCCACTTCTTTTCAATATATATTTGATGGGAATGGCAGAGGAATTGGAGAGAGCTGAGCTAGGAGTCAAAGTGGAAGGCTGCTGGTGTGGGGCACTCATGTATGCAGATGATGTTGTTCTTCTGGCTGACTCAGGGGTGGAACTGCAAGCTATGTTGGATGTGATACAGGCGTATGTGTTAAGGTGGAAGATGAAATTTAATAGCAAGGTCATGGTAGTAGGGAAGAAGGAATCAGAAGTGCATTGGAGGATTGGTGAGGAGATATTGGAATAGGTCAAAGAATTCAAGTACTTAGGAATATGGTTTGATAGGAAGCTAAGGGGTAATGTTCAGTTAAAGAAGATGGCAAAGAAGACAGAAGAGTGGGCTGGAAAGGTAATATGGATGAGTAGAGTGAATGGGCAGGTTGAAGTAGACAGAGGAAGAATGGTGTGGGAGCTTCTAGCGAGACCCAGTATGGAGCATGCAGCCGAAGTGTGGACAGGAGGACGGAATGCCCACAAGAAGTTGGAGTCAGCACAGATGAGAGTTGGGTAGGAGACTATTGGGGGCAAGTGATACAGTAGCAGGAGTGGCAATACGGGGAGATGGGGTGGAGGAAGCTAGAGGAGAGGAAGGAAGAGATGAAGGTTTTGTTTGGCAAGAGATTAGAGGTGTTCGAACAGAGCAGATTGGTAAAAGTTGTTGTAAATAAACTACGAGAGGATGGAGGAATTGGATGGTGGAAAGAATATGAGATCTTGAGGAGAAAGTACGAGATAAACAACGAGGTTGGGTCAGTGCGCAAGTGGAAGGGGAAAGTGAAGGTGAGAAATGAGAAGGACTGGGAGGAGGAAGTAGATGGAAAAAGTATGCTGAATTATTATAAATCGGCAAAGAATGGTGCAGGGGTGGAGAGGTATGTGAGGTACATGCATGGTCAGGAAGGTGTGCGGCTGCAATCAGTTGGGTTGTCAGAGGACAAGAAGAGATGTGGGATAGTTAGGGATGAGAGGTATATAATGTGTGATAGTGGAGCAGGGGAGGATGTGGAACATTTCTTGGTGACATGCGGGGAATTTGAGAGGGATCGGCTGGTTCTGATAGATGAGGTACGCAGAATTGCAGGGCAAGACAGTAGCTGTAAGAAGAGTGAGTAAGGATGGAAAGGTGGCATTGCTTTTGGGGAAAGATGTGGAGGGAGTAAGTGATGCAGTGATGGAGGAGGTGGGCGAGTGTGTTATGTATAGGGTAGGGAAGTGGTGGCAGAGGAGAAAGGAACTGTTGTATGGTGAGCTGAGGAATGATCTTTGGTCCACTCCTGTCCCCCCCTTCCTTAGCAGCGGGACACTCGTAACTTGATAATTTTATTAAGTACTGTTGACTTATTTTTCAAATATAGATTGTCATTAGGTTAGTTACTAAATAGTTTCACACTGTGCTGTATTATATATGTGATGGCCTTAACAGGCTCAGCAATAGCAACATTAAATCATAGTTATGAGTGTCCCGCTGCTCAAGGAGGCGGGAGGGAAAGGGACCAAAGATCATCAGCTTGACATACAACAGTTCCTTTCTTCTCTGCCACTACTTCCCTACCCAATACATAACACACTCGCCCACCACCTCCATCACTGTATCACTTACTCCCTCCACACCTTTCCCCTAAAAGCAATGCCACCTTTTCATCCTTACCATCCAGCCAGTTCAGCCCCTACAATTTTGCGCACCTCACCAGTACCAGCCGACTCCTCTTGAATTCTTCACACATTACCAAGAAATGTTCCACATCTTACCATGACACCTCTCATCCTGACTATCCCACATATCTTCTTATCTCTAACAACCCAGCTGATGCAGTCCTCAGTCTAAATTGCAACCTCATACCTTCCTGACCAAGCATGGACCTCACATACCTCTCCACCCCTGCACCATTCTTTGCCAACTTATACAAATGTCAGCCAGCGTACTCTTGCTGTTTATTTCCTCCTTCCAGTCCTTCTCATTTCTCACCTTCATTTCCCCTTTCCACTTATGTATATTACTGACCCAACTTAGTTGTTTAGCTCGAATTTTCTCAAGATCTCATATTCTTCCACCGTCCGATTCCTCCAACCTCTCTTAGTTTATTTATACCCCATAACTCCTTTTTAACTAGAGGGCATAATTTTTACCAAATCTACTCTGTTCCAATACCTCTAATAATTTCAAACAAAACCTTCATCTCTTCCCTCCTCTCCTCTAGCTTCCTCCACCCCATATCTCACTGTACTACCACTCCAGCTATAGTGCTCTCATCCATAACTATATCAAAGTGGTGCCCTCACATAAACTTAAATAGCTTTGGCTATGAATATACATAAGGTTTGTAACTTTGGGATTGTACCAAGGAAGAGTCACAGTTCCCATTGCTGTGCCCAATTACTGCATTCCTTTGACCACAATCGCGAATTTAAATGTCTGCGCGTTGTTGCACTGAAATTGCTAATTAGAGACTTTTCTCCAGTATGTACCATACAACTTGATATGCCCATATTTGGCACAGTGGTTGTAGACACTTAGAGTGTTGATCTTGGGTAATGATTTTGTGGTTGAAGCACTACAAAGTATGTCACAAGCCAAACAAGTTTTTCAATTGCCAGAGACATTAGTCCAGACCAGTTGTAGGTTTATGCATGAAAATAGTGCCATATGTTCTCTAAGCTGTACTACACAAACTGGTGTAAGGATATTTGATAAAATCATTTTTCTTGGAGATGCGTGAATTTTAAATATGGTAACCAGAATCATACGTCCCTGCCCCCTGGATACAGATCAGGATATTAAGGTGTGCATGGAGTCATGTGATCCATGACCACACCCATGCTAGTCACATGATCAGAGTTATTCTCATAATGGCAAGAAATAAACAAACTCTATAAAACTACCCAAGTTATGCACACATCGTTAAGGACACCGTCTAAAATACTAACTATAAACTTGTTATATAACTCAAAAGATAGGTCTCTCTGCGTGCTCTCTCTTGATACTAAACAAGTTGTAGCTTCATTGATTCTGCATACTTCACTGTATGGATTTAATATATAGCTCAAAAGATAAGTCTCTCTGTGTGCTCTCTCTTTTGATACTAAACAAGTTGTAGCTTCATTGATAGTCTCTGGCTTTCCTAAAGTACTTTCTGATTAGATCCAAGCTTACAGAATCAAGAGCAGGATTAATTAGGGTTCGAAGCTTTATCAAGGTGAAATTTGAGTAAGCTTTTGCGTAAACCTTGGACTGACCCCATACCCGCTCGATGGGGTTCAGCTCACAGTGGAACTTTGGTATAAAGTAGCACTTCATGCCCCACTTAGCAACAGTATGTTGGACTTGATTTTTTTCTGCCTTGAAATCTGCATGATTCGATAGAATGGTTCGTAAGTCATCTGCCAAGATTGTGCCTACATTAATCCCTCTCTCTGTTAAAATAGTTTGTAGTCCCTTAGCAGTTCCATCTTTCTTCACCATCAATTGAGGAGCATTAGCCCACACTGTGTCCCTAACCCTTCGTGGTCCACCATCTTTCTTCAAAATGTTTTTCGCAAATAGAGCTAATGGAGAATACTTAGTATGACAGCTGCTCTGATCCAGGATGAAGACGACTGTATGAGAAGTCTGAGGGTATTTGTACTCTGCTATAGTACAAGCCATCTCCATTTGCCTGTTAAACTGATCTCCAGTCCAGTATCCATCACGTTCAATTCCGTACTCAAACTGGATTCTTGCATGCTGAGATATTTCTGGATGGATTTGTTTAGCATGTTGATACTGTGCATCAGTGAGACGTAAATAGCCGTCATGCTCGTCAATGAAGTCCGATACCATTATTCCGCTACCCTTCGTCTTGGGCAAAAGGGCTGGATGATCCTCTTCACCCCACATCCAATTCTGTCCCTCATTGGAATTATAAATCGACTCATCATGATAGAGTATGACAAGTTTCTTCTTGTCCTCGTCAGATTCATCACGAATTCGAGCGGGATCATCAGAACAGAGAGGAGGTGGCTGATGATCATTGCGGAGAGATTCCATCAATGTTAAATATTCCTATAACCGATAATAATTTACTATATGAATATTAATTTTGAATACAACCTATAATATACCTTGCGATGTTCAATGACGTCTTGTCTCTCATGTCCATCAATATAGACCCCTTTTTTATGGCTGCGTGGTTTAAATCCAAGATGGTGCAGCCATCGCCGTGCCATACCAACTGAAACATGTCTGGGATATTGTGGTGGTAGGTGGCAAGATGGCAGCAGTTCATCATTTGCCCAAAAACCAAAGCTTCGTGCGGTCATGTTGGGTTCACCCTTCTTAAAGGCTTATCCCGAACCCATTCGGCTGCCTTAAGGTTTATCTACAAAATGCACACACAGACACATAATTAACTGTAAAAAAGGTAAAATGTGAAACTGACCTTCTCATCCAAATAAACAGTCATTCTTTTGTACTTCCCCTGCTTGGTCGCTGGAAGCTCACCTCTCTCGTCCATGAATTGTTTCTTGTACCTACGAACAGTCTGTTCATTGAATCCCATCATGGATGCAGCTTCAGTGGCAGCCTCTATCTTGGTATACTTCTGACGATCCATAAAGCTTTTCATGATTACCAATGACAACATTCTACGAAGCTCTGTAGGCAAGGTCAGGACAAAGTCATCCAAACACTCTTGGGCATCCTTCTCAGTGAAGACTAAAAAATAGGCATGGTAGCTACATATTATATAACTGCTATAGTATATCATTTATAAATAGCTGTAGCTAACTAGCTAGTATAGTACTCGCCTGTAGCCACTCCATCTTGCTGGTCCTGATCGTCCTGGCCGTCTTCTTCGCCGCTATCTCCGTCTCTACGAGCTTCCTCAGTCGAAATAAATTGAGACGAGACCACTGGAGGCTCAGAGGGCAGGTTCAGCTGCAGTGGTATAGCCGCGGCAGGCTGAGAGGCTACCAAAGCAGCTCCAGAGACACCGCCATCGGTATCTTCACCAGCACGACACTGGGGTTTCCTCACCTTCTTGGCCTCTAGCATCTTCAAAGCCCGTTCGGTGGCTTTCCTTTTCTTGCTCCACGGAGTAGAACTAGACATTACAGAAGGCAGAAACTTGCTCGAAAGTAAATCAACTTCTCTCTTCAAACTGAAGACGCGAACTGTTGAACTCGCATTTTTTCTTGCACGCGTGGGCACTGAATTTCCATGCCCAAGAGCGTTCACGTGACTAAAACATGAGCTCTGATTGGTCAATTTTTAGTTTACACTTTCGATATACAGTAAAGCCACCACTTGTACTATTGTTTTAGTAGATCATTATTATAATTTTATTATATTTTTCTTTACAACAACAAAAAAGTTGCATCAAAAACAAATATGGGAGTGTTATGAATGAGAGCACTCCCGCTGCTCAAGGAGGCGGGAGGGAAAGGGACCAAAGATCATCAGCTTGACATACAACAGTTCCTTTCTTCTCTGCCACTACTTCCCTACCCAATACATAACACACTCGCCCACCACCTCCATCACTGTATCACTTACTCCCTCCACACCTTTCCCCTAAAAGCAATGCCACCTTTTCATCCTTACCATCCAGCCAGTTCAGCCCCTACAATTTTGCGCACCTCACCAGTACCAGCCGACTCCTCTTGAATTCTTCACACATTACCAAGAAATGTTCCACATCTTACCATGACACCTCTCATCCTGACTAACCCACATATCTTCTTATCTCTAACAACCCAGCTGATGCAGTCCTCAGTCTAAATTGCAACCTCATACCTTCCTGACCAAGCATGGACCTCACATACCTCTCCATCCCTGCACCATTCTTTGCCAACTTATACAAATGTCAGCCAGCGTACTCTTGCTGTTTATTTCCTCCTTCCAGTCCTTCTCATTTCTCACCTTCATTTCCCCTTTCCACTTATGTATATTACTGACCCAACTTAGTTGTTTAGCTCGAATTTTCTCAAGATCTCATATTCTTCCACCGTCCGATTCCTCCAACCTCTCTTAGTTTATTTATACCCCATAACTCCTTTTTAACTAGAGGGCATAATTTTTACCAAATCTACTCTGTTCCAATACCTCTAATAATTTCAAACAAAACCTTCATCTCTTCCCTCCTCTCCTCTAGCTTCCTCCACCCCATATCTCACTGTACTACCACTCCAGCTACTGTACTTCTTGCATAGACAAATGGATTGGGTGATGCTTGCTATTTGGTAAAGGGTCATAACGATGATTATAGACAACTCACCCTTTCTCCTCCCCCCCCCCCCCCCCCAGATCCAGATTCGATAACAAGATATCATCAGCAGATTGATTGTCCAGGTCTAATCCAGTGCTGAAGTACACAACTGCCACTATTCCGAGTGGTATTTCTAATCCCCCGCCCCCTTCCCCCCAAAATACCCAGCACTTGGTTCTAGGTAAGGGAAGGTAGTCTCATCATCTCTCATGGACAAGCAAGAACTGGTCAAAACTCACTTAGAAAATATACTCTTGTTTATATAACTGGATATAACCAATATAGAATTACTATGCAATATAGAATTACTATGCAATATAGAATTACTATGCAATATAGAATTACTACTGGGAACACAAATAGGAACTTGAGGGGGGAAAGAGACGCAACATAAATTTGTACTTATACATTAAATTCTGTTCCACAAAACTGTTGAACCACCTCCCTCTGCTCTTCTCCTGGCTCCTGCTTGCTTCCTTCTAAAAAAAAAGAGGGGGGGGGTGGGGGGAGAGGGAGAGAGCAACAACATAAAGACAAAAAAACTAAACGACTTTTTTCACGAGCTAAAATTTCGAGGTTTTTGCGGACTTGTTCCTAAACGCAAAAATTGTGCCCTCCAATTATAATGCGGTGCGGTAAGGGATTGTTCCGCGAACTTTAGGTCCTCCCGTTATACGTGGAGCAGTTTTCTTGCATTCTGTGAGCAATTCCTCAGCAAAGGTTGACTCATGGCAGCACTGTAAGCAGTTAAACTTCATTGTCATCAAAGCAATCAAAGTTTCTTGACTTAAACTAGGCCTCTGGTCAGTATGAATCTTTATGGACAGCATTGGAAACAGGAATGGTCAGAAGAGACTGGTTATGAGTTTAACCAAGCAAGGAAATCTCACCTCCCCATCCAAGATTTTCAGTTTGCTAACTTCCCTGCTTTAGGTATCTCTGTCTTATCAGCTGACTTGTACTTGTCAATGGGAAGATGATCGGCTGGTGACAATTTAAGGGGGGACAGCTGCATTTTTTTAAATATATATTTTTTACCTGTGGTTACAACTTTAAGAGCTCAGTAGATTCTGCAAACTTCATGGTATGGACTTGATATATAGCTCAAAAGATAGGTCTCTCTGTGTGCTCTCTTTTGATACTAAAATAAGTTTCATAGGTATAACTATAGGCAAGTTACTAGACCCTAAAGCGGAGGGACCTCAAAAACCTGCACCCCAAAACCGCCGTCCAAAACCACTCCGAGTTGCGAAGTGCAAAAAAATTAAAAATGGTACAAGTGGCTAGAGGAAGCAGCATACTAAGACCATTTTGAGTAGGCGTGAAAAATTGATTACCTGGTCAAGCGCGCGGGTAGAAAATTGAAGGCGTTGACAAATCAACGCCTTCAATTTTCCAACCGCCGCTTGACCAGGTAATCAATTTTTAACGCCTACTCAAAATGGTCATTGTATGTTCTAGACTAGAGCTTCCTCTAGCCACTCGTACCATTTTTAATTTTTTTGCACTTCGCAACTCGGAGTGGTTTTGGACGGCGGTTTTGGGGTGCAGGTTTTTGAGGTCCCTCCGCTTTAGGGTCTAGTAACTTGCCTATAGTTATACCTATGAAACATATTTTAGTATCAAAAGAGTGCACACAGAGAGACCTATCTTTTGAGCTATATATCAAGTCCATACCATGAAGTTTGCAGAATCTACTGAGCTCTAAAGTTGTAACCACAGGTTAAAAAAATAAAAATAAAAGTATGAAGCCGGCACCCCTTAAAATCCAAGATTCTTCCCCAGGCAGCTGACCTGTGTTAATTAGATCCTAATTAACACAGGTCAGCTGATTTTTAGCCTGGGAACCATGCAACCACCATGTGCTCCATCAGCTAGTCAGGAGCTGCGGGGATAAATCAATACCCCTTTGGGGACCAGGGGACAAAGCTGCAAGTTAGGGGACGTCCCCAAAGTTTGGGGACACTTGGCACTTCTGCTCCAGTAACTTGGGTATAGTTTTATATAGCTATGAAAAATGTTTTAGTATCATGGGAGCACACAGAGACCTATCTTCTGTGCTATCAAGTCCATAACATGAAGCTTGAGAATCTATGGAGCTATAAAGTGGTAACCACACGTTTCATCCCCCCTTTACTGGGTCAGCTATATACCATGAGGACTATCATGAATATAATAATAATGGCTATTAAAAGAATCTTCAACTTTTTACTTGTACAGAATCCTTTATGGCATTTCGCTGCCATCTCAATAGCTGAAGGTAAAATGGGGACCAGATCTGATTATAGGCAATTATTAAAATATATATTGTGGATCATTCCTGGCCCCTTCTAGTGAATACATTTCTGGTATACACATATATACCTACCTATTTCTGTAGTTTATAAAATATACAAGGACTTTTTGATCATCAACAGGTTATTTTATAGTAGTAGTATTGACAAGAAATGCACGAGTGTGGAGATTGCAAATGTTTGTTGATATCGAACATCATTCAATAGATGCAACATTTGTTGTTGTTGTGAGGTCACACTTCGAGGATGTGCGAGTGCATAGATGAAGTTGTTGATTCATCAAGTGCCCTCACCCGCACATGAAATGTCCCGACACGCTGTGGCATCCTCCACATGCTGACAGGACTTGGTCAAGTTCAGGCTATTGTCCGTCTCCCCCCCCCCCCCCCCCCCTCCCTAACTTGCAGCCAGGGTATTGCAGTTCGCACTGGCCAAGGGATATTGGTTACTGTACAGGCGTTTGAAGTGGGCAGGGGAGCTAGATTGCCCTCTTTTAGCTTAGCAGGGTTTATAAATACCCCTATGACTCATTCCTACTTCTTCAACTGTATTTTGTAATGCAGCGTCGCAGACAAGTCGTCCTTTTAATATTAGATACTGCCAGAGATTCAGTGGCCCTACACCACATAATTTGCATATCAATTTCCAGTTAGTCCAAAATGGAACTTCTAAGGATGCTCCACACAAGTTACCATCCCAGCAACAGAAAGCTACATTCCACCACATTATGTGGTCACCCCACCAATAGGCAAACCCAAACATCACATGTACACCTTGTCTAGACTTTGCACCATTACTTTATGAATCTCATTACAGCACTTCCTACACTATACTTGACACTTTCTCTAGTATACTAAACTCTTCCTTAGTAGACACCTCGTGCAATAGCTCTTCGTTTATTCATATTTTGACTCAATAATTAATCCCATCATCCATAGGTCACTATCGTCTGCTGGAATCCCTTCTTGACTGGAACCTCATGATCTCTTCCGCTCAGATGGAAAAAGACCGGATGGCACGAGTATGGTGACCTGGAAAATGGACACATTGCCAGGGCTACCAGCGGAGCAGGATTTGGTAGCCAAGCACGCAGGGAATTGAGGATCAAATATGCACACCTTGAGAGTAGCCATTTCTTTGTACCCTTTACGGTGGAGACTGTCTGGTGTGTTTGGGCCCCCCGAGGCACAATTTTTTGTGAAGGAATTGGGGAGGAAGTTACGTCCATCTACCAGAGATTTCAACTCCAGGAGGTATATATATACCTCATTCAATGTCTGTCTATAGCGATACGGAGGGGAATGCTACACAGTTTTGGACATCCTGGGTCCATCTTCACCTCCTTGACTTTGTTGTTTTTGTCATGGCAATTGTCATAATTTTTTTTGGTGTGTGTGTTAGTTATTATTCTCATAACTATATAGCATGTGTTAATTAGGTTTTAATGAACTCTATATATTAAATTGCATCACTTAGCTCGACAAGAACCAACCCCCACCTCTACCTTAATTGCCATGCCCACCCATGTATGTCATGTGCTGTGTCGTAACATAACAACAATCGATCCATAGTTTTGTGCAAGGGTGTCACTTATATTCATCATCAAGTATGACAATATATATCAGCAATCACATAGAAACGTGGGCGAGCAAATGACTAGCTATCAAGTTCAAAGGGTCACACTAGCTATATAGCAAATGAAGTCCATATAGCCACAGATTTTTTTAAACTTTATTTAAATTTAGTCGACCAACTGATAGTCCAGACAGGCCAGCATTGCTCACCCATATTCTTCAATGCATGTCTTAAATACTGTTTGCAGTACATCATTAATTACTTCTTGTACACAACCAATGTTTCTAGAATAGGACTATGCCGGAAGCTTCATCTCTTTGCCCTTCATAACTGCAAACAAACAAAAAACAAACATGACGAATCAGACACACCTCAGGGCAGATAGATCAGTGCATGGCACGGTTGGCATAGCAACAGTGAAAATATTAGTCACGCATGCAAGAGTTCTAAGATGTGTTTGCATAACTGGATTTCGCGTGATTGTCGAGTTAGAAAAACTAGGCCAACTGATGTGTGAAGTGGATCGTTTTCAAGTGTAATTTCTTTCCTGAATGTCCAGTCGAGTACACATACCACAAAAATGCTGTAATGAGATTCATATGTAATAATCTCACAAACTCTAGACCCAACGTTAATCACCTATGGCCTTGCAGAGTTTAAATTTTGCTTAGTTTCAGGACGGGCCACCCACGGAGCATGCTAGTGGGAGTGTGGAGTGCAGCTTTCTGCTGGTGTAGACTTTGGAAGTCCACAGTGAGCAAGCAGCAGCTGCAAGCAACCAACAATGGTGGCCACGAGTCAAACCTAATTAATGGGGAGCCGAGCAGAAAACCTTTACAATAATCAATAAAGTATGACATACAACATTGGGCTGACCTCCAATGGCAAGGTCAGAGGTCATTCGTTTGACAACAAAATTTTCTGAGATATGGCTTAAGTGCACAGACAGTGTGCAATATCACCTCTAGCAGTTAGCCGATTGACCACCAACTTTATTAGTGATTTTTTTAAAAAATGATTGTATATTACAATAACCTTCTAAAAATTGTATTATCTCGACGTTTTGACGAGATGCTCTAGCCTTCATTATTCCTGATGAAGGCTAGTCGAAAAGTCGAGAGAATACAATTTCAAGTTGATTATTGGGGAGGGTTATTGAATGTTATGTCAACTGAGAGTTCATTGAGAATTGTATTTATATCTCTCCACATAATATAGAATGTAAATACAATAATCCGCACTTTAGTTGCAAGAATCAGCTCCACTGAGGCAAGCAAAGAAAAGCTATGGATCGTGATGTCAACAGATATCAACAATAAAACTAAGCAAAGAAAATCCATCCACGAGTGACTTGTCTCTCAAGAGCAAAGGGAAACTATGCATCGTGATGTCAATAGATATCAACAATAAAACTAAGCAAAGAAAATCCACGAGTGACTTCTCTCTCAAGAGTAAAGGGAAGCTTATGCATCGTGATGTCAATAGATATCAACAATAAAACTAAGCAAAGAAAATCCATCCACGAGTGACTTCTCTCTCAAGAGCAAAGGGACTCACGAATGATTGCATGTAAGCACAGATATCTGTACAGCTTTCCTCCAGTAAGGGACTTAAAACAATGTAAATGCCACAGGAATGACAGAAGTATCGTCAGTCCTAAACTTATGGCAGTTCAGTGAACTGGTAACTGCTATACATTACCAGGGTTTCATTTAGAAAACTGTCCAGGGAGGGGGACAACTGGAGGAATCTGGATTTTAAGGGGTTGCATGATGGTTAAAGACATGACAAAGTTTCTAATGAATTTTAATAATACAATTTCCAAGGGGGGGACAAAAAGGTTCCAAGGCGGGGCAGCCCCCCAGCACCCCTAAATGAAACCCTGGTTATAGATACAAATACATAGTACATCCCTTGCTCCCAGCCCGAGCTGTGGAAGTGTCCTCTTGTTCTTCAGCTACTCGGCTCAACAAGAAGCTTAGCTATTTATGGTACGCATACCGTATATTCTCTAGTAGGAAACCACGGTTACTAATTACTTCCGTCCCATCTACCGGCGATTACTATTGGAAGGGTGGTTACTATTGATTGCAGCTGTGAAGGAGTACTATTGATTGCAGCTGTGAAGGAGTTCAAGTATCTGTTTGTAGCACCTAAAATCGTGGGTACTTGTGGCTCAATGGTTGAGTACGCTCAGAAAGTAGAAATCAAAGGTTCAATCAAGTCTTACTGGTGTCCAGATTTTTTTCTTCTGAATTCTCCCTCCCGTTGTCTTCAGTTCTCAGCCTAACGAGAAATTATTTGGGCGTGTCATATTTGCTATTTGCCTCCGAAGGGCAGTTACTAGAACCAATTGAGACTGAACGTGGTTACAATTGGAGGGGCGGTTCCCAATAGAGGCAATCAACCACCATAGAATTCCACGACCAGCACAGCATGAACTGCTGCCTACAAATCTTACCAGAGATAGAGAGAAGCATCTTCTTTCTCTTCAGCCTTCATATCAAAAGCTAGCTCGAGAGTTCCAGCCTCGGATATGGCAAATCATGATAGGTACAACACAATACATTGCAACTATGTTTACGCACTCGCACGGCACTTCGCTGACGAAGGTTGAGTGAATGTTATATTCCAATCTAAAATATCTTCTAAATATCCCATTTGACCGTCAACAGGTACGCTTAAGGGGGGCTCGGCTCTATGGAAGACTGGCTAAAAATGTTGTTAACTTTTGATTGCCCATAACTTTTTTTAAATAATTTTTGTGTAGATAATTTTATGCTCAAATTGTTGCTTGTTCTATATATGTGTTTTCCAATGATATCTAAAATATCTCTAGAGGCAAGTTTTGTCAGAAGATACATGCAGAAACATCCAAGGCAGGACCCTCCTCCGTTTGGCAGACCCCCACAACTCATTAAAAAAATATCAAAAGCTGTAAATTGGTTTGTAGCTTGTCAAAGCTAACAACTGTGATTCGAGTGAAACCATATTGCAATAACTAAAGTGGGTGCTGAATGACACCGTGCTGTATTTGTGTATTTGATTAGGCATGTTGCCATTCAACAACCACTTTAGTTATTGCAATAATATGGTTTCACTCGAATCACAGCTGTTAGCTTTGACAAGCTACAAACCAATTTACAGCTTTTGATTTTTAAAAATGAGTTGTGGGAGGGGGGGGGGCTGCCAAACGGAGGAGGGTCCTGCCTTGAATGTTTCTGCATGCATCTTCTGACAAAACATGCCTCTAGAGATATTTTATATATCATTGGAAAGCACATAGAACAAGCAACAATTTGAGCATAAAATTATAAAAGTTATGGGCAGTCAAAAGTCAACAACGTTTTTAGCCAGTCTTCCATAGAGCACCCCCTTAAAAGTCATTCTTTAAAATCCCAGCTCTCTCTAAAGGCCGGTTCACAACACGACGCTGGCCGAGCGTTACGTTTGCTGGTTCACAACATAAATGACACAACGTTCCGCTCGGCCAGCATCGTGTCAATTGACCTTTGACCCTATTCTTTTCGAACCACGCTCAATAAAATGGACAGCAGTAGCAAAGAAGAGTTTGATTTAATCATGCTATTGACTGGTAGGAGTTGAAAAAAGTGGAAGAGAAGGATGTGAGTAAGCCCTATATTCGCTCGCTGTACCCAGCATGGCAATTATAACAATCTCCTACAAGAGATGAGACTGTCTGACCCAGAGTCATTTCAGATATTTGAGGATGTCTAGGGAGAGGTTCGACTCTCTTTTAGCTGAGGTATGCTTTGTATATGCCATAAAAGTTACCTAATTATATATATTATATAGGTCAGTCCATACCTGACCCATCAGAGTCATGTCAGCTCTGTCAGAGCAGATATCTCCCCAGGTGAAATGTTGGCACTCGCTCTGAGATTTCTTACTACAGGCAAATCACAAGTATAGAGCAATTTTTTTTTTGTTAGGTCTCTCTCTGTCATGAAGTATCCTCTGATTTTGCAGACCTCTCTGTCCTTCAACTTTCGTATGGGATGATAAACAGTTTGTACGACGAGGAGCCATGTACTGGAATGGAGTCCCTATCACGTGCTGGAAGCAATAGGTTTTCCCACCTTTGCACCTTGTTCATTATATAAAGTCCAATTTATCTCGAGATATTCACGATCCGCTGCTCCACGAGACATGCCTTCAGGGACTACTTCTCAAGCACAGCTGGAGAAATCCCCTGGCAACACAACCATGTTTTGGCATACATAAACACATAATATAAATTATTAGTAAATATTTTCAACATATCAGTACACAAAATTGGCTAAAAATATTTTACATATTCATGTTCATGATAATTGGTAGGTGGTGGGGAATAGGGTTCTTGGGGAATTCAATGTTCACAAATGATGGCCAGCTTGAAATAACCATGGGCCTGCATCACACTCTTGGACCTCTTCTTCTTCAGTTCCCTTACATACCGATCCCTCAGCGTCTTCCACTTTTTGCAACAATGTTCTGAGGTTTCTCCTTCTCCAAACTATCATATCAATATGTGGATAATTGTAGTTACTCAATAGAAACCAGTTGTAGCTAGGCCATTCTTTCTATAGCTAGTTATAACTAGGCTATTCTTACCTGACTTGCCACTGACTTCCAGTCGCCTGCCACAAACAGGGTAAGCTCCCGACAGGAACTTTTCTTCATCAATAGACATCTTTGATACTGGCTAAACTGCAGGTCAGCGGCACGTGATAGATTATAGCATTCTGATTGGTCCGACGCTGCGATTCAGACGTTGGATTAGAACTTTTTTCTAATCAAGAATACAGCTCTGCTGCGTTGCGTTTGAGGTTCACAACATGACGCAACGTCACGCTTGGATGCAACGCTACGCTCCGCTCGGCCGGCGTCGTGTTGTGAACCAGCCTTTATTCAGCAGCTTTTTCTCTAAAGAACAAACGCATTCCAATCAGAAACTCCATTCACAAGCCCTAGCCGAAGATACAAGTCATGACAGACACCTCCATCACCTGATGCAGGCCATGACAGACACCTCCATCACCTGATGCAGGCCATGACAGCCACCTCCATCACCTGATGCAGGCCATGACAGCCACCTCCATCACCTGATGCAAGCCATGACAGACACCTCCATCACCTGATGCAGGCCATGACAGACACCTCCATCACCTGATGCAGGCCATGACAGCCACCTCCATCACCTGATGCAAGCCATGGCAGACACCTCCATCACCTGATGCAGGCCATGACAGACACCTCCATCACCTGATGCAAGCCATGACAGCCACCTCCATCACCTGATGCAGGCCATGACAGCCACCTCCATCACCTGATGCAAGCCATGACAGCCACCTCCATCACCTGATGCAGGCCATGACAGCCACCTCCATCACCTGATGCAGGCCATGGCAGACACCTCCATCACCTGATGCAGGCCATGACAGACACCTCCATCACCTGATGCAAGTCATGACAGACACCTCCAACTTTGGAAGAGACTTGACCATAAAATGGTTGGGCAATGAGAGGAGGTGAACCTGATTACAACATGGTTGCAAAGCTGTCTAGTGGCAATCCCCCCCCCCGATAATCGTCAAATATGAAAAATATGAAGGCCGACTACCATTCCGTGTGGCACAAAGGAGACATAACCTCACGGAGTCTGGAGGCAAAAAATTGAAAACAACACCCCCAGCACTCGAGGTCACCATTGCAGCCACAAGGAGGAAATTCGAGTAAACTGTGGAGGAACCCAACTCCATCTCCTTCTTACACAGGATGAGGAAGAAGAAGAGGGAACAAAACTGATCCAAATCTGGAATACTCTGGAAGGTGACAGCAAGACAATGTGAGATGGACTATTAAAGAGAAACCAGCAGGAGAGCTGTGGATGAGATAGCTAGGCCATGCTGTGTAAGAGGCAGTCATGCATGGGAAGCAACAATCAAGGATTGTGAGAGAGCCTACCAATGCAAAAGACAACATTACTGAGGTGGCGGCTAGCTCAAGAACAAACAACTTGGATAACTTTCCTGCTGGAAAATCTAGCCTTCAATAAACAAGCACCTCAAGAGTACACAACACCAGCATAGGAAACAGACTTCCTGCTTCACAGTCAATCTCTGTCAGGATAGCAACTGGAACATGCTCCCTCTCATTTTAGATGAATAATAATAATAATAATAATAATAATAATAATAATAATAATAATAATAATAATAATAATAATAATAATAATAATAATAATAATAATAATAATAATAATAATAATATTAATAATAATAATAATAATAATATTAGTAATAGTAATAGTAATAATAATAATAATAATAATAATAATAATAATAATAATAATACATGTAATAACAATAATAATAATAACAATAACAATAATAACAACAACAACAACAACAACAACAACAACGAAAAACCCAATAATAATAATAATTAATAATAATAATAAAAGCCACCCATTTGAGAGAATGTGCAGGTTATTATACATTAAAAGAATGATGTGAAACTCTGCTATTTAAGATAAAACCAGATATTTACTACAAACTACTAGATGTCGAGTCAAGAAACTAGGTGAAAGATCTCGTATGTGAGAGAGAGAGTTAGGAGATTATCATCCAGAATATCAGGCTACCACTGTGCAGGCCATTCTGCAATAACATGCTGACACAGCGTCTCCGAGCAACGACAAGAGCATCAAGACAGGCTGAGATTAAGTGGACAAGCCAGGACAGAGCAGGAAAGTCGAGTAGCAATATCTAAAGAAGGCTTGTGAGACAAAGGAGAGAGCAGGACGGTTGAGCAGAATATGTATATTAGGCGATGACATCAAATGAGATGCCACAGGGGAGAGCACATGCATATAGCTAGCCACATACACAATGCCAGACCATAGTCTTTTTAAAGCCTATCCCGTTACTGCCGAGATGGGATCATTGCAAAAATGATAATGCAATATTAAGGACCTCCAATCCTCCCCATACTATACCAACCAAACATTTCCCACATTTACGTTGCCTCGACAGCAAAGTGCCGAGACTTGAGTTTGGACGCCCCCCCACACAATAAAGACAAGAAGTAGGACCTTGTGAGTTTCCCAGCAGCTGGAGTTCCTCTGCACTTTCAACCAGCGCCTTGAGTTCCATTGCATACATGAAGTAGAACCTAGCCAACTCACTTTCAGTGGTGCTCCAGGATCACCTTCTACACTGAGACAAACCAGTGAACTGCCACCTGGCAATGAGTTCTGAAGAGCAAGCTCGCAGGTAATGCAGTAAACTCGAGGTCAGCAAAACTGGCAGGTAGGCTCAGTACTAAGAAAACCCTGACTTCTACTCTCCAATTTTCCTGACAGTTGCTCAAATGAACAGGCCTGGCTGAACCCGTGTGACACAATATTGCAAGCCTTGCCCCGTGCTGCACTTTCACTGGCTGGCTCAGCTTGTGAGGCAAGAGATGGTGATAGCAGACCTTGGGAGTAAGCAGTCCATTATGAGATAAGAGATGGTGATAGACGTTGGGGGTTAGGCAGTCCATTTTTTGTACTTTCAATGGGCCATAGTAACCTAGGAACTAGCAGCTGCAGGACTGCACACATGTAGTGTACCTCCACGGATAATTCATTGTTGAAAAGCTTTATAACGTAATAACTTAAGACCAGAAGAAAACATATTCATGGTTGACTCGACCCATAGAAATTATTTAACAACAAAATAACTCCAAACTATGACATTATAAAGAGACAAATAATGATAATGATGATGATGATGATAATCATAATAATAATAATCATAATCATAATAATAATAGAAATAATAATAACAATAATAATGATAATAATAACATAACAATAACCTTCTCGAAAATCAACTTGAAATAGTATTCTCTAGACATTTCGACTAGATGCTCTAGCCTTTATCAGGAATAATAGTAATAATAATAATAATAATAATAATAATAATAATAATAATAATAATAATAATAATAATAATAATATAATAATAATAATAATAATAATATAATAGTAATAATAATAGTAATAATAATAATAGTAATAATAATAATAGTAATAATAATAGTAGTAGTAGTAATAATAATAATAATAATAATAAATAATAATAATAATAATAATAATAATAATAATAATAATAATAATAATAATAATAATAATAATAATAATAATAATAATAATAATAATAATAATAATAATAATAATAATAATAATAATAATAATAATAATAATAATAATAATAATAATAATAATAATAATAATAATAGTACATGTAATAATAATAATAATAATAATAATAGTACATGTAATAATAATAATAATAATAATACATGTAATAAATATTATTCGGCGGTTAGCGGTTATGGCCTTTGACTGCCAATGTGGCAACTCCATTAGGAAGGAAAAGGAAACAAGAGATACCATTTCGACCACAACAATCCTGATAAACAATTTGCCGATTTATAAGCATGCTAATACACACACACACACCAAATATAATACCTCTTATCTGAATGGTATTTGGAGTGGACTGATTCTGACATCAACCCTACCACTCACAGCACCACACATTTACAAAAGCTGGTGACCTTTACCAGACATACATCATACCGGACATACATCAAACCGTAGCTTTGCGTAAGCCACCAAACGTGTGTGTAAAACCCATCATCAAAATTCATATCCCAAGCAACAGCTTCACACACACACACAATATCTTATTTTCTAATATAACCAAATCAACCATCTTCCGTATCGGGTCGCCTCCAAGTCGACCGGACACATTGAGATCTATCATCTTCTCCGGGATTCTTTCCCCTCCAACAACAAGCATCATCCCCCTTCTGTCACTCGTTTCCTCTCACACGCCCTTCAGCAAAGATGGTTACTTCAAGCTTGCTGCATTCAGCTTCAAAGCCTTCCCCCCACAAAAACAGCAGCTCAAAACAGCATGTGCGACGTACACAGACCATGCCCACTTTTGGGAACGCATACCAGCACTCACTTTCTTCTTAACTTTGCATGCAATTCCGCAATCTGCAATTTTTCTACCAAAGTTGAGAAACTTGCATTCCAGAAAATTGAGTGGTGTCACATGCAATCCACATTTGATTTAATCAGTCAAAACACGCTCCGTCATATAATTAGAACACTCCATTCAGTCATTGAAGTACACACTCCATTTATGCAGAGCACAAACCCCTGGAGTGGGCAGTCATATAATATGAGGGAGATAGTGCTATAAATATGGCTGAAGTGGTAACTAATCACTTGCAGCTGTCTTGACAGCTGTGAAATACGCAACCAATATTTTCTGGCCTAGTCCAACGTCCAGATGGTCACACTCACTCGCACCTTTAGTGATGTAGAGGTAGAAGAAGTCACAGTACAGTGCAGTCTGAACACACCCGGCCGCTATGGCGATGATGTCGTAGTAGCCTTCCATGTAGAACCTGTAAGCCCAGTTCACCACGTACAGGGCCCGGTAGCTGCCCAGGGCAAACAGGTAATGGGAGGTAATGGTTTCAGCTTCTCCGGTCTTGGAGATCATGTAGAGCTGGGGCATGACCGCAACACTCTCCATGTAGATGGAAAAAGTCCACAAAATCTACAAAAACAAATGAAGGACGGGAAGAGTAACCATGTTGTTTCAGGAGGGAGGGGGCATAAGATAATTACTTGGGAAGAGTATTTCAGGAGGGAGGGGGCATAAGATAATTACTGTCCGTAGCACACTAGAGCTGCATGTCCAGCCAAGGCAGTGGCCAATTTCTGTGTTTAACCAGGAACGCCCAAGCTTTCCCTTTCTAATACTACTGTACCTAGCTGAAACTAGTGGCAGGAGTAGAACCAAGGCTAGAACCAAGGCTAGTGCCAGGGCTAGGTTCAGGACTATGGCTAGGGCCAGGTCTAGGACCAGGGCTAGGTCCAAGGCTAGGATCAGGGCTAGGACCAGGGCTAGGGCTAGGGCTAGGGCTAGGTCCAAGGCTAGGATCAGGGCTAGAGCCAGGGCCAGGTCTAGGAGCAGGAATAGGGTCTAGGGTAAGGGCCATGGCTAATACCAGCAGGGATAGGGCTAGGGTGAGGGATACGACTAGGATGAGGGCTTGGACAAGGCTAGGATAAGGGGTAGCCAGTGCTAGGATCAGGGCCAGTGCTAGGATCAGGGCCAGTGCTAGGATCAGGGCCAGTGCTAGGATCAGGGCCAGTGCTAGGATCAGGGCCAGTGCTAGGATCAGGGCCAGTGCTAGGATCAGGGCTAGTGCTAGGATCAGGGGTAGTGCTAGGGTCAGGGTCAGGGCCAGTGCTAGGATCAGGGCCAGTGCAGTGCTAGGATCAGGGCCAGTGCAGTGCTAGGATCAGGGCCAGTGCAGTGCTAGGGTCAGGGCCAGTGCTAGGGTCAGGCCCAGTGCTCTAGGGTCAGGGCCAGGCCCAGTGCTCTAGGGTCAGGGCCAGGCCCAGTGCTCTAGGATCAGGGCCAGGCCCAGTTCTCTAGGGTCAGGCCCAGGCCCAGTGCTAGGGTCAGGGTCAGGGCCAGTGCTAGGGTCAGGGCCAGTGCTAGGGTCAGGGCCAGTGCTAGGGCCAGTGCTAGGACCAGGACCAGGACCAGGGCCAGGGCCAGGGCAAGTGCGGGCCAGTGCTAGTATCAGGGCCAGGCCCAGTGCTAGTATCAGGGCCAGGCCCAGTGCTAGGGTCAGGGCCAGGCCCAGTGCTAGGGTCAGGCCCAGGCCCAGTGCTAGGGCCAGGCCCAGTGCTAGGGTCAGGCCCAGTGCTAGGGTCAGGGCCAGGCCCAGTGCTAGGGTCAGGGCCAGGTCCAGGCCCAGTGCTAGGGTCAGGGCCAGGGCCAGGCCCAGTTCTAGGATCAGGCCAGAGCCAGGGTCAGGGCCAGTGCTAGGGTCAGGGCCAGTGCTAGGGTCAGGGCCAGTGCTAGGGTCAGGGCCAGTGCTAGGATCAGGGCCAGAGCTAGGATCAGGGCTAGAGCTGGGCTAGAGCTAGAGCTAAGATCAGCGCTAGGGCTAGGACTAGAGCCTAGGGCAATTACTAGGATCAGGTGCAACATTGAATTAAATTAAGACATCCATAGATGATCCTGGAATTGTCAATTGTCCAAAGTCTGGACCATCCAGAACTAAATGGAAGAAATACAGTTCTGACTATTGAAATCTACAAGAGGCAGGGAAGATACAAAATCTTGAAGCCTTAAAGTTCATAATAATTTAATAAGTGACCCTCCTCCTCCAGAAAATCCGTTGCTATATTGATGTTTACTGCCCCACATGGCAATAGAGTAGACATACAAGTCCTTGTGTATCGGCTTCAGCTACCGGGCTAGAACCACAACTCCTCTTCTCCCTTATGCCCAACGCACACTTTAACAATGGCTGGCCGGGACAGGCAAGACACAACACTAGAACTACACCCCAGTTCTTTGTCTTGCTTCTAAGGCGAATAAAATAACAAAAGCATTTGAGACTTCTTGTTCGCAGTAGCTTCAGCTAGAAATGAACATATGTTGGACACAGCTAATAGTAGCAGTAGTATAATAGTAGTAGTAATAATAATAACAGCAATAATAATAGTAGTAGAATAACAACAGTAGTAATAGTAATAGTAGCCTAATGGTAATGATAATAATTATAATAACAACATTTTCTCATCGGCTAAAACTGGCAGGTAGCCAGAGAAACCTTCGTCCTTAACCCCACCCCCTTACCGGCAATTTTTCACATTCACTCATACTCAACCTCCTCACCCACCCCCCACACACACAAAAAAAACTTTTAAATAAGGAACGTGAGCGAGGCAGTAGAAAATAACTAGCTTCAAGAAGCAAATTGAATGGCCTGGAAATCCCATGTCAGTCTTTCTTGGCTTCTCCTTACTGGACTGAGAGAACTGTGGCAACTAATGCAAAGCGCCCTAGATTTTAACACCTTCACATTTCTCTGCTCATGCATGCATGCGTGCGTGCGTGTTTATATAGCATTAGAATCCAATACAATAAGCTGCAGTTCAGTGTACAGATCGGCTCCATTGAGGCGAGCAAAAAAAAAGCTAGGCCATGCTTAATTGTTAACAAAATCTACAGCAAAGAAATCCTACTAGGAGTGCATCATTTCTCAAAGAATGATTTCCGGTAGCCTGTGCAGCTTTCTCCAGCAGAGAAGACCAGCCAGAGAGATAGTCCGATGCACAAGTAGAGATCATCCACCATACAAAAAAAAGTCTGCACCCCAGCACACCCAAAGTGCACTTGTGTGAATATTTGTCCACGATTCAGCACCTACTAAGTATGCGCATTAAAAAAAAATTTAAAAAAATCTTCGTTTATTTTAAAAAAAGTTTTTTTTATTTTTAATCCACATTTGACAAACACGTTTTTGTTGTTTGTGTGTGAACTATGTCTGAGTTTGCACATAATCTGTGCTTACAGTGTTCCAGCGGTTTAAGGTATTTCTGGTTGTGACCACTGATGCAGCAATGCTTATCAACGTAGTAGAGATAGTCTCCCAAGCTTAGGATGGATCCAACATCTCTTATCTTCCACAATGATGTGCGTCAATACTACCACAACAACATAAATCAACCTTGCATTGACAACTCAGCCCAGTGCTGACAGCCGAGGGTCTTCCCTGGCGTGCAAACAACTCAGCCCAGCACACAGCCGAGGGTCTTCCTTGGCGTCCAGACAACTCAGCTCAGCACAGCCAGCCAAGGGTCTTCCTTGGCATGCAGACAACTCAGCCTAGCACGGACAGCCGAGGGTCTTCCCTGGCATGCAGATGAACATCCATATAAACTCAACAAAATTATAAGAAATATAAATAGTACTCCCCACAAACTTAAGATACGGTCACGTCACATTCCTCGTACTAGAAGCCGAAACTCTCAAGTTATTACTGTTGTTATTATTAGTAAAGTTCTAAGGGTTCATGGGTAGTTTGTACAACACAAATGCGAGGCATGGTTAGCCTCGTGTAGACCCAACAGCGAAGGAATCTTTTGCATGACTATTTCCCAGTCTTTGTGATCCCACTACAGATATATCACAATCCAATTATGCATTTACTTGAAGTTGAGGCACTGTGCAAGTGAGTCCTCATGACCAATCAGATTACACTGTCAACATTGACAACATGTTGACACCAGCAAACCCAGCAGGTGGTTCTTCCCCCCCCCCCCCCCCCCCCCCCACACAGCCTATGTGAGAATGGGGGTGGTTATATCAGTCCGTGTAAGCCACTGTTGTCTGATTGAGGGACGATTACTAGGCACCACACACAAGAGAAAAGGTAACAAGGAGAGAGAACGGATGTACTCACTCACTTCACCTCCCTTTCTCCTTCCATTCCCTTGGTTACTGACACTTGCTTCCCCCATGCCCTCCTCCTCTTCCCTCCCCTCTCCTCCCCACCCCTCTTCTCCCCCACACCTCACCCTCTTCCCATCTCACACCCCAACGCTCCTTCACCTCAATCACAGTGAACTCGTGGTTAACTAGCACAGCCATGCCGGCAGCGGGAATGACCAGAAACTCCGCCCTAAATGTATCGTGGTTCGAGTCATAGGTGGCCTTGAACTTGTGGAAGACCAAATAGAGAGTCCCGAACGTGGCGATCAGGAAGACGACCTTCATGATGGTGTTGTATGGGGAGACTAAATTGGTGAAGAGGTCCAAGTAGCGGGTGACAAACACAAGTGCAAACAGAAACTGGCTCTTCCCCGAGATCCCTGTAGGTGTGAGGGGGTGGTGGTGTTATGAGTTGTGTGTGGTGTGTGTGTGTGCTGAGTGAGGGTGGTGGGTATTTTTAACCATTTTCCCCAAAATAAAGATTAAACTAACATTAGTGACCACACTGTGGCTTCAGCTAGTACTGTGGCTGCACTCACACATGTTCATTGATAGGGGGGGGGGGGGGAGGAAGGGAAGAGCAGGAGGATAGATATCTATTGGCTGCAGTTAGGTACAAGAAGGGGCTCACCGAGGTAAAAAAAACAAAAGCTATTACACAGTGCTCTGTCTTCAACAAAACTTAACAAACAATTCAGGAGCACCTCCTTTCTCAAGAGCAAAGAGATTCCGAGTAATTCCTCGTAAGCAAGTGTTTGTGCAAACTTCCTCAGCACAAGAGCTTCCAGAAACTGCAGTAAAAGCCTGTAGGTGTAACATACTAGAGCTGGCTTCTCCTTTCTAAGCAAAACTAGTGTTCAGACTATTTTGTGAGTTAACAGCGTCAACTGGATACAGTATATAACGAGCTCACGTGAGTCTTAGCATCTCATTATGCCTGATCAATGCCAGAACATCTAGTCGAAACGTCGAGAGAATAGATTTCAAAGTTGATTATTGAGGTGTCATGTCCGATATTTATGTAAAAATAACAAGTCCATGACAATTTTTTTTAATGCATATTTTTAATATACCGTCCTTATCACTATGTGCAACCACTAGAGCTTTCAGCCTTGACAATGTAGCAAGGGTTAAATACTTTTCTTCCAAACAGACAGAGGAACTTTTATTTGCTGTACTAACACAGATATTTACTTGGAAGGCAAGCAAACTGCCAAACAGGAAAAGGTTAAGATACAAGGCCACGAAAAATTGTGAGTTCAGCAGCCCTCTATAACAAACTAGTGTTCACCACAAGACTTAAACAACCAAAAAATAGAACCAAAAAACAAAGAAACCAGCTAGCTAGTATGTGTAGCAGAATGCAGGTTAAATGGAGCTTTATGTTACTGCAATTCTATTAGAATTGAAGGAGTTCAGAAAATCAGCGGAAGACTAGCTAGAGAAAGTGAATCGAACTGCAGTAAACTAATACCCCACTAAACAACACGGTAGTAATCTTAGCTACACGAGTTACCTGCCACTGAGCGCGTTCTCCACATCTTAACAATAAGGATAATGATCGCCAACAGGTGGGACAGGTCCCCCGAGAGTCTGAACACATTCATCCTTTCCAAAACTAGCAAGCGGTGAAATGTGAGCAGGCAAGACCTCTATTGTACGGTCTTTTGTCGGTTACGGTGCGCACCTAAAGGCACAGCATGCACACGTGGCAGCACCGGAATCGGTGCGGGCGGAGTCAGGTGGACGTCTACCTGTATACAGGAACTGGCAACAATGTCGTTGCGCTTGCAAACAAAATGTCCAGGATTTTTCAACTTGCTTTTCAGACACAACTTCAACAGCTGGACCGGCTCCACCACCATCATAAATCCCCCCTTGTCTACTCCAACTTCCTTTTGTCCTAACTGCAATGAAAAGATGAGTCCAGAAGTTAGCAAAGTCAACCCCCAGCTCCCTGTATTAATCTATCAATGGCCCACCATGAGACACTTCAGGTTCATTTCAAGACTTAAGATCTATCAGGTTACCTTCATGCTTACTGGATTAATACCTCTGGTCTACTGGTATCAGAATGGAGCACTGTCTGCTTACTTGCTGGGGTGTGGCTTTACTGCATCACTAGGGACAGCAGGTGTCCTAGTTCTGTTGAGCCACTACTTCACACGAGTGGTTGGAGAAATGAAGTATGACCCTTCCAATCAGCTCCTCATTGTGTCTACTCTCACTTTTTGGGGAAGGAGGCGGGAAAGGAAGATTCCAGTGCACAATATTGTGCATTTTCTAGAGTCACAGCATCGGATGGGTGGAACTATTCAGAGATTTGAGGAGGAAGGTAACAAGGAAATTCTCTTGTGGAGCTTACGGCATGGACGAGTGAAGAATTTACAGTTATTGTGTACAATTCTGAAAATTACTGACCAGGATCTAAGTCATTTTTGATATATATTATGATGTAAAATCGTGTTTTTCTTGTCACTTCTCAGTCCGAGCATTCCTTACAACAAATTTCCACATAACCCTAAAAGTACACAAAAGAATTCAGTTTCTTCTCCCGCAATATATAGCAACTTGAGTGAAGGTATCTTGTGAAGGAAGCTGCTGTAGAGAGCTTGTTATTATACACACCACACTTGGCCAATAATGCACTTCACGTGTGTGTGTATGGGGGGGGGGGGGGGGGGGGGGGGCAAGACGGGGTGTTCAAAATTATTGGTGGTGTGGCAGATTACCTAATATCATTTCCATGGTCTTCCAAATGAAGACCATTTGTTTTTGTTTTATCATCATTTTGCATGCAGCAAAACTAGCTGTACACTTGACCAATTATTACAACGCACGCCATGAGCATTGCACGTGCGTTATGATTTAATGTTGCTATTGCTGAGCCTGTTAAGGCCATCACATATATAACACAGCACAGTCTGAAACTATTTAGTAACTAACCTAATAACAATCTATATTTTAAAAAGAAGTCAACAGTATGTACTTAATTAATAAAATTATCCACAATATTAAGTTACGAGTGTCCCGCTGCTCAGGAAGAGGGGACAGGAGTGGACCAAAGATCATTCCTCAGCTCACCATATAACAGTTCCTTTCTCCTCTGCCACCACTTCCCTACCCAATACATAACACACTCGCCCACCTCCTCCATCACTGCATTACTTACTCCCTCCACATCTTTCCCCAAAAGCAATGCTACCTTTCCATCCTTACTCACTCTTCTTAATTCATCCAGCCACTGTCTTGCCCCTACAATTCTGCGTACCTCATCTATCAGAACCAGCCGATCCCTCTCAAATTCCACGCATGTCACTAAGAAATGTTCCATATCCTCCCCTGCTCCACTATCACACATTATACACCTCTCATCCCTAACTATCCCACATCTCTTCTTATCCTCTAACAACCCAGCTGATGCAGTCCTCAGTCTAAATTGCAGCCGCACACCTTCCTGACCATGCATGGACCTCACATACCTCTCCATCCCTGCGCACCATTCTTTGCTGATTTATAATAATTCAGCGTACTTTTTCCGTCTACTTCCTCCTCCCAGTCCTTCTCATTTCTCACCTTCACTTTCCCCTTCCACTTGCGCACTGACCCAACCTCGTTGTTTATCTTGTACTTTCTCCTCAAGATCTCATATTCTTCCCACCATCCAATTCCTCCATCCTCTCGTAGTTTATTTACAACAACTTTTACCAATCTGCTCTGTTCCAACACCTCTAATCTCTTGCCAAAGAAAACCTTCATCTCTTCCCTCCTCTCCTCTAGCTTCCTCCACCCCATATCTCCCCGTATTGCCACTCCTGATACTGTATCACTTGCCCCCAATAGTCTCCTACCCACTCTCAGCTGTGCTGACTCCAACTTCTTGCGAGCATTCCGTCCTCCTGTCCACCACACTTCGGCTGCATGCTCCATACTGGGTCTCGCTAGAAGCTCCCACACCATTCTTCCTCTGTCTTCTACTTCCACCTGCCGATTCACTCTACTCATCCATATTACCTTTCCAACCCACTCTTCTGCCTTCTTTGCCATCTTCTCTAACTGAACATTACCCCTTAGCTTCCTATCAAACCATATTCCTAAGTACTTGAATTCTTTGACCTCTTCCAATATCTCCTCACCAATCCTCCAATGCACTTCTGATTCCTTCTTCCCTACTACCATGACCTTGCTCTTCTTGCTATTAAATTTAATCTTCCACCTTAACACATACGCCTGTACCACATCCAACATAGCTTGCAGTTCCACCCCTGAGTCAGCCAGAAGAACAACATCATCTGCATACATGAGTGCCCCACACCAGCAGCCTTCCATTTTGACTCCTAGCTCAGCTCTCTCCAATTCCTCTGCCATTCCCATCAAATATATATTGAAAAGAAGTGGAGACAAAGGACATCCCTGCCTAAGACCATTCTCCACAGTGAACCACCTTGACCTCCTTCCATTCAATACCACCGTCGTCTCCACCCCACTATACAATCCTAAACATGTCCTCACAAGCTTCTCTTCTACTCCATACTGCCTCAACTTCTGCCACAGTCCCTCCCTCCACACACTGTCATATGCCTTACTTATATCCAGATAAGAAGCTTTTTTCTCGCTCTTCCTCACTTCACAAACTCCTCTTAACACCAACCACTGGTCTGAACATCTCCTCTGTCTCCTAAATCCTCCTTGTGCTTCCGTCAAAATCCTATCCTCAGCGAACACTCCCAACCTCCTTGCCAACACTCTCGCAAACACCTTCACCACATTACAACACAATGAAATTCCCCTATAATTCCCTACTTCGTCCTCGTCACCATCCTTGTGGAGAGGTACTAGTAAACTCCTCTTCCAGTCCACTGGGCAGCACTCAATCCTCATCACCACATTCATCACCTGCATCATCACTTCCACCAACCTTCTACCTCCGTACATCAGCATCTCATTCAACATTCCATCAGGGCCTGGAGCCTTTCCTCTCTTCAAACACTTTAATACCTCTACTACTTCTTCCCAACTTACTTCTTCACACATACCCAGCTCATGCCCATCCACTTCTCCCATCTCAAATTCTTGTACTGTGGCATCCTCTTTTTTTCTCCCCTGCTCTTCCCAGTGTTTTGCCATCACCTCCAACACCTCGACTTCCTCCTCTACCATCCTTCCCTCATCATCTCTCACTCCTTTTATCCTTCTCTCCTTCCTCTTTGCTCTTAAATCATTCCAAAACAGCTTACAACTAGTCCCACCCTGCTCTCTAATCTTCTTTATAGTTCTCTTCCTCAATTCCTTCTTCTCTATCCTAATAGTCTTTTTCACTTCCTTTCTTGCTACTCTATAGTCATCCCATAGTTGTCTTAATGTAGCCTCTCTCTCCCCTCTCTTACTGGCTTCTCTTAGCCTCTTACATTTCTCCTTCCTGACACCAATCAACCACTCCACATCCTCTGACCACCATCCCTCTGACCTGTCTGTAATCTTCTTCCTTCCAATTCCTTTCTCCGCTGCAGCCAAAACTTTCTCCTTCCACCTACCCCACACCTCTTCAACTATGTTTCCTCCCAACTCTTGCTCAAGCTCTCTCACCTCCTCTTCCCACCCCATGAACATTTCCTCCACTGCCTCCTGATACTCCATCCATTCTAGCCTATTGTCAACTCTCCATTTATGTCGCTCTCTTCTCATTTGTACCTCTCTCCTACCCCACGTAATTTCTCCCCAAATAATGTTATGGTCCGACCCCACATCCAGCTTGCCTGAGTCCTCAACTACCACCCTAGCTACATCCATGTCCTCACTAAACAACATATAGTCTATGACCGACTTTCTCTCCCCACATTCCCACGTCCACCTGCCCTCACAGCACTGCAACTCGTTCCCCACAACCAGACCTCCAACACTAAACAACTCCAACAACCGCCTTCCATTACTGTTTGGTTTATCCTCCACTCCTAATCCAATCTTTGCATTGAAGTCCCACATCATAACATCGAAACCTTTCTCTTCATACTTCACCACGTCCTCCTGCAATACCTCAAACAATCCCTCCGTCTCACTCACTCTCACTCCTTCTGGGTTCACATACACTACCCCTACCATGGTTTTTCTTCTCCCCGCTCCGCTTAACTCCACCCACAGCAAACCTTCTCTTGACTTCCTCACCATAGATTCCAAACTCTCATGCACCAGAACTCCCACACCTCCACTCGCCCGCCTGCCACCCTCTCTATTCTGCCATACCACTCATATCCTGCCACACTCACCTCATCCTCCTTCTGCAAAAATGTCTCCGCTAATCCCAGCACATCAAACTTCTTCGTTCCCAACACTACCTTCAAATCCACCTCCTTTGACCACCATCCTCTACAAATAACAAACGCCACTCTCAACCGCCCAGTTTCCCTATCTTTGGTCCCACTCCCAACCCCCACCCTCCTCAACATACTTTTTGCTCTCACAGCTTGGGTTTGTTCATGCTCATTGACATCTTTGCTTTGGCCAGCAGGTGCTCCTTCCCTGGATGAATCCCCTCCCGGTGCTCCTCCACCTGACGGTTCTTGCCTCTCTCCATCCCTCTCTGTGTTGTTGTCCACCAGCGACTCTCCCCCTGACAGCCCACATGTACCAAATCGCAGTAGATACGTTCCCCTTGACTTTTCCTCCTGGCCTCCATCCACTCTCCCCCCTCTCTCCACCACCCTTTTGCAATCAGACTACGTTATGAAACGTCACAAAATTTAGTATTTGGCAGCTGGACCCGCAACATGTGTGAGAACATACGCATCACAACTAAAACTTTTTTTAATTTTTTTTACGTGTGACATCACAACTAATACTTTTTTTAAATTTTTACAAGAATATCAGAAATTAGGTATACATGACATATAGTTCAAAATGAGTTTGGCATTGTATGCCCATAGCATGACTGTCAATTGCTGCAACAGATGTCTGGTTGCTTCGCTAGAAGTAAGCCCACTGCGTAAAGTTGTTCTAGATGCTATAATAGATAGAGATTGTAGCAGTCCAATTCCCCAGCCAAAGGGACAAAGACACTACATACGGATCCAACGTTTGCTGCATGTTTCACGTCCTTTCTTCTCCTTGTAAACCCACTGCGCCAGCGCTCCTAGAAGCATTGTTTACTGTGCCTGGCTGCAACGAGTTGACTACTGAAAGGTCAAAGTACGTGGACCTCCCATCCGAAAAATTTGGGTGGAAGATGTCTCCTGGCCTGTCCAAGGAGTCTCCGCAAATGCGTTGCTCACGTTTAGTAGACGAGTTGTCAATCACTAGAGCTTGATAGATTATATCACAAAGGTTATGCCTTCTAATTCTGTAAGGGCCATGACCACACCCAAGCAGGTGATCTCCATTAGGGTCTATTGCCAAGCCACAGTGACATAAGAGTGGTGGGGCACCTTTGAAAGATGGAAGGCCCAACCAAATCTTAACTGCGACCATAAATTCTTGATTAGGTATGGCTAAGCCCAAATTGGCGATAGGATCTTTTAGCCACACACTGGTGTGATTGCTGCTCGACAGAGCATTGAGCCTGGCTAAATCTGATGAGTCAAAAAGGCGATCAAATTCCTGCTCATCAAGGCAAGCTTGTAGGGTTCGTTGTGAAATCTGGGAAAGGTTCTGTAGTAGTAACTTGACTTGTTGTACTGTGTACTTTGAACTATGTATATGATTCATGCATTGACCATACACAATAGCCATGTCATGTGATTATGAGGCGGGGCGTGGGCCACGCCCGACCAGTTAGTTAGCCAATCTATCTCATGCTGTTTCTGACTTTCTGTGACTATTTCTCTATCCATGCATTTGCTCATCAATACTTTCAATATAGGAAGTTGACCCACGATATTACATTGGCGACGAGGATGGCCGTAGCTCCAATCTTCGGGAAAGTTGGAGAGTACAGCCAGAGAATGAAATTTTTTCGTCCTACCTTGAGCGAGTACAGCTGTTTTTCTCAGCCAACGAGGTGCCTGACGCGAAGAGGGTTCCCGTTTTCTTAAGTGTGTTAGGAAGCAAGACATACTCGCTGCTGAGAAGTTTAGTGGCTCCCACTCTTCCACAGGATAAATCTCTTGAAGATTTAGTGACGGTTCTTAAGAAACACTTTGAGCCAAAGCCTCTTGTGATTGCAGAGCGGTTTCATTTTCACCAACGCTCGCAGAATATGGGTGAGTCTATCTCAGAGTATGTGGCTGAACTCAGGAGGCTTACTGTTCACTGCAATTATGGCACTCATCTTGAGGAGGCATTACGGGATCGTCTAGTGTGTGGCATCCGGGACTTGCGCACCCAGAAGAAGCTCCTGGTCATTGATGCGCTCTCTCTAGCTAAGGCCATTGAGATTTCACATGGGGAGGAGGCTGTGAACAAGAATGCGGAAACCCTAAAAGGAAGAGAAATCACCGTGAACGCTGTCATGACGCCATGTTACCGTTGTGGCAATAATTCCCACGAACAGAAAGACTGTCGTTTCCGAAATGCTGAATGTCATAACTGTGGGAAACGGGGTCACATTGCTCCAGTGTGTCGGTCTAAGGGAACGTCTCGACCACGACGGTCAAATTTACGCTTAGTCAGTTCGGATTCACAACCGTCTCATCAGAGGAAATCACCACCCGTTACACGATATGTTACCGTTGCCGAGGACGATCACGATCTGAGAGTTGATTCCCAAGGAACACAGGACACTGAATACCTGCCATTACATGCTGTGATAGGAGCATCCACACCACCATATCAGGTACCCTTGGTAATTAATGATGTAGGGCATAATATGGAATTAGATACGGGAGCCTCAGTCACTCTCATGTCTGAGGCAGAGTGCCATAAGTTATTCCCTGGGGCTACCCTGAGAGCCTCGTCAATTCTACTGAAGACTTACTCAGGAGAGCGTTTACCTGTAGTTGGGGAAATGGATGTGAGGGTGCAGTATGAGCAGCAGGTTCAGGAATTGGTTTTGACTGTAGTGGCAGGAGATGGACCAAGCCTATTAGGCAGGAACTGGCTCAGGCATTTTCAACTGAATTGGCGTGAAATTCGGGCTGTATATAGTCACCCTAGTGGAAGTTTGGAATACCTGATACCTGTTGGATAAGTATGGTGACATATTTTCAGATGAGTTGGGAACAATAAAGTTGTTCAAGGCTAAGTTACATATTAAGCCTAATGAACGGCCCCGATTTTTCAAATTCCGTACTGTTCCCTATGCTCTTAGGAGTACCATAGAAGCCGAGCTAGACCGCCTTGAACGTGAAGGAATTCTGGAGAAGGTGACTCATAGCGAGTGGGCTACTCCCGTGGTGGCCGTGCCAAAGCCAGACGGACGAGTCCGTATATGTGGAGATTTCAAGGTCACCGTTAACCAGGCTCTCAATGTGGACCAGTACCCTCTTCCAACTGTACAGGACCTTTTTGCGACTTTGGCGGGTGGAAAGAAGTTCACAAAGTTGGATCTATCACAAGCCTACCTGCAATTGGAACTCCACCCCGAATCACAGAAGTATTGCACGCTGAACACACATCGGGGTCTCTATCAGTTCACACGTCTTCCTTTTGGCATAGCATCTGCTCCAGCAATGTTTCAAAAGATAATGGACACCATACTACAGGGAATTCCTGGAGCCTCGTGTTATGTGGATGATATCCTCGTAACTGGAACCACAGAGGAAGAACATCTCCAGAGGTTGGAAAAGGTCCTCCGTCAGTTACAAAGCCATGGCATCCGGATGAAGAGGGACAAATGCTACTTCTTCCAGGATGCAGTTGAATATTTGGGGCACCGAGTCGATGCCGAAGGAATAAGGGCCTTACCGGCAAAGATAGAGGCGATTGAAAAGGCTCCCCTGCCACAGAATGTGCAGCAGCTGCGGTCATTTCTAGGTCTGTTGAGCTATTACCGTAAGTTCTTGCCGAACTTGGCCACAATTCTCCAACCTCTAAATGATCTTCTTCAGAAGGGAAAGAAATGGGTTTGGTCGGCCAAGTGCTCACAGGCCGTAGCGACAGCGAAACAGCTGTTGACTTCATCAAATCTTCTCATCCATTATGACTCCATGTTGCCACTTCGACTAGCTGCAGACGCTTCTCAGTACGGATTGGGAGCCGTTATCTCACATGTGCTATCTGACGGATCCGAGCGACCGATTGCTTTTGCCTCACGATCACTATCCAAGAGTGAGAGAAATTACGCGCAGATTGACAAGGAAGCCCTCGCCCTGATCTATGGCGTCCGTAAATTCCATGCTTACTTATATGGCAGGAAGTTTACTTTGATTACTGACCATAAGCCTCTCACAACCATTCTAGGGCCCAAGAAGGGTGTGCCAGCCGTTGCGGCTGCCCGGTTGCAGAGGTGGGCCATACTCTTAGGAGCCTATAACTATGACATTGTCTTCAGATCTACGAAGGAACATGGGAATGCTGATGCTCTCTCACGCTTGCCACTGCCGGAAGGTGAATTGGAGCACCCCTCGGAGACTACGCTGTGTAACATACGTCAGATAGAGATGCTGCCACTGACCTCTCAGGAGATAAGGAGGGCCACTCAGCGAGATCCTGTTCTAAGCAAGTTGCTTTCCTACAGTCTCAGGGGTTGGCCAGGTCGTGTACCCAAGGATCTACAGCTCTACCACAGAAAGATGGCAGAACTCTCTGTGGAAGATGGCTGTTTGTTGTGGGGAGGACGTGTGGTAATTCCTATCAGTCTGAAGCAGATGGTCCTGACTGAGCTACACAGAGAGCACATGGGGGTATCACGCATGAAGGCATTGGCTCGTAGTCATGTTTGGTGGCAGGGACTCGACAAGGATTTAGAGTTAATGGGAAGGTCTTGCCGTGCTTGTCTAGCAGTGAAGCAGTCACCTGCAACCGCACCGTTGCATCCCTGGATCTGGCCTGACCGTCCCTGGCAGAGGATTCATGTTGACTTTGCAGGACCGTTCCTCGACAAGTCCTTCTTCATTGTGGTGGATGCTCACTCTAAATGGGCTGAAGTAGTCGAGATGTCACAAACCACCACTGCTCGAACCATTACAGCCCTGAGGCACATGTTTGCCATGCACGGGATACCTGAACAGATCGTGTCTGACAACGGCCCGCAATTCATCTCAGCTGATTTTGAGGAGTTCGCTAGGACAAATGGAATCAAACATTCACGGTCCTCACCTTATCATCCAGCCTCTAATGGTGAGGCAGAGAGATTTGTAAGGACCTTCAAGGAGGCCATGAAGACTGGAAAAGGGGATGGCCTTACCCTAGCCCATCGGTTGGATAACTTCCTTCTCACATATCGCACCACTCCACACACGACTACCGGCGTTCCACCATGTGAATTACTGATGAAGCGGATCTTATGTACCAGATGGTACCTCCTGAGGCCAGATGTGGAGCGACGAGTCCGTTGGCGTCAATCCCGGCAAAAAGAGGGGCATGATCAACATGCCCGGTTGAGACCGTTCTCCATTGGTCAGTCTGTCATAGCTAAGAATTTTCGTGCTGGGACAGCTTGGATACCAGGAGTTATTGTGCAACAGCTGGGACCTCTGACCTATGTGATTGATGTCTCAGAGGGCAGGCTGTGGAAGCGTCATGTGGACCACATAAAGGAGTATTTGAGGCAACCTCCTCTTCCTGAGCCTGAGAGGATAGGGGATACTGATCTGCCTATGCTCTCTCCTGAGGTTTTAGAACCAACCTCTGGCATGTTATTGGAACCTCTGTCCCCAGATGGGCCTGAGGAGGGGAGTGAATTGAGGCCTGACAATCCCTCACCACTACCCACCACGTCGAGTGTCTCACCACTACCCACCACGTCGAGTGTCAATTTGCCTAGTCCACCGACTCCGTCGAGAAACACTGCGGTCGATTCGTCTTCACAAGTGTTCGATTCACCTTCCTCACAAAGTGTTACACCACGCCATTCACCAGTTGCTCGATCATCTTATCCAACTCGGTCACGCTCCCGGCCAGATTATTATAACGTTAAAACCTGGTGAGGGAGGAGTGTAGTAACTTGACTTGTTGTACTGTGTACTTTGAACTATGTATATGATTCATGCATTGACGCATACACAATAGCCATGTCATGTGATTATGAGGCGGGGCGTGGGCCACGCCCGACCAGTTAGTTAGCCAATCTATCTCATGCTGTTTCTGTGACTATTTCTCTATCCATGCATTTGCTCATCAATACTTTCAATATAGGAAGTTGACCCACGATATTACAGGTTCTTGTACTCAATCCCTAGCAGGATGACTCTGGATGGAAGTTCTCCGAAAAACAAGGGTGGGGAGTTCGATGAAGGCACCAAATTTTGCAATAATTTCCCCAATTAATTTTGAGTAGTCAGTGCTGCAACAAAAGAGACTGGTGCTGATCTCGAGGCGTTTCTAAGACCCAGACCGCCTAGTCTAAGCGGAAGAGTATCTTGAATCCCGTAGAATACCTGAAAGTGTCGATCGGAGACTGTCATCAAACTGCTGGTTATCGATAAGGAACATTGGCACTGCCCTCAACAAATGGTTTATCTTGCAGATTCCTAGGCATCTCCGTAGTAGATGGAGGCTTACTGTGCATCTTCCATGGTGGGGCGGATTGAGTGTAGGTGGAATACCTTATTAATAGTTGCTGCGACAGTTTGTTCAAAAAACTCTTCAGTTCCCCAAAGAGGCGATCCTAGGAGAGTGATCCCTTCGCTGGGCTTCTTAATCTCAGGAAACTCTGGAAATGAGGTGTCCCCGCTTGGCCAATAAACTTCACATTTCTCTATAATGAGGTGTAGTCTAAAACCAGGACCTAATTCCGAGATCTGATGGAGGATACTAGAGGCTGTACGGGAAGCAATGAAGGTGCCATCATCCAGATACCACATTTCTAGCTGTACATTTTGTGGTTGTTTGATTTTCTTCAAGTGGGTGAGAACTAGTGAAAAAAGTATAGGGCCCATGGGGTCACCTTGTTGTACTCCACTGGAGGAAATCAACCTACTATTATCAAATCTTAAGTGCAGTAACAGTATTGGGTCCAGGCGAAGATATCGGGGATCAGTTCCGAAGCTTCTATGACATTCATTAAATGCATTAGAAAAATCTAACTTGAGAACACACATGTCGTCATGCTCCCTGAGATTAGCCTGGTGGTGTGAATAACTGCCTCTAAACCACCTTTTATGGTGGAAATATGACAGTTTGCTACAGCATCAAGTGCTGCATCCAATAGGTCGGCCTCACAAAGGCTGTCGGGAGGGCTAGCGTGATTAGCCAATGTGGAAGTCTGGTCAACATTTGACTGAGTAATAATTGTGGTGGCAAAATCCAAATGCTGAAGATGTTCTGGGGTAGATAAAACTCCCTTGCATTTGATCCCTGGCCCAAGTGACCTCTGACATCCAATTCGCTTGTACCTACTATGGTAGATCCAGTGACAATTGGTTTTTGAACACACAAGCCTTTTATAGTCAGTGATGAAATTTTCCCCTTGCAACATGGAAAGTGTTAATGTGTTGCAGGTGGAGGCAGATTATTAATCAACACATATGACTTACCACACACTGGACAAGGTAAATGTTGCTGTTGAAGAGGTTTGATTTCAATTTCACTAGGCAAGGCTTCATACCTAGTTTCAGGATCCCTGATGGGGGAATGTTATCATACAAAGCCTCATATTCTGGATCTGTTACTCTAAGGCCATCCATACTGCCACATCACTCATACAAAAGTTCCCGTTGGCTTCATTGTTCAAGCCACTTTCATTTAAATCATCATCATACACACTGCCATCGCTCGTCCAGTTGCTAGTGCTGACATCATTGTTCAAACTGTTGTTAGGACTTTCGTTTACATCGTCACCATGCAGAGCTTCTTCATACCCGAAGGCTAGAAAATCGCTTGGCTCATAGTACGAGGGCTGGATAATAATGTTAAGGACTTTATCACCACGACCAACTCGTTTCTGTGAACTGATGGACGCTCTTCTCCGTATACAAGTGGGAAGATAGAAGCCGAAAGAGTCAAGGGTTGGCCACGTCAGACTATACCGTGCAGAAATAAGTTACTTCGCCATGGCAGGGCACAGTCGGCTGAGGAGTCATTAATAAGAGTTCAAATCTCCCCCTGAAAATGAGATTTCTAGGTTGGGGTGAATGTATACAAGTTTTGAAGGTACAGATTGATTGATGCACCGGAGAATTCCGCCCCCTCTACTGTCCCTGTCTCTTCTGTATAGTATAAAGCTATTTGAGATTATTTCATTATCTAAAATTGACTCGTAAAGCCATGTTTCTGTAACTGCGATTACTTTAGACGTAGAAGTGAAAGCAAATGATTGGAAATAAGAGAGTTTATTGACTATGCTACGCATGTTCCAGAGACTAATTTGAAATGGACATGCTAGTCATTGACTAGGACTGCCACTTTTGACATAGACTATTTCAGAGTCAGAAACTTCAGTTGGAATGGAGTCTGGAGGACTACTTGAGGGGACAAAGAGTAGGCAGTCAGACCCATTTGCAGAGGATGCAACATTGGACTTGAGTAAGGGAGAAGCAACTGTTGGATTTAATTGCATCTTGTTATTGACTAATCTCCCTTGGAGATGTTTGTTGATGTAAATTGAGTCATTTCTAATTTTGATTTGCTTACGATTGAAGCCATTTTGAATGAGAGACCACGAGAGAGTTTCTTGAGCTCTCTGTTGTGGTGTCACGTCCAGCTTTATAATGATCGGATTCTTAAGAAGAATCCTTTTAGATAGGATGCAGACTACATCAGCACATCTGATGAGCTTTACTAGGATAGGACGAGGCCGATCGGAATCACTGTTGTATTTACCGAGTCTGTAACAGTCACTTATAGACGAGGCAGAGATTTGAGTATCAAGGCCAGAGAGGATAGAAGCAGCTGAAGCCATCTCTAAAGCTAGGCGGTCTAGTTTTTTAGTTCCTTGACGGCATTCATTGACTACTAAATTGAATTTTTTATGAGACAGAGAGGACTTGGTGTTACTAGCAGTTCTAGTCGATTGAGGATTTGAAGCATTGCTTATCTTATTAATATTAGATACCTCTGTGACAGTGGAAGGCCATGGGTCGTGGGTCTGGAGAGGTTGAAGGGATGGCTTCATTTCTTTGACCCTTAGTTGTTCCACTTCCAGAGGGAGTTTGGAGACTGTGACTTCAAGAGCAATCAAACAACATTGTTGACAGTGGAATGAAACACCTGAACTGGATAGCTGATCAAACTTCGACTTGGAGATACCAGCACAGCCACGATGGAGCCATTGCTGACATGTTCCTTCACAGAAAATAGAGTCTTGTGCCTTAAGTTTCTTAGTTGAGGAGTCTCTGATCTGTACTTCACAGATTGGACACGTGCACGAAGCGTTCTTTGCTTTAGAGACTGGTTTCAAATTTGCAGTGGGTTTCAATTGGGAGTCAGCCATTGGACTGTTTCAAAGTCAGAAACTTTAGTTGGAATGGAGTCAGGAGGACTATATACTTGAGGGGACAAAGAATAGCTTGCTTCCAAAGATAGTCTTATTCAGCGCTGATGGAAACTTAGAACAGCCTATGGTTGCCAGCTAGTTGAGGTACTAACTCGAATTGTTAGTGGCAAGTAAACTTGCTGGGATTGTTCTTACACACATCCTCTGAATCTTTAAGCCTTGTTGAGAAACTGACACAAAAGTATTTATTGTGTCTAAGTAGTCTTCGAAAGGCAACAACAACAAAAAAAACACCTGAAGTGTTGACGCTGTCGCAATCAAGCTCCCTAGTTTCTGGGCGGCCAACCTCTGCATCTGGTACACCCAGGCTAAGGCCCAGTTTCATGTTCGGAACATCGTGGCCGACGACTACCATTTCATGCTGTCCTGGACCAGACGACTGCCCACATGATCAGCTCCGCCCTCAAGACCTCGTGACCGACAATAAGTGCGCCACCTCATCTCGAAGCATACGTCCTCTAGAGGATGACGAGGCCACGCAGCTACTAGAACTGGACGGCCTGGGAGACCGCAAGCCAAACGGAACTGCTGGCCCACATGAAGACTCTCGACGCGAAACAGCTCTTCCGGCACCTCTTCATGCGACTGTTCAATGTCCGAGCTGCGACGACACGGTAAGCAGATGGCGGCTGCGGCAGACGCAAGCGCGACTCGGTCGCACGAGGAGATTGGAATGCAAATCATCATCAGCGGGCAAGGCTCGCCACCTTCTCTATGTTTGGGACTGCAGCGCTCGACACTGTTTCCTCCTCGACTCAGGGGCCATGGTCAGCGTTTTCCCTGCACCAGCCCGGGACTGATGGGGCCAAAGACAGACCCTCTTGTGGCTGCCAATGGCCCATCCAGATGTACGGCACACGCACCATCCCGCTGAACCTGGGATTTCAAAAGTTTACATGGACTTTTGTGCTCGCCAACGTGTCTCAGCCGATCCTGGGGTGATTCCTTCTTGCTGAAAGGGTTGCTCATTGATCTGCAAGGCCGATGCTGGTGGACTGTGAGATGTATGCCAGCATTTCTGCCTTACCAGTCAGCCTCAACCTCACTCGGACTCCACTATGCTGGCACTGCCAACAATGAGTTCGCCTGGATCTTCACTGAGTTTCCTATGCTTACTGAGCCAAACTTTGCCTCATCTGAGATGACGCACGGGGTGGAACATCACATCCCAACTGACGGACCACCGGTCCACGTTTGTGCCTGCCGCCTTCCACCGGATAAATAGCAGGCAGTTAAACGGGAGTTCGAGAAAATGGAGGAGATGGGCATCATCCGGCAGTCATCCAGCTTGTGAGCATCGCCACTTCACATGGTTCCAAAACCATTGGACAACTGGCGACATTGCGGTGACAACCGGCGTCTCAACGAGGCCACCAAAAATGACTGCTACCCCGTGCCACATCCAGGACTTCACGTCGCAATTGTATGTGTGCACTATCTTTTCTAAGATCGACTTGATGCAGGCCTACCACCAGATCCCTGTTAACGAAACTGACATTCCTAAGACTGCCGTTATCATGCCATTTGGTCTTTGGGAGTACACGTGCATGCCCTATGGGTTGAGCAACGCTGCTCAGTCGTTCCAGCTCCTTGTGGATCAGGTCTGCCAGGGTCTGGGCTTTGTCTTCAGGTACCTGTGTGACATCTTGGTGGCAAGCAAATCACAGCTGACCATCGCCGCCACCTCCGACTACTCTTCAAGCGCCTCACGGCCTATGGCTTGGTCATCAACCCCTAGCAAGTGCGTGTTTGGGGTCAGCTCCATTGACTTTTTGGGACACCTTGTTACCAAGGGTGGTGTCTGTTCGCTGCCCGACCGTGTTGAGGCCATCGCACATTTTCTCCCGCCAGCAGATGTCAAGGGCCTTTAGGAGTTCCTGGGCATGGTGAACTTCTATCACCGATTCATCCCTCATGCAGCCGAACAACTGCTCCCACTTCACATGGCCCCTGCGGGGCAAGTTAAGCAGCTCACATGGTCGCCAACCATGGACAATGCTTTCCGGCAGGCCAAAGAAGCACTTGCCACTTGCCACCATGCTAGTCCATCCGGGCAGTAGTGCAAATACCAGCATCACTGACGACGCGTCTGACAAGGCTATCGGCAGTGCCCTCGAACAGTGGCAGGATCGTGGAAGCCTCTAGCCTTCTTCTCTAAAAAGCGTTCACAGGCAGAGTCCTGCTACAGTGCATTCGACCGTGAATTGCTGGCCATGGTTGTTAGGTTGGAATGGTCGGGCACTGGTCTGGTTCTAAGAGCAAGGGGGTAAGTTAAAAGGTAAGCTATGGACAAAATGTGGACAAGAAATATTATGATCAACTGCATTTAGCTTACAGCAGCACCCAGTAGTTCTGACCAGGACCCTAAGCCTTGGGCTTAAATACCCTTCAGCCCGGGCTCTGATCAAAATGACTAAATATGGTCATTTATGATACAGTAATTCTGGTGGATGTAATGTCTGACCAATGAGATAATAAGTCTAAATGTTCTAGAAATGGAGGTTCACACTTCTACTGTTCTGAGCCGGTCTTGTTTGAACTCTTGAGGTGTTGATAGCCTCTGCTGCAGGCTCCTGCTTACGTCAGGGCAACTGATATGCTGTGTTGGCAGTCTGGATCCAACACCTCCCCTCACCTTCTGAGGATTGTCTGGAGTCCAAGCTTGGCGGGAGAGACCATCCGCATTGCCGTTCTCACTGCCAGGTATGTAATGGATGGTGAATGAAAACTGCCGAAGTATGTCCATCCAGTGGACAAGTGTTGGGCTTCTTGTTTCTTTATAGTTCAGAAAGGCGAGAGCCTTGTGATTGGTCCAAATGTCGAAATGGCCCAACAGATATGTAAGGTAATGTTTGCAGGCCTCGATGACTGCGGGTCCTTCTTTTTCCATTGCAGAGTAACAAGTTTCCCTGGGTGCCAACTTTCTGCTGAAGAAGGCCATGGGGTGCTCGGTCAGGTCATCATCCTTCTGGGTTAGCACCGTGCCAATACTATGGCAAGATGCATCTGTTTGGAGACAGAAGGGATGGTCGTAGTGAGGTGGTCGAAGGATTGCCTTACTGCACAGACTGTCTTTCAGTGCTTGGAATGAAGTCTGACTCTCGTCTGTCCAAGCCACCTGGTCTGGTCCTTCTTTGTCAGGCCCGATAGCGGCACTGCTAGGAGGTTGAAGTTGTTGATGAATTGGCGGTAGTAGCCGACCAACCCGAGGAACGACCTAACATCAGTTTTGGTCTTGGGTTGGCGGAACTCCTTCACTGCTTCAATCTTGACTGCCTGGGGGGAAATAGCATTGTGTCCAACAATGTGACCAAGGAACTTACAGGTCTGTGTGGCCAGCTGTCTCTTCTGTGGTTGAATCATCAAGCCTTCCTCTTGTAATAGTCCCAGCACTCTCCTCAGGTGATGTAGATGTTCAGTCCAAGTCATGCTGTAAATGGCAACATCATCAATATATGCATGAAAGAAATTGGTGCAGTCTCGTAGCACGTCGTCCATCAGCCTCTGAAACAGTCGCCGAGGCGTTACGAAGGCCGAAAGACATTACATGGAACAAGAATTTGCCAAAGGGTGTTACAACAGTTGTTTTCTCATGGTCTTCAGGGGCAATGGGAACCTGGAAAAATCCTCTGGCCATGTCAAACACGCTGAAGTACTTTGCTGGGGCCATCCTGTGTAATGTCTCTTCCACCTGAGGCTGGTAATATGGATTTGGGTCGGTAACAGTGTTTAGCCTACGATAATCATTAATTAGGCGGATTTGTCCTGGTGTTTTCTTGGGGACAGCAAACATTGGATCAGCCCAGGCGGATGCAGATGGTGAGATAAGTTTGGCCTCTTGTAGTTTCTTTAACTCAGCACGGAAGGGTTCTTTCCAAATCTGCGGCACTCGGTAGGGAGCCACCCTCACTGGTGTGGTGTTTCCCGTAATTATCCTGTGTACAGCCCGTTTCGCTCTTCCAAGTCTAGGGGCGGTTGCGTCTGGAAATTCCGTAGTGTATGGAGCTCTTGTACTTGCTGTTTGGTCAATTCATCGGGAAGTGGAGGGAAGTTCGCTCCTCCTTCAATGGCGTAATCTGGTAACTCCGAGGTCTCGCTGCTGTCTGACGTGGAGAGAAATAAGGTGTCTGCAATCGGTGGCACCCACTTCTTCATTGCAGTTACATGTTACATGGAATGTGGCATTTTTTTCTTCTTTGGTCAGGTCTATCTATGGCATAAGTCACTGGTGAGATTTTGCCGAGTACTTCGTAGGACCCAGTCCAAGTGTCGTCCAATTTTCCTTTCTTGGAGCTGGAGATGTCCGGGGTAAAGACAAATTTGAAAGTCACGGATGGTTGCAGTCTTGTCAAACCAGTGTTTTGTTCTGAGCTGGGTCTCCTCCTGCTTTTCTGTGGCCACCATTTGCATTTCCTCCAGGTCCTGCCTCAGCTGCAGTAGCCAATCTGTGGCAAAATGTGTGGTAGCTGCTGTGGGCATCCACTCTTGGCAGAGCACGTCTAATGGTCCTCGCACTTTCTTCCCTAAAATTAGCGTGAAGGGCGAGAAATGCTTGTCGACAATCGTCTTCCTGACCATCTGTAGGAGAGTCTGGTGGAACCTCTCTACAGAGCCATTTGACTGGGGTCTGTAGGCTGTGCGGCTGTGAGAGATGCCGAGAAATCGGAAGGGCTCCTTCATGACAGAGGACAAGAAGTTTGATCTTCAGTCAGAGAGGATTTCCTTGCGGATCGACAAACTGGTCATGATGGACATTAATGCTGTGGCTGTGTCTTTAGCTGTAACTGTTCGAAGAGGAACTGCTTTGGGATATCTCGAACTGAGGTCGATGTATGTCAGCACAAATCTCTTTGTCATAGGAAGGGGGCCAACAATATCGATGGCCACCTTGTCGAACGGTTGAGAAATCGATGGTGCCTTAATGGTCAATGGAGCTCTGGAGTGGGTTTTCTTAGCTATCTTCTGGCAGCACGGCAGGCTTGGCAGAAGTTAGTGATATCTTTACCCATACCTGGCCAGTAAAAAAAACTTCATTATTTTGTATTTCATTCTGTTCGAACCACCTGAATGTCCTGCCCTAGGTGTGGAGTGAGCCAGAGTCATGGCTGTCAGTCGGCGATCCTTTAATTTGATTGTAGGGACTACCAGTCTGATCCACAGTCTGGCGCTGCAGGATCTGCTTCTCCCAGATGAAAGGGGAGTCTTCTTCCTTAGCGGCTTCAATGATTTTAGCCAATGTACGGTCTCTCAGTTGAGCAGTGAGAACCTGTTGCTTAGACTGGTGCTCTTTCTCAAGGTCTTGGTTCTGGAGAGACAGATTAGTTTGAGGGTAATAATATTGTTCACTTACCAATTACTCTAACAGCTGGAACTTCTCCTCCTCTGTCTCCAGTTCTGCCAACGGATCTTCCTCCTGCTGCTGTCTCATTACTGCTAGAATTTCAGCTGGTTTATCCTCTGTGGCAGCATGCAGCAGTTTGTAAAGTAGTGGGCAGTTGAGGCCCAAGAGGACATCATGGCAGATGTGAACACCTTTCACTCATACAGTTGAGGTTGGCTGGGGCATGGTCTTCCCGAATGCTCCAAGCTGTTTGACAAAACTGTTGCTGATAAGCGAGTGGTCCGCCGCACTGTCCAGCAAGAATCTTGTGGTATGTCCTTCCACCTGTCTCATCATGTAGAGTTTGGGTAGAGTTTGTTCTGCTGAGGTAGTCAATTTCCTGTCAACCATTAGGATGTTCTTACTAGGACAGTTGACACTGATGTGTCCCCACTGCTTGCAATTGAAGCATAGTGGCCCCTTGTCATCATCGAAATACTTGGCCAATCTGTGCTTTGATGGTCTGTTCTGCTGCAGCAGTTGTTGTTGTTGCTGCTGCGGTGGCTGCTGCAGTTGCTGCTGAGGTTGACTTTGTTGAGGGTGATCACTTGACAACGATCCAGTTGGCTGTGCTTGCCAGTTATCTCTCTATTGCGGTGGTTGGCTGCCATTGTTAAAACCATCTCTTAGGTGGCTGCTGTTTGAATTTCCACATGTAGCATTTCGGTTTCTGCATCGAGCTCACGTAGTCGTCTGCTGCCCTTGCCATCTCAGTGAGGGTAGTAGGCTTCTGGGCACATACATACATGACCACCCTAGGGTTCATAGTCTTGTATAGGAGCTCAAGACTCACCATCTGTGTTACATCTTCCACTGTATTGCATTTACAGGTGCATACTCTGGATGCTTCTTGCATACGAAGGGCTGCTTGCATCATAGTATCATTGCTGTCTGTCCTCTGCTCCAAAATGATGTCATTCTGTCTGCTGCTGAGATGCCCATGTGCGCAAGCAGAAGTGCCTTCATCTGCTCATAATTGGCTGCTGCATCTACTGGCATTGCCGTAACAGATCGTCTTGTAGGAGAGTACGAGTTCTGCTGCCCATCTTCTTCTTGGCCCCACGTAGGTGGTCATATGAGTCTCGAACCTCTGCAAGTCAACTTCGCCTGCTGTTCCTGTGCGAATAGGAGGCAGAGCAGGCTTATGTATTACATGTCTTACGCTTGGTTGAACCATCATTGCAGCGATCAGGGACTGGTTCTGAGTCTGCATTTGTTGTAGTAGAGCCAGAATGTTGGGGTCTGTGCCAACATTGCAGCAAACCTTGACCTCAACCCTTGCCAAATCCATGTAACTGTTAATTAAGTACATGTTAATTACTTGAACTATTATGTATGAAACTATTAACTATTATGTATGATGCAACATGGTGGCAAACCTCTTGACTGTCTGTGTGGAAACACCTGATTGATCAGAGGTTACATCATGATTCATGGACATTCCAATATATGTATGTATGTATGCTCTGAGATAGCCGGACTAGTCAGACTGCTCTAAGACATCAAGATTCTGCCTGTAAGTCATTTGAAATATAATAAATCTTTACCTATATTCCTATTGAGAACACAGCCTTACAACAAGGCTGTATCAGAACCAGTCCAGAATAGACGTGTTGAAGCTTGCCTAGTGGTGAGCGCCTAACATCTGGTGGCAGCGACCGAGACAAACTCAGCCTTCGAAGCAGACTCGCCCACACCTCAGACCAGACTACCTCTTCACCCAACAGACCGCAGACCCAGTGCCTACTCCCTCGCAAGCGGCTGCAAAGGACAAGCACTTACTACCTAAGACCTACAGACTTATCAGCAAATTTTGACCCTGAACCACCTCAACAGGTACAGTAAGCCATCTTTGCTCTGTCTAACTTTTTTTCCTCAGCCCTCTCAGAAAGCATTGACAATCCTCTACCAGAGAACGGAATCGGTACCTGGATGCAATCAACACAGAGATGGACGAGAAATTTGACTCCAGAATGGTGACACAGTCACAAGCCCATACCCAATCCAGCTTCTACGATAACCACCTCGAAACTGGAATGGCAGACGATATTAGAGATGAACACTCTATGGAACAAGACACCCTTCAGCATCAGCCAACTGAAACATGCCATGTCTCATGGACAGAGCCAGCGGCAGCTGAAGCAGTCACCCAAGCAGCAACTCCTGCCATTGACCCTACTCTTCTTCGTATCCTAGAGCAGATCCAAATACAAAATACGGCCTTCCAACAAGCCCAACAGCAGACTATCGAGACATTAGCAAAGGCTATAGGCAGGCCTATCACAGTGGCTCAGCAGACTAAACCACCTACTCTCCCACCAATCTCCAGTGGACCTCAAGGCCAACAAGACATTGCCCGCTTTGAGGCACACATGAAAACATATGGAGTGAACAAAAGTACCTGGGCCACTGAATTAAGAGCTCTACTCAGAGGAGACTTGACTAACTTGGCTATGTCAATGCCCACAGAAGAGCTAGGCGATTATGATGCCCTCAAGCGACAACTGTATGCCCATATGGGTGTCTCAAAATCAACACAGTTCAATAACTGGTTCAACCCTAAGATCAACCCAACAGAGACCATCAAACAGGTGTGTTACATAACAGCTGAAGCAGCAAGAACCTGCACCAAAGATTGCACCTCTGTCAAAGAAGTCATTGATCTCATTACCAGGGAAATCGTTTATAAACAATTGAACCCGAGAATAACCACCCATGTGAGGGCCCAGAAACCCTCATCCTTGCAGGAGCTGTTGAGCATTGCTGACGAATATGTTGCTGACAGTGGCAGAGGAAGGGAATCTTCCTGGAATAGGAACACTGTGAACCCTCAACCCACCTACCAGAAGCCATATAGGCCATTCAACGGTCACAAGTCTCAGCAACAACAACCTCAAGCTCAACCCCAGACCCAGTCTCAGACCCAGCCTCAGATCGATCAACCCAAGCCACATCCTCCCTTCCAGCAACAGGGCGGAGTCAGACCACCCACTAACACTTCAGCACAGCACTGTGGTTCAGATGGGAATCAATTCAAGCCACAGCATAAGCTTGCAAAGTACTTTGACAAAGAGAAAGGACCTTTGTGCTTTAACTGTCAGAAGTGGGGTCACCTCGGAGCTGTGTGTCCCGACAGGAATGTGCTTGCCGTCTCCACAGACGACCAGGACAACACCTTCCCAGCACCTACCTTCATGCCCAAGCTGTTTCTGGTAGGCAGCATCTTCGGCAAACCTGTGAGATTCCTTCTAGACTCTGGAGCAGACAACTCTCTCATCAACTCTAGCGTCATAGAACAATTTAAGCAGTGGAATCTACCAGTTCCAGAACCATCAGGATCCATCATGACCCGATGTTTTCAGGGTGAGTCAGAGGCTAATCTAACTGTTGATCTCCCATGTCTCCTTCCAGGTTCTGAAGTCTCTGTCAACATGGCAGTGACTGACAACCTTGACCATGATGCCCTCCTCGGCAGAAATTTCAGAAATATCCGTGCACTCATTCACCAGGCCACATCAGCAGATCCCCAAAACATCTTAGCCGTCCAGACAAGAGCCCAGACCCAGACAGAAGCTCGACAAGACCTTGCTGATCAAGCTGACCAGGCCCAAGATGGGCTCGAACCCAACTCCCTTGAAGATCTGCTAGGGCCCCGACTACGATTTCCCAAGGACGAACATGTCACACCAGACAGACCTAGACAGCGATACTGACTCCAATGGAGAAGCAGACATGCAGCAGAATAACGCAGCCAATCTCATCCAGGACCAAAGAGCAGACGACACTCTGAAGGATCTCTGGAAGTCAGCAAACAAGGAAGACTAAACATTTGTGACCAACAAAGGAGTCTTGATGCGCAAGACAAAAGACAAACTCAGTGAACCCTATACCCAGGTTGTCGTGCCGAAATTGCGACGACTAGAAGTACTGAAGCTGGCTCACTCGGCCCCAGCATCTGGACATACAGGAGCTAACAGGACCAAGTTCAAGGTCCTAAAGAATTTCTTCTGGCCTGGCATCGGAAAAGAGACGACACAATTCTGCAGATCTTGTGAAAGATGCCAAAAGACTGCCAAGAGGACCAATAACCATGCCCCTCTCACTATTACCAACCTGCCAATTTGTCGACCATTTCAGAAAGTAGCTATTGATATCGTGGGGCCACTCCCCCTCACTCATAGCAAGAACCAGTTCATTCTTAGCTACATTGATGTTGGATCAAGGTATCCAGAAGCCATCCCCCTCGAGAAGACAACAGCTACAGAAGTGGGGAAGGCCCTCATGAACATTATTTCCTGCCTATCAGTACCAGAGGAATTTCTCTCTGATAGAGGATCAAACTTCCTCTCGGCAGTTCTGAAGGAAGCCTTCAAGTTCCTTGGAGTTCATCACTCAAAAACGGCACCTTACCGCCCCCAGTCTAATGGAGCAGTAGAGCGCTCCCATCACTCTCTGTTCCAGATGATTAGGAGCAGCTCACAAGAAGGACAACAATGGGACGAACTCCCCCCCTGCCTACTCTTCGCTTGTAGAGAAGCTCTGTGCTCCACCACTGGCTTCTCGCCCTTTGAACTGGTGTTCGGCAAGCACGTCCGTGGGCCTCTTGACATCCTATGGCAGAGCTGGACACCTAATAGTCGCTCTCCTACAGACTGGCTTCTCAAACTTAGAGATGACCTACACAAGATGAGGAAGTTAGCAGCAGATCAGCAGACCACAATCTAAGAGAGGACAAAGAGATTGTACGACCAGACCACCAAGACAATCACCTTCAGCCCAGGAGACCTCGTCCTTGTCTTTACCCCAGTCATCACCGGGACCAAAGCCTCAAAACTCCAGGACAGATGGGAAGGCCCTTTCGAGGTGGTAGAACAAGTATCCCCAGTGACCTACCGTGTCGACACCCAAGACAGAAGGAAAAGCATCAGAACTGTGCATGTCACAGCAATGAAGGTATGGTTACCGCCGGTACATGACATTGCATTTCTCTCTGTTGAGCACACAGAATGTCCAGACCTACCAGACTATCACTCAGATGAGAACCACCCTTTTCCAGAAGGTCAAGACCACCTCTCACAAGAGCAGCTAAGATTCTTCCAACGACTCTGGGATGACTTCCTGACCGTGACCTGTGCCAAACCAGGAAGAACTCAGGCTGCAACACACCATATCAAAGTAGGAAATGCCTCACCAGTGCACCTTTGACCTTAAGCCATCCCCCACAGCAGACGGGATGCCTTTAAGGAGGAGCTTCAGAAGCTCATTGAGGCAGGCTTCATTGAGCTATCGGATGCGCCTTGGGCAGCTCCCATATTTCCTGTCTCAAAAAAGACCCCGGGAAAGATCAGGCTGGTGTGCGATTACCGCCGCCTGAATGCAGTTACGATACCAGATTCCTACTTCCAGCCTAGAATAGAGGAAGCACTGGAGAAACTGTCAGCTGCCTCTCTCTACATGATCCTAGACTTGGCCAGTGGATTTTACCAGGTGCCCATAGCCCCCGATGATAAAGACAAAACCACTGTCATCTCGCCATATGGCAAATTCTGTTTCATAGTCATGCCATTTGGGCTGCGGAACGCATTTCAGCGGATGATGGATGGACTACTCATCAACCACAAGATTACACCTCTGTGTATATAGACGATGTGGCACTCTTCAGCAACTCATGGGAGGAGCACAAACGTCACCTCACCACGGTATTCGGCGTCCTTCGGAATGCTGGCTTAACAATTCAGGCATCAAAGGCCCAGCTCGCCACAACCTCCTGTGTCTTTCTGGGACACAGGGTTGGAGGAGGATACATCTCCCCACACGAGGCTAAGGTCTCAGCAGTTCGGGACTTTATTCAACCCCGGTCTAAAAAGGAAGTCAGGTCCTTCATTGGACTCATTAACTACTACAGAAGATTTATCCCCCACATCTCGACCATATCTGCACCACTCACAGACCTTTTACAGCTCCGCAAACCTGACCCTGTGGATTGGACTGAAGATTGTGCAACAGCCTTCGCTGCTTCAAAAGAGGCCCTATGCTCCGCCCTAGTGCTGAGCCCACCAGACTATTCCCGCCCATTTATTCTGCAAACTGATGCCTCCGGACTCGGGAACGGTCTGTGCTTGCACAGGAGGTTGAAAGCGGAGAGGAATACCCTATAGCCTTCTACAGTAGGAAGATGCAGCCCAGGGAGCGCAGATATTCTGCTACTGAGCAGGAGGGCTTGGCTGTCGTGAATGCCTGCATGCATTTCATGCCCTACCTGCTAGGCCACCCCTTCACTGTGGTTACCGACCATAAAGCTCTCTCGTTCCTGGAACTAAAAGACCCCCACTCTCATCGACTCGCACGTAGGATGGACACCTTAAGACAGTTCACCTTCTCCATCAAGCATCGACCGGGCAAAGATAATGCAAACGCGGATGCTCTCTCACGCCAAGCCTGGAGGACACCCTCAGAAGAGCAACAGATGGACAAGAACCTCTCGAAGGAGGGGGCGATGTTGGGATCCCCCAACATTGCAGCAAACCTTAACCTCAACCCTTGCCAAATCCGTGTAACTGTTAATTAAGTACGTGTTAATTACTTGAACTATTATGTATGAAACTATTATGTATGATGCAACATGGTGGCAAACCTCCTGACTGTCTGTATGGAAACACCTGATTGGTCATAGGTTACATCATGATTCATGGACATTCCAATATATGTATGTATGTATGTATTCTCTGAGATAGCCAGACTAGTCAGACTGCTCTAAGACATCAAGACTCTGCCTGTAAGTCATTTGAAATATAATAAATCTTTACCTATATTCCTATTGAGAACACAGCCTTACAACAAGGCTGTATCAGAACCAGTCCAGAATAGACATGTTGACGCTTGCCTAGTGGTGAGCACCTAACAGACGGGCGGAAGGGCTGCTGCTGCTGGCACCGATTCTTCTGTCACCATCCAAGGTTCTGTGTACCGTCATTCGTCTGAGGACATCTGCTTCCTAATAAAGCGTTTCGTCGCTTTCGGATATCGTCTGTTCTGGTAGATGGGGATTCCCCAATTCTTGCTAAATCTTCCAATCCCGAGTTGTTGCTTCCTGTCGGACGATTCCTGGTCTCTCATTAAAGTCTCATCTGCCTGAGGTTCAGTCTGGTTTCTCCCATTCAATCTTTGGCTCCTCCTCTCCTGGCCTAGCTCGTTGGCTATACTTTACTTGCTTAGTCTGATTAAGGGTCTGCTTCTGGTCTGTCAGCAGCGCTGTCTGCTGAGAGCAGTCTGGTCTGGGTCAATGGAGAGAGTGCTGCCTTGTCGGCTGCTACTGCTCCAGGTATAGTCTGAACGCCTACCTTCGGCTGGTCACTGGTCTACTCTAATGGTCACTTCAGATGGTCGAGGTAGATCATGCTGCCCACCAGATGTTAGGTTGGAACGGTTGGGCACTGGTCTGGTTCTAAGGAAAGGGAGCAAGGGGGTAAGTTAAAAGGTAAACCATGGACAAAATGTAGACAAGAAATATTATGATCAACTGCATTCAGCAGCACCCAGTATTTCTGGCCAGGACCCTAAACCTTGTGTTAAATACCCTTCAGCCTGGGCCCTGATCAAAATGGTCATTTATGATACAGTAATTCTGGTATGTAATGTTGAGATAATAAGTCTAAATGTTCTAGAAATGGGGTTCACACTTCTACCGTTGGCAGTCTGGATCCAACAATGGTCCGCGGCATTGACCACTTCCACTACTTCATCGAGGGCTGTGCTTTCCACATCTACACTGACCATAACCCCCTCACATTTGCACTCACGAATGCCTCGGACTGCTGGTCTTACCGCCAACAACAACACTTGCAGTTTGTCGCTGAGTAAACGACAGACCTGTGGCACATGAGGGCAAACACAATGTGGTCACAGATGCCTTATCTCGTGCTGGCACGGGCCGGCTGGAGCTGCCTTCTTCAACAAGTTTTGCTACACCCATTTCCGTATTCGTGGCACACGCCATGGAGGACATTGATTTCATCACAATGGCTCAGGCACAAACAATAAACCTGGAAGTGCAGGCCTTTTGCACTGATTGTACCGGTCTGCAGTTTGAGGACAGGCTACTACAAAATGTCCCAGGCTCCATCCTGGTAGATGTCTCGACATTGCGACCATGCCCAATCATTCCGGCCAGCAGGCGGTGATGAGTGTTCGAAGCACAACACTGCCTCTCCCTTCCTGGAATCCACACTTCACACAAACTCATCGCAAGGAGCTTCATGTGGCACAGCCTCAACTGCGATGTAGGGACCTGGACCCGCACCTGCCTCGTGTGCCAGTGGGCCAAAATTCACCGCCATGTGGCTGCCCCTGTCCAGCAGTTTGATGTTCTGGACTGCCGGTTCACGGCCATCCGTCAACATTGTTGGCCATCTTCTAGTCTGCCAGGCCAACAACAACTTGTTCACAATCGTCGACCATTTCACATGGTGGCCCGAAGCAATTCCCATGCCAGATGTGACGGCTTCTTCTTGCAACCGCGCATTGCTCTCCCCACTGGGTTGCACATTTCTGAGTCCCAGCTGAGATCACCTCTGACCGCGGCCACTAATTCATCTCTGATCTCTGGGCCGAACTGAACCGTTTGCTTGGCACTCGCCAACAACATATCCTGGCCTACCATCTGCAGGCTAACGGAATGGTCGAGCACTTTCACAGACAGCTGAGGCCTCTCTCAAGGCTCGCCTGACCAACAACAATTGGATGGATGAACTTCCAATTGTCCTCCTTGACATCCATTCAACAGCCAAGGATGACTTGGGCTGTGTATCCACTGAGCTGGTCGGCACCACCCTACACTTGATGGGCAAGTTTTTCGACATCGACTCTCATTGCACTCCTGGGGCAGATGACCTGGGCACACTGCTGGGCCATCTCTGCACCACCACTAATCAGTTTCGTGCGCAGCCAGTTGCACTGCATGGGCAACACAGGTCACAAGTGCTGGACAACCTTCATGCGACGCCCTTTGTTTTTGTTTGCCACAATGCCCACAGCATGCCCATACAGTGCCTGAATGACAGGCCTTATCGACTACTTGACCATACCAACAAGTATTTCATGCTGGACATCAAAGGCAAACCAGACACGGTTTCAGTCGATCGACTCAAGCCTGCAGTTACTGATGAATCCTTTGGCCTGGCGCCAGACACTACTCCTGCAATATATGTGCCACAGGTCTGGTAGTACTGCCACCCACATGGGCCCCACTGACACCTCCGGCTACCTCGCCGACTCGCACGACTCGTTCAGGTTGACAAGTCCACACACCAGCACACCTACAAACGATTGTGGGTTCTCCCACTGGGAGGGGGTGGGTCTTTGGCGGCTGGATCCAGCAGTGCTGGATGTTACAGCTGTGATATCATAACTAATGGTCAGCTGATGAGTCATTCATGTTTTTCATGTATATAGTTCATAATACACGTTCGTGTTAGTGGAAGTGTTTTCGCTGAGCTTACTCGTGAGCTTGCTAGTTCTCAGAACTCTGTGCAAGTGAACGGACCAGATCCACGATACCTCATGAATGGCTATTGAGTAGGATCTTCCATAAAATAAAAAAATTAAAACCCTCCCCCCCACCAAGCTACAAATACACCCTAGATAGCTTCTTTCTCCAAGAAGGGTACCCAATCCAGAATGGCCCAAATGAAATAGAGACATCTCTTATACCAGTGACGGTAGAGAAGGCCAAGTAATTTACGGGTCTTGTAAGAGATGTAAAAAATGTTTTTTTAAACAGGATAGAGATGAATAAAAAGGTTCTCAGGTACTTGAACTCATTCCTAACTGAATTGAAGAAACAGAGGTACACAGTAGTGGCAGAGACTTATATAGTAAGAAGAGATTGTTTATAAGATGTATTCAGACTTCGTTAGATTAAGTGTGAGAGATTGGGAAGCAAGCCAGGCAGAGATACAGTTTAGGTCATTCTGAAAGAGAGAAAAATCAGAATGAAAATTCATGGGGTGAAAAAGAAGGATATCATCGGCGTAGAGAATAAGCTTAGATGAGACAGACAAAAACTTGTTACACACTCCATTAGTATTCATGCAGGTGGTGATATTGGTGATATATATGTGTGGGACCACTCTCATCATTCATTCGTATGGTGGACCAACCACCCTCTGGATATCCTCAAGTAGAAACTATTCAATGCTGAGTATCTTCGGTAACAGACTTATTGTTAATAGTGTTCCAATAGACTTGATACACACTGAGATCAATAAATTCTTAATGTAACTTTAACAGGCTCAGCAGTATCAAAATTAAATGATAGATACTGGGGCTATCTTCGTCATTGCTAAGAATGAAGTACTCAGTGGATGATGGATGATGGGGGTGAGCACAACATCTGTGATTGGTTCTTGTAACATAGTGGATGGTGTAGTGAGTGGGAGGTGTGTATTACATATAGGGTGGAGTTGGACCAGCAGAGAACCTACTTGGGGGAGGAAAAACTCAGAAAGTCAGAAAAAAGTAGCCCTGGAACTTCATTTTGGGGGTGCATTTATGAATTATGTATGTGCTTTCATAAATAGTTCTTGTCCCTCTTGTCTTTGGTTTCTTGTCTTGCTTGGATCTGCCTTGGAGAACAAGAGGAACATGCAGCATTATTAGTGGCCCGAGGCTAGGCTCTGTAGTGTGGGGCTCTTGTCTTATTATTGTAGGAGATTGTATTGCTATATATATTGGTGTTTATCCGTTGATAACCGGCAGAGGACATGAATTGCTAATTACTTCTCCTTTTCTATTTTACTAGAACCGGGAACATGTGTTTGAAACTTGAGTTGGTGGTAGTGTTTGATTATTAAGCTCTTGTGTTGCATCTCTCGTCCAAGTGTCAATCATCTAAGTAACTTTTCTAGAGGAGGGGGACGGGGGGAGGGGGAGGGGGGGGGGGGGTGGTTTTCAGTAAGACTTCGCTATTGATGCAATGAAAGGTGTTGGCAAAGGTAGGTGCAAATATTGTTCCCTTGGCTGTCCCCATATTTGTTTGTGTATTTATCTCGCAATGGTTGTGTTCGAGGATTTATTGGCATGCTCTTCTATCATTTTGTGCTCATTTGGAAGGTGGGTGTTACAAGTAGGCTTGTGGATAGAGAGCTGAAATATATGGTTTGAGGATTCTGGGGGTAATATTCTTGCGTTTATGAAGTCCTTGGATCTTAGAGAGCTGAAGTATCTATGGTTTGTGGATTCTGGGTGTAATATTCTTGTGTTTATGAAATCCTTGGATGGTATATATAAAGCACAAGTCCTTTTGCATGGTCTACTAGCACAGGTGGGAGAATTGGGTTGGTTGGTAATGTTTAGAGTGTAGTGGGCTTGTTCATATAGAATCATGTGGGTGTATCTTTGGGAAGCGTATGTAGGTGGTTATTGAGATGCCATTTCTTTGCAACATCAAACATCAATAGTTTGTAATGTCGATTCTGGGGGTACTGATTTCATTCTACTTGCTAGTTTTAAAAGGGCTCTTTTCTTTTCTCTGCTGTGGACATGTTGTGTTTGAGTTATGTTATGCTGTTGCAGGCCAAGACTCTTCTCTCTCTATGGGGTCCTTGGTGGTTGCATAGGCAAAGTGAGTGTGTTGTATACCATGTTGGGTATCTTCTCTAGTATTCTAATCATCTTATGTATGTTGGGGCATAGTCGGAAGGGTTCTTAGTTTGGTGGTTTGTTGTGGTGCAGGATTTTTATCCTTTATTTAGGGTTCTGTCTGTGTATGAGTGTTTTCGAATGTGAGGTTCAATATGAAGGGTTGCTCACATTTCTTGGTGGGTGGTGAGGGACCTGCTTTTCCTGATTTCATTTCGGTTGTGGTGGGCTATGTCTGTTGGCCCTGCTCTTACTTTAACAAAGCAGAGTTTATGATGTGAGTGGTATAAGTGGGTTGTGGGGAATGAGAGGCAGGGTTGGTTTTCAAGGGGGAGTGTATTTGTCCAGGATTCTGTGGGGTGTGTCATTTGTGTTTTAGGGCATGGTTTCAGGGGCAAATCCAGGATTTTGAGGGTGCCATCAAACTCTGCGACCGAAAGCCATGGCGAGAGGGAGGGTGTGGGAGAGGGATGTGTCCCTCCCATGCAAAACAGAGAAGCTCAAATTGGTTATATTCTGTGTGCCTCATAGGAGGCCACAAATTACGTGTTTCCAACATGAGAACTGTAGCCACATTGATACATGCTGCTGCAAGTTTGATGTACACACACACACTCACACACACACACACCTGCATGTTGACTAGCAAAATACTTTATATATATGTATAATAGTAATTACAGATGCCTCCCAGATCATACCAAGCTTCCAAGATTTGTCACGCTCACAACCATGTAATGCCACACCTCCCACAAAATATCTTTGCAACCAGTTAGGCCTCGGAAGCAAATACCTCTCACCTGGTTATATATCAGCATGTCATAGTTGTGTAGTAAATATAGTAAGCCGGTGATATTAAGCCGGTGATAACAGTAAATATAGTGCATAATAAAGCAATAATAGTTCATACAGTAAATATATTATTAAGTGCTGTAGTTCATGCTGTGAATATATTAAGTACTGTAGTTCATGTAGTGAATATAGCAAGTGTTGTAGTTTAAATTAAGTCAATAATGTGGATATAGTTAATTATAATGGAGTGCAAAAAATCCCATGTGACCAAACAGCCAATCATATCACATCGAGTCACGTAGGAACAGGGTGAACCATACCACGAAACTACATGGGATATCGGAGAGTTAAATCTTGGCACAGACTCCGAAAGGCAGTGGAAACCAAACTCGCATGATGCTCACACTACATGAACTCATCTAGGCATGAGCTCAGCATTTCTAAATGTACCCCTTTCATTTGTTTGAATTTACCTTTTAACCTGTGATAGAATGCTTCAGTTTTTATCCCCTCTGATAGTTACCACGGATGGAATTCGTTGCACTCCATTGCAGCCCATTGATTACTATGCATTATAGTGCCAGAACGCAGATGTTGTCTTACGATTGGAAGGAGTGTACGGCATCTCAGGATGCCTTCTTCATATATATCCTAGGTCAGGTGTCTGATACAGTAGAGCCCTACCCCAATCATACTGAATATTCAAAAGTTAAATATAAACAGTTTTATTAAAAAAAAATTTTTTTTATCCCTTAGGCTTGTGGCAAATAAAGATTCATGTGCACCACAACTGGGTCCACATGTAGTGGCGGGAAGTCATAGTGGAGCAGCTTATGTCCCTAGTATATTGTAGCATTGCACACCCACATTGCTTTGGCTGTGTCCAACACAGGACATTGCTTACACTACAGCCACCACGTGATAACCAGCCACTGCTGGGAGGGAGAGACGTGATTTTTAAAATCCCTCTCTAATCGAGGACACTGTCTGGCATGTTGATCTATTATTATTGTATATTACTTGGTTTCCATGTCTATGAAACTCATTTCAGAATCAGATACTTCACGTGGTAATAATAATAATAATAATAGGTATTATAATAATAATACAGGATTCACTTAACCAACACTCAGATGTTCAGATACTTCTCTGACTTCACACATTATTGATGTGTAATGACGTTGCAGATGTAACTTCCCTTAAGCTGCACATAACTGACAATTATACCTTTTTAGTATCAAAACAGTACCCAGAGAGATCTACTTTTTGAGCTGTATATATGTATATGGTTCAATATGAAGCATCAAGGATGTGACCACGATGCTTATCGCTGTATTTTACAATTAATTTAGTCCCTTTCATATTATTAAACTCATTTAAAAAATCCCTTCCATATTTACTAGTGCTTGAATAAATTTAGCAATTGGAGTGTTAAGCCACTCAAGATTTGATGCTGGAAAGTAGCATTCGTAATGAATTTGTGGGGTGATTTCACTTCACATTACAACCTGCAGTTCCAAAAGACATACAGAAAAACTAAGGTATACCATGAGCAGAGTTGTTTACTGCTCTACTGTATGATGCTTCTTATTAACAAGAAAGAACCTGCTAGATTTAAAAGAATATATAATTGGCTATGAGGTTGGAATCATGCTAGAGAACAAAATATGATAATACACTATGTCGGCATAATTATTGTTACAAGATGTTAATAAAGTCATCCTTTTTCACAGAGTGAAGTTGGAGGAAGAAGCTGGCTTTTGCTGCTGCTGTTCTTGAACTACCGAGCTTTTCCTGATGTCCAGGATCCTTTGGCGGATATGGGCCCGTTTCAAGGTCAGGTCACCATCAGTTTGTTCCTCTGAAGCCAATTTGTTGAGCACACCATCCAGCTTTCCCACAATGTGAGTGACATTAGCTCCTTCCTGTTATTTAGAAGGGGAAACAGAGGATTTCAAGAGAGAGGAATATACCTGCCAACCTCCCCCCCCCCCTCCCCATATCCCCTTGATGACGTATGTGATCATTCTAGAAGTAGAGTGACCTGAGACTCATAAAGGTTGCACTAGCAATAGTAGCAATGTGGCTGTAATAGCTTGCACTATAGAGCAGAGACAAGCCTCACCAAGATGAGCTGTTTCTTGATGAGCCTGAAGCGCACCTTCCGGGCCCTGAGAGTCACAGACAGTCCATAGATCACTAACCTAGGTCAGAAGTAACCCATATACAAATATGCTGTTGTTAATATATTATAATTACAATACTTAGAGCACACATCGAAAAGCAACTGCTGTAAATCTAGTAGTGGTAATTCTCTTAAATTCTAACAATACTTAGAGCAGACATCGAAAGTAAGTTTGAATTATATAGCAACTTCTGTAAATCCACTAGTGGTAATTCTTATAATTTGTGCTATTATTTCAATACTTAGAGCACACATCAAAAGTAGGTTACAACTATACAGCAACTATACAGCAACTGCTGTAAATCCAGTAATGATAATTCTCTTATATTCTAATGTAATTTTTTTCCTTACAGGTGACTCCCAGTACATGTGTGTGGTGGGGAAGTGAATCCTTTCAGCTGTTGCTGCAGGATATGCAGACTTTTGAAAAGGGAGGTTGTGTGTATGTTGGATGTGACTCAGAGGGGGAGAGTACGGGAGGGGGATATGTCCCCTTACGTGCAAAGAGTAGAAGGCAAACTAGACTCATATTTTAAAAATATTAAATACAGTTGTGTTTATAAATGACACCAAAAAAAGAAGAAATATACAGAAATAATAAGTTGGCACATTCATTTCTACGTGGATTTTTTCTAAATAGAGCTAATACACAGTATCCATATCAATATCCACTTTGTAGAAGTATAAAAGAGCCAAGGCCTTAAGCATCTCCTCACTTTGTGAGGGTCTTGGGTATTCTTCAATTATTAAGAACAGGTAAAAGTAATGCCACTGGGTGGGGAGTGTAGCAAAAAAGCTTAAAAAGGCATTCCAAAGAGTTTTTGGGAAGCAAAGTTTAATGGTAAGTCTGAGGATGTTCACTTGGTAAAACCCGACTTCTTATCTCTTCATCAAGAATACTTCTTGCCTTTGAAATGTATTCAGTGCAGTAATATTTGGTTCAATATTATCCAAGGACAAAGTGTTAGTGATATGCCTCGGCAGGATGCCCTTTCAATGAAGTTCTCTTCTTAGTAATATGCTTAGTAAATCTTGGTGTAATGTGAGTAGTGAGGTGGTCAAGAAACGGGAGACCGCAGATCTAAAATAACCCTTTAACTGAGTTACCTTTTGGATTTGGACAATGCTGCTATCGCCGAGTCATGTGTGGCATTGAAAAACCCCGAAAGTGCACATTTAAAATTCCGTGAATATCCTCTCTCTCTCTCTTCAATTCAGTCTTCTACTGTGGTTACACCCGAGGTGAAGTGATGCAATACCTTGTTATCCTAAGATACATTAGCTCATAGAATTTTTCTCAGTGTATACCTATTTCCATTCATTTTCATTTGAAGAGTATTCTAATCTAACTACAAATTCCTTAATCTAGACAAAAAGGCCTAAAGAGAATGACTAGAGAAAACTGACTTCGTTTATGCAAAAGCACTTTTTAAAAATCTTCAGCAGTCCAACCATCTCTGAAGTTCGGAAATTTACTATTGTCACAGCAAACTAAGCATGATATAAAATAATGAGGAACACTCCCACCCACAAATGTTCTCTAGTAATGCAGTATTAGCGACTGGTTTGTGACCAGTCTGAGACTTCTTTTCAATAATTGTTCCAAGCAAGCCCCCTCTTTTATTGATCCATACTGTGAAATCCTTTACCCGATCTACACTATTATAGGTGGAACAGAACACGAGTTTAAGATAGCTAGATGGAGGAAGTGGCCTGCATTGCCTTGGGCTGCATTACTTAAAGCAAAGCCTGCACACAACCTCTCTCTCTCTCCCCCACTCACCCTAGGGGTCCATCATATGCCTCCCCTCGCAAAAGTTAGTCATAAACCAAAAACTCTCCAAGCACTGCCATGATGTTATCTGCTCTAGAATTACATAAGTTCTCCCAAGCTTTACAAATTATACGATCACTTCTCGAATATATCATCAACATAATGAACAATGACATCCGTAGACTGTTGCTGCTTCTTCATGGTTGAGTTGGTAGCTATTGACTAATCGACTACAGCTATCAAGGATGTTAGCTAGCAGACCACTGCATGTTGCAATGTGCAACATCATGGATTGTGTGGTAATGCATTAGCTCTTGTCAATGTGTAAGTAAAATTAAACACAAGAATTCCCTATATAAGAAGAAGGAGGAAGAGGGGGCGGAACACCCAATCCAACAGTTAATTGAAAGGGAGGTTCCATGAAAATCCACACCCTCCTGCATATGCATCAAATCTGGTGACTTTCAACATGGTAGCCTGCAACACATAATAGTATTTCTGCACTATCAAGATAATAATATGAATATTGTGCTTTATATGGTGTATATAACTAGTAGTGTGTCCAGTCCTTGATCTCTACAATACATTCACGGTTCTAGGTTGGCTCCCCTTCTGCCTGCCAGCATCAGTTTCTGCCCAACAGCTACTGGTCATAGGTGGAAGCAGCCTCTTACTCTTCGGTCACACCCAACTTCTCGGTTCTAGCATAGTTACGGCTAATTTAGGAGTGCATGTGCAGTTCAACTCATTGAAGTTTCGCAAGGCATGCACGGAGGAACCCGCTCCTCCATTGCCCCCCTTGTCAGTTCCTCTTTCTCTCTAGCCTGCCTGTCAGGAAACGTCTGGATCATTCAGGCTCAAGTTGTGCAGTGTTCTACACATGCACTCTGGATGTTGTTTCTCTCCTTGTCACCATTGCTGTATTTACAGTGTAGTGGTTATAGTAACAGATCTACCTATAGTAGCAGGTTTGATTTAATAATCCCACCTCATTGAAATATTATATAGTTCACCCCTACCTACACATAACATGCCCCTCCCACATGTAGGATGCCACTTCCATGTACAGAATGCCCCTACCTCCACAATGCTCCTCCCACATGCAACATTTCACTCCCACATGTAACAATTCAAGTAGTCATGACACTCCCACATGCAGCATACCACTCCCACTTTCTATCATCATCTCTGCTAACGTACAGCAAGAGCACCACCAGTGGGACGACGAATCCCACAGAGGCTATGAAATCAATGAATTGCTGAAGAGGGCAGTTGAGATTATTGACTGCATCTGTGATGATAGTGAAGATGTACTGCTTGCCTCGGAATGGCCCGCAAGTCTCACTGGGGTTGAAGCTGGGCCAGAGAAAGAATGACATTGAGGAGTGCAATATAACATGGACATCACATGTGAGAGGCTGTTGACATAACTCTTTACAACCCATGCACACATACACACACACCACCCAACACACACATCACCCAACACACACAACACACAACACTACACACACAACGCACAACACTACACACACAACACACAACACTACACACACAACACACAACAGTACACACACAACACTACACACACAACACACAACACTACACACACAACACACACTACACACACAACACACAACACACAACACACACAACACACAACACTACACACACAACACACAACACAATACACATACACACACAACAGCAGGGGCGGATCTAGGGGCCTCTTTTATATATAGAAATATGTATTATATCAAATACAGCATATATATACAAACTGTAGAGAGAAAAATGTTAAGACTAAATTACATTGAATAAACGAACAACAAATCCCAGTTATTATGATTGGTTATCACAATGACATATATAAAAATTGTGAATCTGAATCATGAAGTCCAAGGATCAATAACTAAAGTAAAAAAAGGGGGAAAAAGAATTGGAAGAGAAATGCTATTAATACATTATGTACATACTTATAAAGCTATTCTCCTATTACATTTATCTAGCAACAACATCATCAAGATCACAACAGGAAAACTGTAATGAATATGCATCAATGCTAATGCGGATAATCTGTCCTGCCCCATACTACTACATAAGAAAGTTTTAAGGTTTTTTAAGGTACTATTGGCCCTCTCATTCTCCCATGATGTGACTGGAATAGTACATGCGATGCGCAGCAGTACGTAAAGGTTAGGAAAGTAATCCTTGTCACACTCTTTCAGAGCTGATTGAACGGTGGATGGCCGCTTGTCAGCATCTTGACTCTGTCACTTTGCCCTCCACCTCCACACCTCAGTAGACACAAGTGCAGTGTTGGCAAGTCATCATGATATAAAGAAATCAAGTCCTCAAAAGATATATCATCCCGAGTAGTGATTATAGAAGGTATAAGATTGATTAAATTGGCTGCTACTGTTTGAGTCTTACCAAACCTATGTTGAACTAAGTGGTCCAACAACGGAAGCACAGAAGTTCTTCGATAGTATTCTTCCACAGAACTGTACTCAACATTATTTCTGTAAGTTTGTCGAGCAGATACATGTGGAACTTCAGGAACCACACCAACATCATGAGCTATAACTTCAGCTTGCACATACATTTCCTCACTTTGACGAGCTGCACAAAGTTCATTCAGTACGTCATATAAGCTTTAACTATATCAATACTTTTCTTTTGTAATTTTATACTTACAGGTTTTATAATAGACATAGAATTCATTGTTGCTATGAAAGATATTATAAGGAAATGTACATCTTGAGCAAGCCACAATTGTTTTCATATCCCAGTTCATATCCCCATATATATGTAGGATCACGTTCTGTAATTGCTTCCATTGCAGTTACAAGGAATTGATTACAAAACATAAAAAAATTCATAAGCTTCGTGCCGATAAATCCATCTTGTTCTACAAAGATCCTTAAAACTTTAACAACGCTAGTTTCCTTATCAATTACTTTCTCAAGAAATAGTTGCCGTTTAGCACTATAATGGAAGAAGTATGCTGTCTCAGTAACAGTAGAATTCATTATGAATAGGAGGTAAACTACAAGCTTCAACAATACACAAATTAAGCACGTGACTATTACAGTGGATATATGTGGCTTTAGGATTTTCTGCCAAGAGACGACCCCGCACACCCCTCGCACTAGACATATTGCTAGCACCATCATAGCCTTGCCCCCTACAATCTTCAAAGTCTAAGTCAAACTTATTCAGTGCTTCTTTTATTGCAAGAGCCAAAACCTCTCCAGTGATCCTTTCTGTACTTATGAAATCTAAGAATTCTTCTCTTATATTACAATTACTATCTACAAATCTTAACACTACTGACACCTGCTCCTTACTGGATATATCAATGACTTTGTCACTAAGAATAGAATAATATTTAGCTTGTTTAATTTCCTGTATTATACTATCTCTAATATGATCACCTATGCATTCAATGAGTTGATTTTTGGTAGTTTTGCTAGTATTTTTTTAAGCATCTTTCAAATGCTTGGCTAATGCAACATTTCCAGACCTCACAGAGTATTCAAGAAGTGCTAAAAAATTCCCACAGTTGACCTCAGAATCAGCCGTGCTACCATATCTGTGACCTCAAATAGCTATACATTGCTTGCCACAAAGAAGTATTGCATCAGCCATACATCTTATAATGTACCTATTTGTTGCTATGTTACTCTCATCTATATGCAGCAAACGATTCTTAATAGAAGACTCTGGACACACGGGGAAGAATTTAAAGCATCTGCCCGAGCTAAAGCCAGCCGATGGTACTGCGTACAGTTGTGACTGGCAAACTTTTTAGTTTTCCGAGACCATGCATTAAATCCATTACATACAAAATAACCCAAAGCCTTTGTAGCAAAGAGAACACATGGCAAACAAAATATTCCATCTTCTACTTTACTATAAACAAACCAAGAGTTTTTAGCCAAGTATTTATCTTGACAAGACCTATTACAGCCATCTAAATAACTACTTGGAAATGTAAATGAACTATCAGGCTTAAAATGATTAACTAAAAGCACTCTGGAGCCAAATTCAGGATATCTGTTTGGGGCATTGAGTGCATAAGCAAGCCAATATCGTTACACTTCTCAAAATCAATTGAAGCACTTGATGAAGAAGCAGCAGAAAAAGTGGACAAGGAAGTGCAGGGCAGATGAGACGCGGAATGAGAGGGAAGGACAGAAGCAGAACATGAAGGAAGTAATAGCACCAACTCAGTAGGCTCAGGAGGAGACACAGACACAGAGCCTGAGGGCTGGGTGGGAGACACACAGAGAAGGCTGGGTGGGAGACACAGATAGAGAGGGCTGGGTGGGAGACACAGATAGAGAGTTCTCTGTGACAGACACAGAGGGCTGGGTGAGAATCACAGACACAGAGGGCTCGGAGGGACACAATGGACTGAAGCAGGAGACCATGGAAGAGTGACAACAGGTACCACAGCTGGAGATGGAAAAGTGGTGTTCTTGTTGGTCCTTTTTTGTTTCCTATCATTAAATGTGGAAATTTCTATGTAAATTAACTCTATTAGCTAGCAATAGCATAATATTCTCAATCACTGCTCAGTTTAGATCAACTTACTTATTATTATTATTAATATGATTTACAGAACATCATGAGTGAAATTGGTGGATGAGATTGTGACAAGTGAAATTTGATGATAGTAGATGGTTGTGGGCTTTACTAGCTCTGTCACTAGCAGCCTGGTAAGATACATGTGTAGCTTTAGGAGGGCCTGCGGTGGCTTTGAAAAAAGCCTTTAACTTTGACTGAGCCACGAGTAAGATATTTGGTGAGTGACAGGAGTCGATCGACAGTAAATCTCGCTGGGAGATACTTAATGAACCAGGTGCTGAACATTTGGAACGACGATAAAGGTAAGGTTTAGTCTGGTGAGCCACACCCCTACGTATCCCCCACTTGGAGGTGTGGCTTCACAGGTCAGCCAGCTAGCAGAATAAACATAGCTACGTAGCTGAAAAAAGCAAAACACATTGCAGGTTTGTTGTTTAGAGTTTGGGAAATTAGAGAAAAGGGGGCCTCGAACGAGACCAGTCGATCCCCGCCATAGAACACTACACCACAACACACAACACTACACACACAACACACACTACACACACAACACACAACACAACACACAAACAACCAGCTGCTATAAGATGGGTTCACAAGATATACTGCACAACTCTGACAATGATCATTGATACTGGCAGGATGCTGGAACAGAACTAAGTCTATTTCAGTGTCAGTATAAAGAGTCCAGTGCAAATCAAGTGACATACTAGAATCCTCCCTAAGACACCAATTTACAACCATTAGTTAGAAAAGCCCTAGTATAGGACACTGGGTCCCTAGTAACAGTACTACTAGTGTGTAACATTATGGCTATGAGTAAAAGGTATATATGTGTGTGTGTATGTTAGGTAAGGTGTGTACTTACCTACCGATGACAAAGCCCATGATGATAAGAATGAGGAAGAGAGATGCGATCATAAGAAAGACAAACAGGAAGTTTGTTCGAGTGGATTTGAAAGTACCTCTCTTATCTGGGACCAAGTTGATAGTGAGACTATACTGGAGGACATGGGAGGAGAAGGAGGGGGAGGGGCATAAAGAGGGAGGGGAGAAGGAGGGGCATAAAGAAGAAGCATAAAGAGTGTGTGGCATAAAGAGGAAGAGGGAGGGAGGAGGAAGTGGCAACAATACACTATGTTCGAGGCATTCTTGTGAAAATTTCTACAGCAAAGGCAGAGGCCACATACAACATATTTAAACAGCAAGTTACCACTAAGTTGACTCACCCTCTTCACGTAGAACAGAGCAAAGGAGGTGATCAAAATGACAGCAGGTTGTAATGGGCAGAAGAAGAACCCCAGCCTGAACATTACAAAGGGGAGGAGGAGGGGGGGAAGGGGAGTGGGGGGGGGGGGGGGGGGGGGCAGGGCAGAGAAAGCTGTGAAATCTGACAAATGGATATTGAGAAATTGAAAAACAACAATACCTAATTGATGGACTTCCTGCCTTAATGTGTGACATGATGTCATTAAGGAGGGTTACTGCTACATACTACATATCGCTGAAGAGAGGATTAAGCAAAAAATGTATAAAATTTAGTTTATAATTTATGGGAGGGATGGGGGGAGGTGATTTCTTGATTCTTCCTGTGCAAGTGTAATCTGTAAATGATGTAAATGATGTACGAAGAATATGAGAATGTGCGAATGAATAAAAAACACGCATTTAAAAAAAAAAAATTCATAAGAACAAAAATGTTGAGATGGTAAAGGGTCATCTAACTGTACATGAGTACAGCTTGCCTCTTTTATTTTTGACTGGTTTAATACTTTTTGTTCATGTTGTTATTTTATTTTATTTTTTGCTTGTTCCTTTGTTTTGTTGTTTCTCTTATTATTACATCAGGTGTGAAACTCAGGATCTCCAGGAATTTTTAAAATCCATCTTTTATATTGTGCACTAAATATATCAACACAGGGCCTAGTCTTGTCGCTACCATTGCGTGATCCCTAGACACCAACACACACCACATCTTGTTGCTAACTTGACTGCACCCACGCTGGCTTGTACACAGGATTTAGAAAGGGGGTGGGGAGGGGGGAGGGTTTCAAACATTGGCGTAAAAATTTATGTGACAAAACTGGCCTTGTGATTTAGCTATAGAAAGAACAGTGTACAAAGAACAATGGGCTGGCCATCTTACAACACCAGTAAGAAGTCGATGTTGTCCAGACACCCAAAAAGTTATTCTCATTTGCATTCCATATTTTATGTATACGTTGAGCTAGTCGGGTCATTCTCTCTTGCCCTACAGTGGAACTCATGTATGCATTTTGAGATGCCGAAGGATACTAATACTCCATTCACAGTCACAACTCTCCCTGCTGGTGATCATGCACAGAAGTGTGTGAATGCTTGGAAATATGGACCGATTGTAGAGGCTGGAGATTTAGAAGGTGTATCGGATCCTTTTCTTTTCAGATTTCCACCTACACTTTCCACAAATGCAACTCCTACAACTTTCTTCCACTATATTTTTCGCTAGATTTTTTTTGTTACAAATGACCTTCTCAATAATGAATTACTCTCTCGACATTTCGACTAGATGCCGAGACAGTAAATTGATTATTGAAAAGTCATTGTAATTTTGGTTATGTCAAACTGAGAGTTTGTTGAGAGTTTTTTTTTGTTGTTGTTGCTAGATTCACTTCTCAACATCAGCAACCAAACCATTCCGAGTTTTATGGGCTCAGTGCTGTGAATATTTTGGCCACCAGCAAAGCCTCTCTTGAAAGCTTCAGCTCCTGTCTCTTGTCTCTATTTGGAATTGCTTGAGTATTTCTAGAATTACAATAACCTAACTAATCAACTTCAAATTGTATTCTCTCGACGTTTCGACTAGATGCTCTAGCCTTCATCAGGAATAATGTTTCTAGGATTTGCATATAGTTGAGAGAAACTAGTAGGATTCACAGTTTAGCTATATTGTCTTGGCCAAAATTATTTTTTCTGAGATGGCTTCTTTATTTTCCCCCTTTAATCTGAGGCTCAATTTTTCGGTTGTTGTTGAAGAGATAGGAGATAGCTATTTCACTATAACACCATCAGAATCTTCCATATGTGATGTGTAAATTACGAATTCAAGTGGATTATTGTCATTGGCTTTGTAATTAATTAACCAGAAGGGAAGAGTTCTCGGCAAAAATAAATGATACAAAAGCATTCACTGTTACAGTCAACAATACTGCTTATCCAGGAATGCTGAAATGATCTTTTACCATATTCCAGCTTTGGAGGAAACTTGTAAGCAGCTGATGGCATTGTTGTTGTTTATTAAGCCAAAATTGCAGGTGGTCAGTGAGTTTGTGGTCATTATGTAAAGCAAGCCTGATGTAGTATGGTCACAGACAGGAATGACTGGTCCCACTATGGACTCGCGGCACTGGGTAATGAGGAGGAGAAGATCAACTTTCATCTGCAGATAAGAATGAAGTATGAGATTGTCATCATTCATCATTCTACTAAATAACTCCCTTGGTTTGCATATCCAGACAGGTGTGGTAAGAAGCCGGGCTGAATAAGGGGCAAGTATGGTTAATTTTTTTTTAAAGTGGACTAGCTGATCAATATTTAGTGTCTATGGTTATAGGAGTAAAAATAATCTTTACCAATTTCTTCCTCCTGCTCAACTGTCACTAGTTTGGGTTCTTTTTAAACCCAAGTTCAACAAAGGATGCTTGCTGTCTCTAATTCATGACCACCTTGTAGACTATGGGCTAGCTCTACTAATGCTGAGTCAGGCATTAGCACTTAAAATTGCTTTCTGCATGTGATAGTGTCGAAACCCTTTAACTTTGTAAGGAAATGATAATTAATACATGGATGGTGGAGAGTTTCCAGGAACAGGAATTAACCAGTCCTGGTTATGGCTTTGCCAGGTAGTTTCCTACATCCTCCTTCAAGGACTTGGTAACTGTTGGTTGGGGTAAGTAAACAGAAGCTAGATATGCTTACAGATATTTAAATGGTAAAGGGTCATCTAACTGTACATGAGTACAGTCTTGCCTCTTTTATTTTTGACTGGTTTAATACTTTTTGTTCGTGTTGTTATTATTTATTTTTTGCTTGTTCCTTTGTTGTTGTTTCTCTTGTTATTACGTCAGGTGTGAGCCTAAGGGTCTCCAGGACTTTTTAAAATGTGCTACATTGTGCAATACACATATTAACACAGGGCCATGTCTTGTCACTATCGTTGAGTGATGCACAGACACCAACACACACCACATTTTGTTGCTAACTTGACTGCACCCACACTGTATTGTACACAGGATTTAGAAAGGTGGTGGGGTGGGGGGAGGGTTTCAAACATTGGCGTAAAAATTAATGTGACATAACTGGCCTTGTGAAAGAACAGTGTACAGAGATCAATGGGCTGGCCATCTAACAACACCAGTGAGTAGTCAATGTTGTCCAGACACCCAAAAAGTTATTGTCATTTGCATTCCATATTTTAAGTACACTTTGAGCAAGTCGAGTCATTCTCTCTTGCCCTACGGTGGAACTCATGTGTGCATTTTGAGATGACGAAGGACACTAATACTCCATTTACAGTCACAACTCTCCCTGCTGGTGATTATGCACAGAAGTGTGCGAATGCTTGGAAATAAAATATGGACCGATTGTAGAGGCTGGAAATTTAGAAGGTGTATCGGAAGATCTTCTTTTCAGATTTCCACCTACGCTTCCACAAATGCAACTCCTGAACTTTCTTCCCCCTATATTTTTCGTTAGATTTTTTTGGTTACAAATGACCTTCTCAATAATGAATTTTAATTTTACTCTCTTGACGTTTCGACTAGATGCTCTAGCCTTCATCAAGAATAATGTTTCTAGGATTTGCATATAGTTGAGAGAAACTAGTAGGATTCACAGTTCCCTTTTCGTCTTTGCCAAAATTCTAAGATGGCTTCTTTATTTTTTCCCTTTAATCTGAGGCTCAATTTTTCAGTTGTTGTTGAAGAGACAGGAGATAGCTCTTTCACTATAACACCATCAGAATATTCCGTATGTGATGTGTAAATTGCGATTTCAAGTGGATTACTGACATTGGCTTTGTAATTAATTAACCAGAAGGGAAGAGTTCTCGGCAAAAATAAATGATACAAAAGCAGGATTCACTGTTACAGTCGACAATACTGCTTATCCAGGAATGCTGAAATGATCTTTTACCATAATTATTCCAGCTTTGGAGGAAACTTGTAAGCAGCCGAAGGCATTGTTGTTGTTTATTAAGCCAAAATTGCAGGTGGTCGGTGAGTCTGTCGTGATTATGCTAAGCAAGCTCTGATATAGTATGGTCTCAGACAGGAATGACTGGTCCCACTATGGATGGACTCACGGCACTGGTGGGTAATGAGGAGGAGAAGATCGATTTTCATCTGCAGATAAGAATGTAGTATGAGATTGTCATCATTCTACTAAATAACTCCCTTACAGGTTTGCAAATCCAGTCGGGTGTGGTAAGAAGCCGGGCTGAGTAAGGGGCAAGTCTGGTTAATTTTTTTTAAAGGACACTATATAGCTGATCTGTCTATGGTTATAGGAGTAAAAATAATCTTTACCAATTTCTTCCTCCTGCTCAACTGTCACTAGTTTGGGTTCTTTTGAAACCCAAGTTCAACAAAGGATGCTTGCTGTCTCTAATTCATGACCACCTTGTAGACTATGGGCTAGCTCTACTAATGCTGAGTCAGGCATTAGCACTTAAAATTGCTTTCTGCATGTGATAGTGTCGAAACCCTTTAACTTTGTAAGGAAATGATAATTAATACATGGATGGTGGAGAGTTTCCAGGAACAGGAATTAACCAGTCCTGGTTATGGCTTTGCCAGGTAGTTTCCTACATCCTCCTTCAAGGACTTGGTAACTGTTGGTTGGGGTAAGTAAACAGAAGCTAGATATGCTTACAGATATTTAAATGGTAAAGGGTCATCTAACTGTACATGAGTACAGTCTTGCCTCTTTTATTTTTGACTGGTTTAATACTTTTTGTTCGTGTTGTTATTATTTATTTTTTGCTTGTTCCTTTGTTGTTGTTTCTCTTGTTATTACGTCAGGTGTGAGCCTAAGGGTCTCCAGGACTTTTTAAAATGTGCTACATTGTGCAATACACATATCAACACAGGGCCATGTCTTGTCACTATCGTTGAGTGATGCACAGACACCAACACACACCACATTTTGTTGCTAACTTGACTGCACCCACACTGGATTGTACACAGGATTTAGAAAGGTGGTGGGGCGGGGGGAGGGTTTCAAACATTGGCGTAAAAATTAATGTGACATAACTGGCCTTGTGAAAGAACAGTGTACAGAGATCAATGGGCTGGCCATCTAACAACACCAGTGAGTAGTCAATGTTGTCCAGACACCCAAAAAGTTATTGTCATTTGCATTCCATATTTTAAGTACACTTTGAGCAAGTTGAGTCATTCTCTCTTGCCCTACGGTGGAACTCATGTGTGCATTTTGAGATGACGAAGGACACTAATACTCCATTCACAGTCACAACTCTCCCTGCTGGTGATTATGCACAGAAGTGTGTGAATGCTTGGAAATAAAATATGGACCGATTGTAGAGGCTGGAAATTTAGAAGGTGTATCGGAAGATCTTCTTTTCAGATTTCCACCTACGCTTCCACAAATGCAACTCCTGAACTTTCTTCCCCCTATATTTTTCGTTAGATTTTTTTGGTTACAAATGACCTTCTCAATAATGAATTTTAATTTTACTCTCTTGACGTTTCGACTAGATGCTCTAGCCTTCATCAGGAATAATGTTTCTAGGATTTGCATATAGTTGAGAGAAACTAGTAGGATTCACAGTTCCCTTTTCGTCTTTGCCAAAATTCTAAGATGGCTTCTTTATTTTTTCCCTTTAATCTGAGGCTCAATTTTTCAGTTGTTGTTGAAGAGACAGGAGATAGCTCTTTCACTATAACACCATCAGAATATTCCGTATGTGATGTGTAAATTGCGATTTCAAGTGGATTACTGACATTGGCTTTGTAATTAATTAACCAGAAGGGAAGAGTTCTCGGCAAAAATAAATGATACAAAAGCAGGATTCACTGTTACAGTCGACAATACTGCTTATCCAGGAATGCTGAAATGATCTTTTACCATAATTATTCCAGCTTTGGAGGAAACTTGTAAGCAGCCGAAGGCATTGTTGTTGTTTATTAAGCCAAAATTGCAGGTGGTCGGTGAGTCTGTCGTGATTATGCTAAGCAAGCTCTGATATAGTATGGTCTCAGACAGGAATGACTGGTCCCACTATGGACTCACGGCACTGGTGGGTAATGAGGAGGAGAAGATCGATTTTCATCTGCAGATAAGAATGTAGTATGAGATTGTCATCATTCTACTAAATAACTCCCTTACAGGTTTGCAAATCCAGTCGGGTGTGGTAAGAAGCCGGGCTGAGTAAGGGGCAAGTCTGGTTAATTTTTTTTAAAGGACACTCTATGGTTATAGGAGTAAAAATAATCTTTACCAATTTCTTCCTCCTGCTCAACTGTCAGTTCTTTTTAAACCCAAGTTCAACAAAGGATGCTTGCTGTCTCTAATTCATGACCACCTTGTAGACTATGGGCTAGCTCTACTAATGCTGAGTCAGGAATAATTGCATTATTTCTCAAAATTGCTTTTTGCATGTGATAAGTGTCGAAATCCATTAATTTTGTAAGGAAATGATAATTAATACATGGATGGTGGAGAGTTTCCAGGAACAGGAATTAACCAGCCCTGGGTATGGCTTTGCCAGGTAGTTTCCTACATCCTCCTTCAAGGACTTGGTAACTGTTGGTTGGGGTAAGTAAACAGAAGCTAGATGCTTAATGTTGAAATGGTAAATGTTCATCTAACTGTACATGAGTGTCATCTAACTGTACATGAGTACAGTCTTGCCTCTTGTACTTTTTGTTCATGTTGTTATTATTATTATTTTTTGCTTGTTCCTTTGTTTTGTTGTTCCTCTTGTTATTACGTCAGGTGTGAGCCTCAGGGTTTCCAGGACTTTTTAAAATGTGTCTTCTATGATACATTGTGGACTACACATATCAACACAGGCCATGTCTTGCCACTACTGTGAGGGATGCACAAACACCAACACACACCATATCTTGTTGCTAACTTGACTGCACCCATGCTGGCTTGTACACAGGATTTAGAAAGGAGGTGTGGTGAAGGGTTTCGAACATTGGCATAAGAATTTAATGTGACAAAACTGGTCTTGTGATTTAGCTATAGAAAGAACAGTGTACAGAGATCAATGGTCATCGAACAACACCAGTTGGAAGCTTTTGAATTGGATTTCCAGACAAATATTCCATATTTTATGTATACATTGAGCTAGTCGAGTCATTCTCTCCTGCCGCCCTACGGTAGAACTCGTGTGCATTTTGAGATGACGAAGGATACTAATACTCCATTCACAGTCAAAACTTGTCTCTGGTGAAGTGATTATGCACAGAATTGTGTGAATGTTTGGAAATATGGACTGATTGCAGAGGCTAAAGATTTTGAAGGTGTATCAGAAGATCTTTTTTCTTTTTCTTTTCAGATTTCCACCTACGCTTCCACAAATGCAACTCCTGTCGCTGCAGCATTAAAGGAGCAGGGAGGTCATGAGTAATATCTATGAGTTCTTTTAATAGTGATGTTGTGCTTATATGATTTCTCTTTCAATACTCAACAAAGTGATTCTGTGGTTGAATCTATCATAATCTTTCATGAAGACAATGGAACAACACTTTCAGCCACCATTGCTCTACACAATCTGACATTGAGATGAGACATCATCAGGAAGTGGAATTGACATTATTCTTCCCCACAGTGCTCCTCTGGTGAACTTGAAGGCACATTTTCTCCAGAGTCTGGTGCACACACATACACACCTACCTCTGTGGCAATTGCATTGGTTAGAGCACCAAATGATACTTCTGAATCATTCCATTTCTTAACTGAAGCACGTCCATAACAGTCACAACTTCATTGCAAGTACCAGAGATATCCTTTTGATGGTCCCTGCAGAGGAACTGTTGGCTTTTATGGAGCCCAACCTGCTCATGCTAGTCCCAATGCCATCATAAATTGGAATTGAGTGAAAGATGTCAAAACTGAAACTTCAACATTCCAACCAGAGGCTGCACCTATCACTTTAAAATCCTCCATCTGCAACTCAGCAGGTCATGCATACGTTCATTACCTTGTTTTTAACAGTAGTTACAGTGGGTAAACTTGCAATATGAACTTCTAGCTCTTGTGGCCATTTGGGAGAAGAGTCTGAAAAAGAGGCATACTTCCTCCACCATTCCATACACGTTACAAATATTACGTGTGGATAACAGACAGTAACTACACAACCATCAGTTATGAGTGAGCTGCTGCTTAATGGGAATACAATGTCACATTGGACGATAGCTGCAGCCCCTTGGCATTGACCAGACACGTGCCAGTCCCATCATAACCATATATGCAAAGATAGTTGAGGTCAAGAGAAACTCGGCAGCTTAAACCTGCTCTACAACTCTTCATGAATCAGGCCAGATAATGATTATGCTGTTTATTAGCTGAATCAATTTCTTCATCAGCACAGACAGCAAAGACAGTTTTATTTCTTCCACTATATTTTTCACTAGATTTTTTTTTGTTACAAATGACCTCAATAATCAATCTGAATTTTACTCTCTCGACGTTTCGACTAGATGCTCTAGCCTTCATCAGGAATAATGTTTCTCTAGGATTTGCATATAGTTGAGAGAAACTAGTAGGATTCACAGTTCCCTCTTGTAGCTATATCGTCTTTGCCAAAATTATGATTACGGCAAAAATAAATGATAGAAAAGCTATTTATAGGATTCACTGTTACAGTCGACAATACTGCTTATCCAGGAATGCTGAAATGATCTTTTACCATATTCCAGCTTTGGAGGAAACTTGTAAGCAGCCGAAGGCATTGTTGCAAGCCAAAATTGCAGGTGGTCAGTGAGTCTGTGGTCATTATGCAAAGCAAGCTCTGATGTAAGTATGGTCGCAGACAGGAATGACTGGTCCCACTATGGACTCACGGCACTGGGTAATGAGGAGGAGAAGATCGACTTTCATCTGCAGATAAGAATGGAGTATGAGATTGTCTAAATAACTGGAAATCCAGTCAGGTGTGGTAAGAAGCCAGGCTGAGTAAGGAGCAAGTGTGGTTAATTTTTTTTAAAGGACACTAGCTGATCAATATTTAGTGTCTATGGTTATAGGAGTAAAAATAATCTTTACCAATTTCTTCCTCCTGCTCAACTGTCACTAGTTTAGGTTCTTTTTAAACCCAAGTTCAACAAAGGATGCTAATTCATGACCACCTTGTAGACTATGGGCTAGCTCTACTAATGCTGAGTAGGCATTAGCACTTAAAATTCCTTTTTGCATATGATAGTGTCGAAACCCATTAACTTTGTAAGGAAGTGATAATTAATACATGGATGGTGGGGAGTTTCCAGGACAGGAATTAACCAGCCCTGGTTATGGCGTTGCCATGTAGTTTCCTACATTCTCCTTCAAGGACTTGGTAGCTGTTGGTTGAGATATGTAAACAAAAGCTAGATATGATTACAGCAAAGTAATCCAGCCAGGAGTATAGTTTTCTCAAAGGCAAAGGGATTCAAGGTGGTGCCCAGTAAACATAAGTTCCTGTGTTGCTTTTCTCAGCAGATGCACTTCCAGAAATGGAAGTGGTCAAGTCCTGGAAGAAACCGATGATGCAGTTGAGATTGTAAACAATCATAGGACCTTTCTCATAGCTCATTGCTTTTGTGAATGACATTCCTTACTCTTTACCCAACCCTAATTGCACCCAACCTAGCTCGATTACATCTTCAAAGAGATGCCATAGCCATGCCTCTTTTCTGCAAGTGAGGAAAAGATTAGTCGCTGCAATGCATTGGAACATTTGGAGTCATCCAGTAACATGTATATAAAGCTGTGTGGGTGGTTTAGCATAGAAATAGAAACAGATAGGTATATATATATATATATATACATCCTTAGAGATTAAACTCGGAGTAAAAAAAAAAAAAATCATACATTTTTTAATTATTATGCCAACTTATTACCTTAGTGAAGGATTCAAGGCATACTGGGAGTCTTCTTGGAGATAATCAGCAAAAACCACCCTTTAGGTATATAGCTAAGAACCTTCCAATATGAGTTTAGCTGAGATATGAGCTTTGGTGTTTGGGGGTTATTTTCCCTGTACACATAAAAATTAAAAAAAGCTGCTCAAGGAAGTACTAGCGTACTCTCAGATGTTCTCTGTACCTTTTCTCCACTTTTAAAATGCTGCCGACTTTCATGCGTGATCAGAATCTAAAAGCAATGTAGAGAGAGTGTTGAAAACGCCAAATAAGAGCCTGTTTTAGCCTTCATTATCTCTATAGCATGTGATAGAAAATGGGGCAGGTCCTCTCCTCTACTGACTATGCAGCCAGTTTGCTCAGCCCCTACCGACTATGCAGTCAGTTCTCTCTTCCTAATTGACTATCGAGTCAGTTCTCTTCCTCTACTGACTGTGCAGCCAGTTCTTTCTCCCCTACTGACTATTCAGACAGTTCCCTCTCCTCTACAAGAAAAATCAAGTGGTTTGGTATCAGGTCAAAGAAGAATAAATTACATACAGAACAGCACTTGAACCAGCGCGTAGCAAAGCTAAGAAAGCCTGATAGCTTGGACGCTAAAAATGTAATACTTGGAAGTCTAATTTTTAAAAACAACAACAAAACATCTGTAGGCTAGTTGCAGTTGCACTGAACTTGTAATTAGTGACTCATTGTAATTAGTGATGATTGCATAATTAACACTGATAGACACCTTGGTCACTGTGGACTTTATATGTACATACATATATGGATGTGTTGATGTGATCATGTGACTTAAGGTTGGACAGGTTGTCGTTGTGATTTGTCTGGTCAGTTATAAAACTTAAATCCTAAGAGATCTGTTGAGTCTTACATTGGTAGCAGAGAATGGTTGAGCGTCACATCAGTATACCCAAGCCTTTTGCAAGCGGTGATGTTGGGGAATGGTTTCAGAGATATGAGATATGCTGTACAGCTAACCGATGGGAAGATGCAACAAAGGCATGCAAGCTCCCGACCCTCTTGGAAGGAGAAGCACTGGCAGTATGGCTTGAACTCAGCCCGGAACAACAAGGGGATTATGCTACGGCCAAAAAGGAAATTGCGGCCGCCCTTAGCCCAATGGAGTTCATATCGCTAGAAAACTTTCACAAACGTAAGCTGCAACCGGGAGAAGCGTTATCCGTGTTTGTTCATGAAGTCAAGAAGTTGCTAGATCAAGCCATGCCAACATTGGAGAAAAATGCTCGCAATCAGTTATTATTACACCAGTTTGTAGCTGGACTACCAGATAGTGTAGGACGACAGCTGAGAGCAGCAGGAGAACTAACTACACTGGAGGCTGCTGTGTCAAAGGCTCGATTAGTATTGACACTTGATGACCCAAGTCGAAGTGTTGCAGCTGTGTCAGAGGCAACCAGTGAGGTAGTTTTGCTCAAGGACAAGATTGCCCAATTAACGGAACAAGTAAATGCTTTGTCAACATCAGTTATGCCACCAGCAGGAACACGTCAGCCGATGACCAACCAACAGCACTATCGACCAAGACGCTGTTTTGAATGCAACCAAACAGGACACATTCAGCGTGATTGCCCTTCGCGCAATCAGAATGGCCAATACACTAGACAGTGTTTTAGGTGTGGAAAAGTGGGACATCTGGCCAGAAACTGCTACCAGGGAAACGAGCAAGGGATGTCTGTCAGGGGCAACAGGCGTCCCTATCCCCAATGAGCCCTCACGACCTGAGTGTCGTGACTGTAGCAGCGGTTAAATCCAAGGTTGCTGCTACAATGGGGAGGATAGGTGAGGTTGAAGTAGAGATGATGTTGGACTCTGGATCATCTGTGTCACAGATGGGAAGGAGGTTGGGTGGTGAAATCGATCAAGAGCTCGCTCAATGTTGAAATTCAGGATAGCAACCGATCACAAAATTGTGCACGTCAACCGGCTACGACATAGAATTCAACCAGACATTTCTGAGGTTCAAGACTTGGAAACAGCAACCACACCATATGAACAATCATGGAACCCACCTGGAGTTGACCACATCACAATCCTCCCACCTACTGAAATGCCACAGAGACGTTACCCCCAAAGAGAGCATCATCCACCAGAACGTTATGGAACCTAAAGCTCGGGACGAGCTTTTATAAAGGGGGAGCGTATGTAGGCTAGTTGCAGTTGCACTGAACTTGTAATTAGTGACTCATTGTAATTAGTGATGATTGCATAATTAACACTGATAGACACCTTGGTCACTGTGGACTTTATATGTACATACATATATGGATGTGTTGATGTGATCATGTGACTAAGGTTGGACAGGTTGTCGTTGTGATTTGTCTGGTCAGTTATAAAACTTAAATCCTAAGAGATCTGTTGAGTCTTACACATCTTTCTATGCAATTGACCACTTTTCCCAAACCCCTGCCCACAAATCACATGGAATGTAGTTGGCATGACCCCCTTACCAGAGCAAAGCTTGAGTGTAGATGAGGTCCAGAATGCTCTTGGAGATATTGAAGTTCCCCTTCCCGATCTTGTTGCCGATTCCCTTGTAAGGTATACGAGACACAATGCTGTATGTACGAGAAAAGAAAGCAGGTTAATTACTAGATCGAGTCTCGCTCACGTGTGCATTTTCCCCACACCCGCTTCAATTTAGTCAGGGTCGTAATCCATCCATTGACGTGGGTTAGCTAAACAAGTTTTTAATTTGGGTTTAATGTGCTTGCGTGTAACTAGGTTAGCTAAAACCCTGCTCAGAGTCCAGGTTGCATGTCACCAAGTGTGTGTGTTGTTCGCATTGCTATGGTAACTCTACGGCAAAGGTAGCGACTATACTAAATCTTATGCTATGTATTTAGGAGAACCCATCGCTGTGGGTCAGACATCAGATTAGGTGTGGCAGTCATGAATGTTAATTTCATTAGAAGAAAAAAATGCTGCAAAAGCTAGATGCTAAGCATGGTGGCTTAAAAACATCCCAGCAAGAAAAGGGTCACTTAACAGCGAGAAGATGCTTAACGAGCATTTTCCTATGTACATACATAATCACTCTCTTATAGGCAATGAAGGCTAGCCATAGGCCAAGTGTTGGAACCATTGCAGAGCACAGCCTGGATAGCTTCAGATGCAGATATTACTCCTACAGGTCTGCCTTGTCAACAGAAGAGCAAGGAATGTCAACTCTCGAGCTGGAGGAAAAAAACATGTTCACGATCGATGCTTAACAAAGGCTAGAACCAACGATGATAAAAGTAGGCACCGATTGACCACCATAGATGTCAACAGATGCAAACACACACATCATTAAAAATATAGATATTACAAAAAAATGTACCATATGCACTATACACTAGTTATATTTTACCAGCACATGCCCAGGAGACTAGGGTGGTGGGAAGAGAAAGCCAAATTGAAGAGAAGAAAAAAATGTTATTTTTGTAAAGCCTGCTGATAGCAACTGCCATCATGAACGGTCTTCTCTAGACGTTCGCTATTATCTCTGGAAACTCTTCAGCAGAGAAAACTTGGACATGCACACCTGGAATCACTCTGAATCCCTTTGCTTTCATGAAAGGAGGCACTTCTGGATGATATCTTTGCCGTAAGTTCTGCTGTGGATGTATCGCGATGAACAATGCATGCATAGCTATTGTTCTTGATCACCTCAATGGAGCTGATTCCTGTACCAAATTGTACCTTGTTGCATTTGCATTCCAATGATGTGAATGGTTCTGGAAAAAATTACAGCTCTAATATTTTTCCTATAAATAATCGCAAATAAATTTGGCAATCAATCATTCACTTGCCCTCACTGTGGATAGATGTGGAGCACCCGTGATGTATTTTGCGTGTTCACACATAGCTTTAAATAGAATGGGCTTTCATAGAGCAAGGAAATGATCATTTCAGCGAATAAAATATCAAGAGAACTGGCCAGCAGATTTGGAAAGAGACCCAGCTACACTGGATTGTCGATAGCTGCATAGAGCAAGGCAGAGATGTGGAGTCCATTAAGGCATAGCTGCTCAATTCCTCAAGATAGATGTAGAGCTCAATAAAATGTTTCTCATGAGGATGTGGGTGTGGAAACCATATCGAGCTTGGCAAGGTAAAAGTTTGTTAACACGATTCCTTGCCCATGGAGCTACTCATGGGTGTGGTTCTCTCTCAGACAGTGAGTCCAGAAAAGAACAGGCTATGTAGTAACAGGTATGAAGATGAAAGATAAGTGATCAGTCGAGGAGAGATGTGCTATTGATGGAGAACGTACTGAACACAAACAGACAAGAGTGCACGATAACACTTCTGAAGTTATGGTCAGTTGTCACAGGGTCTGCCCTTCAGCACTCTCACAACTGCCTGATGGCCTCACTCTTAGTCTGCTTCCTTCCTCAGGGGGAGCTGCTTCCAAGCAGTCCTAACAAAGCCTTCCTCATGTTTCACACATGCACTTCAGTTTCACAACCAGCCGGTCCATTGTGCTGCAGGACATTTGGCAGTGCAGCCACGCAACACATAAGCCGGTGTCTATAAGAGCACATGCATGCACACCAGTCACATGCAAGTACAAGTGGAGGCATGGCAAGCAGCTTCAGTGCTCCACTCATTGCCTTGCACTTGTTTCTGGCATAGATAGTCTTTCACAACAACAATAGACAGGTCATAATGTCCCAGGACTGCCACAACCTCTCCTAGGACATAGGGATGTCCTTGGTGAGGGGAAATGGCTGCACCTCATGGATCTCAGAATCAGCTCCATGGCTAGGGTTAGGGATAGTCTAGGGCCTGGGGCATGGCTATCCCTAGGTATTCTATAGAATGGGGGGGAGGTCACAGGTGTCACCATAAGGGATACCTAGAGTATGTTCCTCTCCCTAGGGACCTGGACATCTCAGGATGTCCTAGGATAGCTTGTGTCAGCATCAGTACAGGATGTCCTTCACATTAAACAGCCTAAATAAGGTAAATTCACCCTTCTCTTCTCCTTCCCCCTCCCCTCCCCCTCCTTCCCCCTCTCCCCCTCCGCCCTCACTCCCCCTCCTTTATAATCACCAAACAAAACGAGTACAAGGTCTTGTTCTTTTTAAAGAAGACCTTGAAAAGGCACAGTCAGTTTGTCTGACTTTGCTGCATCATGGCTTCCCATAACCCAACAGGATTTGCCAGAGAAAACCATCAGGAAGGCAGAGTGTGCCAATTGGAACACATAATGTGATAAAGGTCTCTTACTTTCTGGCCGTTTCTACTGCAATAGTGCCTGAAACTGACACAACGAAGTTGGTGATTCCAAGATTGTAGAACTGTCGGCCAATGAAAGTCTCCCAGCACTAGTGGACATTAGACAAGGAGAAAAGACAGAGAACATTCAAATTTTGTAAAGAGATCTATTTTTTTTAAGATGGAAAATGTTGCAGGACACACAACTTTCTACCTGATCCTCAAAACTTCCTCCCTGTGCCTCACATGCAGGCGATTTTTGTGTCAAAAGATAGACCTTTCCAAGCTCTAAAAAGTATTGGTAGAGATACTAGCCAATTAGTTTTGTGGTTTGCAAGAGGTCTACCTGGATATTACCATGTGAAGTTTAGTGACTTCCAACTACTTGTGGATGACTGCTTGTACTAGAACTTGTCATTAGAAATGTAGGTGAGGCTTCACTGGCGGGAGGGACAGAGTGGGCGACCTTCTTCCTCACAACCCAACCAAATTAACAATTCGAGGCATCTTCTGTTGGCTCACTGTATCTCTCAGTCCTGATTGAACACTACTCTCCCTCTCCACCAGCCTCTCCAAGTTCTCCCTCTCCACCACCCTCTCCACCACCCTCTCCACCACCCTGTTCCTCTTCACCATCTTCTCTCTCTTCTCAACACTCTCCCTCTCTAACTTCTCCCTCTCCACCAACCTCTCCACTTCTTCACCACCCTCTCCCTCTCCACAACCCTCTCTCTCACTCACTGTAGGGCATTCGGTGTTGGTGGTGTTGGAGGAGACAGCATTGGTGAGAGCTTGGGGGGAGAAGGCACAGGTATTGCTGGTATCGTCTATTCTCTTCTGAGTGCATGAGATGAGAAGGTACTGAGTAACCACTAGCACAATCAGCGAGGACAGACGTACAATGATGGCCCTGGGTGTGTGCATGCACATAGTAGCAATACTTAGTATAGTAGTAGTTGTAGTGGTTAGTAGTATAGTAGTATAGTAGTAGTGGTAGTAGTGGTAGTAGTGGTAGTAGTAGGTAACAATTGTAGTAGTAGTAGTAGCAGAGTATAGTAGGAGATTAGTAATAGTAGTAATAGTATAGTAGTAGTAATAGTATAGTAGTAGGAGGAGATTATTAGTATAGAGTAGACCCCTTAGCAACCACATGGTAAAAGAAGGAGTCTAAGTACTCTACTTGAACTAGCTAAGTTGTTGTCTATCAGCCTCTGGGGAAGATAGCATAGTGTCTTCAACACTGAAGGTATCAGGTACTTGAAAACCAAAAACCTGGTTGGATAAGGTTGTTTTATGGTGAGAATTATTTAGAAATTGTATATTGGTTTACTGCCTGTGCAACAAGTCAGGGAACTGCAGGAACTGTGTCTGTCCCATGAAAAGAAATGTATGCTCTAGCTGCCAGCCAAGCAAGGTGGGAAGATGCCAGAACATTGATTTTGCACAGAAACAAGCAGTTGATACTTCTAGAAGCACCACCTTCAATGTAGCTGACATAGATTCCACAGAGTCTGATGTGTCTGTGCTGCTGATGGGGTGATGATGATGATGATGAAGGCTCTTCTTACCACCTACAATAAAATTACTGCAAAGATCACCAGCAGGTACCAAGCAAACTCCCTGACTTCTTCCCTCTGCAGAGGCTATATTCACCTGGGGATCAGTGCAGAGACCTTCACAGCGGTGTTCAATTGGGTTACCCAGAGAGTGTGCACTGGAAACCAAATGCATTCATTGGTACCATATGGCAAAGTGAGATCAGCTTTTGTATCTGAACTGGCCTGGCTATTTGGGAATTTGCAGCTGCTTCTGCCCTGCAATCAGTGGCAATCAAGGCTGCCATTATCTTCACAATCTTACTTCTGCAGAAGCCATCACAGACCTCAAAAACGAAATACCACATTGGTTAGAAGAAGGCCTGCAAAAGCTGCTATTGGAGGGAAGGGCAATATAATCAAAGAAAAAGGATAGCATCCTAGCCAAATATTTTGCAGAATGGATGTCTCTTGGGAAGAATAAAGCTGACCTTCGCCTTCTATCCAACCAAGACACTGGAACTACACTCCATCTGGATGGAGTGATTAATACAGGCCCCGGCAATCAGAAGGTTAGAGATATCCTGGTAGACAAGCACCCACCAGGAGCTCCAGACAACTCAGATTCCATCAGTGACCTAGAGCCGGAACCAGTTCACCCAGTCATCTTTGATGCTTTGGAAGCCAGGAACATACTATCTGTGGCCACTGGCCAAACTAGTTAGCTAGAGTAGCTAGCTAGATCAACTACATGGCTAGAGAATTGTTGCTATGTTTATACGTCTTGCATCTGGACTTCTGAAGTTTGTGCAGTTACAACCTTCATTGGTTCTGCCTTTTCCTCATCTCTCTCTTCTTTCTTCTCTGCAGAAAATGTTTCCTGCGCATCTGTAGGTAGCTGATCAGCAAGAAAAGGATGCAAAAACAAACTCCCATCTCAACTACAGCTACACTATATGATTTTGACCTACTTAGGTAAGCTGATTATTTTTGCTTCAGGTATATTTCAGTGCTAGTGGGGCACATCGACTTGATGAGTTTCCCCCCCAAGGACCCAACACGCATTAATTAATGTGCATCAGTTTAGGTGCTGTCTGGACAGGCCTTTAATTTAAATAGCAAGAAATTGAAAATACTCATTCTTGGATGTTTGTAAATAAATACTAGGATAATAATGTCTTGCACTCTGCACCCTTAATCAATCAACACTCTTAATTAATCAAAAAGCCTCCACAAACTACTTGTTTCATTTGTTTCAGTTTCAACAATGCTTGGGTGACAGCAGCTAATCCGTGAGTAAACCAACAACACCAGCCGAAACAAGCCCCCCAGGAGAGAAATGAAGAGACTCTCATGGAAATCCGTACTCTTCTAAAATAACTAAAAGAATGGCACAAGGAGAATCCAAAAGCAGTAAAAAGGAGGAGGACAGAAGTTGACTACATTTGTTCATTTCATCCATTACTTAAACATTATCAGTCTCTTGTGTACAGTATTTGACTGATGTAAATATAGCAGGAGATGGCATCAACTATAAATATGCCAGCAGGAGATGGCATCAACTATAAATATGCCAGCAAGAGATGGCATCAACTATAAATATGCCAGCAGGAGATGGTATCAACTATAAATATGCCAGCAGGAGAAGTGACCTGTGCCTATGGAAGGAGGTCACACTGGTGGATGCCCTCCAAAACCATTGCTATAACCACACCAGTTGCAAAAACTTACTGGTGGGCATGTATAATTCAAACCATGCTTGCCTTCTATTTATGTCTTCATCTTCTAGATTGTGTGGGTGAGAGGTTTCCCAATTGTGACCATTGTCCTTTGGCTGGAAATGCAGGGCCAGGTGCAGAGAGTTGGGTGCATGGATGGAGATGAGTTACATTCAACTGATAATTCTACACACGAGAGCATGTATTTCATTTTGCATGCACATTATTTGAATAAATGTCATCATGAAAATTAGATGAATTTTAGTGTAAATCAGCTAACGTGTCATACTAATCTTAAGCATTGGTTAGTTGGACATAATTCTTGCAAATTCTTACACCAATGATCTATTTTTGCTAGGGCTAGGGCTATGTTTATTCAGTTTCATTGTCAAATTCAATCCGCAACTTCTTGTGTGATCTTTCAAGTATGATCACACATTTTTTTAATGAGATCTTGCAAAAAATTTAATTTTTTTACACTCTATAGCAGTAGCTACCATGGAGGAGTCTAGATCTAGACTACTCCATGTTATAGCTAGCTAGATCTAGACTATTCCATGGCAACTGCTACTATAGCTAGCTAAATCTAGGCTACTCCATGGCACAGCTCCTGCTATAGCAAGCTAGATCCCAACTATTCCATGGCAGCCACTGCTATAGTCAATGGTAGCCACTGTTATAGCTAGCTAGATCTAGACTACTCCATGGCTATAATGTATATCCCACCAAATTTTCTTGTGAGTTTTGTGCAGCATGATCCTTCAATTTCCCTACGCTCCACCCACTTTCTGTTCTGGAGCATGCATTTCCTTTAGTAGCTAATCCACAGAGGAGAAAACTAACAAAATTTACATGTTATAAATATTATCATCATTCCTTGTGTACGTTTTGCTCATTGGAATGCAGTGTAGACACATATGACTTGCATTGATTTGAGTTTGTGTTGTTGGAATAGAAACCAAGACTGGTTGTTGCTTCTGTTTTGGCACAGCATGAACATGTCTTCCCCCACGCACACGCAATACTTACAAGCAATCTTGCTAGAGAAGCTTATGCTGTCAAGGACCATAACCAGCTTCATAACTAGTGAAATTATGCATCTAGGGAAGATTGCGCTGGCAGGAACCATAATTAGCTTCCTAATCTAGTGAAATTATGCATCTAGGGAAGATTGTTCTGGCAGGGACATTAACCAGCTTCTGAACTAGTGAAATTATGCATCTAGGGACTGGCAGAAATTATGCATCTATGAAGGCTTGTGCTGACAGGAACCATAACCAGCTTCCTAATCTATAGTGAAATTATGCATCTAGCGAAGATTGTGCTGGTAGGGACCATAGCCAGCTTCCAAATCTATAGTGAAATTATGCATCTAGCGAAGATTGTGCTGGTAGGGACCATAGCCAGCTTCCAAATCTATAGTGAAATTATGCATCTAGGGAAGATTGTGCTAGGAGGGACAACCCACTTCCTAATCTAGTGCAATTATGCATCTAAGGAAGATTGTGCTGGCAGGGACCATAACCAGCTTCTTAACTAGTGAAATAATGGATCTAGGAAGGCTTGTGCTGGCAGGGACCATAACCAGCTTCCTAATTTATAGTGAAATAATGCATCTAGGGAAGATTGTGCTGGCAAGGACCATAACCAGCTTCTGAACTAGTGAAATTATGAATCTAGGGAAGGTTATGCTGGCAGGGACCATAATGAGCTTCCTACTCTAGTGAGTTAAACTTCTTCTAAAAAATTAACATGGAAAAAAATATTTCTACTGACTTCCTTGGTGAATCGAATGATTTTACACTTCTCTGCATATTCATGAAGGTATCTAGTACTATAGCTATTTATACACAGGAGAAAGTTTGTACTTGCTAAACTTTTTAAGGCAGGTATTATTGGTGGGTATAATTTGAACTATATTGGCGAAGTTCGCAGTACATATATTCATGAAGAGACAGGTCAACAAAATGATGTCCTGCCAACAACAATATTAATGACAACAACAGCTCCTACCATTTTCCAGGTGTAAGTGGCTGTGCACGGAGTGATGAGTGTGACTTACCTGATCAAAGTCATTTTTATCTCGCCACTCTGAGTTTTGAACATCTCAAAGCGAGCAAGGAAGGAGAAGACAAAGGGCAAGACGATGTTAAGAGTTGTGATCACTACGGGAAGAACCAGAGCTCCAAATAAGGTCTAGGCGGAGAGGGACAGAGGGAGAGAGGGAGAGTGGGAGGGATGGGGAAGAGAGAGAGAAGAGTGAAGTGATGGATGGGTGGAGGAGGAGAGAGGTTATTAAGATGGAACATTATAGGGGGGAGGGGGGGGGGGGAGTAGAGATTGAGAAGTGACAAAGGAAAGAAGAAAATGATAACATGAAGGTATCGATGCAAGGGGTTGGGGGTGGGGGGAGTTTAGAGGGGGAAACGAGGGGAGAGGACTTGGGGTAGGGGAGCAGAAGTGAAAGATAATGAGTCTGGTGATTACCGTATCACTCTATCATATTTTACCCTATCATACCTTGCCCTATCATATCTTATCCATATCATATCTTACACTATCATATCTTATCCTATCATATCATCTTACCCTTTCAAATCAAATCTTACCTTATCATATCTTACTCTGTCATAATTTATCTTACCCTATCCCTATCATATCTTACCCTATCATATCCTACCCTATCATATCTTACTCTTACCCTATCATATTTTACCCTATCATCTATCATATCTTACCCTATTATATATCTTAACCTGTCATATCTTACCCTATCATATCCTATCGTCTATATTGTGACCAGCAATGATATGACGGAATAGGATCTAGTTCTATTCCAGTGTCTAGCGTCTGACCAATCAAAATGCTAGATTTTATGCACGGCACCATCAGCTGGTTAACTTTAAGTCAACATATGACATTTGTGGACGTGGACAAGCTCATTGGGGCCATGAAGACCTCCTCCGGGTATCTGCTAAAGCCTACATGGTGAAGGACAATGCCTGGAAGCAGGTGGTACGTCAAATTTACACATCTATCTGGTCATTTTCTAGCTGATACATGCATGGCCAGCTAGTGGCCTTGTAATCAGATCTGTCTATGGCACTTGGAGCGCTAGCAGTTGTGCTACTAGTTAGTAGTGCTGTAGAAAGCTAGCTAGCAGGTTATTAGCGGTGTAACTTGTTTAGTGTAGCTGTATGTTAGTGATGTTACACAGCCATAGTAGAATAACTTGTCGTCTATAAACAACTGCCATAATGTGTATATACTCCAGCTAGTTACTGCTTTCCATTGACAGTGGAGTCAAGGTCAAAGTTCGAGATTGCTTCCATATTTATCATACTGTTATATTGTTTATATTGCGAATCATGCACGATGTGACACTATAGGACGATGCAACACTATAAAATGACCCAACACTATAGGACAATGTGACACTATAGGATGACCTGAAACTATAGGATGATGCGACACTATAGGATGACCCAACACTATAGGACAATGTGACACTATAGGATGACCTGACACTATAGGACAATGCGACAGTATAAGATGATGCGACACTATAAGACAATGTGACACTAGGACAACGTGACACTATAGGACGATGCAAGAAACTAGGACGATGCGATATAACAAAAAAGATACGATATGACAGCTGAATGTCCTGTTGTGAACCAGCCCATAGTAACAGACATTGTAGCCACCGTTACCAACTGTACAGTTGGTTACTTGCAAGATATTTCATTCCCAACAAATCTCAGCAGAATTACATCATAGACTTCCACCCTACAGCATGGGTATGCTGTAGCCATGCCTGACCGTTAAAAAGTTTCTCTCCCCCCTCCCTCCCATCGCCACATGCAGATAAAGCTTACAGTATCATTTTGCCCATATGCTGCTGAGTAGTAGATGGCCGCAGAGGCACCTAGGAGCACTATGATGGTGAAGAGATTGGTGAAGAACCTGATGGTCGCCACCATGGCCAAGGTCTTCCAATTACGCTTAATATTGCACCTGTTAAAGTCGGCAAGCTCCTCCTGCAACACATACACATGCACATACACACAGACAATGGAATGGGATGCATACACTGTTGATATGTGATAGTCCACCTAGCAACAGTATGTTGGTAGAGTGAGATAGAGACGGGGTACAAAGTAGGACCAGCAGGATGATAACTGCTATACTTAGCACAATAAAACAGATTAACAGCGAAGATCAGTGAAGTCAATCAAGATTTTGGAGCTCCATAAATTCTGCACACTTCACTCTAGAACTTGATATAAAGCTGAAAAGATAGCTCTCTTTGTGTGCTCTCTTTTGATACTAAAAAATATTGCCTAATTATAACTATGCCAGAAGTTACATGCAGTCAAATTTGGGTCCCTCAAAACCTGAGTGCCTGATTTTGCAACATGTCTAACTCCAGATTGCCAAGTGCTTAGACAGCTGATATTAGCACCAGTGGCTAGAGGAAGCTGTTCAAAGGAAGATACAGCATTACAATTGCAAGAACTGGCGACCAATGAAATGCTCATAACAATGTTTTCCAACTTAAACACTTCAGCTAACACCTGTCTATCAATTCCTCTTGGCACTGCATCTGTTGAATGGATTTTTTCAAAGATGATGATAATTTTGTGAAATGGCATTGGAGAAACAAACCTCTCTTATTTATAGCTATAGCACCTACACAAGCTTTATCTGATGATAATTTAGAAATGTATGGAATAGAAAGAGCAGAAGACTTGTTGTGTTCTATTTAGCTTCCTCAACTTTTGCTGCTTTAGCATATTAATAATCTGGGGGGCAAAACATAGCCAAGTAATTTCCCCACCCCCCTTGAAAGAGATCCTATATACAAATATATACATACAAATATTCCTCCTTTTTTCTTCTCCCCACCTCCTCCCTTTTAGTGTGCGTGTTGAGAGGGGATTCTGAGATGCGTGAGAAATGCATCACATGACCTGCCATGTGAAATGAATCACATGACCTGACATGAGAAGAAGGTGATTTACCTCCTCACACCTAATGTGTGAGACTTGGCAGCTCTGGGGGATATTCAAGTTGGTCACTTCATTTCAATTTGCAAGATAAAAGATAAAATGCGCTGGGGGGAAGGGGGGGGGGGGGGGTTTACTGTTGCCATACACATTTGTGCCAGAAGCTGCTATACATCTCCACCATCCTTTACTCCAGACCAGAAGCTGCTACACATCTCCACCATCCTTTACTCCAGACCAGAAGCTGCTGCACTTCCCACCATCCTTTACTCCAGACCAGAAGCTGCTACACATCTCCACCATCCTTTACTAGCCCTCCCACCTTCCGGACTTATAGATGTGATGATCTTGTAACCCAAACAGCAGGTAGTGTCCTGCAACATTTCTAATCGTCAACCTCCAATCATCTGCCACTAGTACATAAATTCAATCGCTGAGCACCCACAGGGAAACTGACTCCTTAATCATCACTTCAGTCAGTTCGGGGATTTAGTATTTAGGCATCAGAGTTCTCCCTCGACAATAGCTCCTCTATAAAATATAAAATATCCATCTCCTTGCCTACTTAATGCTAATTGGCATGTAAGGACAGGTTTCTAAGCTACACAGGTAAACAACTGTTTGCGTATGTCACATGAGTTTAAGTTGCACACGCTGACATGTCCTCCTGTGCCAATATGCACATATGGAGAGACTTTTAACCAGGGCTTTTATTTGGTTCTACCCTTCTCCCTTCCTTGCTCTTGTTGGAGAGCCTAATAACCATTGGGACCCAGGCAGATGGTATGTTAAGGATCTACCTCTAGTTCGGTGTGGATGTGGGCGAGCTTGAGTTTGGCTGTGTTGGCATGAGTGATATTGAAGTCCCATGCAGTGAACACCTTATTGCTGAAGTTAACCTTCCTCTTCGATGAAAACTGGACGTAGCTTTCGTTGTACGCACTCCCGAGTCTGAAGAGCAAGGCAGAGAGGGTGATTGAGAGGAGGGAGGTGGGAGAGATGGAGGGGAAAAGGAGATAAAGACATACACACACAAACAAAATGGAGAGACAACATTGGCAAGGAAGACGAGATATTTATTAGGCTTACGTAACGACGAGCAAGATGACACTGACTGCATACACAGCAAAAGTGGTCAACAGGTAGGCCTTAGGCAGAGAGTACCTGTTGCCCATCACGGTTGAATTTCCATAGCGACCATAAAAAAGCATGGTGTCGTTGAAGATCCCTTGGCCCAGAAAAAAGTCTATGACATACTCATACCACAAGATGCGAGGGGAAATTTCCCCAGAGCAGAGACGAAGTCCCATGGTGGTGGAATTTGTGCACTCCATCTATAAGTCAATGGAGAAGAGGATTTATGGGAGTTGCAAAGTGGCAAGTAAAAACTGCTGTCACACAACACTTGAGCCATGCACCTTAACGCAAATAACATTTCACTGAAAATCTCAGGCTGCCATTATGTTAATTACTCTGAAGAGTCTAAGTGACACTGCATAAAGATAAGAGTCTGATAAGTAATACCTCTCACACACCTAGCTAGCTAGCTAGCTTGCTCAAGCCAGAGTATACAGCTCTAGTTAGAAAACTTGCTTGTTCAAAACCTAAGTGGTCAAAAGTAATAACTCTCACACACCTAGCTAGCTAGCTTGCTCAAGCCAGAGTATACAGCTCTAGTTAGAGAACTTGCTTGTTCAAAACCACAGTGGCCAACTTCAGAGCTTTCACTACTTTGGGCAGGTGATGTAAGAAAACTTTTGTGGCAGTAGGTTCTAGCAGAGAAGTTAAGCTGGTGTTTTTTACTATCCAACCATAGCTAGCTACACCTTGGCAGCTCAACCTGGAGGTGTCATTATACTGTACTATCTACAGCTTTTATATGATGACTACAGGCGCATATGTCAATATGCTGTACTACACAGAAGTAAACACAAGTAACAGGTAGACAGTTAGGCGCATGTATCGCATACATTATTATAGGCAGGCTGTAGGTAGGTACACACAGCAGCAAAATCAGCCACAGTAGTCAGCTGGAAAATCAATCTACTGACAAATAGACTCTACAAGGAACTATTAATCTCCATGAGAACTTAGTTTAGTAGAAAGTCATTATTCATGAACATTAGCTTGGGTCCATCTAAATATTCACATGTACATGTAGACAAATAGCACACTCACATACACACAAACAGACACAGCACACACACACAGCATGCACATACACACACACACACATACATCATCTGGTTGGATGGTGAAGACATTGATGGTAGTTTTTCCTTCACCATTGGCCACCATATACGACAACACATCAGAAAAATCACACTCCTGAACCAAGAAATTCTCAACCCCTGATGGAGGGTTGCAAGTGACCTCATCCATCTCATTCAGCTGGTAGAAAAGTGTCCCACTTGCATCACTACTCCCCGAGGAGTTTAAAACATCTGCCGGGTTGTCACTTGGACAGAGCTTCATGGGAAACTCAGAAGCATTGTAGACGCAGGTGGCAAGAGACTCCACACGGGGAGGGTCATTGGCCACGACGTAAATGACCCCAGGGATGACAACAAAGCCAAACCAGAGCATGAAGATGATCAAGTTCATCAGAAACAGAAAGCGCAAGAAAACAAAGTATGAGACAATGGCCGTGCCAAAATGACCTTCCACCATCTTCATGTGATCTTTCCACAGCTCCCAGGAGAGGAGCACTTTCAACTTGCTCGTTGCTTTGGGCCATTTCTGCATTTAGAAAAATAAACACAGAATATTATCATGAGGCAGGAAGTGTTTTGTTCTGGCTATAGGTAGAGTGACTTTCTGCTTCTACCATTTCAAGGACAGTTAGCTATAGCAATACCTCTGGTGAGGGTTAGAAACTGCACCTGTTTATAATACAACATACCACAGATTTGAATGTTTCCCAGATGCTCGCCCTCACTACTGTAGCCTGCTGTGCCTCACGGCTGTGATTGGGGAGGGGGGGAAGGGGGGGTGGGGAGAGGAACAAAATAATCTCGGTTCATCTTGTAGCCAGAGCAGCAATACATTACACTCCCCCCCCCCCCTCCCCCCTGACTACTCCCTTCTTCACCATAATTCTTAAAAACTAAATTTATATCCACTGTCAAAAAAAAACGAACTAGGCACGGTGAAGCACAGGAGCCTAAATTCCTAGCTGTAGTTTGCTTGCAAGGCTACATGCTGACTTGTAATGCAAGCGTTCGATCATAGGCAGAATTGTAGTATTGACCGTTTAAATTTGTGTTTTCATCGCGAAGATGCTCACCTATGTGACGTGTTACAAGAGGGATGTAGTAGTGTGATGCATGGAGTCTAGTATGCTAGTTTTTTTTTGTCACAGCTTCCTGCATAACTTTAACAAAGAGCTGGTTAGACCAAGTCCTTCTACTCATGATAGTAGTTCCAGTTTCCTTCCTCCTTTATATGGAGTGCCGGGCTGGCCATTTCCCAGCTTGTTGAGTGCCTAGTTGAGTGCCTAGTTGAGTGTTGGTTTATTTGTTGAGAGTTATTTGGTACTCAGTCTCCTCCAGCTCGTCGTTCAGTAATTCTTCCATTACTGGACCAAGCCGTCGTGGATGTCCCCGTTGAAGACACCTTCCAGCCTCTGCGAACGTTCAACTGTCTGCCATCCCCTTTAGCTATAAAGTTGTCTGACAACAAACACCCCGCGATCGTTCCTGTAAATTGATTACGTCTGCACATGGGCATTGTTTGTTAAGCAGTTGCTCGGTGTTAAGCTCCCTTCTTAATAACAGCCTTTTATGGCATGTCATCAATTTCAAACAGAGTCTAAGTGCATTTAACTGATTATCACGATCATTTTTTAAATAAAAATTATATCGATTGTAGTATCCAAGTAATACTTTTTTTTAATAACCACCATGCAGAGACTCAGGGCCAAATTTTATGCCTCGTAATATTGTAAAACAACAACAACAAAATTAATTAAAATAAAATACAAACTTCACTCACTGTGCATCCATTCTCTCCTTGAGACGAAGGGTGGTCTGCCGGCGCAGAACAACACGGCCCTCGATGCCTTCCTCCTCACCCCTCCCTTCTTGCTCTAATGTGTTAATGCTCATGCCTTCTCGGGAGTCCTCTGCCAAGGTTTGGGTGCCTAATAGGCAAGGAATAATCCAACATGTGCCATTTTTATAAAATTTTAGTGTAACGAAGAAAAACTACATTGGCTTCTTTGGTCAAGGCTTTTGAAACATGTTTTCATTAGGGGGCAATATACCTTTAGTTTACATGTTGTGGAATATAATTTTTTTCATGTGCAAATAGGGCATTTGCATTTTTGCATGAAATGAAAATGTCAGTGTATTATTTCTTACGACTGTTGCCAATAGCAGTGTGACACATCGCTATCTGAGGCAGGCTGGAGCGAGTTAAAAGAGGCTTCTTGCTAAATGCCGTCTGTGACCGGAACCTCACGCTCATGCTCCTTCCCAACTGCAGGCTAGGACGGGTATCCAACACGTTCTGGACCATCCGGTAGTCGAGCTTCCTCAGCCGTTCGCTTCTCTCGGAATGAGGACGGACAACAGACGACGGAGAGTTAGTGGACAAGTTTTCGGGGCGACTGATGAGGGAGCGTAAGTCTTCCTCTTCGACTTTGTGGCCAAGGTCATTCATCTCGATACCAGTCTGGTCTACATGAATACAAAGCGATGGCACAATAACCTTATGTAAGAATAGGGAGCCTGCTGTCAAATGAAGTTTTGTTGCACATCTATTTTACTACAGTGTATGCAATATTGGTTTTTGCAAGCATGAAAAGCAAGGATAACACTTTCAGGATGTAACTTACTAAAGAAAAGATTTAGCTACCCTAAGACAAGATTCAGCTACCCAAAGACAAGATTCAGCTATATACCGATAGATAAGATTTAGTTACCGATTACTGTGATTCTTACCCTTGGATTTAGCGACATAGTCGAAATGCAACTTCTTGAGCGGTTTAACAGCTTCAACGTTGGTGTTATCCACTTTATTATTAGTGTCCTCTACATAGGCATTGCTAAGAACTTCGCTGGTATCCTCTGTATCCAGGATCTCTACTGGGGTGACCAGAGTACGCCGGACGTTGGTGTGTTCTCCAGTGTTGGACGAATCATCCATGACAAGACTACTTCGACTGAAAATTGGAACTAGTGTCCACTGGTTGTAGTGGACAATCAACTGCAAGTTATAATGTCACCGGGTGCAAATAATTCCGGTATTGTTTATTTCCTCTCAAGAAGGAAGTGAATAATATCTAATTGAGTACAAGTATTCCAAAAAGGAAGTATTTTATTTCCTCAAATTACTACTACTAATTTATTGAAGGACATGCTGAAAGATCTAACAAAACAATCACAAACATTCAAAGAGAGCTGACAAGAATTAGGACATAATTATTGACGTGGGGGGGGGGGGGGAAAGTGGGGGGGGGGGGGGGGGAAAGAGTTAAATAACTGGGTCCAACAGTCACTCTTCCAAGGAGCAGTCAGTCCTTCTTCTCTACTGAGGAACATAGTACTCCTGGTTGGTGAAAGAGAATCCTTCAAAGACCTCTGGCTCTATGGCAGCAATCACAGAAGCCTCGACCACCAGTTTAACCGGACCCTTGGTGAACTCTGGGTCAAAGTTGTTATCAGACTTTTTGTTTTTCTGCAAGAATAATAAAACGGTGACAAGTTATGACAGACTTGTGCAATCCATAACAACCATCATGATAACATTACCAATACTCTTTAGCTAGGGTTAGGGCCAGGGCAATCGCCAGGGAGGGTACAACTAGAGCCAGGGCAATGGCTAGGGAGGGCAGTAGCTAGGATCAGAGCAATGGCCCCTGCTAAAATCCAAATGGTAAGGGGACACAAAACTAGTAAAGTGTTAAAAAAAACTTGTGGTTACCACTTTATAGTCCATTGATTCGTATGGACAATAATAGTTCAAAAGATAGGTCTCTCCGTATGCTCTCAAAACATTTCCCAAAGTATAACTATAGCCAAGTTACTGGAACTAAAGTGGGGGTACCTCAAAACCTGAGTGCCTGATTTTGCCACATAAATATCTCCAGATTGCCAAGTGCTAAAGAGCTAATTAGCACCAGCGGCTAGAGGAAGCCCTACTCTATGCAATGACTTGTTTCTAAAACTTAAGTACGTGGTCAAACATGCACGGTTGGGGAATGAGGAGGTGTCCTTGGAGCTAATACCAGCCAAACGCTAATATGAGATGCCAAAGCGGACACTTCTGAGTTAAAATATCCAGAAAAAATGCAAATTGTCGTACTCAGCAATTCCTTCCATGCATCCTACTCTTGGGAATATATTTGAGATCATGAGAAAGGAATGTTTTCCTCTTCAAAACACACACGTACACATAAGGTCATAACAAGTGTGACATACAATCTTTGGCCTATAGGGTGGGTGGCTTTATCTCTCTCCTACTCAGCTTGGCCCAGTCAATCGACTTGAAAAAGACGTGGGTCTTAAAGTCCTGCTTCCTTATCTTGGGGTGGCAACCCAGTCGGCGAGAGGGGTGCTTTGTCAGGAACTGAATTCAATATGTGGTGGGGGAGGGGAGGAAAGGAGGGAGAGAGAGGTTTTCAATCAATATCAGTTTCCTGAAACAGGCAATAGTCATAAAATAGGTAAAGGGTCTCAACATATATTTAATGAGTAAGTGCAGGGATAATCAAACATCAACATGGAGCAGCAAAGAAAAAAAACTTTTTACCACAAACACTGGGATCTTTTGCCTCCTCTCTGAATTTTTCCCTCCCTACTGTTGTTCTAGTAGAGCAGAGTAGTTGGCATGTGCTACTCAATCAGGGGAGTAGATGGCACATGCTACTCAATCAGGGTTTCGTGCAGGAATTTTTTTAAAGAAGTGCGTTGGGTTGGGTTGGGTGGTGGTATTTGTTAGGGGGGAGGGGGGGGGGCATATTAATCCCCTCCCTCCCTTCCTGCATTAAAGCTGACACTAGTAAAGAAACATAATTGTGTTTATTCTGTGCTGCAACTGCACGCGTGAGACTCAGTTGATGTGTGCGGGTAACAACGGAGTGCACAGAATCATCATGAAAAAGAGATAAACTGGTCATTTGTGTTAAGCTAATATATTGTGCATGCAACATGCAGGCACACAGAACATGCAAGACTGTGGCGGGATCTGAAGCAAAAAGAAAGAGACCAATTGCACAGAAACAGAACACAATAATTACTAACAAATACAACTAAACTTTCAAGTCATGTATACACTCTCAATCAACTCTCAGTTGGCATAGCAGATACACAACTTCCTCGATAAGAGAATGAGGAAATTCAATTTGCCTATCAAGAAAGTCGTAAGTCATATACACTTTTTGGTATCTACTAATGCTTAGGCTCTGCTTTCCGGCTCCAACATCATATATTTTACTTGGGATGGATTTTAAAACTGATTCAAGTTCCATTCTATAGGTAATTTTGTTCTTAGAAACTCTATACCAATATCTCAAATTTGATTGACTCATTTTCTCAGATTTTACCACACAAATAATTTGCATACTAAAACTGGGATTTTATGCCATCTGGTAATGATCATCAAACAGCAATACCTTGAGCATGATTTCAAGCTGGCGAACATACCCCTGTAAGATTTTCTTGGCAAGCTCACCAAGTCCTCTGGGGTAGTGCACAGGCTTCTCCATGATGTTGTGAAATAGTCATCGTCGTCAAATGGAGGCTGGAGAGAGGAAGGGTAGAGAGAGAGAGAGAGAAAATTAAATCCTATTGCGCTTAGAGCTTAGTCAACAAGAAAATTGGTACTTAACACCAAGCAGGGGTTTAAAAGGGGTGACGAAACCAATTTAGTAGTAAAGTACTAAAAAAACCTTGTGGTTACTACTTTATAGCTCCATTAATTCTGCACACTTCATGGTATGGACTTGATATAATTATAGCTAAAAAGATAGGGCGCTCTCTGTCTGCTCTCTTTTGATACTAAAACATTTTTCGTTGGTATAACTACAAGTTACTGGAGCTAAAGTGGGGGTTCCTCAAAATTGAGTGCCTAATCTCCAGATTGCCAAGTGCTAGAGAGCCGCCAGTGGCTAGAGGAAGCCCTCCTCTATTCAATGAGTGTTTTCATTAGGCGCTAAAACGTAAGTATGTGGTCCAGTGCGTGGGTGGAAAATGAATTTTATGGCATTTTAACAAAATTCATTTTACCGCACAACCACATACTTACATTTTAGCACCTAATGAAAACACGAGTAGGGCTTAGCCAATGGTGCTATCAACTCTCTAGCACTTGGCAATCTGGAGATATTTATGCGGCAAAATCAGGCATTCAGGTTTTGAGGTTCCCTCCACTTTATCTCCAGCAACTTGGCTGTAGTTATACTTATGGGAAATATTTTAGCATCAAAAAAGAGCATACAGAGAGACCTATCTTTTGAGCTATATATCAAATCCATACCATGAAGTTTACAGAATCTACAGAGCTATAAATTGGTAACAAAAAGTAAAAATAATATTATTTTAAATGCAACTGTCCCCCCTTTTAAGTACGTGGTCAAGCGCGCAGTTGGGAAATGGAATTTTAACGAAATTAATGAAAGCAGCCGTTGCATAGAGTAGGGCTTTCTCTAGCCACTGGTGCTAATTTCAGCTCTAGAGCACTTGGCAATCTGAAGATATTGTGGGAAAATCAGGCACTCAGGCACCTAACTCCAACGAGTCGACAGCTCCATCGACAGCTCCGTCATAGAGTTGGTGGCTAATGATCTACGCAGCAAAGTTACAATGTAATCAGGAGTGCCGCTAGGTGAAATGTAATCAGGAGTGCAGTCTTCTCGTTTCCGTCATTTATTCTCTCCTTGAAAAGGCAATTTTGATGTGTCCATCGGAGTCCAACATAAAATTATCCAGTTTGAGGTCATGGTAGAATATGATGCCATATTTGTGGAGATACAGGGGTCTGAGGATGATCTCAGCGACGTAAAATCTAGGAGGAAGGTGGCACGAAACAGGGGGACAGTAGAGAAAATATGTGGGTTTGGAAGGTAGCTAATGTGAAGCAGAGTGCAGTTAGGGAGGTGTGTAAAAATGGTCAACTACTTTTATCTCGACACAATTTCAAGGCTGGTTCACAATACAATGCAAAGAACAAATGTCGCGTCGCATCGCGTGAATCGTGCGAATCCATGCGCGTTCTAAAAGTGAATGGATTCGGATGATGGTGTACCAATGTTTATACTACAAATTGCATGCAGTAACCCTTTAATTATGTCACCAATATAATTATTTTGGCTACTGCAGAATTTTTTGCTTTTTGTTGTAATTGTTTAGCTCTCCTTCCCCAAGTGATGTCTCACTCAGACCAGCAAGTGAGCCTCCATCTACGTCACAAAGTAGAACGTCATCATGTACACCACAGCCACCAGCAAAGAGGAGGAGGGGCGGCAGCAGAGGCAATGCAATATTCCTTAGGGAGATGGCAAGGCTGGAGGATAGACATACTGAGAGGGAAGAGAGAAGAGGAGACCTACGAGTTTGGATGAAGATGTTGTTTTTGGACAACAAATAGCTGCAATAATGAAATGCTTTGCTACTACACAAAAATCTAATGCACGCATTCGAGTATTACAACTTTTACATGACATAGAATTGCCACATTCTCAAGATTTTTCTCACCCCTATTCATTTCCAGTAAAAAAAATTCTAATCTGTAATGAAACGGCTATTAAATTTTCCTTGTAATTACAAAAATATTCGCATTGATTAATTCCAAGTTCGGCGAACATGATTGCACTGCCAGCTGGCTTGACTGTTGAATTAATCTCTGTATTTATCACGGGTATCAGCAGCAAACCTTGAGTGTCTAATCTATAATTTGATTACATTACATTAACATTACAGTACTTACCTATTGTCATCGACTTGACCAAGAGATGTCAAGTCCTTACATGGGTCCTCATCAGTTCGCCAATTTTCACTAATTTGGTTCCCCGTACCGTCCTCTCCATCCACAAATCCTGGTGGACTGTAAGCAGTTGACTTCGTTGTCCTCAGGTAGTTATGTAGTGCTACTGCTGCCTTTGTGTATATCACTACTTTATCAGGATATCCAATAATAGGCCTGCGAAATACTTGCCATCTAAAATGAAGCACACTGAAATTGATAAAAGCAAAAAATAATACCTAGCAGCCAGTATTCCAAATGAGTTTTCAATGATTCGCCGGGGCCTGCTCAATGTGTAATTGAAGACATTCTCAGATACCTGAGGTGAGATTCTGGATCTGAGAGGTGCATCTCGTGAAGGAGGTTGTGGCACTCCACTTGCTGCCTTCTCTTTCTGAAAATAGGGCAAACCCACACACTCTTTCTTTTTGCCCGCCTTCTCTTCATTCTCCTCCTCCATAGTGCAAGTAACAAAAGCTCCTTGTAGTCATCATCGTTCTCAGAGCTATCATCGAAGTTGGACTCCCAATCTTTGTTCACACCGCATGCTTGGAAAACATGCAATGTGGTAGAAGGCTACTTTTGAGAATGCTTGAGGATGCGACGCAGCAGAAAAAAGGAATTGTGAACCAGCCTTAATTAAGTTTCTGCAATGTTTTTATGAAAGTATTTTAATAATAAAATGCACCCAAAATCCAACTTCTACACCTTCTGTTAAACCCCCCACCGCCCTCCTCCCAATCCAGCAGGTCAGATGATCTAGCTTGTGGCACCTATTTCACATGAACACAGCTCCTGTTCACGCTAAGCCTGTCAACCAATACCAGCTCCTTCTTCTTCAAGACAGGCTCTATACCACCTCTGAGCTGTGGAAAACCAGATGGCAGGTGGTGAATTCCATGCAGCACAGGATACATGTGGTCTAGGAATGAGTTCTCATTAGGGTAAGCCTTGCTATTATTATTCACATCTTCAACTAGAATTTGCAAAATAACACGTGTTTTTCTTGGCCCCTTTGGTCCCACCTCCAGAGTCCTTAGCTATAGATCAAGAGAGCACACGTGCAAGTGAGAAAAGAGGCAGGTCAACCTACAAACCTGCATAGCTACAGGTAAGAGCAGAAGACTCCAGTATCACTATTGTGCAGCTCATTCCCTTCCTACTGGCTAGCTAGTCCATATACATAAAGCATGCATGTCTGGCTCTACACACTCTACACTTAAAAACTACAAGGAATAGATCTCGTGGTGATTTTTGGGGTTTTTTAAATTTTCTTCGGCTCCAAGCTCCTGGAAGCCATTAGTGGCCATTTTGTTTTAGGATATACTGAGCGTGTTGTTTTTGTTTTTACTTTCCAGACAATAACTCACAAATTACGCAACATGGCGGCATTAGCAACAAACTATACCAACTACATTAGAGCTCGCATAATGCTAGCAGTTTGCTAGTGAGTGTGTCTGCCTCTAGCCCCACTCTATTAGAAAAGCACCTTAGTTATACTTGCAACAGTTGCTATTCTATGACTTGAGAAATGTATCAGTTTTGATCAACAAAAAGGAGATGTTTCCTCCTGCATCTTTTGGTGCGGCTGCCTCTGCTAGTACATGTATATATAAATAAGAGATATGTTCCCTCCTGCATCTTTTGGTGCAGCTGCCTCTGCTCATATATATAAATGAGAGAGATGTTCCCTCCTGCACCTTTTGGTGTGGCTGCCTCCGCTAGTATATAGATATGTTTCCCCCTGCATCTTTTGGTGCATCTGCCTCTGCTAGTATATATAAATAAGAGAGATGTTCCTTCCGCATCTTTTGGTGTGGCTGCCTCTGCTAGTATATATAAATGAGTGAGCTGTTCCCTCCTGCATCTTTTGGTGCAGCTACCTCTGCTAGTATATATAATCCCACCTGCATCTTTTGGTGGGCTACCTCTGCCAGTATTCTATAAATGAGAGAGATGTTTCCTCCTGCATCTTTTGGTGCGGCTGCCTCTGCTAGTCTCTTATAAATATTTCTGGAAGCCTTCCCCACTCAAGTTCCTCACCTGCTTTGGTGCTCTCGAAATCAGCTGAGCTCCAGGAAATGGAACATGAGATCACCACCATCCATCACAAAGAAGACATGTTCCTTGGTCCGGAAGCAGGAGTGAATGTTGGTGAGGAACAGTGACTTGTCCTGCATGGACAACAATTTGCACTCGTTCAGAGTTCCCTCCACATCATCCTCTTTGACAACCAGTCCTTCTTCATGGCCTTGATGGCATAGACTTCTTTGGTAGCTTTCTGCTCGGCTAGGAATATCTGTGAAGTTATGGAGAGTTAAGGTGGGAAAGAGAAATGCAAAGTTTTAGGTTGTTGATGAGTACCAGGGCTGTTATCCGTATTGCGGGAAATTCTTTAGTTATGGGCAACCCCCATTGCCCCAAGGTGGGCAGATTCTCACAATCATCCACTTAGTGAGTATGAATATCAGGGGGTAAGCAGCTCTCTGTTCCTGTATTGGTTTGATCCCCGTTTTAAACTGCCAGATGCCAAACACACACACATATCCAACTAAATTAAGCTCATATCTCGACTAAAACTCATTGTGGCAGCTTCTTAGCACCCACAACAATGGTTCCATCTGATTTCAGTTCTGAAAAAAATACCAGTGTGCCTTGATCCTTTGCTAAGGTAGTAAACTGGCAAGAAAGAAAGAAAAAGGTTAAAAAATAAAAATAAAATAAGGGGGAAGGTGCACTATAATAGTAAGAAATTTGTCTTCAAGGATCTGCCAACACTTTTGTTCAGTCCCCATAACTTGAGCACTATACCTCCCCAATTATATACCAGAAGAGATCATGTGACTTGCAATGACTAATTTCTTTAAAAAATAATTAAAAAATAACACAATGAAGTGGATAAAAGTTATATAACACTTCTCAAATGGCAGCACATTTCAACTGGTAAGGTTTCATACAACTGTGCGTTAACTAGAACATTATGATTGTTAATTAACTAGTGTACACGGAAGTGTCACGAAGGAATATCCAAATCACGATGGAAACGAGGCAGGAAAGTCTGGTCGCTACAGTGCTCCCCCCCAGTGATCTTCCACGATGGAACAAAGGCGAGCTGGAGGATGAATAGTCCGGCCAGCTTTGGTGACATAACCAGAAGCAGGTAGCCTAGGTGATGGTGTGGAGGGCACGAAAGGAGGTGCAGTCGGAGAGAGACGGTGCCGAGGTGGAGCTGATGTAGCCAGAGGAGATTGGGACCGTGGTGTGGGTGACGGAGGCAGAGATGGTGACTCTATGAAGGCTGCTTTCAGACGATCAATGGATATGTTATCTGTACGTGAGCCAAGATCCACCTTGAAGAATTTGTCAGACCTGTGGAGTACACGGAATGGTCCATCATAAGGTCGCTGAAGTGGGGAGCGATGGGCATCATGCCGCACGAAAACATGTGTGGCAGACTGTAGATCACAGGGCACATGGAAGGCACGTTGACCGTGGGTAATGACTGGTGAAGGTCTCAGCTGTGCCATGTGCTGCCGTAGTTGGTCAGCAAAGGTTCCTGGTGATGTCATCTGTGGTGCCTGATGAATGAAGTCTCCAGGTAGATGAAGAGTAGTGCCATAGACCAGTTCAGCAGCTGAAGTACCAAGATCTTCCTTGAGGGCAGTACGCATGCCCAAGAGGACGATGGGGAGTTGAGTGCACCAAGCTGCAGTGGTGAGCCTTGCTTTGAGGCTTGCCTTAAGTTGGCGATGCATTCGCTCAACCATACCGTTAGCTTGTGATGGTACGATGTGGTTTGAGTAGGCTTAATGCCGAACAAGTGGAGGACATCCCGCCACAGTTCTGAGATGAACTGGCGTCCACGGTCAGAGGTGACAGAAGCCGGCACACCAAAGCGAGCAATCCACCCTGAAAGGGCACATGTTTGAGCAGTGCAGTCAGCCATTGGGATTGCTTCTGGCCAGCGAGTGAATCGGTCAATGACTGTAAACAGATAGGTGTAGCCTCTTGAAGGTGGGAGAGGTCCCACAATGTCAACGTGAAGGTGCTCGAATCTGGAACTTGGCACAGGGAAACTCTGCAGGGGACTAGCCACATGTCGTGAGATTTTAGACTGCTGACAGCTAAGGCATGACTTAGCCCATGAGGTGATATCCTTTTTGAACCCAGGCCATACGTACCGAGCTGCGATTAATCTCTTTGTGGGTCGGGAACCTGGGTGTGAAAGAGAATGCAGGATGTCGAAAACTCTGCGACGGAGGGAGATGGGCACAACTGGACGAGGGAAACCCAGTGACATATCACAGAGGATCGAATGATGAGATCCCGGAGGTGTGATGTCTACTAGCTTCAGAGATGTGGTAGCAGTGCGTAGAGCTTGGGTCTCCTGGTCGGCAGTCTGATGAGCGGCAAGTTCAGTATAGTCCAATGTAGGAGTAACTGCTGAGAAGCTGTGAATGCGGGACAGGGCGTCAGCGACAACATTGTCCTTCCCATCGACATGACGGATATCACTGGTGAATTCTGATATGAAAGAGAGGTGACGAGTTTGTCTAGGTGTCCACTTGTCGGAGTTGGCACTTGAGAGGGCGAATGTCAGTGGTTTGTGGTCAGTGAAGATGGTGAAGGCTCGACCCTCCACAAAGTGTCGGAAGTGGCGAATAGCCAGGTAGATGGCAAGTAGTTCCCGGTCAAAGGCTGAGTACCTTGTCTCCGGATCGCGGAGTTTGCAGGAGAAGAAGGAGATTGGTGTCCATTGGCCATTAAGTTGCTGTTCCAGGACTGCACCAACAGAAACATTTGAGGCATCAACACTGATGGACGTTAGTGCTGAAGGATCAGGATATGCCAACAGGGTAAGTGTTTGTAGTGCCTGCTTACTTTTGATGAAAGCAGCCTGACATGCAGGTGTCCAGATCCAGGGAGTAATCTTCCCTTTGAGGAGCAGGTATAGCGGGTGGAGGACTTCCGCACAGTGAGGATAAAAGCGGCGGTAAAAGTTAATAAGTCCCAGGTATTCTTGCAAGGAAGTCTTGTTTTCTGGAACAGGAAAATTGCGTATAGATTCCACACGATCTTTCAGAGGGGCAATGCCTGCGGAGCTAACGCAGTGGCCGAGGAAGTCGAGAGTGGAGACACCAAATTGGCACTTGTCAGGGTTGATGACCAGCCCATACTGAGACAAATGTGTGAAGAGAGTCTGCAGGTGCTGGTCATGCTCTTCAGGTGTGTGGCTGGCTACCAGGATATCATCCATGTAAACAAAGACAAAGGAGAGCTCCCGGCAGACCTGATCCATAAAATGCTAGAAAGTCTGTGCTGCATTCCTGAGTGTAAGGCATCATGAGATATTCATAGAGACCAAATGGTGTTATAATGGCAGTCTTTGGGATGTCCTCTTGGTGCACAGGAATCTGATTAAAAGCTCGGACAAGGTCTACCTTGGAGAAGATTGTGGCTCCACGCAGTGACGCTCCGAAGTCTTGGATGTGAGGGATGGGATATCGGTCAGGTGTGATGTCATTGAGGGCACGATAATCACTGCAGGGACGCCATGCTCCTGACTTCTTGGGCACCATATGCAGTGGTGAAACCCAGGCACTGGAGGAAGGTTGGATGATACGAAGCTGAAGGAGATTGTTGAACTCCTTCTTAGCAGCAGCCAGGTTTGCAGGGGAAAGTCGACGAGCCTTTGCGAAGGTTGGTCTGCCAGCAGTAACAATGCAGTGCTGGACACCATGTTTTGGGGGAAGTCTCGGAGAATGTAATACCGATTGTGTGCTGTAGAAAAATAGTTGAGGTGGAGTGCTTCAAGGTCAGAAAGGTAAGCAGGAATGCTGCTGCAGAGTCATATAATCGGTGGTGCTTGAGGTCAATGAGCAAACCATGCTCACGGGAAAAGTCTGCACCAATAATTGGTTGGCTGACATCGGCCAGGATGAAAGTCCAGTTAAAGTTCTTCCTGAGGCCAAAGTGCAGAGATAAGGTGTGTTTGCCGAAGGTGGGGATGGCAGAACCATTCGCAGCCCTGAGAGGGAGTCCCTTCTTGAGTGTCTGACGGTCAATACATGTTGCAGGAAGCACGCTGACTTCGGCACCAGAATCTACCAAGTAGCATTGGCCATAAGTGCAGTCAGTAACAAACAGAAGGCGACTGTTATTTCCCGATCCACTGGTCGCCATCAGTGGGCGGGGAAAGCGTTTCCCGACATAGAGCAAGGTTTTTTGCATTTGGTGGCATCCTTGCCAAATCGGGCATGGTACCAACAGAGTGTGGCGGCTGAAAAATTACCAGTTTTCTGCTGCAAGGAGAATCGACGTGTAAGGTCTTCCAGCTCAGAGCGGAGAGAGGCAATAGTGTCAACATTGGCAGTGACAGGTGCGATGGTGCTGAAGGACCCAGGTAGAGGCTTCTGGGGTGACTGCAACGAGGCTGTCAGCAAGGGAAGCGAGCTGCTCTGTACTTTTGTTGGGGTGCGATTTCAAGACGAGCTGGACTGCCACTGGAAGACGAGTGAGGAAAATTTCTTGAAGGATTGGGTCGTTATTGCAGGTTTTGTCCGCTAGCTGTTCGATTCGTCGAAGTAGCTGTGAGGGTTTCTGGTCGCCCAGTGGCTCCAGAGAGAGCAGTTTTTGCATCCTCTGGGACTCAGTGAGGGATGTGCGTGAGACGAGGCGCTCTTTCAAGGTGTCAAAAGGATCAACAGCGGAACAGTGACAATTAACATCACGTAACTCACGGGCAATCTCAGGTGCTAGGGAACCAACGATATAGTGGTCCTTTGTTAGCTGTTGAGTTATGCCCTTGGTAGCAAACTGTGCCTCCACCTGGTGAAACCAAAGAGCTGGGTCTTTCTGCCAAAATGGAGGCAGTTTAAGGGAGACAGGAGACAGTATGGACAGCTGTGCGAGGCTCTCTAGAGCCATGTAAACTTGCTTGGAAGGCTACACAGGCAGCGTCGGGGTCACCAATGAAGTGGATAAAAGTTATATAACACTTCTCAAATGGCAGCACATTTCAACTGGTAAGGTTTCATACAACTGTGCGTTAACTAGAACATTATGATTGTTTGTACACGGAAGTGTCACGAAGGAATGTCCAAATCACGACGGAAACGAGACAGGAAAGTCTGGTCGCTACAACAATAACTGAACATGCTCATGTATAATTATTCTAATTATTATAACCTGTACTCGTTTGCATTCTCACTATTGGGAAAAGATGGTAAAGGGTCACCTGGATTACGCCAAGTCCTAGCTGATCCTCTACCCAAATACCATTTTGGTTAGTAAAGTTCATGGTTTACCAAGTCCTAGAAGAAAGGCTGTCGCTATATTGCTACAATCGTGGATACCATTGTAGTATCTATGAATACAGTGACAATAGCAACAGGTGCTGATCACATAGTGTTCAGTATTTAAAAGTGCTGGAGTCCCAGAAGGCAGTTGTACAGTGGTGTAATTCTTCATCACTCAACTATAATACATACAAGCAATAACAAACAAACAACAACAACAAATGCTTTAAAACGTGAACACAAATATTCCTGATGAAGGTTAGAGCATCGGCAGAAACGTCGAGAGAGCAAGTTTAATTATCGAGAAAGTTGTAGAAATACTTTTATCAAATTGTTAAAATAAACAAATAAATAAAACACATGAAGACCACCACAGTTAGATGACCCTTTACCATTTAAACTCATAACACTACTATTACACTGACTGCCAGTTGTGGTCCACATGGGCAGACCCTTGCTTCCTTTACTGCTTCTTCCAAAAAGCACTTTTGTCTTGCATAACTTGGTATGGTTATACTAAACCCATACCCACAATTCTAGTGCCAATAGAAGCGCACAGATGGAGCTCTGGTCCTACTATGATGCATACATAGCTAGGGAGCTCCAAACAAATGCCATATCCCTTCTCTATATTATCTAATGAAAACTGTTGTCACTGATTATTTCAGTCCTATCTATCTGTGCATCACTATTGGAAGGGAGGTCACAATTGGAAGGACAGTTACTATTAGACAAGTTTATTGGAAGGGAGGATACATTTGGAAGAATGGTTACTATTACACAAGTTCTGGCTGTGGAGGTCTATGATATATGATATAAATGACTGCGGCTACTGACTTCAGCCGCTGACTTCAATGGTCTTTTTCTGTACAGACACCCATGCCACTGGGAAACACTCGGAATTTGGCTGGATTTGAAAATGGAGGCATTCCTGGGTGGATTACTTTGCTGTAAGTTTTGCTACAGACTTGGCTAGACAAAAAATTTGTGTGCTTGCTTCAATGGAGCAGATTCGACCAAAATGTTGCATGTTGTATTTGCATTCTAATAATTGAATAAGTTAACGTACATATAGCTCTACTCTGGTGGCTAGCCATACTATTCTAGCTATAAATATGACGTGGTTACCGGCACAGTTACTATTGGAGAAGCTATTGAGACTGAGCCATGTCAGGGCAGTTAAAACTGGAGGGAGGCCAATTAGAACTGGAGGGACAGTTACAACTGGAGGGACAGTTACAACTGGAGGGGTGGTTAAAACTGGAGGGCAGTTACTGGAGGGGCAGTTACAACTGGAAGGCAGTTAGAACTGGATCGGCAGTTACAACTGGAAGGCAGTTACAACTGGAGGGTAGTTACAACTGGAGGGGTAGTTACAACTGGAGGGACAGTTACAACTGGAGGGGTGGTTAAAACTGGAGGGCAGTCTGGAAGGCAATTACAACTGGAAGGCAGTTACAACTGGAGGGGCAGTTACAACTGGAACAGTTAGGAATGGGTGTGAGCTAATTGGGTCCGTGCCCAGTGTATAGAAATTTAGCTTGGAACTGAATGCATGCCCATAACTTCACAGGAAAGATGGTTAACCCGGTTAAAAAAATTAATAAATTTCAGGAATATCTCTTCCAACTCGCTAATACAATAAGCTGCAATCTGGTATGGAAGAGACCATCCATGATGGCAGGTTCGATCATCAGCAAACTTTGGGGGCTTGCTCTACCCTTTGAAATGGTATGCACCTGAATCTGTGCATTAATTGGAGCACTCACTAATTTCTAACACATGGCAAGCATCCACTCTATACTTTTTAGGGGCCTGATTTTGTAGACATATGTTTGGGCCCATGGGCGCATGTTACGAAGACTAGAGTGTTACCACAAGGCAAATGAAAATATGTATGTACTACCCTAGTTTCAGATTTTTTCATTGTTAAATCATTTTTGTGAGTGGATTCAACCAGGGGGAAAAGTCTCACGAAATAATTATGAGAATGAGCTTGCTACTAGTAACTCAGAACTCTGTGCTAGGCAGTGTGGATCATTAAGTGAACCAACCAGATCCACGTGATTAAAAATAACTCGCGAATCACCAGCACAACGTTATTACACAACTATGTGTGCCACACACTGCGACTGCAATGTAATTACGTCCACTTTGTGCGTGTATACCACTCCTACAGCTGAGGCATCACTTTTTCATTTGGGATGATTGGGTATCCTTCTTGGAGAAAGGAGCTATTTAGGGTGTAATTGTTGCATTGAGGGTGATGGGGGGGGGGGGGGTGTTAGTACTCCTGCTGGTGGAGCTACCACCCTCTGGGTATCCTTCAACTTCTCAGGGAGAAACGATTTAATGCTGAGTATCGTTGGGTAACAGACTTATTGATTTATTAAAGTTCTCTTTTAATAGCGTTCCATGATACCAAGATCATATTTGGCCTTATCAAAATTAAATCATAGATACTTGGTTCATCATTGCTGCTAAGAATAAAGTACTCAGGGCATGATGGATAATTGTACATATATAGATTGGTGAGCATCTGTTCAACATCTGTGATTGGTTCTTGTAACACGATGGGTGGTGTGAATCATGGTGTAGTGAGTGGTAGGTGTGTATTACAGGTGGTAAAGGTTGGAATTGGACTAGCAGAGAAGAAAAAAACTGAGGAAAGTCAGGAAAAAGGTAGCCCTGGCACTTCATTTTCGGGGTGCATTTATGAATTATGTATTGTGCTTTCATAAATAGTTCTTGTCCCTCTTGTCTTCGGTTTCTTGTTTTGGCTTGGATCTGCCTTGGAGAACAAGAGGAACATGCAGCATTATTAGTATGAATTGTGCCCTGAAACTAGGCTCTCTCCTCTTGTCTTATTATTGTAGGAGGTATTGATATATTGGTGTTCCCGTTTATAATCAGCAGAGGACACTAATTGCTAATTATTTCTCCTTTTACTAGAGCCGGGACATTTGTTAATGGTTACAGGAGTGGTAGTCTGTGTATTGGAACCCATTGGTGGACTTGGAGTGTTGGTTTTATGTCTAGTGTTCATGTAATTCCAAAACTGAAGATGGCTGTATCTAGAAAGTGTACCGAATTTCCTTGGTGGTCAAATGTAAAGAGTTGGTGCTGATTGATAATTCAACTCTTGTAGTCGTGTCGCATCTCTCATCCAAATGTCAATATTCTTCTAGAGGAGGAATGTTTGGTTTTCAGTGAAACTCCTCTATTGGTGCCATAAAATGTGTTGGCAAAGGTGGGTGGTGTGAATTTTGTTCCCTTGGCTGTTCCGCATACTTGTTTGTGTATTTATCTCACAAAGATGAACATATAGTGTTCAAGGATTATTCACATGCTCTTCTATCATTTTTCTAGATAGGTATGCAGAGTGTGGATTCTGGAGGTAATATTCTTGTGTTTATGAAGTCCTTGGATCTGGTATGATGCACAAGGTCTACTAGCACTAGGTGGGAGAATTGGGCTCAGGCTGGTTGAGTGGTATTGTGGTTTAGTGTCATGTAGAATCATGTGGGTGTATCTTTGGGAAGAAGTCATCTAGTGGTTATTGAGATGCCATTCCTCTGCAACATCAAACATCAATAGTTTGAATGTTGATTCCGGGGGTACTGTATATATTTCGTTCTGTTTTCTAGTGTTAAAAGTGCTCTTTTCTTTGCTCTTCTGTGGACATGTTAGGTTTGGGTTGTGTTATGGTGTTGTGCAGGCCAAGAGTCTTTCGGTTCTCTCTGTCAAGGGTCCTTGGTAGTTGCCTCTACTTTTATAGGCAAAGTGAGTGTGTTGTATACCATGTTGGGTATCTTCTAAAGTCTTATGCATGGTGGGCATAGTCGGCAGGGTTCTTAGTTCAGAGGTTTGTTGTGATGCAGAATTTTAATCCTTTATTTAGGTTTCTGCATGTGTGAGTGTTTTAGAATGTCATGTTCATAAAAAGGATTGCTCACATTTCTTGAGGGATCTGCCCTTCCTGATTTTATTTCTATTGTGGTGGCCATGTCTGTTGGCCCCACCCATACTGTAAAAAACAAGGGTTGTGATGGAGAATGGGAGGTGGGATTTGTTTTCTGGGGAGTGTATTTTTGTCCATGTTTCTGTGGGATGTGTCATTTGTGTTTTAGGGCATGGTTTCAGGGGTAAATCAGGTGCCATTAAACTCCCGGGCTAAAAGCCACGGTAAGTAGGACCGTGTGGGAGAGGGATGTGTCCCTTCCACGCAAAGCAGAGAATCCCAAATTGGTTATATTCTGTGTGGCTCATAGGAGGCCACAAATTACGTGTTTCCCACACGAGAACTGTAGCCACATTGATACATGCTGCTGATCTATATGCAAGTGTGATGTACACTCACACACACACACACACACCCCTGCATGTTGACTAGCAAAATACTGAATTATAATATGTATAATAAAAATGCACAGTAATTAATGTGGTTACAAATGCCTCGCAGATCATACCAAGCTTCCAAGATTTGTCGTGCTCACAACCACGTAATTGCACAACCACTCCATGTGCTCCTATGAATTTCTTTGCGCAGCAAGTTAGGCCTCGGAAGCAAATACCTCTCACCCGGTTATATATCAGCATGTCATAGTTGTGTAGTAAACATAGTAAGTCAGTGATGAGAGTAAATAGCTACAATAGGTATTGTAGTTGATACAGTGAATATATTAAGTGCTGTGGTTCATGTAGTGAATATAGTATATAAGTGCTGTAGTTCATGTAGTGAATATATTAAGTGTAATAGTTCATGTAGTGAATATATTAAGTGCTGTAGTTCATGTAGTGAATATATTAAGTGCTGTAGTTCATGTAGTGAATATATTTTGTGGCAGTAGTTCATGTAGTGAATATAATAAGTGTTGTAGTTCATGTAGTGAATATCTTAAGTGCTGTAGTTCATGTAGTGAATATATTAAGTTCTGTAGTTCATGTAGTGAATATATTAAGTGCTGTAGTTCATGTAGTGAATATATTAAGTGCTGTAGTTCATGTAGTGAATATATTAAGTGCTGTAGTTCATGTAGTGAATATATTAATTGGTGTAGTTCATGTGAATAATTATAGTAAGTGCTGTAGTTCATGTAGTGAATATATTAAGTGCTGTAGTTCATGTAGTGAATATATTAAGTGCTGTAGTTCATGTGAATATATGAAGTGCTGTAGTTCATGTAGTGAACATCTTAAGTGCTGTAGTTCATGTAGTGAATATATTAAGTGCTGTAGTTCATGTAGTGAACATCTTAAGTGCTGTAGTTCATGTAGTGAATATATTAAGTGCTGTAGTTCAAGTAGTGAATATATTAAGTGCTGTAGTTCAAGTAGTGAATATATTAAGTGCTCTAGTTCATGTAGTGAATATATTAAGTGCTGTAGTTCAAGTAGTGAATATATTAAGTGCTGTAGTTCATGTAGTGAATATATTAAGTGCTGTAGTTCATGCAGTGAATATATTAAGTGCTGTAGTTCATGTAGTGAATATATTAAGTGCTGTAGTTCATGTAGTGAATATATTAAATGCTGTAGTTCATGCAGTGAATATATTAAGTGCTGTAGTTCATGTAGTGAATATAGTAAGTGCTGTAGTTCATGTAGTGAATATATTAAGTGCTGTAGTTCATGCAGTGAATATATTAAGTGCTGTAGTTCATGTAGTGAATATATTAAGTGCTCTAGTTCATGTAGTGAATATATTAAGTGCTGTAGTTCAAGTAGTGAATATATTAAGTGCTGTAGTTCATGTAGTGAATATATTAAGTGCTGTAGTTCATGTGAATATATTAAGTGCTGTAATTCATGTAGTGAATATATTAGGTGCTGTAGTTCACGTAGTGAATATATTAAGTGCTCTAGTTCACGTAGTGAATATATTAAGTGCTGTAGTTCACGTAGTGAATATATTAAGTGCTGTAGTTCACGTAGTGAATATATTAAGTGCTGTAGTTCATGTAGTGAATATATTAAGTGCTGTAGTTCATGAATATATTAAGTGCTGTAGTTCATGTAGTGAATATATTAAGTGCTGTAGTTCATGTAGTGAATATATTAGGTGCTGTAGTTCATGTAGTGAATATATTAAGTGCTGTAGTTTAAATTAAGTCAATAATGTGGATATAGTTAATTATAATGCAGCAAATCCCATGTGACCAAACAGCCACATTGAGTCATGTAGGAACAGGGTGAACCGTACCATGAATCTACATGGGATATAGGAGGGCTAGATCTTGGCACAGACTCCGAAAGGCAGTGGAAGCCAAACTTGCATGATGCTCACACTACATGAACTCATCTAGGCATGAGCTCAGCATTTCTAATGTACCCCATTAATTTAGTTTTTACCCCCTCTGATAGAATGCTTCAGTTTTATACTGCACAGCAGATGGAATTTGTTGTATTCCATTGCATGCAGCCCATTGCACTATAGTGCCAGGGCGTAGATGTTGGCTTACGATTGGCAGGAGTGTACAGCATCTTGGGATGCCTTCTTCATATTCTTATTATAATTAAAAAAATTATCCCTTAGTGGCGAAATAAAGATTCATCAATGTGCACCACAACTGGGTCCACCTGTAGTGGCGGGGAGTCATGGTGGAGAAGCCTTCAACTACATATGTCCGCTAATGTTACTAATAATATTATGTGCTTCTTTGGCTGTGATAATGAGCCACTGTTGGAGGGAGAGACGTAATTTTTCAACAACAAAAAATCCCTCTCTAATCAAGGACACCTTCTGGCATGTTGGTATTGATCAATGCCATGTATGTCACTTGGCTTCCATATCCATGAAACTCATTTCAGAATCAGATACATCATGTGGTAATAATAGGTAATATAATAATAGTACAAGATTCAACAATGTTCAGATACATCTCAGACTACACATATTTGGCTTCAATCAGGTAAATGTACACATGGATGAGTGATTAGCTAATATATATAATAATACGATTCACTTACGCAGACACTAAGATGTTCAGATACTTCTCTGACTTAACAGGTCGTTAATGTGTAATGACGTTGTGGATGTAACCTCCCTAAGCTGTACATAACCGACAATTACACCTTTTTAGTATCAAAACTGCACCCAGAGAGATCTACTTTTTGAGCTATATATATGTATATGGTTCGATATGAAGCATCAAGGATATGACCACGATGTTTATCGCTGTATTTTACAATTTAGTCGCTTTCATATTATTAAACTCATTTAAATAAATCCCTTCCATATTCACTAGTGCTTGCATAGATTTAGCAATCACAGTTGTTAAGCCACTCAAGACTTGATGCTGGAAAGTAGCAGGGGTGATTTCACTTCACATTACAACCAGCAGTTTCAAAAGATCTACAGAAAAACTAAGGTATACCATGAGCAGGGTTGTTTACTACTCTGCTGTATGATACTTCTTATTAACAAGAAAGAACCTGCTAGATTTAAAAGAATATATAATTGGATTTGAGGTTGGAATCATGCTGGAGAACAAAATATGATAATACACTATGTCGGCATATTGTTACAAGATGTTAATAAAGTCATCCTTTTTCACAGAGTGAAGTTGGAGGAAGAAGCTGGCTCTTGCTGCTGCTGTCCTTGAACTTCCATGCTTTTCCTGATGTCCAGGATCCTTTGGCGGATATGGGACCGTTTCAAGGTCAGGTCACCATCAGTTTGTTCCTCTGAAGCCAATTTGTTGAGCACACCATCCAGCTTTCCCACAATGTGAGTGACATTAGCTCCTTCCTGTTATATAGAAGGGGAAACAATGAGGATTTCAAGAGAGAGGAATATACCTGCCCACCTTTCCCCCCCTCCCCCTGTCCCCTTGATGACGTATGTGATCATTCTAGAAGTAGAGTGACCTGAGACTCATAAAGGTTGCACTCGCAATAGTAGTGCAATAGCTTGCACTATAGAGCAGAGACAAGCCTCACCAAGATGAGCTGTTTCTTGATGAGCTTGAAGCGCACCTTCCGGGCCCTGAGAGTCACAGACAGTCCATAGATCACTAACCTGGGAGAGAAGTAACACCATATACAATTATGCTGTTGTTAATATAATTACAATACTTAGAGCACACATCGAAAAAGTATATAGCTACTACTGTAAATCCAGTAGTGGTAATTCTCTTAAATTCTAACATAATTACAGTACTTAGAGCAGACATCGAAAGTATGTTAGCAACTTCTGTAAATCCACTAGTGGTAATTCTTTTAAATTCTAATAATTTGTGTTATATTAATATTATTACATACTTAGAGCACACATTGAAAGTAGATTAGAACTATAATATAGCAGCTGTAAATCCAGTAATGGTAATTCTTTTATATTCTCATAATTTGTGTTGCAATTTTTTTCCTTACAGGTGACTCGCAGTATGTGTGTGTGGTGGGGGAAGGGAATCCTTTCAGCTGTTGCTACAGGATACGCAGACTTTTGAAAAGGGGGGTAGTGTATGTTGGATGTGGATCAGAGGGGGTGAGTACGGGAGGGGGATATGTCCCCTTCCGTGCAAAGAGCAGAAGCCAAACTAGACTCATATATATATATTTTTATATTAAATACACTCATCTTTAGAAATGACTATATGTATATACAAGAAATAATAAGCTGGCACATTCATTTCTACGCGGATGTTTTTATAAATAGAGCTAATACACAGTATCCATATCAATATCCACTTTGTAGTTGAAGTGTACACCACTACCAGGGGTGTATTTAGGGGGGGCTGGGGGGGCATTCGCCCCCCCTTGTATCATTCTCGCCCCCCCCCCTTGAAATTAGAGATATTTTTTTAAATAATGTCAAGAAAGGTGTAATACAAGAAAGGTGTAATAAGCTTATGATATCAGGTTCAAATGATAGGAATGTCAAACTGAGGTTCTTCTTGGTTTTCTCTGCCATACGTCCACAATCTCTTCAAGGTCGCTCTCAGAGAGTACTTCTGGTGCCTCTATAGCAATCCTCATAAGGTGAGAAAGGCTGCAGTCACTTAGAGAATTACGCAAACGAGTCTTGATCATCTTCATCTGTGAGAAGCTTCTCTCCACAGAAGCAGTAGAAACTGGAATCGATAAGCAGATGGAGGCAATCTTGTGCAAATTGGGAAACATGGCCTTGAGCATGTCGTTTGAAACAAGTTCTTTCAGCTGTGATGCAGTAGTATCCCGTGGTTGCTTGACTAACAGCTGGCGGAATGTTTTCCACTCTGTAAGTATTTCAGTGGAAATCATGGCTGTCTTCACTGTTTCTTCTCCATCCAATGTTTCTGCATCTCTATCTTCTCCGTAGTGAGCAATCAGTTTCTCAACAGACGTGTCTCCATAAGTGGGAAAAGATACTGAATCTGGTTTTGGAACTTTCCGTGGATCGAATATAGACAATGCTGATACAACAGCGTTGGATGAAGAAAATCGGCTTGTTATGTTGGCCTTTAAATCAGCAACAAAAGGCTTACCAACAACATTCTGGAACGAAAGTATTTTATCAGCATCAATAGACACCTTTGTAGATGACTTCAAGTCTTCAACGTTTTCAAGAAGCTCCAACACCCAGTTCGCTCCAGGCAAAACTGCATCATCCAAGGATTTAACAGTAGCATCAACAAGGAATGATATCAACGAGAGGTCAAGCTGCTCTGCCTGAAGTGCTTTGCTGAGCTTGGCTACTTGTGGTAGAGTGAAATCAAGCAAATATATAGCTGCAATCGTAGACAATTTGCAGAGGGCACCATGGATTCCAAGAGCTTCTGGCTCGTGGGACGTCTCGTAGATGTTCCCAATGGTGATTACAATTGCAGAATAACTTGCTTTGACAGCTTTGACACACCTTTCATGTGCCAGCCAGCGTGTGTCAGATGGCTTGATCACTTTCATTTCTGGAAGTTCAAGAACGTGCTGTACCTCCTTCAGACACTCTGCTCGCTTGGGGGAATTGCGAAAATGCTTCCAAAGAGTAGTCAATGTTCTGTAAACATGAGCAATTCCAGGAGTTTTATTGGCAGCTTGCACACAAGCCAACTGCAGTAAGTGACAGTGGCAGTGTATAAACAGAGCGTGAGGAGTATGTTTCTTGATACGTGCCTGAACCCCGGTCTTTCGTCCAGAAAAAGTTGCAGCTCCATCAAATCCCAATCCAACTATTCTTCCGACTTGTAGACCTTTCTTCTTTAAACAATCGATGAGATTAGAATAGATGGTCTCTGCATCAGCCTTCTTCAATGGAATAAGCTCCAGAAAGCACTCTACTGGTACACCATCTTCCTCCCAGCGGCAAAACACAGACAATTCTTCTACGTTGGTGACATCTGTGCACTCATCTGCCATGAGGCTGTACATAGGTGCCTTTTGAAGTCGCTTCAGAATCGACTCCTCCACCCATGTCCCCAATGATTCGATGAATTCAACCACAGCCACTCTTGATGTGTACACAGCATTTCTTGGTGCAGTTTCTAAGAATTGCTTCAAATGTTGGCTGCCACATCGAACCACCACGTCAACCAGCTTCTCAAATTTTGTCGAATGTGCAACTTGTTCTTTCGTAAGAAAATGAGTGAGTATGTTGGCTGCCACATCGAACCACCACGTCAACCAGCTTCTCAAATTTTGTCGAATGTGCAACTTGTTCTTTCGTAAGAAAATGAGTGAGTAGGATCAGGCACTTCACTGCAGCTCTGTTCTGAGCTCTTTTGCGAGCTAAAACATTCTGGAGTTGCTGTACAACTGTTCCACCTTTGGCTGCTCCTTTAGCTGCAAAAAGAGCTTGAGTTGCATGGATATGGAAGTCACTTCTCGCATGAGCTTTCATTTTTTCAACAGTTTTCTTCCAATTTCTGCAAGGTTGTGTGACCCACACTCCTCCAGTACGCTGCAGACCAGATTGCTTGCAAACCTTGCAAAAGGCACCATCGCTATCCTCGTCATAATAGAGCCAACTGAAATCTTTCTCCCAGCTCTTAGAGTATTTTCTCTTCGTGGATACAGAAGAGCGGTGTTTGTTTTGCTTGCTTTTCTTTGAAGGTGGAGGACTAAGGCTAGGACTAGATGCCTCGACATGCTCAGAGCTATCTGTTCTGCTATCTTCGCTATCGCTGCTATTAGCATGAGAAGAGGCTTGAGAAGTACTTGCAAAGTATGAACGAATATCCATATTAATATGAAGAGAAATCAGCTAGTAAGGTTTCTTTTATAGAGACTTTAAGACCATGACATAATGGACTGAGTTAAAAATACTGAGAGAGAGTGGGAAAGAAGGAGGGAACTGAAGAAGTGACAAACCTACAAAGGAGAACACGTGGTGGTGTGTGATGACTTTAAGACCATGACATAATGGACTGAGTTAAAAATACTGAGAGAGAGTGGGAAAGAAGGAGGGAACTGAAGAAGTGACAAACCTACAAAGGAGAACACGTGGTGGCGTGTGATGACATCATGTCTAAGATTAGACTTGAAGACCATGACATAATGGACTGAGTTAAAAATACTGAGAGAGAGGGAGTGGGAAAGAAGGAGAAACAAAAGAAGTGACAAACCTACAAAGGAGAGCACGTGGTGGTGTGTGATGTCATCGTGTCATGACACATGCTCTCCTTTTTCCAAGCAGCTACAATATCATGAGAAATATATACAGTCTAGCCATAGTTCGGTATAGCATAATGCCATTGGTAGTCAGTCAAAATAGCTATCCTCAGACATTGTAAAAGCAAAAAAAAATATGGGGGGATCTTCCCCCCAGACCCCCCTTTTACGACTTATAAACATGTTAAGAAAATATTAACAAAAATTAGGGCACCAAGTGACCAACCATTTCCACCCCCCCCCCCCCCCCCCTAGAGAACTAGAGAAAAATTGTGTATGAAACCTGTTGTCCATGATTTTGTAAGAAAATGCATGGAATGCAACATAATTCGATTTCACAAAAGCCCACCTCCATTATACGAGTGACAAGTGACTATATCTAATCTATATATGCTGATTGCCGTAGCATGCAACTTCAGCAAATATTTAAGATGGAATGTTGTACTAAAGATTTTAGAAAAAGTGCATGCCATCATAAGTAGCAGCTATATATACAGTTAGTACTGCAAAAATACCTGTGGGTAAAACACTTTCGTACTCCACGCGGAAGCCCAGGGTGCACGTCCCCTTTCCGCACCATCCAGGCTCTCCGCCCCCCCTTATTTTTCCATATCTCAAGTTCGCCCCCCCTTGGCAAAATTTCTGTATACAACCCTGCCACTACCTACATGTAACAGGCCCCTCCCACATGTAGGGTGCCACTTCCATGCACAGAATGCCCCTACCGCCACAATGGTCCTCCCACATGCAACATTCCACTCCCACATGTAACAGTTCATGTAGTCATGGCACTCCCAAATGTAGCATGCCACTCCCACTTTCTATTATCATCTCGACTAACGTACAGCAAGAGCACCACCAGTGGGACGACGAATCCCACAGAGGCTATGAAATCAATGAATTGCTGAACAGGGCAGTTGAGATTATTGACTGCATCTGTGATGATAGTGAAGATGTACTGCTTGCCTCGGAATGGCCCGCAAGTCTCACTGGGGTTGAAGCTAGGCCAGAGAAAGAATGACATTGAGGAGTGCAATATAACATGGACATCACATGTGAGGGGCTGTTGACATAACTCATGCACACATACACAACACACAGCACACAACACACACACACAAACAAACAGCTGCTAAAAGATGGGTTCACAAGAATATGCTGCACACAACTTTGACAATGATCATTGATACTGGCAGGATGCTGGAACAGAACTAAGTCTATGTTTGTCAGAGTAATAGAGTCCAGTACAAATCATGTAACATACTGTGAACCCTGCCCTTGGACACCAATTGACCATCATTAGCTAGAAAAGCCCTAATATAGGACACTAGGGTCCCTAGTAACAGTACTACTAGTGTGTAACATTATGGCTATGTGTAAAGGATATATGTGTGTATGTATGTTATGTAAGGTGTGTACTTACCTACCGATGACAAAGCCAATGATGATAAGAATGAGGAAGAGAGATGCGAGCATAAGAAAGACAAACAGGAAGTTTGTTCGGGTGGATTTGAAAGTACCTCTCTTATCTGGGACCAAGTTGATAGTGAGACTATACTGTAGGACATCGGAGGAGGAGGGGGAGGGGCATAAAGAGGGAGGGGAGAAGGAGGGGCATAAGAGGGAGCATAAAGAGTGTGTGGCATAAAGAGGAAGGGAGGGAGGAAGGAGGAAGTGGCAACAATACACTATGTTCGAGGCATTCTTGTGAACATTTCTACAGCAAAGGCACTAAGAGCAGAGGCTGCATACAACATATTTAAACAGCAAGTTACCACTAAGTTGACTCACCCTCTTCACATAGAACAGGGCAAAGGAGGTGGCCAAAATGACAGCAGGTTGTAATGGGCAGAAGAAGAACCCCAGCCTGAACATTACAAAGAGGAGGGGGGGGCAGAGAAAGCTGTGAAATCTGACAAATGGATGTTGAGAAATTGAAAACAACAATACCTAATTGATGGAAATCCCGCCTTAATGTGTGACATGATGTCATTAAGGAGGGGTACTGCTACATACTAGATATCGCTGAAGGGAGGGGTAAGCAAAAATATATAAAATTTAGTTTATAATTTAGAGGGGTGAGGGGTGAGGTGATTTCTTGATTCTTCCTGTGCAAGTTTAATCTGTAAATGATGTACGATGAATATGAAAATGTGCGAATGAATTATTAAGAATAAAAAAGGGATTTTTCTGTAAATTTTTCTGTAAATTGTAAGACAATTCAAATATTGAAATGGTAAAGGGTCATCTAACTACATGAGTACAGTCTCTTGCCTCTTTTATTTTTGACTTGTTTGTTCATGTTGTTATTTTTATGTTGTTTATCTTGTTATTATGTCAGGTGTGAGCCTCAGGGTCTCCAGGACTTTTTTTAATGCATTTGCTATGCTATATTGTGCACTATATATATCAACACAGGGCCATGTCTTGTCGCTACCATTGAATGATGAACAGACACCAACACACACCACGTCTTGTTGCTAATTTGACTGCACCCACGCTGGCTTGTACACAGGATTTAAAAAGGGGGTGGGGGGGAAGGGTTTCGAACATTGGTGTAAGAATTTAATGACAAAACTGGCCTTGTGATTTAGCTATAGAAAGGACAGTGTCCAAAGATCAATGAGCTGGCCGTCTAACAACACCAGTAAGAAGCTTTTGAATTGGATTTCCAGACAAATATTCCATATTTTCTTTATACATTGAGCTAGTCGAGTCATTCTCTCTTGCCCTACGGTAGAACTCGTGTGCATTTTGAGATGACGAAGGATACTAATACTCCATTCACAGTCACAACTTGTCCTGGTGAAGTGATTATGCACAGAAGTGTGTAAATGCTTGGAAATATGGACTGATTGTAGAGGCTAAAGATTTTGAAGGTGTATCGGAAGATCTTCTTTTCAGATTTCCACTCCTGTCGCAGCGTTAAAGGAGCAGGGAGGTCATGAGTAATATCTATGAGTTCTTTTAATAGTGATGTTGTGCTTGTATGATTGATTTCTCTTTCAATTAGCTTTTGAAAGATCTCCCCACAAAGTGATCATGTGGTTGAATCTATCATAATCTTTCATGAAGCAACACATACAGCCACTATTGCTCTACACAATCTGACATAGAGATGAGACATCATATCATCAGGAAGTGGAATTGACATTATTCTACCCCACAGTACTCCTCTGGTAAACTTGAAGGAACATTTTCACCAGAGTCTGGTGCACACATACACACACACCTACCCCTGTGGCAATGCATTGGTTAGAGCACCAAATGATACTGATGAATTATTCCATTTCTTGACTTGGAACCACCTCTCAACTTCATTTCAAGTGCCAAAGATGGTCCCTGCAGAGGAACTGTGGGGCTTTTATGGAACCCAACCTGCTCATGGTAGTCCGAATGCCATCATAAATTGGAATTACGTGAAGGATGTCAAAACTGAAACTTCAGCATTGCAACCAGAGGCTGCACCTATCACTTTAAAATCCTCCATCTGAGCAACACAGCAGGTCTTGCATAAGTTTATTACATTGTTTTTCACAGTAGTTACAGTGGGCAAACTTGCAATATGAACTTCTAGCTCTTGTGGCCATTTGGGAGAAGAGTCTGAAAAAGAGGTGTACTTCCTCATTCCATACATGTTACAAATTGCGTGTGGATAACAGACAGCAACTACACAACCATCAGTTATGAGTGAGCTACTGCATAATGGGAATACAATGTCACATTAGATGATAGCTGCAGCACCTTGGCACTTACCAGACATGCTGTCCGCAAAGATAGTTGAGATCAAGAGAACTTAAACCTGCTCTACAACTCCTTCATGAATCAGACCAGATAATGATTATGCTTTTTATTAGCTGAATCAGTTTCTTCCTCAGCACAGACAGCAAGAAATTTAGACAGTTTTATTCCTCCACTATATATTTTTGCTAGATTTGTTTTGTTACAAACAACCTTCTCAATAATCAATTTGAATTTTACTCTCTCAATATTTCGACTAGATGCTCCAGCCTTCAACAGGAATAAATAATATGATGAAGGCTAGAGCATTTAGTTGAAATGTCGAGAGAGTAAAATTCAAGTTGATTATTGAAAAGGTCATTGTAATTTCAGTTATGTCAACTGAGAGTTTGTTGAGAGTTTTTTTGTTGTTGTTGCTAGATTCACTTCTCAACATCAGCAACCAAACCATTCCAAGTTTTATGGGCTCAGTGCTGTGAATATTTTGGCCACCAGCAAAGCCTCTCTTGAAAGCTTCAGCTCCTGTCTCTTGTCTCTATTCGGAATTGCTTGAGTGTTTCTAGAATTACAATAACCTTCTCACTAATCAACTTCAAATTGTATTCTCTCAACGTTTCGACTAGATGCTCTAGCCTTCATCAGGAATAATGTTTCTAGGATTTGCATATAGTTGAGAGGATTCACAGTTCCCCTGTAGCTTTGGCAAAATTATGATTTTTTTAAGATGGCTTCTTTATTTTTCCCCTTTAATCTGATGCTCGATTTTTCAGTTGTTGTTGAAGAGATAGGCGACAGCTCTTTTGCTACAACACCATCAGAATCTTCCATATGTGTAAACTGTGAGTCATGCATGCTCTTGGAGACTAGCCTTTGTTCAAGTGAAGCACTGTCATCGGCTTTGTAATTAATTGACCAGAAAGGAACAGTTCTCGGAAAAAATAAATGATACAAAAGCCATTTATAGGATTCACTTTTTGACTGTAGACAATACTGCTTATCCAGGAATGCTGAAATGATCTTTTACCATATTCCAGCTTTGGAGGAAACTTGTAAGCAGTTGAAGGGAGAAAAGCATTGTTAAAGCCAAACTCGCTGGTGGTCAGTGAGTTTGTGGTCATTATGCAAAGCAAGCTCTGATATAGTATGGTCTCAGAGAGGAGTGACTGGTCCCACCATGGACTTGCGGCACTGGGTAATGAGGAGGAGAAGATCGACTTTCATCTGTGGATAAGAATACAGTATGAGATTGTCATCATTCAACTAAATAACTCCCTTGGTTTGCAAATCCAGTTGGGTGTGGTAAGAAGCCAGGCTGAGTAAGAGGCAAGTCTGGTTAAAAAAAATTAAAAAGGACACTAGCTGATCAACAATATTTAGTGTCTATGGTTATAGGAGTAAAAATAATCTTTACCAATTTCTTCCTCCTGCTCAACTGTCATTAGCCTTTTAAACCCAAGTGTTCAACAAAGGATGCTTGCTGTCTCTAATTCATGACCACCTTGTAGACTATGGGCTAGCTCTATTAATGCTGAGTCAGGAATAATCACTTTAGCACTTAAAATTGCTTTTTGCATGTGGTAGTCAAAACCCATTAACTTTGTAAGCAAAGGATAATAAATAAATGGATGGTGAGAGTTTCCAGGAACATGAATTAGGCAGTCCTAGGTATGTTTTTGTCAGGTAGAGTTAGTCACATTCTCCTCAAGGATTGGTAACTGTTGGTTGAGGTAAGCAAACAGAAGCTAGATATGCCTACAGCAAAGAAATCCATCCAGGAATATGGTTTTCTCAAAGGCAAAGGGACTCGGAATGGTTTCCAGTAAATGTAAGTTCCTATGTGGCTTTTCTCAGGAGATGGACTTCTATAAATAGAAGTAGTCAAGTCCTGAAGAAACCATGCATGATGCAGTTGAGATTGTAAACAATCTTAGGAGCTTCCTCATAGCACATCTTGAATCATAGCTATTGTGAATGACAATCCTTACTCTTTACCCAACCATAATTGCTACCAACCTAGCTTGATTACTTCTTCAAAGGGATGCCATAACCATGCCTCTTTTCTTCAAGTGAGGAACAGATTAGTGACTGCAATTTGAAACATTTGCAGTCTTCCGGTAATAAAAGTTTTTTATGACTGAATGTAAAGCTGTGAAGCTGTGTGGGTGGTTTAGCAGAGAAATAGAAACAGACAGGTATACATCCTTAGAGATGAATCTCAGAGTAAAAAATATATATAATCATATAATGTGTTTATTATGCCAACTTACTACCTTAGTGAAGGATTCAAGGCATACTGGGAGTCTTCTTGGAGATAATCAGCCCAAACCACCTTTTAGGTAGCTAAGAACCTGCCAATGCGAGTTTCAGCTGAGATATGAGCTTTGGTGTTTGGGGGTTATTTTCCCCGTACACTTTTTTTTTAAAAGCTGTTCAATCCAATACAGGAAGTACTAGCATACTCTCAGATGTTCTCTGCACCTTCTCTCCCCTTTTAAAATGCTGCCAACTTTCATGCGTGATCAGAATCTAAAAGTAGTGTAGAGAGAGTGTAGAAAATGCCAAATAAGAGCCTGTTTTTAGCCTTCATTATCTCTATAGCATGTGATAGAAAATGGGGCAGTTGTCTCTCCTCTACTAACTATGCAGCCAATTCCCTCTCTTCTACTGACTCTGCAGACAATTCTCTCTCCTCTACTAACTATGCAGCCAGTTCTCTCTCCTCTACTAACTATGCAGCCAATTCCCTCTCCCCTACTGACTATGCAGCCAGTTCTCTCTCCTCTACTAACTATGCAGCCAATTCCCTCTCTTCTACTGACTCTGCAGCCAATTCTCTCTCCTCTACTAACTATGCAGCCAGTTCTCTCTCCTCTACTAACTATGCAGCCAATTCCCTCTCCCCTACTGACTATGCAGCCAGTTCTCTCTCCTCTACTAACTATGCAGCCAATTCCCTCTCTTCTACTGACTCTGCAGCCAATTCCCTCTCCCCTACTGACTATGCAGCCAGTTCTCTCTCCTCTACTAACTATGCAGCCAATTCCCTCTCTTCTACTGACTCTGCAGCCAATTCTCTCTCCTCTACTAACTATGCAGCCAGTTCTCTCTCCTCTACTAACTATGCAGCCAATTCCCTCTCTTCTACTAACTATGTAGCCAATTCTCTCTCCTCTACTAACTATGCAGCCCCTACTGACTATGCAGTCAGTTCTCTCTCCTCTACTGACTCTGCAGTCAGTTCTCTCTCCTCTACTGACTATGCAGCCAGTTTCCTCTCCTCTACTAACTATGCAGCCCCTACTGACTATGCAGTCAGTTCTCTCTCCCTAATTGACTATCGAGTCAGTTCTCTTCCTCTACTGACTGTGCAGCCAGTTCTTTCTCCCCTACTGACTATTCAGACAGTTCCCTCTCCTCTACAAGAAAAATCAAGTGGTTTAGTATCAGGTCAAAGAACAATAAATTACATACAGAACAGCACTTGAACCAAAAGCTAAGAAAGCCGAAAATGTAATACTTGGAAGTCTAATTTTTAACAACAACAACAACAAAACAACAACAAAACATCTTTCTGTGCATTGACCACTTTTCCCAAACCCCTACCCACAAATGACATGGAGTGTGTGAATGGCATGACCCCCTTACCAGAGCAAAGCTTGAGTGTAGATGAGGTCCAGAATGCTCTTGGAGATATTGAAGTGCCCCTTCCCGATCCTGTTGCCGATTCCCTTGTACGGTATACGAGACACAACGCTGTACGTGTGAGAAAAGAAAGCAGGTTAATTACGAGATCGAGTCTCGCTCACGTGTGCATTTTCCCCACACCTGCTTCAATTTAGTCAGGGTCGTAATCCATCCATTGACGTGGGTTAGCTAAACAAGTTTTTAATTTGGGTTTATGGTGCTTGCGTGTAACCAGGTTAGCTAAAACCCTGCTCAGAGTCCAGGTTGCATGTCGCCAAGTGTGTGTGTTGTTCACATTGCTATGGTAACCCTACGGCAAAGGTAGCGACTATACTAAATCTTATGCAAAAATCTTATGCAATGTATTTGGGTGAACCCATCGCATTATATAGAATGGGGGAGGGAGGTCACAGGTGTCACCATCAGGGATACCTGGCGTTGTTCCTCCCTAGGGACTGGGACATCTCAGGATGTCCTAGGATAGCTTGTTTTAGTGTCAGTACAGGATGTCTCTCACATTAAACAGTCCAAATCAGGTTATTTCACCCTTCTCCCTCTCTCCTCCTCCCCCCCTCCTTTGATCAGCAAGCACAAGGTCTTGTTTTTTTAAAAAGAAGACCTTGAAAGGGCACAGCCAGTTTGTCTGACTTTGCTGCATCATGGCTTCCCATAACCCAACAGGATTTTCCAGAGAAAACCATCAGGAAGGCAGAGCGTGCCAATTGGAACACATAATGTGGGGTCTCTTACTTTCTGGCTGTCTCTACTGCAATAGTGCCTGAGACCGACACAACGAAGTTGGTGATTCCAAGATTGTAGAACTGTCGACCAATGAAAGTCTCCCAGCACTAGTGGACATTAGACAAGGAGAAAAGACAGAGAACATTCAAATTTTGCATAAGAGATCTATTTATTTTTAAGATAGAAAATGTTGCAGGCCACACAACTTTGTACCTGATCCTCAAAACTTCTTCCCTGTGCCTCACATGCAGGCGATTTTGGTGTCAAAAGATAGACCTCTCCAAACTCTAAAAAGTATTGGTAGAGGTACTAGCAAAAATCAATTTTGTGGTTTGCAAGATGTCTACCTGGATAATATCAAGTGAGTTTAGTGACTACCAAGTACTTGTTGATGTCTGCTTGTACCAGAACTTGACATGATAATTGTAGGTGAGGTTTAACTGGCGGGAGGGACAGAATGGGCGACCTTCCTCCTCACAACCCAACCAAATTAACAATTCGAGATCTCTCTGATTGAACATTCTCCCTTTTCACACCCTCTCCATATCCCTCTCCCTCTCCACAACCCTCTCCAACTTCTCCCACTCTGCCACCCTCTCCACTACCCTGTTCCTCTTCACCACCTTCTCCCTCTTCTCAACCCTCTCCCTCTCCAACTTCTCCCACTCCACCACCCTCTCCACCTCTTCACCACCCTCTCCCTCTCCACAATCCTCTCTCCCACTCACTGTAGGGCACTCGGTGGTAGTGGAGTTGGAGGTGACAGCATTGGTGAGAGCTTGGGGGGAGAAGGCACAGGTATTGCTGGTATCATCTATTCTCTTTTGAGTGCATGAGATGAGCAGGTACTGAGTAACCACTAGCACAATCAGCGAGGACAGACGTACTATGATGGCCCTGGGTGTGTGCATGCACAATTAGTAGCAATACTAAATATAGTAGTAGTTGTAATGATTAGTAGTAGTAGTAGTAGTAGAGTAGTAGTGGTAGTATATTAGTAATAGTAGCAGTAGTGTGTAGTAGTAATAGTTGTAGTAGTAATAGTAGTAATAGTATAGTAATAGTATAGTAGTAGTAATAGTATTACTATAGTAGTAGCAATAGTATAATAGTAGGAGATTAGTAGTAGACCCCTTACCAACCACATGGTAAAAGAAGGTCTAAGTGCTCTACTTGAATTAGCTAAATTGCGCTCTATCAGCTTCTGGGGAAGATAGCATAGTGTCTTCAACACTGAAGGGATCAGGTACTTGAAAACCAAAAATACGGTTGGATAAGGTTGTTTTACGGTGAGAATTATTTAGAAAGTGTATACTGGTTTGCTGCCTGTGCAACAAGTCAGAACTGCAGGAACTGTGTATGTGCCAAGAAAGGACAGGTATGCTCTAGCTGCCAGCCAAGCAAGGTGGGAAGATGCCAGAACACTGATTTTGCACAGAAACAAGCAGTTGATTCTTCTCGAGTACCACCTTCAATTCCACAGAGTCTGATGTGTCTTTGACTGCTGATAGTGGTGATGATGATGATGATGAAGGCTCTTCTTACCACCTACAATAAAATGCCTGCAAAGATTACCAGGCAAACTCCCTGACTTCTTCCCTCCTGCAGAGGCTATATTCACCTGGGGATCTTACAGTGCAGAGACCTTCACAGCGGTGTTAATCAGGCTTATGCAGAGAGTGTGCACTTAAAACCAAATGTGTTCATGGGTACCATATGGCAAAGTGGGATCAGCTTTTGTATCTGAGCTGGCCAGGTTATTTGGGGCATTCGCTGCTGATTCTGCCCTGGAATCAGTGGCAATCAAGGCTGCCATTGTCTTGCCAATTCTGCAGAAGCTATCACAGACCTCAAAAACGAAAGACCACATTGCCTACCTTCAGAGAAGACTGAGGACTTGGTTAGAAGAAGACCTGCAAGAGCTGCTATTGGAGGTAAGGGCAATACAATCACGCTGAAGAATACCAACATCTCAAAGAAAAAGGATACCATCCTAGCCAGATCTTTTGCAGAATGGATGTCTCTTGGGAAGACTAAAGCTGGCCTTCGCCTTCTATCCAACCAAGACCCTGGAAACACACTCCATCTGGATGGAGTGATTGATACAGGTCCCGGCAATTGGAAGATTATAGATATCTGGTAGACAAGCACCCACCAGGAGCTCCAGACAACTCAAATTCCATTAGTGACCTAGAGCCGGAACCAGTTCACCCAGTCATCTTTGATGCTTTGGAAGCCAGGAACATAAGGCCAGCGGCTCTGTGCATGAAAGGAGCAGCCGGTCCTTTGGGAATAGATGCTCGGAAGTGGAGAAGACTGTTCTGTTCCCAATTCTATGAACTATGCCAATTCCTGGCGGCAATGACAAAGCATCTTTACACGTGTTTGGTCAACCCAAGTAGCATCTCAGCTCTCATGGAAAGTAGACTGCAGGCCTTGAATAAGAACCAAGTGGTGCATCCAATTGGTATTGGCGAGACTGTCAGGTGAATCATTGCCAAAGCTATCCTGTCATCCTGAAAGGAGACATGCAAGATGCTGCAGGCTCAATGCAGCTCTGCACTGGCCAAGTGGCAGCGATTGAGGCAGGCATGCACACAATGAGGATGCTCTTTGATGACGATGAACAGAAGCAGCCCTGCTTGTGGATGCTTCCAATGTTGAGTATGCAATGTCTTGTGCCAAAGATGGCTTCCCCTCGATACGTCACAATGAGATCCGTGACCTCACAGCCAATCTGCTTGCAGAATTCTGTTCAAATGTCTGCATGGAGCTGGAGCTATAGCCACTGTCAGGGGAACACTGAATTACGACACTGCCAACAAGGAGGACCAAGCATGCCTCAACATCGTGGCTAATGGTGTGTGGGGTGGCAACATTTGTGGGTATGCGAGTGTTTAACCACATGTTCCACCCAACAGCAATGCCCCTCTAATCTTGTTACAAGAGGTATGAGAAAATGGAGAAGAGAGCATACGAGCAAGGAGTATGGGAAGTTAAACATGCCTCGTTCACCCCCATCATCCTCTCAGCAACGGGTGGGATGGCCAATGAGGCAACTCATTTTTACAAGAGAATGGCATCCCACCTAGCTGTGAAGTGGGGTCAGCATTATAACTCCACCATGTCCTGGCTCCACTGCCGGATAACAATCTCTCTGCTGAGATCGGCCATTCAATGCCTTCGAGGTGCAGGTTCCAGTACCGGACATGCCCAGAGAATCCTTCACTGCTGGCCTCACCTAATGTCTGTCACCTGGCTCACAATACTTCACTGCTGGCCTCACCTAATGTCTGTGTTACCTAGCTCACAATCCTTCTGCTGGCCTCACCTAATGTCTGTGTCACCTAGCTCACAATTTTCTTTACTGCTGGCCTCACCTAATGGCCGTGTCACCTAGCTCACAATCCTTCACTGCTGGCCTCACCTAATGTCTGTGTCGCCTACCTCACAATCCTTCACTGCTGTCCTCACCAAATGTCTGTCCCCTAGCTCACAATCCTTCACTGCTGGCCTCACCTAATGTCTGTGACCCCTGGCTCACAATCCTTCACTGCTGGCCTCACCTAATGTCTGTGTCCCCTAGCTCACAATCCTTCACTGCTGGCCTCACCTAATGTCTGTGTCCCCTACCTCACAATCCTTCACTGCTGTCCTCACCAAATGTCTGTCCCCTAGCTAACAATCCTTCACTGCTGGCCTCACCTAATGTCTGTGTCCCCTAGCTCACAATCCTTCACTGCTGGCCTCACCTAATGTCTGTGTCCCCTAGCTCACAATCCTTCACTGCTGCCTTCACCAAATGTCTGTCACCTAGCTCACAATCTCGTATTTGTATGGCTTTGCATGATCTTCAATACTCTATATTTGCTGATGTCACTACATAGCATCTCAAACTGAATTGCAGAGAGCACCAGTAAGAGGCATAGCAAGATTCATTCGCTCTCACAAGAAGATGGTGCATACCTCAGCCAAGATGACTTGACGAAAGGGAGGCAACTGTCGATGGATCTTGTAAAATGAATCTTTGCCAGTAACTGTGGTAAGAGTATGGATTCAGAAGATCTAGTTAACAACTTTCTCGATAACCTCTTTCTTACAGTGACCTTCTCATTGAATTTTACTCTCCCGATGTTTTGACTAGATGCTCTAGCTTCCATCTGGAATAATGAGATGGTAAGACTCGCATGAGCTTGTTATACACTGGTAGCTAGCTATTTACCACAGAATAGAAACCATCCTTGACATTTCGGCTAGTTGCACTAGCCTTCATCAGGAATAATGATCTATATTTAAGCTCCTTATATTACATATAGTACTTAATATTTTTTGCATGAGTGGATCTATCAAATAGATCATCAGACAAAGAAGAAAAAATTGGAAGACAGACATAATCCAGCAAGGTTTGATGTGTGTCTTGAGGACTGTCCACACTGCCCAAGTCAATGCACATTAGTTGTGTCCACATTGAATTAGAATTAGAATAATGCACAGTAATATGGTCCATCTCTATAGGTGGTTGGAGTCAAATAAGAACAATAAATTAAAATGTTGAAATAACTACGCGAATGTGCGTTGAAAAGTATTTTATTCACTCACATCTTTGTGATGTTGCAGTTGGGAACTTTGGAGATAGCTGTATACTGTCTATGGCCACTGGCTAAACTAGTTGGCTAGAGTAGCTAGCTAGATCAACTACATGGCTAGAGAATTGTTGCTATGTTTATACGTCTTGCATCTGGACTTCTGAAGTTTGTGCAGTTACAAACTTCATTGGTTCTGCCTTTCCCTCAGCTCTCTCCTCTTTCTTCTCGGTAGAAAATGTTTCCTGCACATCTGTAGCTGATCAGCAAGAAAAGGATGCCAAAAAACTCCATCTAAACTTCAGCTACAGTATATGATTTTGACTGACTTAGGTAGGCTGATTATTTTTGCTTCAGGTATATTTCGGTGCTAGTGGGGAGGATTGACATGATAAGTTTTCCCCCCAAGGACCCAACATGCATTAATTAATGTGCATCAGTTTAGGTGCTGTCTGGACAGGCCTTTAACAAGAAATTGAAAATACTCATTCTTGGATGTTTGTAAATAAATACTAGGATAGTAATGTCTTGCACTCTGCACTATTAATCAAGCTTCCACAAACTGCTTGTTTCATTTGTTTCAGTTTCAACAATGCTTGGGTGACAGCAGCTCATCCGTGAGTAAGCCAATGAAACAAGCCCCCTAGGAGAGAGTTGAAGAGACTCTCATAGAAATCCATACTCTTCTAAAATAAGTAAAAGAATGGCACAAGGAGAATCCAAAAGCAGTAAAAAGGAGGAGGACAGAAGTTGATTACATTTGTTCATTTCATCCATTAATTAAAACATTATCAGTCACTTGTGTACAGTATTTGACTGATGTAAATATAGCAGGAGGTGGCATAAACTATAAATATGCCAGCAGGAGATGACATCAACTATAAATATGCCAGCAGGAGATGGGGTATCAACTATAAATATACCAGCAGGAGATGGGGCATCAACTATAAATATGCCAGCAGGAGATGACATCAACTATAATTATGCCAGCAGGAGATGGGGCATCAACTATAAATATACCAGCAGGAGATGGGGTATCAACTATAAATATACCAGCAGGAGATGGGGCATCAACTATAAATATGCCAGCAGGAGGCATCAACTATAAATATGCCAGCAGGAGATGGCATCAACTATAAATATGCCAGCAGGAGATGGCATCAACTATAAATATGCCAGCAGGAGATGGCATCAACTATAAATATGCCAGCAGGAGAAGTGACCTGTGCCTATGGAAGGAGGTCACTGGTGGATGTCCTCTTTCCCTCGAAAGGAGCAGGGGATAGCTCAAAACCATTGCTATAACCATGCCAGGTGCAAAAACTCACTGGTGGGCATGTATTATTCAAACCATCCTTCTGTTTAATTGTGTGGGTGAGAGGTATAACCATGGTCCTTGGGCTGGAAATGCAAGGCCAGGAGCAGACAGTTGGGCACATGGATGGAGATGAGTGACATTTAACTGATAATTCTACACATGAGAGCATATATTTGCATGTAATTTTGCACATTATTTGAATAAATGTCATCATGAAAATTAGATGAATTTTAGTGTAAATCAGCAAATGTGTAGCACTAATCTTAGCATTGGTTAGTTGGATGCAATTCTAGTTAAGGTTGCACTTGATACACCAAATTCTTACACCAATGATCTATTTTTGGTAGGGCTAGGGCTATGTTTAGGGCTAGGGTTAGGGCTATGTTTAGGGCTAGGGTTAGGGCTAGGGCTATGTTTATTCAGTTTCATTGTTGCAATTTCTTGTGTGATTTTGCAAGTATGATTACACACATTTTTTTTATAGGATCTTGCAAAAAAAAAAATTTTTACGCAAAGCTGCCATGGGGTAGTCTAGATCTAGACTACTCAACAGCAACATCTGCTATAGCTAGCCTACTCCATGGCAACTGCTACTATAGCTAGCTAGATCCAGACTACTCCTAGACTACTCCATAGCAGCCACTGCTATAGTATGGCAGCCACTGCTATAGCTAGCTAGATCTAGACTACTCCATGGCACAGTAGCTAGATCTAGATTACTCCATGGTACTGCTACTATAATGTGTATCCCCCCAAATTTCTTGTGAGTTTTGTGCAGCATGATCCTTCAACCTTTCTCTAAGCTCCACCCACTTTCTGTTATTGAGCATGCATTTCCTTTAAGTAGCTAATCCAAAGAGAAGAAAACTAACAACATTGACATGTCATAAATATTATCATCATTCCTATCATTTGCTCTGTATGTTTTGCTCATTGGAATGCAGTGTGGACAAGTCTGACTTGCATTGACGTGAGTTTGTGTTGTTGGAATGGAAACCAAGACTGGATGTGCTTCTGTTTTGGCAGAGTATAAACATGTCTCCCCCCTATACACACACAATACTTATAAGCAGTAATGCTAGGAAGGCTTGTGCTGTCAAGGACCATAACTAAATTCTTAACTAGTGAAATTATGCATCTATGGAACATTGTGTGGCATGGACCATAACCAGCTTCTTCACTAGTGGAATTATGATCTAGGGAAGATTGTGCTAGCAGGGACCATAACCAGCTTCTTCACCAGTAGAATTATGCATCTAGGGAAGATTGTGCTGTCAGGGATTATAACTAGCTTCTTAACTAGTGAAATTATGCATCTAGGGAACATTGGACCATAACCAGCTTCTTAACTAGTGGAATTATGATCTAGTGAAGATTGTGCTGGCAGGGACCATAACCAGCTTCTTAACTAAACTTCTTCTAAACAATTAACATGCAAAAACTATAAAGCCACAGATTTCCTTGGTGAAGGTCGAGTGATTTCACACTTCTCCTGCTGATCTGCATATTCATGAAGGTATCTAGTACTATAGCATAGTTCCTTAAATGGAGAAAGTTGGCACCTGCTAAAATTTTTAAGGCAGGTATTTGGTGGGTGTTAATTTGAGCTATATTGGCAAAGTTCGCAGTACATATTTTCATGAACAGAGAGATCAACAGAAGTGATGTCCTTCCAACAACAACAATAATAACAACAACAACCACTCCTACCATGTTCCAGGTGCGAGTGGCTGTGCACGGTGTGACTTACCTGACTAAAGTCATTTTTATCTCACCACTCTGAGTTTTGAACCTCTCAAAGCGAGCAAGAAAGGAGAAGACGAAAGGCAAGACGATGTTGAGAGTTGTGATCACTATGGGAAGAACCAGAGCTCCAAATAAGGTCTAGGTGGAGATGGACGGAGAAAGGGAGGGAGGGAGAGCAGGAGGGATGGAGGAAGAGAGAGAGAAGAGCGAAGCGATGAGGGGTGGAGGAGAAGAGAGGTTATTAAGATGGAACATTATAGGGGGCCCGGGGAGGGGGGGAATAGAGATTGAGAAGTGACAAAGGAAAGGTGAAAATGATAACATGAAGAGTTTGATGCAATGGGGGGTGGGGGGAGTTTAGAGGGAGAAACGAGGGGAGAGGATTTGGAGAAGGGGGGGGGGGAGAAGTGAAGGAAGATAATGAGTCTGGTGATTACCATCGTATTGTATCACTCTATCATATCTTACCATTTCATATCTTACACGATCATATCTTATCCTATCATATATTACCCTATCAAATCTTACCCTATCATATCTTACCCTATCATATCTTACTCTATCATATCTTATCGGCTATATTGTGACCAGCAATGATATGACCATACGATGGAATAAGATCTAGTTCTATTCCAGTGTCTAGCATCTGACTAATCAAAATGCTAGACTTTACGCATGTGATCAGCTGCAGCACCATCAGCTGTTTTACTTCAAGTCAACATTATGACATTTGTGGACGTGGACAAGCTCATTGGAGCCATGAAGACCTCCTCCTGCTTGTAGCAGGTATCCGCTAAAGCCTACAGGGCAAAGGATAATGCCTAGAAACAGTTGGTATGTCAAGTTGAAAGTATTATACATCTAGTGGGTCATTTTCTAGCCGATACATGCATGGCCAGCTAGTGGCTTTGCAATCAGATCTGTCTATGATACTTGGGGAGCTAGCAGTTGTGCTACTAGTTAGTAGTGCTATAAAAAGCTAGCTACCAGGTTATTAGTGGTGTAACTTGTTTTAGTGTAACTATATGTTAGTGATGTTACAGAGCCATAGCAGTATAATTTCTCGACTATAACCAACTGCCATAATGTTACTCCAGCTGGATCTCGAGTTGCTGCTTTCCATTGACAGTGGAGTCGAGGTCGAATTTCGAGATTGTTCCATATTTGTCATAATGTTATATTGTTTATATTGCGAACCATGCACGATGTGACGCTATAGGACAATGTAACACTATAGGATGATGCAACACTATAGGCTGATGCAACACTATAGGATGATGGGACATTATACAACATGACACTATAGGACAATGTGACACTATAGAACTACTATAGGATGATGCAACACAATAGGATGACCCGACACTATAGGATGATGAGGCACTATAGGACAATGCAATACCATAGGAGATGCGACACAATAGGACGATGCCACACTATAGGACGGTGCGATACAAAACAAAAAGGTACGATATGACAGCTGAATGTCCTGTTGTGAACCAGCCCATAGTGGCAGAATTGTAGCCCCCGTTACCAGATATAGTGAACTGTATAGTCGGTTACTTGCAAGATATTTTATTCCCAACAAATCTCAGCAGAATTGCATCATAGACTCCCACCCTACAGCGTGGGTATGCTGAACTCTTGCTTGAGGGAAGTGACTATTAAATGGTTCCTCTCCCCTCTCACTCCCATCATCATATGCAGATAAAGCTTACAGTATCGTTTCGCCCATATGCTGCCGAGTAGTAGATGGCGACAGAGGCAACTAGGAGCACTATGATGGTGAAGAGGTTGGTGAAGAACCTGATGGTCGCCACCTTGGCCAAGGTCTTCCAATTACGCTCAATATTGCTCCTGTCAAAGTCAGCGAGCTCCTCCTGCAACACATACACATGCACACACACAGACAATGGAATGTGATGCATACACTGTTGATATGTGATAGTCCACCTAGCAACAGTATGTTGGTAGAGTAAAATAGAGATGGGGTACAAAGTAGGACCAGCAGTATGATAACTGCTGCACTTAGCACACTAAAACAGTTGACACAGTTGACAGAATAACAGCAAAGGTCAGTCAGGTCAATCAAGGAAATCTGACAGTTGTAACAGTATGTTTTACCACTACAAAACCAGCTGGCATGTCTACCCCTCTCCCCCTTCTCCCCCCCCCCCCCACCAACACCATATTTTTATAAAGTGTTAAAAAAATATGGGTAAGATTTTGGAGCTCCATAAATTCTGAACACTTAACTCTATGAACTTGATATATAGTAGCTCTCTCTGTGTGCTCTCTTTTGATACTTAAAAATTATTGCCCATTTATAACCATGCCATAAGTTACATGCAGTCAAATTTGGTTCCCTCAAAACCTGAGTGTCTGATTTTGCAACACGTCTAATTCCAGATGGCCAAGTGCTATATAGACAGCTGAAATAAGCACCAAGTGGCTAGAGGAAGCTGTTTTCATTAGGCACTAAAACATACGTACATCAAGTGTGTGGTTTGAAAAATAATTTTGGTATCCTCCCCCAGGAAATTTTTGATTTTGGATCCCTAAAAGGACAATTCGGTGCAATCTAGGAGTATATTTACACTTTCTAATCTGTGGAAATTCTTTCACTATTCACCCCAAAGAGTTGAGCATTTGACGGAGGTCAACGTGTACTCAACATAAAATCATCAAGCCATCAGACACACGTTGGTTGTCTCACGAATGATGTGCAAAAACAGTGAAAGAGAACGTGCAATTATCCTTGTTCTCAATGACATCTATGAACAGACATACGAGCCAGAAGTTTTGGGGATAAGTAAAGTTTTGAGTAAGAAGTCAACAGTTTGGAGTCTATTTCTCCTTGATTATGTCTTGCTTCAAGTAGCGAAACTTGCAAAACTCTTCAAATGGAAAAGCTTGACTTAACCATCATTTCCTCTCTTGTTCACTCAACTTTACACAACTTGATGATGCACTGTTACCTGCTGCTAACTGGGTACTGGAGTTGTGTGGCATTGAAGAAAGTCTGGAGGAAGTCACTGATATAAAGATCACCATGGCTGATATTAAATCCTTCCAAACATTTCCAGTCGTTTCAGTTCTCCAGATGTTCTATCTGCATTTATTAGTTTTGATCCAAAGAAAATTCCTACTCCTGAATCTTCTAAATATCAGCTTTATGGTGAAGATTTGGTGGACAGTCATTATGGAGTGGCCAGAACAGCAGACACCCTTGAAGGTGAAGAATACTCTAAACCAGCCCTCATATTACCTGAAATTCACACTGAATGGAAGACTTTCTGACACTACCTCACTCAAAAGCCAAAGGAAGATTCAGATCACAATTGCAAGAACTGGTGACCAATGAAATGTTCATAACAATGTTTCCCAACTTAAACACTTCGGCTAACACCTGTCTATCAATTCCTCTTGGCACTGCGTCTTTTGAATGAAGTTTTTCAAAGACGAAGATAATTTTGAGAAATGGCATTGGAGAAACAAACCTCTCTTATTTAATGAAAATAGCTATAGCACCACAAGCATTATCTGATGACGATTTAGAAATGTATGGAGTAGAAAGAGCAGAAGACTTGTTGTGTTCTATTTAACTTCCTCAACTTTTGTTGCTTCAGCATATTAATAATCTGGGGGGCAAAACATAGCCAAGGAATTTCCCCACCCCCCTTGAAAGAGATCCTATATATAAATATATTCATATATACATACTTTTTTCTTCTCCCGCCCCTCCTCCTTTTAGTGTGAGTGTTGAGAGGGGATTCTGAGATGCGTGAGAAATGCATCACATGACCTGCCATGTGAAATGAATCACATGACCTGACATGAGAAGAAGGTGATTTGAATGCCAGGACCTCCTCATACCTCATGTGTGAGACTTGGCAGCTCTGGGAGATATTCAAGTTGGTCACTTAATTTCAATTTGCACGATAATATATAAAGCTGGAGGGGGGGGCGGGGCACCATCCATACCCATTCATGCCAGAAGCTGCTACAGATCTCAACCATCCATTACTCCAGACCAGAAGCTGCTAAACATCTCCACCATCCATTACTCCAGACCAGAAGCTGCCACAATCTCCACCATCCTTTACTCCAGACCAGAAGCTGCCACACATCTCTACCATCCTTTACTCCAGATCTGCCACATACCCGGGCCTTGTAGAATAGCTACAGCAGAGATATATGCTTGTGGCAATGGAAACCACAACCATATTCCAGCTGATTCGACAGCAAAACACACACACAACAAATGGCCGGAGTGCAGGTGGTTGACACATCTATGGTGCAGCAAAGACTCTCGACAGCGCAAAAATAAGTAGTGTTCATGTTTTAGATGCATTTTATGCCAGCTGGCCAAACGGGTTTTGTTCAGGATATTCTGTAGAACAACACATACACACACACACACAAACCGGTCGCCCTTGTTTTGACAGGATTATATCATTAACATCTCTTGGTTGGACTTCCTTGTGAGAAGTTTTTGTTGTAGACGTATAGAGTGATGTAGCGATGATTGTTCTCTTGCCTCAATGGAGCCGGTTCTTATATCTTATAGCAAGCTGCAGCTCATTGTAACTGCATTCTGAACAGTTCTATCATTTGGTTAAAAATGATTATGTAATTGTCACTAAAAAAACAACCCTACAAGTTAGTCTGGTGGTCAATAATTATGCTAATCCCCTCCCCCTTCACCCACACACATAAATAATCACTTTTAACCAGGAAATACCAGATCTGCAGGGGGTTATAAAAATGCATGTAAACATGAGCACTTAGCTAAATTCAAGTTGATGGAATCACAACTGTCCCCCCATTCCCCCCTTACATACACACCCTCCTCCCTCCATTACAAACAAGCCTAGACAACCACTGGGCACAGATGAGAGCATAATTGTAAAATTATGCCCATACACAGAGCAGCCATACAGATGATATGCTCATTATTTCTCCCATGGGGAAATCCTGGCCAGAACATGATATTCAACACAACACATGTACAATACAATGTAAACATCCTTTATTTATAAGGTTATTCAGAAATTTGTGTAGATGGTTCTAGACTATCCGATCCACCCTCCCCCCCCACCTTCCTGCTTGGAAGTGTGTCAGCATTCCTCCACGACTGACAGACTTATAGATGTAATGATCTTGTACCACCAACAACAGTGTGTGTTCTGCAAAATTTCTAATCATCAACTTTCAATCATCTGCCACTAGCCGGCTGATTCCATCGCTGAGCACCCATGGGGAAACTGACTCCTTAATCACATCAGTCAGTTTGGGGATATAGTCTTTAGGCATCAGAGTTTGCCCTCGACAACAGCTCCTCTATAAAACATCCCTGTCCATGTCTACTTAATGCTAATTGGCATGTAATGACAGGTTGCTAAGCAACACAGGTAAACAACTGTTTGTCCATGTCACATGAGAGTAAGTTGCACATGCTGACATGTCCTTCAGTGCCAATATGCACACACAGAGAGACTTTTAACAACACCAATGGTGCCTTCTCCAGAGCAGTGAAAACAGTTCCAAATACCCACTCTGGGTAACCATCAACACCACGTGAACAAAAATGTTATCACTTCTTCAGATTTGTGAAAAACACTCCATATCCTCATTCTGCACCACTCTGTACCTTAACACCAGTTAGCAGATGGAACTTGGACTTCTCTAGCTAATGGAGTTTCTCATTTAATTGGTACCCTTCTCCCTCGCTTGCTCTTGTTGGAGAGCCTAATAACCATTGGGACACGTAGGTAGATAGTGTGTTAAGGATCTACCTCTAGTTCGGTATGGATGTGGGCGTGCTTGAGTTTGGCTGTGTTGGCATCAGTGATATTGAAGTCCCATGCAGTGAACACCTTGTTGCTGAAGTTAACCTTCCTCTTCGACGAAAACTGGACGTAGCTTTCGTTGTATGCACTCCCGAGTCTGAAGAGCAAGGCAGAGAGGGTGATTGAGAGGAGGGAGGTGGGAGGGATGGAGGGAAAGAGGAGAGAAACACATTCACACACAAAACAAAATGGAGCGAAACCATTGGCAAGGAAGCTGAGATATTTATTAGGCTTACGTGAGGACGAGAAAGATGACACTGACTGCATACACAACAAAAGTGGTCCACAGGTAGGCCTTAGGCAGAGAGTACCTGTTGTCCATCACGGTTGAATTTCCATAGCGACCATAAAAAAGTATGGTGTCGTTGAAGATTCCTTGGCCCAGGAAAAAGTCGATAACATACTCGTACCACAAGATGCGAGGGGAAATGCCCCCAGAGCAGAGACGAAATCTCATGGCAGTGGAATTCGTGCACTCCATCTATAAGTCAATGGAGAAGAGGATTTATGGGAGTTGCAAAATGGCAAGTAAAAACTGCTGGCACACAACACTTGAGCCATGCACCTTAATGCAAATAACATTTCACTGAAAATCTCAGGCTGCCATTATGTTAATTACTCTGAAGAGTCTAAGTGACACTGCATAAAAATAAGATAATAACTCGCACACACCTAGCTAGCTTGTCCTTGCTCAAGCCAGAGTATATGAGAACTTGCTTGTTCAAAACCACAGTGGCCAACTTCATAGCTTTCACTACTTTGGGCAGGTGATGCAAGAAACCTTTTGTGGCAGTAAGGTTCTATCTGAGAAGTTAAGCTGGTGTTTTTCACTATCCAACTATAGCTTGGCAGCTCAACCTGGGGGTGTCATTATACTGTACCATCTACATCTTTTATATGATCACTACAGGAAGGTGCATTTGTACTATTGACAAATGGACTCTAGAATGCTGAAAGATTCATCTCTGCGAGAACTGAGTTTAGTAGAAAGTATTATCTAAGAACATTAGCTTGAATATTCAGTAACTAATAGCACACACACACAGACACAGACACAGCATGCACACATAGCACGCACATACACACACACACATACATCATCTGGTTGGACGTTGAAGACCTTGATGGTAGTTTTTCCTTCACCATTGGCCACCATATACGACAACACCTCAGAAAAATCACACTCCTGAACCGAGAAACTCTCAACCCCTGATGGAGGGTTGCAAGTGACCTCATCCATCTCGTTCAGCTGGTAGAAAAGTGCCCCACTTGCATCACTACTCCCCGAGGAGTTTAAAACATCTGCCGGGTTGTCACTTGGACAGAGCTTCATGGGAAACTCAGAAGCGTTGTAGACGCAGGTGGCAAGAGACTCCACATGGGGAGGGTCGTTGTCCACGACATAAATGACCCCAGGGATGACAACAAAGCCAAACCAGAGCATGAAGATGATCAAGTTCATCAGAAACAGAAAGCGCAGGAAAACAAAGTACGAGACAATGGCCGTGCCAAAATGACCTTCCACCATCTTCATGTGACCTTTCCACAGTTCCCAGGAGAGGAGCACTTTCAGCTTGCTCTTTGCTTTGGGCCATTTCTGCATTTAGAAATAAACACAGAATATTATCACGAGGCAGGAAGTTTTTGTTAAGTTTTTGTTCTGGCTACAGGTAGAATGACTTTCTGGTAAAATACTTCTACAATTTTGAGGACAGTTAGCTACAGCATTACATCAGGTAATGATTAGCAAGTGCACTTATTTATAATACAACATTTCTGCATTTAGAAGAATATTATCAGGAGGCAGGAAGCATTTTGTTCTTGCTGGTACAGTGACTTTCTGTTTTTCAAGGACAGTTAGTTACAGCAATACCTCTGGTGAGGGTTAGAAACTGCACTTGTTTATAATACAACATACCCACCACAGATTTGAATGTTTCCCAGATGCTCTCCCTCACTACTGTAGCCTGCTGTGCCATCAATTCCTCACGGCTGTGATGGGGAATGGGGGTTGGAGGGGGGGGGGGGGAACAAAAATATCTCGGTTCATCTTGTAACCAGAGCAGCAATACATTACACCCCCCTTCCCCCCCCCTTCCCATCTACTCCCTTCTTCACCATAATTCTTAAAAACTAATATACATCCCCTGTCCCCCAAAAAACAACTAACTAGGCACAGGAGCATAAATTCCTAGCTGTAGTTTGCTTGTAGGGCTACATGCTGACTTGTAATGCAAGCGTTCGATCATAGGCAGAAATGTAGTATTGACCATTTAAATTTGTGTCTTCATCGAAGATGCTCACCTATGTGATGTGTTACAATAGGGATGTAGTAGTGTGATGCATGGAGTCTAGTATGCTAGTTTTTTTTGTCACAGCTCCCTGCATAACTATAACAAAGAGTGGTTAGACCAAGTCCTTCTACTCATGAGAGTTCCAGTTTCCTTCCCTCCTTTATATGGAGTGCTGGGCTGGCCATTTCCCACAGCTTGTTGAGTGCCTAGTTGAGTGCCTAGTTGGTGTTGGTTTATTTTTTGAGAGCTATTTGGTATCAGTCTCCTCCAGCTCATTGTTCAGTAATTCTTCCATTACTGGGCCAAGCCGTCGTGGATGTCCCCGTTGAAGACACCTTCCAGGCCTCTGCGAACATTCAACTGTCTGCCATCCCTTTTAGCTAGTCTTCTGACAACAAACACCCCACGATAATTCCCGTAAATTGATTATGTCTGCACATGGGCATTGCTTGTTAAGCAGCTGCTCGGTGTTAAGCTCCCTTCTTCAACAACCTTCTTCAACAGCCTTCTATGGCATGTCATCAATTTCAAACAATGGCTAGGTTGACATTTTTTAATAGTGGAGAACAATATCGATTGTAATATCCAAGTAATATATTTTTTTAACTACCATGCAGACTCAGGGCCACATTTTATGCCTCGTAATATTGTAAAACAACAACAACAAAATTAATAAACAATTAAAATATAATACAAACTACACTCACTGTGCATCCATTCTCTCCTTGAGACGACGGGTGGTCTGCCGGTACAGAACACGGCCCTCGATGCCTTCCTCCTCACCCCTCCCTTCTTGCTCTAATTTGTCAATGCTCATGCCTTCTATATCCTGCAGGGTGAGGACAGAGTTGTCCGCAATGTTGCCTCGGGAATCCTCTGCCAATGTTTGGGTGTCTAATAGGCAAGGAATAATCATTAGCCAACATGTGCCATTTTTATTGGCTTCTTTGGTCAAGGCTAAAAGAATTATGTTTTCATTAGGAGGCAATATACTACTCGAGTTTACATATTGTGGAATAGCTACAACTTTTTTTTGTTGCTAGCTATAACTTTCAGGTGCAAAGAGGGCATTTGCATTTTTGCATGAAATTAAAGAAAATGTCAGTGCATATATTTCTTACGACTGTCGCCAATAGCAGTGCGACACCTCGCTATCGGAGGCAGGCTGGAGTGAGTTGAAATCGGCCTCTTGCTAAATGCCGTCTGTGCCCGGAATCTCATGCTCATGCTCCTTCCCAACTGCAGGCTAGGACGGGTATCCAACACGTTCTGGATTATCCGGTGGTCGAGCTTCCTCAGTCGCTCGCTTCTCGGGGAAGGAGGACGAAGAACAACAGATGACAGAGAGCTAGTGGCTGCAAGGGACAAGTTTGCGGGACGACTGATGAGGGAGCATAAGTCTTCTTCTTCGACATTGTGGCCAAGGTCATTCATCTCGATATCAGTCTGATCTACATGAATACAAAGCATTTGATGGCACAATAACCTTATGTAATAATAGGGAGCCTGCTGTCAAATGAAGTTTTGTTGCACATCTATTTTACTAACAGTGTATGCAATATTGGTTTTTGCAAGCATGAAAAGCAAGGATAACACTTTCAGGATGTAACTTTGCTAAAGACAAGATTTAGCTACCTCAAGACAAGATTCAGCTACCCAAAGACAAGATTCAGCTACCGATAGATAAGATTTAACTAAGATTCTTACCCTGGGATGGAGCGACGTCGTCGAAATGCGACTTCTTGAGCGGTTTAACAGCTTCGGCGTTGGTGCTATCCACTTTATTAGCGTCCTCTACATAGGCATTGCAAAGAACTTCGCTGGTATCCTCCGTATCAAGGATCTCTACTGGGGTGACCAGAATCCGCCGGACGTTGGCGTGTTCTCCAGAATCATCCATGACAAGACTACTTCACTGAAAATTGGGACTAGTGTCCACTGATAGTATAATAGTGGACAATCAACAGTTAGTTAAAAGTCACCGGTGCAATTAACACCGGTATTGTTTATTTCCTCTCAAGAAGGAAGTAATTTATTTCATCAAATAATATCTAATAGAGTAAAGTATTCCAAAAAGGAAGTCGTTTATTTCCTCAAATATTGTTATTAGGTTAGTTTCTAAAGAATCCAACACTGTGCTGTGTAATGGCCTTAACAGGCTCAGCAATATCAAGATTAAATCATAGCTATGAGTACAAGTATATTATACGATTAATTTATTGAAGGACATGCTGACGAAACAATTATATACAAACATTCAAAGAGAGCTGACAAGAATGATAAAGGTCCAGGATATAATTATTAATGTGGGGGGAAAAAGGAAGGGGAAAAAAAAGAGTTGAATAACTGGGCCCAACAGTCACTCTTCCAAGGATCAGTCAGTCTTTCGTTCTCTACCAAGGAACATAGTACTCCGGGTTGGTGAAAGAGAATCCTTCAAAGACCTCGGGCTCTATGGCAGCAATCACAGAAGCCTCAACCATAGACAGTTTCACCGGACCCTTGGTGAACTCTGGATCAAAGTTGTTAGCAGACTTTTTGCCTTTCTGCAATAATAATAATAATAATTAATATGAAACTGAAACTGAAATAATAATTAATATGAAACTGATGGAAAATCTTCAAATGGGTGATGTGCTGGTTAATGTTCTGTTGAGGGTGGAAGAACTAGAAAAGCAGGTAGAGCATAAACAGAGAAGAATTGAAGTCTTAGGGAGGAAGTTAGAGCAGGTGATGGCGGAAGAAGGAGGGAACAGGAAGCAGGTCAAGGGGGTGGTAGAGGAAGTGGGTAAGAAAGATAAAACTGAGAAGGTGGTAAAGGAAACAGGACAAGCAAAGTTGGTGAAGGATGGAGAAGGATGGAGGAATATAGATCAGGATATTAAGAAGAGGGACGAAGAAAATTTTCAGGAGGTCTTGAGCAAACTAGTGGGGAGGCCATTTATCATGAGAAAGACAGGAAGATACAAGAGGAGGAAAGAGAGTCTGGGGGGAAATGGAGTATATATGGCGCAAGGGATATATCAGCATCGGCATATGAAGAATCGCCAGCAAGTGAAACAACAGGAGAAGGCACGCAGGGAAAGAAGTCTGATTGCAAAAGGGTGGTGGAGAGAGGGGGGAGAGTGGATGGAGGCCAGGAGGAAAAGTCAAGGGGAACGTATCTACTGCGATTTGGTAGATGTGGGCTGTCAGGGGGAGAATCGCTGGTGGACAACAACACAGAGAGGGATGGAGAGAGGCAAGAACCATCAGGTGGGGGAGCACCGGGAGGGGATTCATCCAGGGAAGGAGCACCTGCTGGCCAAAGCAAAGATGTCAATGAGCATGAACAAACCCAAGCTGTGAGAGAAAAAAGTATGTTGAGGAGGGTGGGGGTTGGGAGTGGGACCAAAGATAGGGAAACTGGGCGGTTGAGAGTGGCGTTTGTTTATTGTAGAGGATGGTGGTCAAGGGAGGTGGATTTGAAGGTAGTGTTGGGAACAAAGAAGTTTGATGTGCTGGGATTAGCGGAGACATTTTTGCAGAAGGAGGATGAGGTGAGTGTGGCAGGATATGAGTGGTATGGCAGGAATAGAGAGGGTGGCAGGCGGGTGAGTGGAGGTGTGGGAGTTCTGGTGCATGAGAGTTTGGAATCTAGAGTGAGGAAGTCAAGAGAAGGTTTGCTGTGGGTGGAGTTAAGCAGAGCGGGGAGAAGAAAAACTATGGTAGGGGTAGTGTATGTGAACCCAGAAGGAGTGAGAGTGAGTGAGACGGAGGTATTGTTTGAGAGGACGTGGTGAAGTATGAAGAGAAAGGTTTCGATGTTGTTATGATGGTGGACTTCAATGCAAAGATTGGATTAGGAGTGGAGGACAACCCAAACAGTAATGGAAGGCGGTTGTTGGAGTTGGTTAGGGTTGGAGGTCTGGTTGTGGGGAACGAGTTGCAGTGCTGTGAGGGCAGGTGGACGTGGGAATGTGGGGAGAGAAAGTCGGTCATAGACTATATGTTGTTTAGTGAGGACATGGATGTAGCTAGGGTGGTAGTTGAGACTCAGGCAAGCTGGATGTGGGGTTGGACCATAACATTATTTGGGGAGAAATTACGTGGGGTAGGAGAGAGGTACAAATGAGAAGAGAGCGACATAAATGGAGAGTTGACAATAGGCTAGACTGGATGGAGTATCAGGAGGCAGTGGAGGAAATGTTCATGGGGTGGGAAGAGGAGGTGAGAGAGCTTGAGCAAGAGTTGGGAGGAAACATAGTTGAAGAGGTGTGGGGTAGGTGGAAGGAGAAAGTTTTGGCTGCAGCGGAGAAAGGAATTGGAAGGAAGAAGATTACAGACAGGTCAGAGGGATGGTGGTCAGAGGATGTGGAGTGGTTGATTGGTGTCAGGAAGGAGAAATGTAAGAGGCTAAGGGAAGCCAGGAAGCGAGGGGAGAGAGAGGCTACATTAAGACAACAATGGGATGACTATAGAGAAGCAAGAAAGGAAGTGAAAAAGACTATTAGGATAGAGAAGAAGGAATTGAGGAAGAGAACTATAAAGAAGATTAGAGAGCAGGGTGGGACTAGTTGTAAGCTGTTTTGGAATGATTTAAGAGCAAAGAGGAAGGAGAGAAGGATAAAAGGAGTGAGAGATGATGAGGGAAGGATGGTAGAGGAGGAAGTCGAGGTGTTGGATGTGATGGCAAAACGCTGGGAAGAGCTGGGGAGGAAAAAAGAGGATGCCTCAGTACAAGAATTAGAGATAGGAGAAGTGGGTGGGCATGAGTTGGGTATGTGTGAAGAAGTAAGTTGGGAAGAAGTAGTAGAGGTATTAAAGTGTTTGAAGAGAGGAAAGGCTCCAGGCCCTGATGGAATGTTGAATGAGATGCTGATGTATGGAGGTAGAAGGTTGGTGGAAGTGATGGTGCAGGTGATGAATGTGGTGATGAGGATTGAGTGCTGCCCAGTGGACTGGAAGAGGAGTTTACTAGTACCTCTCCACAAGGATGATGACGAGGACGAAGTAGGGGAATTTCATTGTGTTGTAATGTGGTGAAGGTGTTTGCGAGAGTGTTGGCAAGGACGTTGGGAGTGTTCGCTGAGGATAGGATTTTGACGGAAGCACAAGGAGGATTTAGGAGACAGAGAAGATGTTCAGACCAGTGGTTGGTATTAAGAGGAGTTTGTGAAGTGATGAAGAGCGAGAAAAAAGCTTCATATCTGGCTTTCCTGGATATAAGTAAGGCATATGACAGTGTGTGGAGGGAGGGACTGTGGCAGAAGTTGAGGCAGTATGGAGTAGAAGAGAAGCTTGTGAGGACATGTGTAGGATTGTATAGTGGGGTAGAGACGACGGTGGTATTGAATGGAAGGAGGTCAAGGTGGTTCACTGTGGAGAATGGTCTTAGGCAGGGATGTCCTTTGTCTCCACTTCTTTTCAATATATATTTGATGGGAATGGCAGAGGAATTGGAGAGGGCTGAGCTAGGAGTCAAAGTGGAAGGCTGCTGGTGTGGGGCACTCATGTATGCAGATGATGTTGTTCTTCTGGCTGACTCAGGGGTGGAACTGCAAGCTATGTTGGATGTGGTACAGGCGTATGTGTTAAGGTGGAAGATGAAATTTAATAGTAAGAAGAGCAAGGTCATGGTAGTAGGGAAGAAGGAATCAGAAGTGCATTGGAGGATTGGTGAGGAGATATTGGAAGAGGTCAAAGAATTCAAGTACTTAGGAATATGGTTTGATAGGAGGCTAAGGGGTAATGTTCAGTTAGAGAAGATGGCAAAGAAGGCCGAAGAGTGGGTTGGAAAGGTAATATGGATGAGTAGAGTGAATGGGCAGGTGGAAGTAGACAGAGGAAGAATGGTGTGGGAGCTTCTAGCGAGACCCAGTATGGAGCATGCAGCCGAAGTGTGGTGGACAGGAGGACGGAATGCTCGCAAGAAGTTGGAATCAGCACAGCTGAGAGTGGGTAGGGAGACTATTGGGGGCAAGTGATACAGTAGTAGGAGTGGCAATACGGGGAGATATGGGGTGGAGGAAGCTAGAGGAGAGGAGGGAAGAGATGAAGGTTTTGTTTGGCAAGAGATTAGAGGTGTTGGAACAGAGCAGATTGGTAAAAGTTGTTGTAAATAAACTACGAGAGGATGGAGGAATTGGATGGTGGGAAGAATATGAAATCTTGTGGAGAAAGTACGAGATAAACAACGAGGTTGGGTCAGTGCACAAGTGGAAGGGGAAAGTGAAGGTGAGAAATGAGAAGGACTGGGAGGAGGAAGTAGACGGAAAAAGTACGCTGAATTATTATAAATCGGCAAAGAATGGTGCAGGGGTGGAGAGGTATGTGAGGTACATGCATGGTCAGGAAGGTGTGCGGCTGCAATTTAGACTGAGGACTGCATCAGTTGGGTTGTTAGAGGATAAGAAGAGATTTGGGATAGTTAGGGATGAGAGGTGTATAATGTGTGATAGTGGAGCAGGGGAGGATGTGGAACATTTCTTGGTGACATGCGGGGAATTTGAGAGGGATCGGCTGGTTCTGATAGATGAGGTATGCAGAATTGCAGGGGCAAGACAGTGGCTGGATGAATTAAGAAGAGTGAGTAAGGATGAAAGGTGGCATTGCTTTTGGGGAAAGATGTGGAGGGAGTAAGTGATGCAGTGATGGAGGAGGTGGGCGAGTGTGTTATGTATTGGGTAGGGAAGTGGTGGCAGAGGAGAAAGGAACTGTTATATGGTGAGCTGAGGAATGATCTTTGGTCCACTCCTGTCCCCTCTTCCTGAGCAGCGGGACACTCGTAACTTAATATTGTGGATAATTTTATTAATTAAGTACATACTGTTGACTTCTTTTTAAAATATAGATTGTTATTAGGTTAGTTACTAAATAGTTTCACACTGTGCTGTGTTATATATGTGATGGCCTTAACAGGCTCAGCAATAGCAACATTAAATCATAATAATAATAATTTAAAAAACAGTGACAAGTTATGACAGACTTGTGCAATCCATAACAACAATCATGATAACATCACCAATACCCGCTAGGGAGGATACAACTAGAGCCAGGGCAATGGCCAGATCTACGTACGTTTCCATGGTTTCCATGGAAGCACCCTTTTTGACGTAACCGGCCAATTCTCACTCAAACGAATGCGCACGCAAGGTATCAATAATTTGTATTTAGAAACTGAAGTTCAGCATGGATAGTGAAGGTGTTGGTAACCTGGGAAAGAGGTCGCAGCAATCATGCATAACATCCTTTTTTTCAAAGAAAAGTAGACCAGCATGTGGTAAGTAGTGTTTGTGAACTGTAGTCTGCGCCGCTTCCAGTTGCTTCACATGTGGGTCAGTGCCACGTGTTAGTGAATCATGAACAGCTAGTAGCTGCAGCTTTAACCTATGCTTTTGTCATGCTTTTGTCAGTAAAAAGTGTGTGTGGTGTGCCAATATTTTACTGGTTGTAATGTTATTTAACTAATAATACAGACACTGGAGATGGCATCCACACACTCATGGTTCTGATGTAGTGAATATGGTAAGTGCTGTAGTTTATGTAGTGAATATATTAAGTGCTCTAGTCATGTAGTGAATATAAGTGCTGTAGTTTATGTAGTGAATATATTAAATGCTGTAGTTCATGTAGTGAATATATTAAGTGCTGTAGTTCATGTAGTGAATATATTAAGTGCTGTAGTGAATATATTAAGTGCTGTAGTTTATGTAGTAAATATATTAAGTGCTCTAGTTCATGTAGTGAATATATTAAGTACTATTCATGTAGTGAATATAATAAGTGTTGTAGTTCATGTAGTGAATATATTAAGTGATGTAGTTCATGTAGTGAATATATTAAGTGCTATAGTTCATGTAGTGAATATATTAAGTGCTGTTGTTCATGTTGTGAATATATTAAATGCTGTAGTTCATGTAGTGTATATATTAAGTGTTGTAGTTCAATAATGTGGATATAGTTAATTATAATGCAGTGCAACAAATCCCATGTGACCAAACAGCCAATCATATCACATCGAGTCATGTAGGAACAGGGTGAACCATACCATGAATCGACATGGGATATCGGAGAGTTAGATCTTGGCACAGTCTCTGCAAGGCAGTGGAAGCCAAACTCGCATGATGCTCACACTACATGAACTCATCTAGGCATGAGCTCAGCATTTCTAAATGTACATCTTTCATTTGTTTGAATTTAGTTTTTACAATGCTTCAGTTTTATGCTGCACCACGGATGGAATTTGTTGCACTCCATTGCAGCCCATTGATCACAATGCACTATAGTGCCAGGATGCAGATGTTGGCTTACGATTAGCAGGAGTGTACATCATCTTGGGATGCCACCCTTCATATATATTCTAGGGCATGTGTCTGGGGCATGTTGATCACACCCAATACCCATATCTTTGACTCAGTAGACTCAATGATGCTGAATATTCGAAAGTTATATAAACGCAGTATAAAAAAAAATTTTTTTATCCCTTGTGCTTGTGGCAAAATAAAAATTCATCAAATGTGCACCACAACTTTGGTCCACCTATAGAGTAAGTAGCCGGGAGTCATGTGGAGCAGCCTTCAGCTACGTATGTCCCTAGGATATTGGTAGCTTTACACACCAGACATGTTACTAATATGTTAATAATACATGCTGTGTCTGACACATGACACTGCTTACACTACCACCACTTGATAACCAGCCTCTGCTGTAGGGAGAGATGTGATTTTTCAATCCCTTCCCAATCAAGGACACCTTCTGGCATGTTGATAATGCCATCTATTATTGTATGTCACTTGGTTTCCAAACTCTTTTCAGAATCAGGTACTTCAAATGTGCTAATATAATAAAAAATACAATACAATAAGATTCACTTTACCAACACTCAGATGTTCAGATACTTCTCAGACTTCACAGATTTGGCTTCACTCAGGTAAATGTACACATGGGTGAGGGAATAGCTAATATACTAATACAACAATATGATTCACTTAACGGACACTAATACTTCTCCGACTTCACATGTCGTTAATGTGTAATGACGTTGCGGACATAACCTCCCTCGGACTGAACTGACATTATACCTATTTAGTATCAAAACAGCACCTAGAGATCTCTATCTTTTGAGTATATGGTTCAATATGAAAGCATCAAGGATGTGACCACGATGTTTATTGTTGTGTATTTTACAATTTTGTCCCCTTTCATTGTTGATTTATTAACACATTTTCAAATGTCCCTTCCATACTCGCTAGTGCTTGCACAATCACAGTTGTTAAGCCACTCGAGATTTGATGCTGCACTTGTAATGGAATTTGTGGGGTGATTTCACTTCACATTCCAACCTGCATTTCCAAAGTATATGAATCAGGATCCTTGCACAAAAATATGATACTTTGTAATAAAAACCACCTGGTTAGACCTATCTCCCATTAATAATGCAAGTCCCCCATAAACCTCCCCCACACAGATCATAATCACATGACACGAATCCAGTATTATTCAGACTATTTGTCTATAACAGGCAGTATTAGGTTCAATATTGACATGGAAGAGCTTCTGAGCAGAGTTGTTTACTACTCTGCTGTATTATGTCTCTTATTGACAAGAAAGAACCTGCTAAATTTAAAAGAAGCAGAGGAATGTATAGTTGTTCATGAGAGCTATATATGAGGTTGGAAGTATGCTGGAGAACAAATTATGATTATACACTATGTCAGCACATTCTAACAATCTGGTACAGTTAAGAAAGTCATCCTTTTTCACACTGTGAAGTCGGAGGAAGAAGCTAGCTCACGTTCTGCTGTCCTTGAACTTCCAGGCTTTTGGTGATGGCCAGGATCCTTTGGTGGAGATGGGACTGTCTTATGGGCAGGTCACCATCAGTTTGTTCGTTCTCTAAAGCCGATTTATTGAGCACAACATCCAGCTTTCCCATGATGTGAGAGACATTAGCTCTTTCCTGTTAAATAGAAGTGGAAACAATGTGGATATCAAGAGACAGGGATATACCTCTCCCCCCTTCCTCTACCCCCTTGTGAGATACGAGATCATTCTAGAAGTTGAGTGACCTGAGACTCATAAAGGTTGCACTAGCAATACTAGCAATGTGACTGCAATAGCTTGCACTGTAGAGCAGAGACAAGCCTCACCAAGATGAGCTGTTTCTTGATGAGCCTGAAGCGCACCTTCCGGGCCCTGAGAGTCACAGACAGTCCATAGATCACTAACCTGGGAGAGAAGTAACACCATATACAATTATGCTGTTGTTAATATAATTACAATACTTAGAGCACACATCGAAAAGTATATAGCAACTGCAGTAAGTAGTGGTAATTCTATTAAATTCTAACATAATTACAGTATTAGAGCAGACATCGAAGAGTATATAGCAACTGCTATAAATCCAGTAGTGGTAATTCTCTTAAATTCTAACATAATTACAGTACTTAGAGCAGACATTGAAAGTATGTTAGAAACTTCTGTAAATCCACTAGTGGTAATTCTTTTAAATTCTAATAATTTGTGTTATATTAATATTATCACATACTTAGAGCACACATAGAAAGTAGGTTAGAACTATAATATAGCAACTGCTGTAAATCCAGTAATGGTAATTCTAATAATTTGTGTTGTAATTTTTTTCCTTACAGGTGACTCGCAGTACGTGTGTGTGGTAGGGGAAGGGAATCCTTTCAGCTGCTGCTGCAGGATACGCAGACTTTTGAAAAGGGGGGTTGTGTATGTTGGATGTGGATAAGAGGGGGAGAGTATGGGAGGGGGATATGTCCCCTTCCCTGCAAAGAGCAGAAGCCAAACTAGACTATATTTTTATATTAAATACAGTCGTCTTTATAAATAACTATATGTATATACAAAAAAAAAATAACTGAAATAATAAGCTGGCACATTCATTTCTACGCAGATGTTTTTCTAAATAGAGCTAACACACAGTATCCATATCAATATCCACTTTGTAGTTGAAGTGTACACCACTACCTACATGTAACAGGCCCCTCCCACATGTAGGGTACCACTTCCATCAAAGAATGCCCCTACCGCCGCAATGCTCCTCCCACATGCAACATTCCACTCCCACATGTAACAGTTCATGTAGTCATGGCACTCCCAAATGTAGCATGCCACTCCCACTTTCTATTATCATCTCGACTAACGTACAGCAAGAGCACCACCAATGGGACGACGAATCCCACAGAGGCTATGAAATCAATGAATTGCTGAACAGGGCAGTTGAGATTATTGACTGCATCTGTGATGATAGTGAAGATATACTGCTTGCCTCGGAATGGCCCGCAAGTCTCACTGGGGTTGAAGCTAGGCCAGAGAAAGAATGACATTGAGGAGTGCAATATAACATGGACATGACACGTGAGAGGCTGTTGGCATAACTCTTACAACCCATGCACACATACACACACATCACACACAATACACACAGCACACAACACACACACACACACATGCAACACACACACAACACACAACCAGCTGCTATAAGATGGGTTCACAAGAATATACTGCACGCAACTCTGACAATGATCACTGATACTGGCAGGATGCTGGAACAGAACTAAGTCTATGTTTGTCAGAGTAATAGAAATCATGTAACATACTGTGAACCCTGCCCTTGGACACCAATTTACAAACATTAGTTAGAAAAGCCCTAATACAGGACACTACTGTCACCGGGCAGCTGGTGACAAGACAGAACTTAAACTAACAGTAATTACATGCACATACATACTCAGTACGGTATTGTGTTCATTGGTGTCAGTTGATGTGTTAATTAGGGTTGCAAACCCAACGTGTTCTAAGCCTGGCTTCTCCTCATAAAAGGAGCTGTCCAGAGCCTGTTCTGTGGAGTTCATTGCGAATATAGTTGTCTGTTGTGTTTTGTTATTAAAGCTTCTACAACCAACTTCAATTGTACAGTGGTAGCCAGCTAGCAGTTTTACCATAGACAGTTTCGTTCAGTTCTGCACCGGCCATAGGGTTACCAGTTGACCCCGTGACAACTACGGTCCCTAGTAACAGTACTACTAGTGTGTAACATTATGGCTATGTGTAAAGGATATATGTGTGTATGTATGGTGGGTAAGGTGTGTACTTACCTACCGATGACAAAGCCAATGATGATAAGAATGAGGAAGAGAGATGTGAGCATAAGAAAGACAAACAGGAAGTTTGTTCGGGTGGATTTGAAAGTACCTCTCTTATCTGGGACCAAGTTGATAGTGAGACTATACTGTAGGACATCGGAGGAGGAGGGGGAGGGGCATAAAGAGGGAGTGGAGAAGGAGGAGCATAAAGAGGGAGGGGAGAAGAGGAGGGGCACAAAGAAGGAGCATAAAGAGGAAGGAGGAAGTGGCAACAATACACTATGTTCGAGGCATTCTTGTGAAAATTTCTAGAAGAGGCTGCATACAATATATCTTAATGGCAAGTTACCATTGCTGAGTTGACTCACCCTCTTCACATAGAACAGAGCAAAGGAGGTGACCAAAATGACAGCAGGTTGTAATGGGCAGAAGAAGAACCCCAGCCTGAACATTACAAAGAGGAGGAGGGGGGGCAGAGAAAGCTGTGTAATCTGACAAATGAATGTTGAGAAATGAAAACAACAATACCTAGTTGATGGACTTCCTGCCTTAATGTGTGACATGATGTCATTAAGGAGGGGTACTGCTACGATATGTTTGAAGTGAAGGGTTAACAAAAAATTAAAATATGGGAGGAGTGGGGGTGGGTGATTTCCTGATTCTTCCTGTGCAAGTGTAAATGATGTATGATGAATGTGCGAATGAATTTTTAATTAAAAAAGCACCAAAAAATTCAGTTAACTGTAAGCCATCATCCAAGAACAAAAATGTTGAAATGGTAAAGGGTCATCTAGCTGGTTGTGATTTACATGAGTTCTCTTTTATTTTTGGCTGGTTTAATAGAACACGGCTGCTGCTTTCTACTTTTTTCATGTTTCAAAACGTCATTTTTGTATTTGCTTGTTGTTGTTTCTCTTGTTATTACGTCAGGTGTGAGCCTCAGGGTCTCCAGGACATTTTAAAATGCATCTTCCAAGCTATATTGTGCACTATATATATTAAAAAAAGGGCCATGTCTTGTTGCTACCATTTAGTGATTCCCAGACACCAACACACACCACATCTTGTTGCTAAATTGACTGCACCCATACAGGCTTGTACACAGGATTTAGAAAGGGGGGGGGGGGGGGGGGGTTGAACATTGGCATACGAATATAATACTGGCTTGTGATTTAAGTGTATAAAGTTTCAATGGGCTGGCCATCTAACAACACCAGTAAGAAGCTTTTTAATTGGATGTGTCCAGACCAAAAAAAGTTATTTCAAATTTGCATTCCATATTTTAAGTACACATTGAGCTAGTCGAGTCATTCTCTCTTGCCTACGGTAGAACTCGTGTGCATTTTGAGATGACGAAGGATACTAATACTCCATTCACAGTCACAACTTGTCCCTGGTGAAGTGATTATGCACAGAAGTGTGCAAATTCTTGGAAATATGGACCAATTGTAGAGGCTAGAGAGAAGGTGTACGAGAAGATTTCCCCCCCCCCCCCCCCCAGATTTCTACCTATGCTTTCCACAAATGCAACTCCTGTTGCAGCATTAAAGGAGCAGGGAGGTCATATGAGTTCCTTTAATAGTAATTTTGTGCTTGTATGATTTCTCTTTCAATCAGATTTTGAAAGATACTCAACAAGTGATTCTGTGGTTGAATCTATCATGAAGACAGATGGAACAATACTTACAGCCACCATTGCTCATGTTGCACTTCCGACAATCTTACATTGAGAGGAGACATCATATCATTGGGAATTGGAATTGACATTATTATTCTCCATGGTGCTCCTCTGGTGAACTTGAAGGCACATTTTAACCAGAGTCTGGTGCACACACACGCGCGCGCACACACACACACACCTACCTCTCTGGCAATGAAAGTGGCGATGCATTGGTTAGATCACCAAATGATACTGCTAAATCATAGCATTTCTTAACTGGGACCTCCATAACAGTCACAACTTCATTGCAAGTGCCAAAGATATACTTTGATAGTCCCTGCAGAGAAACACTCTGGTGCTTTTATGGAACCCAACCTGCCCAGTGCTACTACCAATGCCATCATAAATTGGAGTAGAGTGAAAGATGTCAAAACTGAAGAAGCTTTGTTGGAAATTTCAGCATTGCAATCCTCCATCTGAGCAATCCAGCAGGTCTTGCGGTAAGTTCATTACCTTATTTTTCACAGTAGTTACAGCAGGTAAACTCGCAATATGAACTTCTAGTAGCTCTTGTGGTTGTTTGGGAGAAGAGTCTGAAAAAGAGGTGTTCTTCCTCCACCATTCCATACACGTTACAAATATTGCGTGTGGACAACAGACAGCAACTACACAACCATCAGTTGCACAAGTGAGCTGCTGCACAATCGCAATACAATGTCACATTGGACGATACTTACCAGACATGCAACCAGTCCTGTCATAACCCTGTCTGCAAAGATAGTCGTGGTCAAGATAAACTCGGCAGCTTAAACCAGACAAGTCTCATAACACACTATCTCTACAACTCCAGATGATGATCAGTAGTAAATGCTGTTTATTAGCTGAATTAGTTTCATCAGCACAGACAGCAAAGACATTTTGACAGTTTTATTTCTTCCACTATATATTTTCGTTCATTTTTGTTGTTGTTACAAAATGACCTCCTCAATAATTTTACTCTCTCGATGTTTCGACTAGATGCTCCAGCCTTCATCAGGAATAAATATATTATTCCGGATGAAGGCTAGGTCATCTAGTTGAGACGTCAAGAGAGTAAAATTCAAATTGATTATTGAGAAGGTCATTGTAATTTCGGCTATGTCAACTGAGAGTTTGTTGAGAGTTTTTGTTGTTGTTGCTAGATTCACTTCTCAACATCAGCAACCAAACCATTCCGAGTTTTATGGGCTCAGTATATGAATATTTTGTCCACCAGCAAAATGCACTCTTGAAAGCTTCGTCTCCTGTCTTGATTCGGAATTGCTATTTCAAGGATTTGCAAACAGTTAAGAGACTAGCAGGATTCACAGTTCTCTCTCGTAGCGATATTGTCTTTACCAAAAATCATGATTATAATTTTTTCTAAGATGGCTTCTTCATTTTTTGAGGCTCGATTTTTCAGTTGTTGTTGAAGAGATAAGAGACAGCTATTTCGCTATAACCCCATGAATGCAATAGAATCTTTCATATATAAACTGCAAGTCATGCGTGCTCTTGGAGACTAGCCTCAAGTGAAGCAGTGTCATTGGCTTTAATTGACTAGAAGGGAAGAGTTCTCAGAATGATACAAGAGCCATTTATAGGATTCACTGTTTGACAGTCTGACAATACTGCTTATCTGAAATGATCTTTTACCATATTCCAGCTTTGGAGCAAACTTGTAAGCAGTTGAACGGAGAAAAGCATTGTTAAAGCCAAACTCGCTGGGGTCAGTGAGTTTGTGGTCATAGCTCTGATGTAGTATGGTCTCAGACAGGAATGACTGGTACCACCATGGAGTCGCAGCACTGGGTAATGTCAGGAGAAGATCGACTTTCATCTGTGGATAAGAATTCAGTATGAGATTGTCATCATTCTACTAAATAACTCCCTTGCATGGTTTGCAAATCCAGACAGGTGTGGTAAGAAGCCAGGCTGAGTAAGGGGCAAATCCGATTTAATTTAAAAAAAAATTTTTTTTAAAGGGCACTAGCTGATCAATGTTTTGCAGCTATGATTATAGGACCAATTTCTTCCTCCTGCTCAACAGTCACTAGTTTGGGTACTTTTTAAACCCAAGTTGAACAAAGGATGCTTGCTGTCTCTAATTCATGACCGCCATCAGCTGGAGTCAAGAATAATTGCATTAGAACTTAAAATTGCCACAAACTTGTGCAGTGGTAGTGTTGAAACCGATTAACCCTTTAACTTTGTAAGGAATGGATAATTAATAAGTTGGATTGGGGGGAGTTTCCAGGAACAGGAATTAACCAGCCCAAGGTATGGCTTTTGGCAACTGTTGCTTGAGGTAAGTAAACAGGGAATACGTTTTTCTCAAAGACAAAGGGACTCAGAGTGGTTCCCAGTAAACGTAAGTTCCTGTGTGGCTTTTCTCAGGAGATGGACTTCCAGAAATGGAGTCCTGGAAGAAACCATGCACGATGCAGTTGAGATTGTAAACAATCATAGGAGCTTCCTCATAGCACATCTTGATCATGGCTTTTGTGAATGACAATCCTTACTCTTTACCCAACCCCAATTGCTACTGACCTAGCTTGATTACATCTTCAAAGAGATGCCATAGCCATGCCTCTTTTCTTCAAGTGAGGAACAGATTAGTCGCTGCAATGCATTGGAATATTTGGAGTCTTCCAGTAACAAAAGTTTTTTGTATGCAAGCTGTGTGGGTGGTTTAGCAGAGAAATAGAAACAGACAGGTATAGATCCCTAGAGATGAATCTCAGAGTTCCCCCCAAAACATACAATGTTTGTTTGTTTTGTTTATTATGCCACTTGTCTACCTTAACGAAGTATCCAAGGCACGCTGGAAGTCTTCTTGGAGCTGTCCAAACTACCCTTTAGGTACTAAGAACCTGCCAATGTGAGTTTCAGCTGAGATATGAGCTTTGGTGTTTGGGGGTTGTTTTCCTCGTACACCTGTTTATTTTAAAGCTGCTCAATCCAATACAGGAAGTACTCTCAGTACATTCCTTCCCCTTTTAAAATGCTGCTAAATTTAATGTGTGATCAGAATCTAAAAGCAGCATAGAGCGAGTGTTTAAAATGCCAAATAAACCATTTTTAGCCTTCATTATCTCTATACCATGTGATAGAAAATGGGGCAATTGTACTGCAGCCAATTCTCTCTCCTCTGCTGACTATGCAGCCAGTTCTCTCTCCTTTACTGATTATGCAGTCAGTTCTCTCTCCTTTACTGATTATGCAGCCAATTCTCTCTCCTCTACTGATTATGCAGCCAGTTCTCTTTCCTCTACTGATTATGCAGCCAATTCTCTCTCCTCTACTGATTATGCAGCCAGTTCTCTTTCCTCTACTGATTATGCAGCCAATTCTGCTGACTATGCAGCCAATTCTCTCTATTCTGCTGACTATGCAGCCAGTTCTCTCTCCTCTATTGATTATGCAGTCAGTTCTCTCTCCTCTACTGATTATGCAGCCAGTTCTCTCTCCTCTACTGACTATGCAGCCAGTTCTCTCTCCTCTACTGACTATGCAGCCAGTTCTCTCTCCCCTACTGATTATGCAGCCAGTTCTCTCTCCTTTACTGATTATGCAGCCAGTTCTCTCTCCTTTACTGATTATGCAGCCAGTTCTCTCTCCTCTACTGATTATGCAGCCAGTTCTCTTTCCTCTACTGATTATGCAGCCAATTCTCTCTCCTCTACTGATTATGCAGCCAGTTCTCTTTCCTCTACTGATTATGCAGCCAATTCTGCTGACTATGCAGCCAATTCTCTCTATTCTGCTGACTATGCAGCCAGTTCTCTCTCCTCTATTGATTATGCAGTCAGTTCTCTCTCCTCTACTGATTATGCAGCCAGTTCTCTCTCCTCTACTGACTATGCAGCCAGTTCTCTCTCCTCTACTGACTATGCAGCCAGTTCTCTCTCCCCTACTGATTATGCAGCCAGTTCTCTCTCCTTTACTGATTATGCAGCCAGTTCTCTCTCCTTTACTGATTATGCAGCCAGTTCTCTCTCCTCTACTGATTATGCAGCCAGTTCTCTTTCCTCTACTGATTATGCAGCCAATTCTCTCTCCTCTACTGACTATGCAACCAGTTCACCTCTCCTCTAATAACTATGCAGCCAGTTTTCTCTCCTTTACAGGAAAAATCAAAGTGGTTTGGTATCAGGTCAAAGAACACAAAATTACATACAGAACAGAACTTGAACCCACTCGTAACTAAGCTATGAAAGCCTGATGGCGTGGATACTGAAAATGTAATACTTGGAAGTCCAAACAACAACGACAAAACAACAACAACAACAACAAAACAGTTTTCTATGCAATTGACCACTTTTCCCAAACCCATCCAAATGACTTGGAATGTATGGATGACATGATCTACTTACCAGAGCAAAGCTTGAGTGTAGATAAGGTCCAGAATGCTCTCGGAGATATTGAAGTGCCCCTTCCCGATCCTGTTGCCGATTCCCTTGTACCGTATACGAGACACAATGCTGTACATGCAAAAAAAAATAAGCGGGTTGATTATGAGAATTGAGTCTCGCTCACTGGGTTTTTTTCACACCTGCTACAATTTAATCAGGGTCATAGCCCATTTGGTGACGTGGGCTAGCTAAACATGTTTTTAATTTCTACTTAGGCTCTTGCGTGTAACCTGGCAAGCCAAAACCAGGGGGCAGAATCCAGGTTGCAGGCCCCATGTCGCCAAGTGTGTTTGTTGCTCGCATTGCTATGGCAACCCTACGGCAAAGGTAGCAACTATACTAAATCTTATATGCTATATATTTGGGAGAAACCCATCATGACATCATATTAGTGGGTGGAGCATTCATGAATGTTAATTTAACTAGAAATTTAAAAAATATGCTGCAAAATCTGGCTGCTAAGCATGGTGCTTAAAAGCATCCCAGCTAAAAGGGTCGCTTAATAGCGAGAAGATGCTTAATGAGCATTCTCCCATGCACGTACATAATCACTCTCTTATAGGCAATGAAGGCTAGCCATAAGCCAAGTGTTGGAACCATTGATGGAGAACGTACTGAACACAAACAGACAAGAGTACAATAACTAAAACAACATGTCCTAAGTTATGGTCAGCTGTCACAGTGCCTGCCCTTCAGCACTCTCACAACTGCCTGATGGCCTCACTCTTAGTCTGCTTCCTTCCTCAGGAGGAGCTGCTTCCAAGAAGTCCTAACAAAGCCTTCCTCATGTTTCACACATGCACTTCAGTTTCACAACCAGTGGTCCATTGTGCTGCAAGGCATCTGGCAGTGCAGCCACATCCAAGTGGAAGTGGAAGCATGACAAGCTACTTCAGCTCGCCACTCAATGCCTTACACTTGTTTCTGGCATAGAAATTTCTGGCATAGAAATTGTTTTGCAAACAACAATAGGCATGTCCACAACTTCTCCTAGGATATCCCGGAATGTCCTTGGTGGGAAAATAGCTACACATCATGGATCTCAGAATCAGCTCCAGGGCTAGTGTTAGGCCTAGGTATTCTGTAGAGCAGGAGATCACAAGTATCACCCTTCAGGGATCCCTGGAGTATCTTCCTCTCCCTAAGGACCGGGACATTTCAGGATGTCCTAGGATAGCTTGTGTCAGTGTCAGTACAGGATGTCCTTCACATTAAACAGCCCAAATCAGGTAACTTCACGCCTCTCCCCCTCTCCTCCTCCTCCCCCTCCCCCTCCTCTCCCCCTCCTTTATTAAGCAAACAAAATGAGCATGAGGTCTTCTTCTTTTTAAAGAAGACCTTGAAAAGGTACAGCCAGTTTGTCTGACTTTGCTGCATCATGGCTTCCTATAAACCAACAGGATTTGGCAGAGAATCAGAAAGGCAGAGGTGCCAATTGGAACACATAATGTGGTAAAGGTCTCTTACTTTCTGGCCGTCTCTACTGCAATAGTGCCTAAAACCAACACAATGAAGTTGGTGATTCCAAGATTGTAGAACTGTCGGCCAATGAAAGTCTCCCAGCACTAGTGGACATACAAGGAAAAGAGACAGAGAACATTCAAATGTTGCATAAGAGATCCATTTTATTGTTGCAGACCACACAACTTTCTATAATCCTCAAAACTTCCTCCCTGTGTCCTACATGCAGGCGATTTTGGTGTCAAAAGATCGAACTCTCTAGGCTCTAAAAAGTATTTGGTAAGAGGTAGGCAAATTAATTTTTGTGGTTTGTAAGATGTCTACCTGGATAATATCAAGTGAAGTTTAGTGACTTCCAACTACTTGTGAATGTCTCCGTGTACCAGAACTTGTCAATGGTAAGTGAGGGTGAGGTTTCACTGGAGGGAGGGACAGAGTAGGCGATCTTCCTCCTCACAACCAACAATTCGAGGCATTATCTGTTGGTCATGTATCTCTCAGCCCTCTTCACCACCCTCTCACTCTTCACCTTCTCCCTCTCCACCACACCCTCCATCTTCATTACCCTTGCCCTCTCCACCACCCTCTACATCTTCACCACCTTATCCCTCTACACTACCCTCTCCCTCTCCAACACCGTCTCCCTCACTCACTGTAGGACACTCGGTGGTGGTGGTGGTGTTGAAGAAGACAGCATTGGTAGCTTGGAGGAAGAAGGCACAAGTGTTGCTGGTATTGTCTATTCTCTTCTGAGTGCACGAAATGAGCAGGTACTGAGAAACCACCAGCACAATCAGCGAGGACAGATGTACTATGATGGTCCTGGGTGTGTATGTGTGCATGCACAATAGTAGTAGTAGTATAGTAGTAGCAATACTTAGTATAGTAGTAGTTGTAGTGGTAGTATAGTAGTAGTAGTATAGTAGTAGCAATAGTTAGTATAGTAATAGTTGTAGTGGTAGTATAGTAGTAGTAGTAGTACATTGCATCTGTCCATCACAGTTCTCATCAACACCTACAGAGAACCATCTGAGCTCTTCATGGATGGCAGTGTGCTACTCTCCAGGGATGTACCTCACAAGGAGACCCCCTAGCCATGCCTATGCATACCATAGCCACAGTTCCCCTTATCAACAAACTCCATGCAAAGGTCCTTCAGATGTGATATGCTGATGATGCAGCTGGTATAGGGAAGCTAGTGGACCTCTGTAAGTGGTGGGATAAGATCGGTAGCATGGGGCCAGGTCATGGATATTATACCAACGCCACCAAGACCTGGCTCATTACAAAGGAGGAACAACACTATGAAGCTGCAAAGGAGGCATTTGATGGGATGGAAGTGAAGATCACGAAGGAGGGAAGAGCCGGAAGACCACACCTTGGTGCTCCCTTGGGCTCCGTTGAGTTCAGCGGAAATTCCTGTAAGACAAAGTAGAGGGATGGTGTGAGGAGATAGACATACTAGCTAAGGTGGCCTGTACACAACCACAAGCAGCATTTGCAGCCTATACCATGGGTTCACCAGCAAATGGTCTTTTCTGCCGAGGGGAGTTCCAGACACAGGGAAACGTCTACAACCACTCGAGAATGTAATTCGCTTGAAGTCACTTCCAATCTTGAGAGGCCGACCACACTCAATGACTTTGACAGCCAGCTGATGGCTCGACCAGCAAGGCTTGGAGGAATAGGCATATTCAATCTAGCTGAGCATTCCACACTGAAGTTTAAGGCTTCAGTCTAAGTGACACAACCTCTGACTGAAGCAATCCTTCAGAGAAGGGATTACTACTCTTACGACGCCATAGCCAGACAGATCCCTGCAAAAGCAGAAGTTCCCTCTGCTAGGAGAGCACATTTCAAAGCAGCTGAAGCCAATCTGAGAGACAGCCTCCCAGGTTCGCTGAGGAGAGCTATGGCACTGGCACAGGAGAAGGGCTCGTCCAGCTGGCTGACAGTCTTATCCATGCACGGGTTCTCCCTGCACAAAGGTGCATTTCTGGATGCCATCGCACTGAGGTATGGTTGGACTTCCTCTCACTTACCACCAAGCTGTGCATGTGGCTCAAGTCTCTCAGTTGAGCATGCAATGTCTTGCCCCAAAGGTGGCTTCCCGTTGATACATCACAATGAGATCCATGACCTCACAACCAACCTGATTTCGGAATTCTGTTCAAAGGTCTGCATGGAGCCAGAGCTACAGCCAATATCAGGGGGAACACTAAATTACAACACTGCCAACAAGGAGGACCAAGCACGCCTCGACATCGCGGCAAATGGTGTGTGGGGTGGCTGCTTTGAGAGAACATTTGTGGGTGTACAAGTGTTTAACCACATGCTCCACCAAACAGTAATGCCCCCTCTCATCTTGCTACAAGAGGCATGAGAAAATGAAGAAGGGAACGTACAAGTAAAGACTATGGGAAGTTGAACATGCCTCGTTCACCCCCATCGTCCTCTCAGCATCGGGTAGGATGGCCAATGAGACAACTCATTTTTACAAGAGAATGGTATCCCACTAGCTGCGAAGTGGGGTCAGCATTATAACTCCACCATGTCCTGGCTCCGCAATAGCTAGATCTAGACTACTCCACAGCAACTACTGCTATAGCTAGCTAGATCTAGACTACTCAATGGCAGCTACTGCTATAGCTAGCTAGATCTAGACTATTCCACAGCAACTGCTGCCATAGCTAGCTAGATCTAGACTACTCCATGGCAGCTACTGCTATAGCTAGCTAGATCTAGACTACTCCACAGCAACTGCTGCTATAGCAAGCTAGATCTAGACTACTCCATGGCAGCTACTGCTATAGTGTACACTAAATAAATTCTTGTGAGTTTTGTGCAGCATGATCCTCAACAATATTGCCTTTCCCTTAACTCCATCTTTCTGTTCCAGAGCATGCATTTCCTTTAGTAGCTAATCCACAGAGGAGAGAACTAATTAAACCGACATATTATCATCATTCCTATTATTTGCTGCTCTGCGTTTTGCTCATTGGAATGCAGTGTGGACAAGTCTGACTTGCATTGACGTGAGTTTGTGTTGTTGGAATGGAAACCAAGACTGGATGTACTTCTGTTTTGGCACAGCATGAACATGTCTTCCCCCACACACACGCAATACTTACAAGCAGTTGTGCTAGGGAGGCTTATGCTGTCAAGGACCAAAATCAGATTCTTAACTAGCATCTAGGGAAGATTGTGCTGGCCAAGGACTATATCCAGTTCCTAATCTAGTGAAATTATGCATCTAGGGAAGATTGTTTGGGCAGGAACCATACAGCTTCCTAATTAGTGAGTTATACTTCTTCTAAACAAAAAAAATTCTACTGACTTCCTTGGTGAAGTTCGAGTGGTTTCACACTTCGTCTGCTGAACTGCATATTCATGAAGGTATAGTTCCTTAAATGGAGAAAGTTGGTACCTGCTAAACTGTTTAAGGCAGGTATTATTGGTGGGTATTAATTTGAGCTATATTGGCAAAGTTCGCAGTGCATATTTTCATGAACAGAGAGGTCAACAGAAGTGATGTCCTTCCAACAACAACAACAATAATAACAACAACAACAACACCCACTCCTACCATGTTCCAGGCGTGAGTGTCTGTGCACGGAGTGATGAGTGTAACTTACCTGACCAAAGTCATTTTTATCTCGCCATTCTGAGTTTTGAACCTCTCAAAGCGAGCAAGGAAGGAGAAGCCAAAGGGCAAGACGATGTTGAGAGCTGTGATCACTATGGGAAGAACCTGAGCTCCAAATAAGGTCTAGGCAGAGAGGGAGGGAGAGAGGGAGGGAGAGTGGGAGGGATGGAGGACGAGAGATAGAAGAGTGAAGTGATGGAGGGGTGAAGGTGGAGAGAGGTTGTTAAGATGGAACATTACAGTGGAGGTGTAGAGATCAAGAAGTGACAATGGAAAGAAGAAAAGGATAATATGAAGGGGTCGATGCAATGGGGGTTAGGGAGTTTCGATGGGGAAACAACAAGGGGAGAGGACTTGGGGCAGAAGTGAAGGAAGATAAGAGATAGAATTTATCAGCATAAAAGGAGGGAGGAGGGACGGAGTAAGAGTTAAACAAAACTGACGAGTTTGATGACTACCATTGTTTCGTATCACCCAATAATATCTATCCGATCATATCTATCCTATCATATCTTACCCTATCATATCTATCCTATCATATCTTACCCTATCATATCTATCCTATCATATCTATCTTATCATATCTTACCCTATCATATCTATCCTATCATATATTACCCTAGCATATCTTACCCTATCATATCCATCCTATCATATCTTACCCTATCATATCTATCTTACACTATCCTATCATATATTACCCTAGCATATCTTACCCTATCATATCTATTATATCATATTATCATATATTGCTCTATCATATTTATCCTATCATATATTACCCTAGCATATCTTACCCTATCATATCTTACCCTATCATATCTATCCTATCATATCTAACCTATCATATCATCCTATCATCTTACCCTATCATATCTTTCCCATCATCTTATCATATTATCTTACCTTTATCTTATCATATCAAACCTTATATCTTACCCAACCATGTCTTAGCCTATTATATCTTACCCTATCTTACCCTATATCTTATCATATCTTACCCTATCATATCTTACCCTATCATATCTTACCCTATCATATCTTACCCTATCACCTTACCCTATATCTTACCCTATCATATCTTAGCCTATCATATCTTACCCTATCATATCTTACCCTATCATATCTTACCTTATCATATCTTATCCTATCATATCTTATCATCATATGATATGACGATACGATGGAATAGGATCTAGTTCTATTCCAGTGTCTACATGGGCGGCGTGGGCAGTACAGCCAGTACGTCCATGGCCGTACTACTTTTCAGCAAAAGTGATAGGTGTGGTTTATATTTTCCCACGTGCCGACCTATTGGTAACTGTTCAAAATGGCATCTTTAGCCAGTGTTGGCTCAGAAATTGTCTCTTCAACGGATGGTGGGAAGATCTTTGGGGTTCTCCTCACTAGCCCGATTCTTTCTCTTTCCCTAAGAGAGCGTTTGGCAGGAAGTGAATCTCGAGAGCTTGTTAAGCAAGTTGGTTTCATTCTTGGTCCTGGTTGCACTACAGTGAAGCTACGGACTCAGTAGTTTGCCATCTCTGTTGCAGAGCTATTAGAGAGAAGTATATGACTGTAAAAACTGGAGCTACCACTGATCCTCATGGTGTCTTTGTAAGTTATTGTTTTATGTTTATGCATTTTTAACCACTGTGTAGCTTGGTTGAGGTTTTACAAATTGGAAGGATGGGACAGTAGCATTTCGTAAGCATGAGAAGAGTGTCTGTCACAAAATTGCTGTGGAGAAGCTCATCACATCGCCAGTGTCTACTCGGAATGTGGGGGAGATGCTGTCCAGTACATTAGCTACTGAGAAAGCCAACAATCATCATTGCCTTCTGAAGATTTTAAGTGCTTTGAAATTTCTTGCCAGGCAGGGTTGCAGAATCCGAGGGCATGATGACAAGAATGAGGGCAATCTGATTCAACTCATGAAAACTTATTAGTGAAGATGATTCGAAGGTATTTCATGTTAGCTATTATTGTTGTCATGAGACACCTCATAAGTTCAGCATCATGCCTCTGAACACTATACTTTATTATATACTATAATGTTTATTTTGACCCAATACAGTGTCAGGAGTGGTTTTAATGATGAAGACTGAGGTTTATCTAAGTCATGATAACCAGAATAAGTTATTGAAGTTAATGGCACTGAACATACTAAGATCAATATCAAGAAATATTCAAGTGACAGAGTTCATTACCATCATGATGGATGAGTGTACCGATGTCACTAACAAAGAGCAGGTATTGTTAATATCTATTCTAACTGTTAATAAGAGTATATTGCATCAATCTGTAGGTTGTCGTTGTAATACGATGGGTAGCGATGAACCTCAGGTCCACAAGGAATTTATTGGGCTCTATAAAGTATCTACTATAGAGGCTAAATCCTTAGTTGCAGTTACACAGGACACACTGCTTCGGTTAAATATTTTACTGACCAAAGTGAGGGGTCAGTGCTGTGATGGAGCCAGTAATATGAGTGGGATAAGACGGGGAGTGGCAACTCTTATTCAGACCGAACAATCTAATGCTTTTTTTACGCATTTTATGGTGATAGCTTGAATTTGGCAGTGTCTGACACCTGAAGAAATCCTCTACCATGAAAAAGGCATTAGAAACACTCATGAGATCACCAAATTAGTCCACAAAGAGAAAACATTTTCAAGAAGCTGAAGGATGAAATGGCACCTGGTAGTCCAGGTATATATGTGTTGTGTCCTACTAGGTGGACTGTATGGGCAGACTCTATGCAGAGCATTCTTCGAAACTATTCTGTTCTCCAGGAGGTTTGGGATCAAGCAGTTGCTTTGGTTAATGATACTGAAGTGATCGCTCGTATCAGGGGTGTGGCTGCTCAAATGCAGCTGTTTGAGTTCTTCTTTGGTCTTGTTCTGGGTGAAAGTTTACTTCGTCATTCTGACAATTTAAGTAGGACTCTACAAAAGAAAAATTACTCGGCAGCTGAGGGCCAATTAATAGCTGAACAAACGAAGAGGACACTTCAGAGCATTAGAAATGAAGAAGCTTTGGGACAAGGTGAAATCATTGGCATCCGATGTCTAAGGGAATGATCGATCCTGTCTTGCCAAGAAGAAGGAAAGTTCCAAAATGGTTTGAACAAGGGAGTGCCCCATCCGAGTATCCTCCCAGTCCAAAAGACAAGTACCGGCAGGTATATTATGAAGCTCTGGATCTTTTGGTGCAAGCAATAGAGGATAGGTTTGATCAACCTGGATATAAGATTTATTCTTGCTTGGAAACTGTTCTTGTTAAAAGTAGTCCCGAAGAAAGATTATTCAGAAGAACTTAGGAGTGTGCTTGAAGTATATAAGGATGACCTCAATGAGACCAATCTGGCCACTCAGCTCTGCATTTTCAGCTCCATTATACTTGAGGGGAAAAATAATATTTCTGAAATATTGTCATACCTACAGAATATTCCACAAGGATAAAAGGATTTGATGAATGAAGTTACTATTTAGGCTAAGCTTATATTAGTGATGCCAGCTACAAATAGTACTAGCGAACGTTTATTTAGTGCCATGCGTCGAGTCAAGTCATATCTGCGTTCCACCATGCTACAGGAAAGATTGAACAACTTGATGGTGTTATATACACATGCACAAAGACCTCATGGGCAAAATTAATTTGTGTGATGTTGCCAATGACTTTTTAAGTAAAGGTGAACGTAGACTACAAGTAGTTGGTGTATTTTGATCACTTCCTTTTGCTTTTTTGCCGTAAAATGTAACAACAAACGTGTTCATACAGAACTATATATAACTTCTTGAATATTGACCGTAAAAGCCACACCCACTTCCTGGCCTGACTGCCTCGAAATTTCCCGAGCAGCCCCTGGTCTAGCATCTGACCAATCAAAATGCTAAACTTTAAGCATGTGATAAACTGAACCTTCAACTGTTTAGCTTCAAGTCAACATTATGACGTTTGTGGACGTAGACAAGCTCATTGCAAACACAAAAACTTCCTCCAGGTACCCACTAAAGCCTACATGGCAAAGGACAACGCCTGGAAACAGGTGGTACATCAAGTTGAAAGTATTGCACATCTAGTGGGTCGTCTTCTAGCTGATAGTTGCATGGCCAGCTAGTGGCTTTGCAATAGGGCTAGGGCTAGGGCTAGGGCTAGGGCTAGGGCTAGGGCTAGGGATCAGATCTGTTTATGGTACTTGGTGAACTAGCAGTTGTGCTAGTGGTTAGTGTAGAAAGCTAGCTATCAGGTTATTAGCAGTGTAACTTGTTTTAGTGTAGCTCTATGTTAGTGATGTTACACAGCCATAGCAGAATAACTTCTCGACTATAAACAACTGCCATAATGTTACTCCAGCTGGATCTCTAGTTGCTGCTTTCCATTGACAGTGGAGTTGAGGTCGAAGTTCGAGATTGCTTCCATATTTGTCATAATGTTATATTACGAACCATGCACGATGCGACACTATAGGACACGACCCTGTAGGACAATGCAACACTATAGGACGATATAACACTACAGGACTATGCCACACTATAGGACAATGCAGCCTATAGTGGCGGACATTATAGCCACTGTTACCAGATACAGTGAACTGTTACTTGCAAGGCATTTTATTCCCACCACATCTCAGCAGAATGGCATTATAGACTCCCACCCTGCAGCCTGGGTATGCTGTATCCCAGTTGAGGGGAGTGACTGTTATATGGTTCCTCTGCCCCCCCACCTCCCTCGTCACATGCAGATAAAGCTTACAGTATTGTTTAGCTCATATGCTGCCGAGTAGTAGATAACCACAGAGGCAGCTAGGAGCACTATGATGGTGAAGAGGTTGGTGAAGAACCTGATGGTCGCCACCTTGGCCAAGGTCTTCCAATTACGCTCAATATTGCACCTGTCAAAGTCGGCAAGCTCCTCCTGCAACACATACACATGCACATACACACAGACAATGGAATGTGATGCATACACTACTGTTGATATGTGATAGTCCACCTAGCAACAGTATGTTGGTAGAGTGAGATAGAGACAGGTACCAGCAGGATGATAACTGCAACCCTTAGCACACTAACAGTTGACAGAACAACAGCAAAGTCAGTCAGGTCAATCATGGAAATCTGACGGTTGTAACAATATGTTTTACCAATCCCAAACCAGGCACAGCAGGTATGACTGCTGGCATTGTTCCCCCCCCCCCACCCAAACACCTTTTTTATATATAAAGTGTTAAAAAAATGTGGGCAAGACTTTCTTCACTATTCACTATTCACCCAAAAGAGCTGAGTGTTTGAGGGAGGTTAATGAGTACTCATCATGCCTGAGTTAAAAATCATCAAGCCATCAGGCACATGTTGGTTGTCTCATGAATGAAAGATGTGTAAAAACAGTGAAAGAGAACTACAGTGAAGTATTAACAGTGAAAGATAACTACAGTGAAGTATCCTTGCTCTCAATGACATCTATGAACAGACGTACGAGCCAGAAGTATTGGGGATAAGTAAAAAATTTAAGCAAGAAGTCAACAGTTTGGGGTCTATTTCTCCTTGATTAGTCATGTGTGTATAATGTAATGTATGTGGCAGCTCCTCATTGGCTGTTGGAGCTGTGATAATAAGTAGACAATTACCTTGTAAGGCAGTGTGGGCAACTGGGGCCAATACCCTAATTAAGGGAGTTGGTTTTGACAGGTGCCCAGAACTGGGTAGATATAGACTGTACAATTACTGTTGGTGTGTGTAATATATAACTTTAGTTTAAGCATACACTGTGACTCTTACCTAGCTTGCATTAGCTTAAGCAGAGTTGGACTACTACCTAGCTTGGATTAGCTAGGGTGGTGGTTGGTGTTGCCAGGTTTCAGAGATTGGCCTGCAACAACACCTCATGTTTGAGACTTGACAGCTCTGGGAGATATTCAAGTTGGTCGCTTCATTTCAGTTTGCATAGTAGTATAATATAAAACCTGGTGGGGGGGGCATTGCCATACCCATCCGTGCACGCACCAGAAGCCGCTACACATCACCAGGACCATAATTTACTCCAGACCAGAAGCTATCTCCACCATCCTTTACTCCACATCAGAGGCTGCTACACATCTCCACTAGATAAATAGGGACAACATCCATTTGCGTATCTACGATTAAATGCTCATAGACCCAATACTGAATGACATAACAGGTAAGGGGTCCTTATACTCTACATTAGTCTATTATTCTCTATCTCCCCCAAGTCTTTGCTACATCTTGTCTGGAGATTTGGCAATGACTGAAATCAAGTAGCAATCATGTGTCGTTCGTCAAGGAGCAATCAAATGTTGTGCATCAGTGGTTGGGAGCATATATCGTATAGGACATGTCGTAGTCCCCAGTAGTCTGCCATGCAGGTGGTTTGCTTTCATGTGTAGAGCATCTAAGCAAGGTTTCCAGGGGCGGCAAATGTTGTAGTGGTGCAAGGGAAGGTGGAGGTGGCTGGGGTAGTGGTTTTGGCGGTGGGTGGGTCTGTGATGGTGGGGTGTTCTCGTCAAAGATAGGTTGGGGGAGCCTAGCATTGTGGGTCTTCCCGTAGTGGGGGGGCAGCAGACCATGTGATAGGATGGTGATGGGCATTGGTGGCATGGTGGGGTGTGTCACAGGAGGTGTTGGCATCTTTTGTTGTCCATGTGTAGGCTGGGGGGGAGACTTAATGACGTGGCTGAGTCTGAGGGGACTGTTGCTGTGGACATCGCTGATGGTTATTCTCAGTTTCTGTGCATGGACTGGGACAGGAATTTCCTGTTGCGCAGGGTCACTCTGCCAGAGCCATCGACCTTCACGACATATTGGTCAAATTGGCAGACTTCTATGACTGATCCAGTCTTGTCCCATTTTGTGGGGTTGTGGCCAGTTTGGTTTTGGATCCTCACTTGGTCTCCGATGACGAGAGGTGGCAGTCGCTTTGTGTGCTCCGACCATCTTTCGTTAGCTAGCATGTGTCTGTTCCTCAGGGCCTCTTCTCTTGCAATTAATGTAGCATGCCAAGTGTCATGCGGGTGATATTTTCCTGGGAGTATGGGGATGAAGTCTTTGATTGGGCGGCCGAACACGTACATGGCTGGGGACAGTTTAGTGTCCTTGTCTGGGGTGTTGCGGTATTGTAGTATGGCACGCTGAAAGTTGTCTGTATCGAGCTCACCATTTGGTCCAGTGTTGTTGGTGATGAGTCTTTTCACTGTCTTCACCGCAACTTCAGAGGAAAGGCGGTGGTAGACACCCCAGTTATTCAAGAATTCACGGGTCTGTGCAGCGGTGAATTCAGGACCACCATCAGACGATATTTCATATGTCACAAATGACCTTCGTAGGCTGTCGATCAGCCCGGTAGCACCACCTGAGGTCCTTTCAACAATCGGCCATTTGGAATATCTGTCAATGATTACTAGGTAGTTGACACCTTTATAGCTGAAGAAGTCTGAGCAGATGCATTGGAAAGGGTACACTGGAGAAACAGTTGGGGTAGGAGGGGCACTAGGTTGTGAGGGAGCCATACGGTTGCAGTGATTACAGCTGTGTCTGAGGGCTTTGATGGCAGGAGTGATGCCAGGCCAAAACAGGGATGGTTCAGCCCTCGCAGTCATTGAGGATATGCCTTGGTGGGCAGCATGGAGTGCGGATAAGCAGTCTTGTCTGAGGGATGGGGAAATCATGACACGGTCTTTGTAGATCACAATGCCATCTGCGGTGTAGAGATGCTCACGGAATTGATGATACTCGCGAAGTGGCTCTGATAGCTCATGGCGAAACTCTGGCATGCCCACCTCTTTGACCAATTGTGACCGATCTTGTGGCTCCTCAGCACATCGTATACCAGCAATAAAGTTGTGGGGGATATACAGGTGGGATAGTTGCTGAATGTCTCCGATAGCTGCAATGTCATCCACTAGGTACATCTTGGGAGGCTGGTGGTTGCCAGTAGGGTGGCGGAATATGGTGTCGGAAGCTTTATTTTTTGCTCCTGGTATGTGGACCATGCGGAATCTGTAGAGGAGGATCTTCTCCTTGAGGTTTCTGAGCCGAGAGTTGCTGATGTCATTAAGTGACCTGTCTCCAAATAGCTTGAGGAGCTGCTTGTGGTCAACTGCAATGATAAGATCCTCACACCCCAGGACGAAGTGTCTAGATTTATCTAGAGCATCGGCAACTGCCAGGGCTTCACCCTCAACTGGGGCATAGCGTGACTCAGCAGGGTGTGTAAAGCGACTCCCAACCAGAGTGCTTTTCCAACCTGTGTGGCAGCAGAATAGGTCAGTACCAGGGCATCCACAGTGTTTCTGGAATAGCCAATACCTGTCTTGGACCAATCAGTGGCTAGGCATGTTGGCCTTGATTTGTCAAAAATATGGACACCCTCTGTGATCTCATCTACTACTATGACCAGTTTGGACTCTTCAAATAGGTCATTGAGGTTATCATCCCAGTGGAAGCGGGTGTTGGTTTTCAGTAGTTGGCGAAAGGGGAGCATCTTCTCTGCCATGCTGAACGCATATGACACTTGGTTAATGAGGCCGAACCATGAACGGGTATCGGTTATGTTTTTTAGCTTAGGGAATTCCATAATTGCCTGGAGGTATTTCTTGCAGGGTCGAACGCTGTCCATGGTTATCTCAAAGCCAGCAAACTCTACTATGTCAAGGCCAAACCGCAACTTTTCTGGGTTTAGGTTTATACCATTCCTGCCACAAATGTCAAGCCACTGAACTGCCTGATGAAAGCATCCTTCCAGGTCATCTGCCCAAAGTAGTGTGTCGTCAATGTATCTAGGGTCATGTCTTGGTTCTTATCACCCAGTAGGTCAAGCTGAATCTCAGGGTCGGTTAGGCCACGGCACAGCACATCACGTAGGATGGCTTCAGTGTAATTCAAGTCTCCTCACAGTTTGTGCATTTGGTTACAAACTTACACACTCCAGCCTGACCACGGAGGCGAGCGCCAAAAGCACGTATTGGCTCATCGTGGTCTTGTCGCATGTTGTGTAGGGTCACCCTGGCCATCATCGTGTTCTTCTGCCTGACAGCGAGGTTCTTTATGGCTGCAAGGACCTCCTCCTCTGTCTTACCAGTAAGGGTGCCACCAGCGGTTCGGGTGAGATCCTTTCATAGCTGCTCATCGCAGCATTCTAGTAGCTGGATTACCCTGTCCATCCCGGACATCTTGGTAGCTTCCGACATAGTCTCCCCATCGAGATTTGAAGTACGACCAATCTTCGCTTGTGCCCGCAGAAGAGATGGTTGGTCGCTTCTCTTTCTCCACCTTCGCAGCAGCCGCATTCGTGGTGGCAGGGCTGTGGATGGTGGCATGTGCGGTGATGAGGGCTGCAGCCAGGTCAGCCTCGATATCCTCAGTCATATAGGGGCATGCAGCGACAGGGCAGTGAATAATCGGCATCTTGAGGCAGTGGCAGGCACTAATTGGAGGTCAACGGAGTCGACGACGCAAAGTAGGCAAATAGCTAGGCTAAGCTTTTCTCAACTACGAACTGGCTGATGTGTCAATTTCGGTATTGAATGCTATCATAAATAGGGACAACTCCCATTTGCGTATCTTCGATTAAATGCTCATAGACCATAAATGATAGTATTCAATACTGAATGACATAACAGGTAAGGTGTCCTTATACTATAGTATATCACATTAGTCTATTATTCTCTATCCACCATCTTTTACTCCACACCAGAAGTTGCTACACATCTTCACCAACCTTTACTCCACACCAGAGGCTGCTATATGTCTCCGCCATCCTTTACTCCAGACCTGCCACATCCTCGGGCCTTGTAGAATAGCTACAGCAGTGATATAAGCTTGTGGCAAAGCAAACCACAATCATCTTCCAGCTGATTCGGCAGCAAAACACACACCCAACAAATGCCATAATGCATGTGGTCGACACATCTATGGTGCAGCAAAGACTCTCAACAGCGCAAAAATAAGTAGTGTTCATGTATTTTATGCCAGCTGGCCAAACGGGTTTTGTGCAAGACAGTGTGACGTTCTAGAACAAACACATAAACACACACACACCAGTCACCCTTGTTTTGTCAGCATGATATCATTAACATCTCCTGGATGGATTTCCGATGTCTAGAGTGGTGAAGCGACGTTCGCTTGCTTCAATGGAGCCAATTCTTATAGTAAACTGCAGCTCATTGTAACTGCATTCTGAACAGTTCTATCCTTGGGTTAAAAATGATTATGTAATTGTCTTTAAAAAAACAACCTAACCCCCTCCCCCCCTGAAGCCTTCACCCACACACATAAATAATCACTTTTAACCAGTAAATAGATCTGCAGGGGGTTATAAAAATGCATGCTGCATGAGCACTTCCCCTCCCCCCCCCCCCTACACACACACCTCCTCCTCCTTCCATTACAAACAAGCCTCAACAACTACTGGGCACAGATGAGAGCATATTTGTAATGTTATATTATGCCTGTACACAGAGCAGCATTGCAGATGATTTTTTTAAATTATTTGCCCCATGGGGAAGTCTGGCCAAACATGACATTCAACACAACCCATGCACAAATACAACTTCTTAGATACTTTAAAAGGAACATAAGTTTTATCAGAAATTTATGTATTTCACTGATGGTTCTAGACTATCCCATCCCCCACCTTCCGCTTGGAAGTGTGTCAATTATTCCCATGGCTGACAGATTTATAGATGTGATGATCTGGTACCACCAACAGCAGGGTGTATTCTGTAACATTTCTAATCATCAACCTCCAATCATCTGCCACTAGCCGGGTGGATAAATAAATTCCATCGCTGAGCACCCACAGGAAAACTGACTCCTTAATCACTTCAGTCAGTTCGTGCATTTAGTCTTTAGGCATCAGAGTTCTCCCTCGACAACAGCTCCTCTATAAAATAAATCTTGCTTACATAATGCTGATTGTAAGTAGCACAGGCTAAACAACTATTTGTGCATGTCACATGAGACCAAGTTGCACATGCTGACATGTCCTTCAGTGCCAATATGCACATACACATATAGAGTTAACAACACTAATGGTGCCTTCTCCTGAGCAGTGAAAACAGTTCTGAATACCAACCCTGGGTAACCATCAACACCACGTGAGCAAAAATGTTATCACTTCCTTCAGATTCGTGAAAAACACTCCATACTCCACATTCTACCAACTTAACACCATTTAGCAGATGGAACTTGGACTTGTCTAGCTAATGGTTTTCTCAGTTACTTTTGTTGTCCCGGGATTTTAATTGTTCTACCCTTCTCCCTTCCTTGCTCTTGTTGTAACCATTGGGACCCAGGCAGATGGTATGTTAAGGAACTACCTCTAGTTCGGTAAGGATGTGGGCGTGCTTGAGTTTGGCTGTGTTGGCATCAGTGATATTGAAGTCCCATGCAGTGAACACCTTGTTGCTGAATTTAACCTTTCTCTTCGAAGAAAACTGGATGTAGCTTTCATTGTACGCACCCCCGAGCCTGAAGAGCAAGGTGGGGACGGTAATTGAGAGATGGGAGGTGGGAGGGATGGAGGGAAAGAGGAGAGAAAGACATACACACACAAACAAAATGGAGAGACACCATTGGCAAGGAAGATGAGGCTTACGTGTGGACGAGCAAGATGACACTGATTGCATATACAACAAAAGTGGTCCACAGGTAGGCCTTAGGCAGAGAGTACGTGTTGTCCATCACGGTTGAATTTCCATAGCGACCATAAAAAAGTACGGTGTCGTTGAAGATCCCTTGGCCCAGGAAAAAGTCGATGACATACTCGTACCACAAGATGCGAGGGGAAATGCCCCCAGAGCAGAGACGAAGTCCCATGGCAGTGGAATTCTTTAAAAAACTGCACTCCATCTATAAGTCAATGGAGAAGAGGATTTATGGGAGTGGCAAAGTGGCAAGTAAAAACTGCTGGCACACAACACTTGAGCCATGCACATTAACGCAAATAACATTTCACTGAAAATGCTTAGGCTACCATTATGTTAATTACTCTGAAGATGACACTGCATAAAGATAAGAGTCTGATAAGTAATAACTCTCACACACCTAGCTAGCTAGCTTGCTCAAGCCAGAGTATACAGCTATAGTTAGAGAACTTGCTTGTTTAAAACCACAGTGGCCAACTTCAGAGCTTTCACTACTTTGGGCAGGTGATGCAAGAAACCTTTTGTGGCAGTAGGTTCTATCTGAGAAGTTGAGCTGGTGTTTTTCACTATCCAACCATAGCTAGCTACACCTTGGCAGCTCAACCTGGAGGTGTCATTATACTGTACCATCTACAGCTTTTATATGATGACTACAGGCAGGTGCATGTGTACTACTACCAGAAGTAAAATCAACACACACAAGTAGTAGGTAGGCAGGTAGGCATTATAGGCAGGCTGTAGGTAGGTGCACATAGCAGTTAACAGTGCCATGACCCCATGGCTGCATAGGTTTTTTTAGCAAGTTTGACTCTTATTTACTAACTTCAACACTAATTTTTTAGACCTTGGTGAACAGGTACTTCAATTAGTTTCCTAGCTAATCAATCACCTCTGGCCACACTGAGTAATTGAATTAATGATCACAATAATTATTAGTTCACCACTAATGACTCTGAACTCTGAACTGACCTCCACTAAGTGACTGAGCAGTCATTTTTGACCACATGATCTTTGCTGGATGTCTCTTGTAATTGATGTTCTGCTACTAGGAAAGAGTGATCAACAGGTTGATGGGGAACTTCATCAATGTCATTACACTGAGCCTCAGCCATGTTATACTTGCTATCTTGGAATAACAAAGGTAGTTGACTGTAATTTTCAAAGTTCATGGTTTATTTAATAGGTGGAAGTGGCTTCACTATGATTCATCAAGAGATCTAGTTTTTTTGTCATATACTTGTTTTTGCTGTAAAAACTGGGAATATAAAAAGTACATCTGGAAATGTACAAGATTCAACTTTTATTACTAATGGTTACTCCAACTGGAAAGATGCCACCCGGAATTTTAATGCTCATGCAAGCACTTCTACTCACAAACTGGCTTTTGAAGTCATGCAATTTCAGCAGAGAAGCTTGTTAACCATCAGTATTTACTCAAGGTTGCACAGAGAATATGATTCTTGGCAAGACAGGCTATTTCTTTATGTGGCAATGGAGATGATGACAATTTTACACAGCTAATGCAGTGCAGGCATTAGAGGATTACCACTTAGCTTCAGCGCAGGACTGACAAGTATGTCTGCCTCCAAGTTCAAAATGAACTTATAATGATAATGGACAGCCGAATTTTAAGAGAAATTGCCGTTTCAATTCGAAATTCGAAATTATTTTCTTTAAAGGCAGATGAAGTTACGGATATTTCGAATATGGAGCAAGTTGTTATTTGCTTACGTATGTGGATGAAAATTTGGAACCACATGAAGATTTTGTTGGCCTTCATATGGTTGACTCTATTAAATCAGATGTGCTTGTTGGTGTTTTCAAGGATATAATGTTAGGGATGAAGCTGAGCATGAGTGATTGCAGAGGTCAGTGTTATGACAGGGCAGCCAATATGTGTGGATCAAAAAATGGTGCGGCATCTCAGATAAGATCTCTTGAAATCGCGTGCCATATTTATTCATTGTTATGGCCATGCCCTCAACTTGGCCACTGGAGATACGATCAAGGGAAACAAAATTCTTTGTGACACTCTTGACACCACACAGTGTTCTCTGAGGCGAGATGCTCTTTTTGAGAAAGTAAAGGCAGAAATAGCACCTGACTCACCAGTTTAGAACCCTATGTCTGACACGATTGACCGTAAGAGAGGTAGTTCTCTGGGGAGTGTTTGGCTAAATTGAGTTCTGGGATGAGGCCATGGAAATAGTCAAGGACTCTGAAACTAGGGCTCGAATCATTGGGATACAGTCTACTATGAAAACATTTGATTCCTGGAGAACGTCTACTGAAGCACACTGATAACCTTAGTAAAATTCTGCGGAACCCTTCTTACTGCTTCAGAGGATCAGCAGATTGTCAACTGACCATCGAAACGTCACAACCAGTTGAGGCCTTTGATTTGTTTTGGCAAGATTTATTATTACTACAAGAGGAACTTGAAGTAAATGAACCGTGTTTACCACAAAAACAAAAGGCTCCTGCTTGGTACGAGGAAGGGTCAGCTGGCTTTGGTTATCATCCCACTACCCCCAAGGAGTTTTATTGTCATAAGTACTTTGAATGTTTCGATATGTGTGTGAGCTGCACTAATCAACCAGGTTATATACCATTTTAAAGAATGTCGAAGATCTATTGCTAAAGGCAGTAAATAATGAAGAGTATACTCCTGAACTGGAATTCTTTTTTATCATGATGATTTCGAACGGTCTTCACTTAAGCTTCAGTTTGAACTGCTAGCTACATCTTTCAGTAATCGAGAGAAACCTTCCCTCAAGAATGTGAGGGATCACTTCAAATCATTGTCACCAGCTCAAAGAGGTTACATGTCAGAAGTTTGCACCTTGCTGAATTTGTTAATGCTACAACTAATGCTGTGAGTGAGCGAGTGCTTCCGGAGTGAGAAAAGTTAAAACATACCTTGGCTCCACAATGACCAGATGTGACTCAACAATTTGGTGGTCCTTCACATTCATAAAGACAAAACTGACTGTCTTAAATTAGAATCTTGTTTAAATGAATTTATATCCGTGAACGATCATAGATCATCTGAAGTTTTAAGTTTTAATAATTTTTTCTAAATATTTTCATCACAATGTCAATTGGATGTGGTCATTAAAATGGGTGTAGTCATTACGGTGGGTGTGGTTATGGCCAGGTGCACTATGGCCGCACGAGTTTATTTTGCACTGATACTGATACAGCCATGGTAAAATCAATCTATAGCCACAGTATATACTCAGTTGGAAAATCCATCTAATGACAAATATTGAATCGAGACTCTACAAGGCTGAACCATTAATCTCTTTGAGAAACTGAGTTTAGTAGAAAGTCTTTAAGAATATGAGCTTGGGTCCATCTAAATATTATTCACAATATACATGTAGATAAATCAGACACACACAGAACAGCACGCACACACGGTACGCACACATACATCATCTGGTTGGATGGTGAAGACCTTGATGGTAGTTCTTCCTTCACCATTGGCCACCATATACGACAACACATCAGAAAAATCACACTCCTTAACCGAGAAACTCTCAACCCCTGATGGAGGGTTGCAAGTGACCTCATCCATCTTGTTCAGCTGGTAGAAAAGTGTCCCACTTGCATCACTACTCCCCGAGGAGTTTAAAACATCTGCCGGATTGTCACTTGGACAGAGCTTCATGGGGAACTCGGAAGCATTGTAGACGCAGGTGGCAAGAGACTCCACATGGGGAGGGACGTTGGCCACGACATAAATGACCCCAGGGATGACAACAAAGCCAAACCAGAGCATGAAGATGATCAAGTTCATCAGAAACAGAAATCGCAGGAAGACAAAGTACGAGACAATGGCCGTGCCAAAATGACATTCCACCACCTTCATGTGACCTTTCCACAGCTCCCAGGAGAGGAGCACTTTCAACTTGCTCTTAGCTTTGGGCCATTTCTGCATGTAGAGAATATTATCGTGAAGCAGGAAGCATTTTGTTCTGGCTTCAGGTACAGTGACTAATACTTCTACCATTTCAAGGACTGTCAGTTACAGCAATACCTCTGGTGAGGATTAGAAACTGCACCTGTTTATAATACAACATACCCACCACAAATTTGAATGTTTCCCAGACGCTCGTGGCCTGCTGTGCGCTCGTGGCCTGCTGTGCTCTCCTTTCCTCACGGCTGTGATGGGGTGGGGGGGTGGGGGGGGAAATATATCGGTTTATCTTATAATCAGAGCAGCAATACATTACACCCCACCCCACCCCCAACCCGGCTAGTCCCTTCTACAACCAGAATCTTAAAAACTAATATACATAACCTGTCAACCATAAAACTAATATACATCACCTGTCAACCAAAAAAACTAAGTAGGCACGGTGAAGCACAGAAGCATAAATTTCTAGCTGTTTGCTTGCAAGGCTACATTCTGACTTGTAATGCAAGTGTTCAATCATAGTCAGAAATGTAGTATTGACCGTTTAAATTTGTGTCTTCATCGAAGCTGCTCACTTATGTGACGTGTTACAAGAGGTATGTAGTAGTGTGATGCATGGAGTCTAGTATGCTACTTTTTTTTGGTCACTTTTTGTCGCAGCTTCCTGCATAACTTTAACAAAGAGCTGGTTAGACCAAGTCCTTCTACTCATGATAGTTCCAGTTTCCTTCCCTCCTTTATATGGAGTGCCAGATTGGCCATTTCCCAGCTTGTTGAGTGCCTAATTGAGCGCTGGTTTATTTGTGAAGAGTTGTTTGGTACTCAATCTCCTCCAGCTCGTTCATTCAGTAATTTATTACTGGACCAAGCCATCGTGGATGTCCCCTGTTGACAACACCTTCCAGGCCATACGCCGCGAATGTTCAACCATCCGCCATCCCTTTTATTTAATCATCTGACAACAAACACCCTATGATCGTTCCCGTAAATTGATTACATCTGCACATGGGCATTGCTTATTAGGCAGCTGCTCGGTGTTTAGATGATAGGGACAACTCCCACTTACAACATTTATTACAGCAGCCAACAACTAAGCCTCACATATATAAGGAATGTGTACAGAACTGAGCATGCATGGTAAGGGATATCAGTTACATAGGTTACTATATACTTAAATTGTTATTATCCTCTATCTCCCCCCAAGTCTTTAATATATTCTCTTCAGAAGTGTGTTGAAGCCAGATTGGATAATTCAGTCCATGTCGTAGTCGCCGGAGGTTTGCCATGGGGGAGGTCTTTTCATGCGCGTAGAGCGTCTCGGTGGAGTAGGCATGGGCCTGATAGGAGTTGTTCCCTTTTCCTGAGTAGGGTGTGAGGGTAGAGGAGTAGCAAGGCCAGTGGGTCGAATAGGTGTCCCGTTTGGTGGGGAGTCGGGAGGCAGGGTACTGGGTGGTGGGTTGTCTTTAGGAGATGGAGTATGGTTAAGTGGAGTGGTTCCATTTGTAGTCAGTGAAGGTGATGGGGGAGCAGTAGTCATATTGGATTGGAGGAGGAGAGGCTGATAAACCAGGTCATTGCTTATGGTCAATCTGGGTTCCCATGCTTGGACTGGGATAAATTTCCTCAAGAATTTGCGGTTCCCGAGTGTGACTCTGCCAGATCCATCCATTCTGACCAAGTACTGATTGAATTGGCGAACTTCAACGACTAAGCCAGTTTTGTCCCATTTGGTGGGGTTGGGGCCAGTATGATTCTGTAGCCTGACGTGATCACCAACTCTGAGGGGTGGTAGCTGATCTGTCTATTTCTCCGTCTCTCATGTGACGGTTCCAGAGGGCTTCTTCTCTGACTGCTACGGAACTGCGTGAGGTATTGCGTGGGTGGTATTTGCCGGGTAAGATGGGGATGAGGTCTCTGATGGGTCGTCCAAAGATATAATTCCTGGTGATAACTTTGTGTCTCGATCAGGGGTGTTGCGATGCTGGAGGATGGCCTGCTGGAATCTGTTAACGTCAAGGTCACCATTGGGTCCAGTATTGTGGGTGCTGAGCCTTTTTATAGATTTAACCCCTATTTCTGCCCGGCAGTTGAGGTGTGGAAAGGCTACTGAGCTCAGGCATTGGTGCACACCCCATTGAAGGAGGAAAGCACGCGTCGCCGAGGTGACAAACACGGATCCTCCATCAGATGAGAGTTCATCAGGGATTCCATAGATGGTGAAGCATTTCCTCAGGCAATCAATTAGGCCTTTTGCTCCCATCTGCGTTGTTTTGACTATGAGCCAATTAGAGTAGCGATCGACAATGACAAGGTAGTTATTGCCTCCATAGTGAAAGTAGTCTGCACAGATACATTGGAAGGGGTATGAGGCCGGTGTGGGGGGTATGGGTGGCACTTGAGGTTGATGCAGTTGCAGTGACTGCAGCCATTGCATATGGAGGTCGATTTCGGGGAGCGGCTGTTCGGATTGCATAATGGCCAAGATATTGTCCGAGGGGGTTAGTGTCTCCTGTGACGAGACATTGTGTCAGAGCTTTATTTCTTACACCTGGAATGTGGATCATTTTGAACCTGTAGCGTAATGTCGTCTCCTTGAGGTTTCTTAGTCTGGAGTTGCTGATGTCCCCAAGGGATCGGTCACCAAACAGTTTGAGGAGTGGTTTGTGATACCGCGATGATCAGGTTCTCACATCCAAGGACGAAGTGCCTAGCCTTGTCGAGTGCATTAGCCACAGCTAATGCTTCGCCATCAACAGGGGTGTAACGTGACTCTGCTGGATGTGTAAACCGGCTTCCTACCAGTGTAGTCTTCTAGCCTGTATTGCAGCATAGGGGGTTGATTGTTGGGCATTCGCAATGCTTTTGAAAAAGCCAGAAGCCGATGCCTTTCTTTAACCAGTCCGTCGCAAGGCAGGTTTGTCTTGTCTTATCAAAGATGCGAACACCTTTAGAGATTTCTTATGAGATTACTCTCTTGGAGTCTTCGAACAGTGTGTTAAGGTGATCATCCCAGTGGAACGGTGTGCTTGGTTTTAGTAGTTCACGAAAGGGCAGCATTAATGCTGAAGGTATACAAGACCTGGCTGACCAGTCCGAACCAAGAGCGAATATCTGTGATGTTCTTGGGAGTGGGAAATTCCTCGATGGCCTGAAGATATTTTTTGCATGGGCGAACACTGTTTGTGGTGATCTCTAATCCGGCGAAGTCTACTGTGTCCATGCCGAATCTGAATTTTTCAAGGTTCAATGTTGCCTACCGCAGGTGTCTAGCCACTGTGTTGCTTGGTGAAAGCTGTGGAGTAGGTTGTCAGCCCAGAGGAGGGTGTCATCTATGCACTTTGTTTTGTCGGGGATGGTGGACACAATTTCATCATACCGACTGGAGTAGCCATCTCCTGAGGTGATGTATCCTTGTGGGGCAGTACAGTACCTATATCTGCCCCATGGGGTGATGAAGGTTGTGTAGTGGAGATCCTCCTGGCGAATAGGGACACTATGATAACCGTTCCAGGCGTTGAAGACCATCTTCTTTCTGTTGGGAGGTATCGATCTGGCTTGGTGGAAGGGAGATTGAGTATGTTGGGTCTTCCTGGTGGGCATGGGTATTAAGAGGATGGACGTCGATTGTCCTGCATGGCTTGCCATTTTTCTTTGCACATATAACCATCTGGTGGCACCATGTAAAAGGTTCACCTATGGGGACTGGTTCGATGACTCCTAGGCGGATGTCTCTGTCGAGGTCTGCCTTGACTTCTTCTTGCCCCAGTGGATTGGCATTGGTATTGGGGAGTGATATGCAGTGGGTTTGGCATTGGGGTCAATCATTAACTTCATGGGTGGACCTTCATGGGTAGTGGCTGATGCTCGCATGTGTTGAAAGTACTAGAGCTATAGTATTGTACCAGGTACTTCTCGAGTTGCTCACGGTTTTCCTCGGTGGCTGGGACTGGCGGTTCCCTGGGGCGTGGTGGGGGTGAGGTGCGTTTTGGGCAGTCACAATCTAATGTTAGTTGGGAGTTGACGTTGGAAACAGTATTGCATTGTGTGGTGACCATATCATTTGTGGAGTTGTTGGTCTGGGGGTATTTCTCCTATTGTAGGGAATCCATCAGTGATCATCCATAACACTGTGCACGCCTCCTTACTGAGGAATAGCCTGTCGGGTGTGTCGGGAACTGGCAAGTCTCAATGACATTGCCTGCCTTGTCTAGTCCAGAGAATCGCAATATAGCTGCTCCAAGGATGTTAATATTGTTATCGTACGCTGCGTGCATCTTCATCCCGATCGGTATCAGGTTGCATTTGTGGAGGCCGAGTTTGCGGACAACGTTGATGCCCACTAAGCAGCTCTGACATCTGGTATCAGCCATGGTGTGAACAGTAACGGTCTGTCGATTGGCATGAAGGGTGAAGCCGAATTGTGCATAGTCTTCGCATTGAACCCTCATCTGTAACTTGATGTATGGCTGAGGTTGGGATGGCTGTTTCACCCATGTACCAGTCAATTTGTTATATCGGTGGTGGTCCAGGATGACACCTCTTTTCCTCGATGCGTAGTGACGGCACAGCGAGTCGAAAATGGCATCTTCATGCTCTTAACTCTTGGTGGTGGGCTTACTCCTGCACACTTCCTCAAAATGGTGGTCACTACACCACCGGCCGGCCATATGCTGAGCATTCCTTTCTTCGCACATGTACTGGTGCACTCCTTCCATGTCCCCCCTTGCCACAGTATGAACAGGCTTCACTCCTGGTCCTGGTTGCTTGCTCTCTGTGATGAGGGACTCCTTCCATGCCCCCTCCTTACAGTATGAACAGGCCTCATTCCTGGTCCTGGTTGCTTGCTCTCTGTGATGAAAGACTCCTTCCATGCCCCTCCCTTGCCACAGTATGAGCAGGCTTCATTCCTGGTCCTGGTTACTTGCTCTCTGTGATGAAGGACTCCTTCCATGCCCCTCCCTTGCCACAGTATGAGCAGGCTTCATTCCTGGTCCTGGTTACTTGCTCTCTGTGATGAAAGACTCCTTCCATGCCCCCCCTTGCCACAGTATGAACAGGCTTCATTCCTGGTCCTGGTTTACTTGCTCTCTGTGATGAGGGACTCCTTCCATGCCCAACCCTTGCCACAGTATGAACAGGCTTCATTCCTGGTCCTGGTTTACTTGCTCTCTGTGATGAGGGACTCCTTCCATGCCCAACCCTTGCCACAGTATGAACAGGCTTCATTCCTGGTCCTGGTTGCTTGCTCTCTGTGATGAGGGACTCCTTCCATGCCCCCCCTTGCCACAGTATGAACTGGCTTCATTCCTGGTCCTAGTTACTTGTTGCTCTCTGTGATGACGGATTCCTTCCATTTCCCCTCCTTGCCACAGTATGAGCAGGCTTCATTCCTGGTCCTGGTTGCTTGCTCTCTGTGATGAGGGACTCCTTCCATGCCCCCTCCTTACAGTATGAACAGGCCTCATTCCTGGTCGGTCCTGGTTGCTTTCTCTCTGTGATGAAGGACTCCTTACATGCACCCCCTTGCCACAGTATGAACAGGCTTCATTCCTGGTCCCTGTTACTTGCTCTCTGTGATGAAGGACTCCTTCCATGCCCCCCCTTGCCACAGTATGAACAGGCCTCATTCCTGGTCCTGGTTGCTTGCTCTCTGTGATGAAGGATTCCTTCCATGTCCCCCCTTGCCACAGTATGAACAGGCTTCATTCCTGGTCCTGGTTACTTGCTCTCTGTAATGAGGGACTCCTTCCATGCCCCTCCCTTGCCACAGTATGAGCAGGCTTCATTCCTGGTCCTAGTTACTTGCTCTCTGTGATGAGGGACTCTTTCCATGCCACTCCCTTGCCACAGTATGAACAGGCTTCATTCCTGGTCATGGTTACTTGCTCTCTGTGATGACGGATTCCTTCCATGTCCCCTCCTTGCCACAGTATGAGCAGGCTTCATTCCTGGTCCTGGTTGCTTGCTCTCTGTGATGAGGGACTCCTTCCATGCCCCCTCTTGCCACAGTATGAACAGGCTTCATTCCTGGTCTTGGTTGCTTGCTCTCTGTGATGAGGGATCTGGCCCTCCCTGATTGACTCCCTCTTCCTGGACGTGATCCTCGAGAGCGCATCCGTGTGATGGGGTGCCAGGAGATGCGTGGCAGAGCATTTTTCCGCCTCTTTTGCCTCCACAAACTTAAAAACTTGCTCTAGCATCATGTCCTGATTCTTGTTGCTCAACGGATCCAGCCGTATGTCTGGGTCGGCTAACCCACGGCACAGCACATCTCGCAGTATCACATCGGCGTAATTGACCTCTGCTCCACACCCGGTGCATTGGATAGCGAACTTGCAGACTCCTGCCTGGCCACGAAGTCGGGCGCCGAAGGCACGGATGGGCTCATCTCGGTCCTGTCGCATGTTGTGCAACACCACCTGAGCCACCATGGCGTTCTCCTCCCTGACAGCTAGGTCCTTGATCCTTGATGGCTGCGAGCATTTCACTTTCTGTTCTGCCAGCCAACGTGCCACTGGCCGTTCGAGTCAAATCCTTACGTAGCTGCTTGTCGCAACACTCCAATAGTTGTATGACCCTATCAGTTCCAGTTAGCTTTGTGGCTCTGGCATAGTCTTCCCAGAGGGATGTAAAGTATTGCCAGTCTTCACTGGTACCCGCAGATGATACACTTGGTCGCCTTACCTTCTCCACCCTTGCTGTGTACAGTGGCATGAGCGGTGATGAAGGCTGCAACAACCACAAGGTCAGTGTCTGGAGTTTCATATGGGCATCCAGCTATGGGGCACTTCACCACTGGCATTTTCAGAAAATGGGAGTGCTCTCCAAATGGAGTATCCTCTTCTGGTCAGTGAGAAGTCGTTATTTCAGCTCAGTCACGAGGATAGGTAGTCAAGATTACTCTAGTAATCAGTTCTGTTCACATAGACGATAGGGACAACTCCCACTTACAACATGTATTACAGCAGCCAACAACTAAGCCTTACATAATGTGTACAGAACTGAGCATGCATGATAAGGGATATCAATTAAATATACTTAAATTGTTATTTCCTCTAGTGTTAAGCTCCCTTACCTTTTTTGGTATGTCATAAATTTCAAACACTGTATAAGTCAGGGATTCTCAACCAGGGGTAAATTTACCCCCTGGGGGTAAAAAATGACATGGCATGGGGTAAATAATTGCCATACCTGAGTGATAATTGAGTAAGGAAAAAGGCTTATAGACCCCTAAGCAGGTTGCTATATATAACTTACCTGAGCTTACTATTTCTTCTTATTATTATTATTCACACTATTGCCTTTGGTCTGCGATTGTTTTCATTGTTTTACTACTATAATTATATGTAATGGACTATATATTTCTTTCTTTATCAAAGTATATTACTATATTTTATGCATAATAAATGTGTTTTCTTATCTTCTTACTTTTCTGTGCCTTTATGATGGCTATGCATTTTTTGTATGGGAGGTGGTAAATGTTGAAATACATCAGGCTGAGGGGGTAAATGATGGAGGAATGGTTGGGTCTAAGTGCATTTTACTGATTATCACGATCATTTTTAATGGTGGAGCATCCATTCTAATATCCAGTAATAAAATAAAAATGTTAAACACCATGCAGACTCGGGGCCAACTTTTAAGCCACATAATATTGTAAAACAACAACAAAATTAATTAAAATACCAAAATTCTTCTCACTGTGCATTCATTCTCTCTTTGAGACAAGGGGTGCCCTGCTGGTACAGAACACAGTCGATCTCTTCCTCACCCCTCCCTTCTTGCTTTAATTCGTCCATGCTCGTGCTTTCTATATCCTGCAGGGTGTGGACCGAGTTGTCCTCCGCAATGTTGCCTCGGGAGTCATCTGCCAATGTTTGGGTGCCTAATAGGCAAGGAATAATCATTAGATGACAAAGATGTGCCACTTATTAATCAGATGTGTAACAAAGAAAAACTACCTTGGCTTCTTTATTCAAGGCTAAAAGTAATTTTGTAACACGTTTTGTTCATTAGGGGGCAACATATATATTATATATACCACTTTACATTAATTTAATTTATGGAATTTTCATATACTATAACTTTCAGGTGTAAATAGGGCATTTGCATTAATTTTTGCATGAAAATCAAACGGGTTCTTACGACGGTTGCCCACAGCAGTGCGACACCTCACTATGTGAGGCCGGCTGGAGTGAGTTCTCTTAAATGCCGAGCGTGCCCGGAAACCCTTGCTCGCGCGCCTTCCCAACTGCAGGGTAGGACGGGTATCCAACACGTTCTGGACCATCTGGTGGTCGAGCTTCCTCAGCCGTTCGCTTCTCGGGGAAGGAGGAAGGAGAACAACGGACGACGAAGAGCTAGTGGCTGCAAGGGACAAGTTTACGGGGAGACTGATGAGGGAGCGTAAGTCTTCCTCTTTGACATTGTCGCCAAGGTCATTCATCTCGATATCAGTCTGGTCTACATGAATACAAAGCATTTGATGGCACAATAACCTTATGTAAGAATAGGGAGCCTGCTATCAAATGAAGTTTTGTTGCACATTTATTTTACTACACAGTGTATGCAATATTGGCAAGCATGAAAAGCGGATACACTTTCAGGATGTAACTTAGCTGTATATATATATACCTAGCTAAAGAAAAGATTTAACTACCCCAAGACAAGATTCAGCTACCCAAAGAAAAGATTCAGCTACCGATAGATAAGATTTAGCTACCGATTACTAAGATTCTTACCCTGGGATGGAGCGACATCGTCGAAATACAACTTCTTGAGCGGTTTAACAGCTTCAGCAGTGGTATTATCCACTTGATTAGTATCATCCTCAACATGGGCATTGCTAAGAACTTCGCTGGTATCCTCCGTATCAAGGATTTCTATTGGGGTGACCAGAATCTGCCGGACATTGGTGTGTTCTCCAGTGTTGGATGAATCATCCATGACAAAACTACTTCGACTGAAAATTGGGACTTACTACCAAGGACAATCAGTTAAAAGTCACCAGGTGCAACCAATACCGGTATTATTTATTTCCTTTCAAGGAAGTTGTTTAAATTGAGTACAAGTATATATGCAATAATAATTACTACTATATATAACTGTAGTATACTCATTTATTGAAAGACATGCTGAAAAATCTAACAAAACAATTACAAAAGTTCAAAGAGAGCTGACAAGAATTATAGAGTGCCAGAACATAATTATTAATGTGGAGGGGAAAAGAGTTAAATAACTGGGTCAAACAGTCACTCTTCCCAGGAGCAGTCAGTCCTTCTTTCTCTACCGAGGAACATAGTACTCCGGGTTGGTGAAAGAGAATCCTTCAAAGACCTCTGGCTCTATGGCAGCAATCACAGAAGCCTCAACCATAGACAGTTTAACCGGACCCTTGGTGAACTCTGGGTCAAAGTTGTTAGCAGACTTTTTGCCTTTCTGCAATAATAATAATAATAATAATAATAATAATAATAATAATAAAAACGATTTGTGCAATCCATAACAACCATCAACTTTATAGATCTTTAGCTAGGGTTAGGGCTAGGGCAATCACTTGGGAGGGCAGCAATTAGGATCAGGGCAATGGCTAGGGAGGGCAGTAGCTAGGATCAGGGTAATGGCTAGGGAGGGCAGTAGCTAGGATCAGGGCAATGGCTAGGGAGGGCAGTAGCTAGGATCAGGGAGGGCAGTAGCTAGGACCAGGGCTATGGCTAGGGAGGGCAGTAGCTAGGATCAGTGCAATGGCTAGGGAGGGCAGTAGCTAGGATCAGTGCAATGGCTAGGGAGGGCAGTAGCTAGGACCAGGGCTATGGCTAGGGAGGGCAGTAGCTAGGATCAGGGCAATGGCTAGGGAGGGCAGTAGCTAGGATCAAGGCAATGGCTAGGGAGGGCAGTAGCTAGGATCAGGGCAATGGCTAGGGAGGGCAGTAGCTAGGATCAGGGCAATGGCTAGGGAGGGCAGTAGCTAGGATCAGGGCAATTGGCAGCAGGGTAATGGCTAGGGAGGGCAGTAGCTAGGATCAGGGCAATTGGCAGCAGGGTAATGGCTAGGGAGGGCAGTAGCTAGGATCAGAGCAATGGCTAGGGAGGGCAGTAGCTAGGATCAGGGCAATAGCTAGGGAGGGCAGTAGCTAGGATCAGGGCAATGGCTAGGGAGGGCAGTAGCTAGGATCAGGGCATTGGCCCTTGCAATATTGAGTCAGTCTGCAAAATCCTAGTAAAGGACGAGTTGTGATTTATGCATCTGCAGCAGCCCCACCCAATCAATGGGGAAGGGTGAAAATCTATCGAGCATCCCCGAGCTACACAGTGGCATTCCGATGGTTTTCCCAATACGAGGCCAAGTACCAATCCAATTGCTACACTCTCAGTGATGAAAATAACAGTCGGACATTGGCCAAAATTCATACATGGTAAGAATGACCGTCCATTATCTGGACATTAATGGTGGGGACAAGAGCTATGCATGCATTTGTTGCTGTATTTCCATGCTCCTTTCACGAACAGTCAGCTGCACGATGCGTTCCTTGTCTACTCTTAGTTTTCTTGCCCTCCCAGGTCAGCTTCATCCATCACGAAGGGATTGAGATTGGCCTAAAAATTCTTATTGTGTGAGGTTGCAGTCCAAGCGGGGATGGTATCCGATGGTTGCTTCTGCTCTGGCTACTACTAGTCAGGATTGGAAGGATGCGGTGATCTGGATGGCATTGCTTAAATTCCACAACTGTCATTCCATTGCTGCTCCTCTGTTGAATGTCCAACTACCTGCCACTCTGCTCTCGGATTCATACTTCGAACTGTGATTGTTTAGCCATGATTCATATTGGTGGGTTGGGCTTTGGTATGAGCATGCATATTGCAATAAGTGGGTGTGTTGGGTCTAAAAATGGCAATACGACAATGTGCTCAAAAGAGGTCTCCCACTGGTGGCGTATCAGGAGCAAAGCAGTCCAAGAGGCAAGTGGCAAAAGAGACATTTCACAAATGGCAACGAACCTATGAGAAGGAATTTCAGTTCATGACGTGGTTACATTACGATATTAATGAGAGCGGAAATCCCTCATGCCAGCGTTGTGTTGTGCTGTTTGTCGTAAATATGAGTCGTAAATATGAGATGAAAATCTCTGGACACAAGAACTTTTCCGGAGCGTGGGATTGATGGTTCTAACAACCATAAGACCTGCAACATCACGGACCATGCAATAAGCGGCCACATCGATCGGCCATGATGCACTTGCTTAAAGATCAAGCCAAGAGTAGCAATGACAAGCCTCAGTCCCATAGCTCTTGTCTTTTGTCATCGTCGATGAATTCTTCTGTTAGGGAGAAATTCAATTTTAACATCTGCTCTGTGCTAGGAGAAGAAAATCTAGCCTTCACAAAGCACCCAGCTATCCATGACTTGGAAGAGAGGCATGGAGTGCATCTTGCACAGACGTACAAAAACAGAGACTCTGCCCACAATTTTGTACACTACATTGCAGAAAGTCAAAGGCAAGAGTTTCATTGCATTCTTTCACTGCATCACTTTTACAGTACTTTTACAGTATCTTAAAGGATGGCTCTGTGGACAAAGGTAGAGTTGAGAATGAGATGGTCACACTCTATTGTAAAAGTGATGCTGCATCACACGAGGTGAAAACATGTGCCAGGTGTGGCCAAATGTCTTGTTTATCTGTGAGCTGCTCTTTAATTTCCCTTTGCAAAAGCAATGCTCCTTTTCCTCTTTCAAGATGATCAAGAACGAGAGAAGAACAAATCTCAGTTCTTCAACTCACAATGACTTGCTAGAGATCAACACAGAAGGTCCCTCCCTAAGCAACTTTTCTTCAGATTCACCAGTAGCATGTGGTGGAGTGATTTATTGGGATGTAGAGTAATCCAGAAACCTTGGAAAGAGCATCGATGGTGTAAGCAAAGTTTCCACAGCAGAGGAGGACTCTGACACAGAACTTGCTCGTGATAGCTGGGATACTTGGTTTTGTGAGGATGTAGACCCTCCACACTTATCTGAATGAATATAACTAGTGCATGTGTATGTTAGTATGCACATATGTACATGTACACAAGTGTATGTTAGTATGCACACATGTACATGGACACATGTGTATGTTAGTATGCCCATAACATACATGTATTCACAATTCCCCTCCCCCCCCCCCCCCCCCCAATAAAAACCATGTCAGGTCATTATTATTCAATGATGGCCACCAAATCATTGTATGTCCCGACAAATTTCAGAGAGGAGTTATAGAAACTCATTTTCATCACTGATTCTGTTTACACATCAACAGCAGCTTTTAGTATTAGTAGCATCCATTTTTAAATGGGTTTTGTAAGGCCGCTTATTTCCCAGGGACCCACGAACCTATCCAGACTTACCTTTGTGTAGCCTTTAAAGGAAGGTTGGTTTTAAGCAAATAATATGTGCTTTTGAAATGAAGGAAGGAGTTCTTTTCATGCTATTTGTGATAATCGATGGGCTATTATGTTTAGGGAATAACTGCACATGTGTTTTTCACATGCCCAACGATAGACACAACGCAACACAGCAAGTGGCATTATCAACAACTCCCCTACAAAAAGCAGTCAAAATATTATCCTGAAATCACCAACGCAACCAAATAAAACACCAGTCTATGAAAAGTTGTCTAAATTAAGTGAACAATTTCTTTGAATTACCAATGCAACCAAAACGAGAGAAAAATTGCGTAGTCCTCCATTATCCTCGATGACTAGCCATTGAGATAGCAAACTAGGGCGGAGTTCCAGAGAAGCTGCTTGCAACAAGATAAAAAGAGGAAGCCCCTTTCATCACAAGATCCTCGACAAGTCATGGTACAGCTATGAAATACTAAAGCAACAACCTAGGTTGCCGATCAGAAGCTGCACACAGCCAGAGGAGAGGAGAAGAATTATTATTACTATGCATATTTGTATTACAGATACTGCGTGCATAGGCTCTGCTTCATGGGGAGCCCAGCTACTGGATCCATAGGCCCTGCTTCATAGGAAGCACAGCTACTAGGTGCCTAGGCCTCTTCATTGGGTGCCCAGCTACTGGGTGCTTAGAACCTGCTTCATAGGGAGCTCTGCTACTGGGTACCTAGGCCCAGCTTCATGGATGGCCAAATTACTGTGTTACGGGGGAAATATCTCATTTTAGACCCTTGACAGTTTTGTGGGCATTTTCACCTCATAATAGCTTCCACCTCATATCAGATACCTTTCTAGTTGAATTTAGAATTTTGGAATGATCAAACTTGCTCTTTTATCCTCCCCCTCCCCCAGGAAACACTTGGCACCCCTGCTATTATGTCTTCAAGCTGGTGTGGCATCCAGAAAAAAGAGCTTTAACAAGAGTGTTTGATCTGTTATCAATACTTATGCTACTCCCTCCTTTGTCCTGGCAGCACCATCATCCAGAAAACTTTGTGTGGTGTTTAGGACCACCCAAAGAAGGCTTTAAAAGCCAACCATTTTCTTGATTTTGTGCATTTTTGGTAATGGAGGAGTAGCTCATATTTGGGCCTTTTTGCAGTATTTTGGCCACCCTGAACATGAGTTAGATTTCCCTCACTTTTTACGTGACTGCACCATGTATCAGATATCGGGAATCAGGCAGAAGGTAACAAGTACCTTTACAGGTTTTTGAATGGAGGAAATACTCATTTTTGGGGTATTTTTGCCACCATGTAAGATTTACCACGTGCACTACACTTTTATGACTGGATTTTGTGTTATGAAATCTACAGTGTCAAAACTTACTTCACTTCTCTTTTTTTTGTCCGGGCAACACCCGGGCAACCCTGCTAGTATATATATATGTATATTTAGGGAGGTCATGATAGAAGGTACACTAGAAAGGAATATTTTTGAGGAGTTAAAAAATTCACAGATGGCGACTACCTGAAGCATTGATTGAACATCATGGATTGAGTAGTGTATAGTGGATGCCATATCACGCTCCATTGCTCTTCATCATACATGATCGCAGATTGGAACCTAATCGTGATAACCATGGATGAATATTCCTAGAAACTCTCCTGATATACGGCATGTCACAGATACACAGACATGAGGTACATACTTTTTGCTATATAGCTTAATGTCTTTCGTGGATGAAAGAAAACCTTACAAATGACATCACCCCTCACCTAACATACCGGGCTTGCTATGTGTAACTTGATAGAGTAAGCTATGATGTACTATTAGCTTTGGCTGAGGTAAGATATTTTTTCTTTGAGGGATGAAAGAAGCAAAGAAGATAGAGAAGATATGGCTATTAGAAGATGCCGAGACACCTCACTCCCTAACGGATTGGATCACGGTGGACGATTCAATTTCAAGTCCATTATTGAGAAAGTGATTGTAATTTGTTATGTCAACTGAGATGTTGGGAAGATAGACATATACCATATATCTGTGGTTAATTCACTTCCGTCCAATCTACCTGCGATTACTATTGGAAGAGGGGGTTACAATTAGAAGGATGATTATAATTAGAAGGGTGGTTACTACTGACTGCAGTTGTGAAGGAGTTCTCTGTTTGGAGGATTTCTAATGTTTGGGTGCCCGTGGCTCAACGGTTGAGTAACGGCACCAGGAAAGCAGAAATCAAAGGTTCAATCCCTGCTGGTGCCAAGAATATTCCCCCCCCCCCCCCCCCCCCCTTGTCTTCAGTTCTCAGTTTATAAGCAATGAGTCTTAATGCTATTTGCCTTCGCTACAATTGGAGGGGCAGTTTTAATAAAAGAAATATGGTTTATTAAACTGTATATATATTTTTTAAGTGGTCCATTGATTTTTGTGGTAATTAGCTCTGCTATTACTAGCATGTGATTTATGCATGCTGGAGGTGTCCTTGGAGCTAATACCAGCCAAAGGCACAGTTAAGGCTAATATAAGATGCCAAAGCACCGCATTCCCTTGGATCATATCACAGTGGACACTTCTGAGTTAAAATGTCCAGAAAAAAATTCAAATTGTCGTACTCAGCAATTCCTTCCATGCATCCTACTCTTTGGCATATATTTGAGATCATGAGAAAGGTCCTCTTCAAAACACACACGTACACATAAGGTCATAACAAGTGTGACATACAATCTTTGGCCTGTAGGGTGGCTTTATCTCTCTCCTACTCAGCTTGTCCCAAAAACACACACGTACACATAAGGTCATAACAAGTGTGACATACAATCTTTGGCCTGTAGGGTGGCTTTATCTCTCTCCTACTCAGCTTGTCCCAGTCAATTGACTTGAAAAAGACGTGAGTCTTAATGTCCTGCTCCCCCGTCTCAGGGTGGCAACCCAGTCGGCGAGAGGGGTGCTTTGTGAGGAACTGAATATGTGGTGGGTGGGGAGGGGGGGGGGGGGGGGGGGGGGGTGGGGGGAGGGGAGGAAAGGAGGGAGAGAGAGGTTTTCAATCAATATCAGTTTCCTGTAACAGGCAATAGTCATAAATTAGGTAAAGGGTCTCAACATATATTTAATGAGTAAGTGCAGGGATAATCAAACATCAACATGGAGCAGCAAGAAAATACATGGAAAAAACAACAAAACACTTTTTGCCACACACACACACTGGGTTCTTTTGCTTCCTCTCTGCATTTCCCCTCCCTACTGTTCAGTAGAGCCGAGTAGATGGCACGTGCTACTCAATCGTGGGAAGATGGCACATGCAGGTTTTCGTGCAAGAATTATTTTGAAGAAGTGGGGGGAAGGATTTGTTAGGGGGAAGAGGGGGGCACATTCATCCCCTCCCTTCCTGCATTAGAGCTGACACTAGTAAAGAAACAGAATTGTGTTTATTTTGCACTGCAACTGCACACGTGTGATGTGTGCAGGTATATATAACAGAGTGCACAGAATCATCATGAAAAGAGATAAAGTGGTCATTTGTGTGAAGCTAATATATTGTGCATGCAACATGCAGGCACACAGAACATGCAAGACTGTGGCGGGATCTGAAGCAAAAAGAAAGAGACCAATTGCACAGAAACAGAACACAATTACTAACAAATACAACTAAACTTTCAAGTCATGTATACACTCTCAACCAACTCTCAGTTGGCATAGCAGATACAACAACTTCCTCGATAAGAACGAGCAAATTTAATTTGCCTATCAAGAAAGTCGTAAGTCATATACACTTTTTGGTATCTACTAATGCTTAGGCTCCGCCTTCGGGCTCCATCATCATATATTTTACTTGGAATGGATTTTCAAGATGATTCAAGTTCCATTCTATAGGCAATTTTGTTCTTAGAAACTCCATATCAATATCTCAAATTTGATTGACCAGATCTTACCACACATAATTTGCATACTAAAACTGGTTAAGGATTTATGCTGTCTGGTAATGATCATCAAACAGCAGAACCTTGAGCATGATTTCAAGCTGACCAACGTACCCCCTGTATGATTTTCTTGGCAAGTTCACCGAGTCCTCTGGGGTAGTGCACAGGCTTCTCCATGATGTTGTTAAATAGCTGGTCATCATCGTCTCCATCAAATGGAGGCTGGAGAGAGGAAGGGGAGAGAGAGAGAGAGAAAATTAAATCCCATTGCGCTTAGAGCTTTAGTCAACAAGAAAATGGGTGCTTTACACCAAGCAGGAGCTTAAAAGGGTGACAAAACCAATTTAGTAGTAAAGTGTTAAAAAAACCTTGCAGTTACCACTTTATAGCTCCATAGATTCTGCAAACTTCATGATATGGACTTGATATATGATAGGTCTCTCTGTGTGCTCTCTTTTGATACTAAAACATTTTTCATAGGTATAACTATAGCCAAGCTAAAGTGGGGGATTCTCAAAACCCGAGTGCCTGATTTTGCCACATAAATATCTCCAGATTGCAAAGTGCTAAACAGCTGAAATTGGCACAAGTGGTTAGGGAAGCCCTACTATGCAACATCATTAGGCTCTAAAACTGAATACGTGGTCAAGTGCACCTGGTTGATTTTAACGATTTCCAACTGGGTGCTTGACCACATACTTGAATTTTAGCACCTAATCATTGCATAGAGTAGGGCTTCTCTCTAACCACTGGATTTCAGCTTGGCAATCTGGAGATATTTATGTGGCAAAATCAGGCACTCGGGTTTTGAGATACCCCCACTTTAGCTCCAGTAACTTGGCTATAGTTATACCTATGAAAAATGTTTTAGTATCAAAAGAGAGCAAACAGAGAGACCTATCTTTTGAGCTATATATCAAGTCCACACCATGAAGTTTCCAGAATCTATGGAGCTATAAAGTGGTAAGCACACGTTTTTTTACACTTTACTACTAAAATGGTTTCGTCTCACCTTCAAACTTTGCTTTGCGCAGATGTAATTAATTTCTTATAAGTAAGGATCGTCAAGTGTATGCACCGAGCTAGCTAGAAGGGATGGTAAATGTTGCTGAACAGAGTCTGGAGAGTGCCAGGAGTGGACATCCCATCTACAAATTTGTCTAATCACCAGAAATGGATGAAAAAATTACTTTCGAGCATAAGACTGAGTCACCACCAACACTTTAACAAATAGAGGCTAGATTCAACAGTAAAGTAGCAAAAACTAGGTGCATAATAGAGATACCGACTTAACAACCAACTTTTACAGTGTTGTATATCTAGTGAGAGATTTGCCTAAGCAAGTTGCATACATGTAACCCAACATCGTAAATGCATACCCACTACATATTAGTACTGTCGAGTACAAATCAGTGCCCACAGGCACTTTCCACCTCGAAAACCAGGCAGCTTGCCATATGCAGTAAGCACCTCAATCACACACAAAAAGGGGGGGGGGGGGAAGGCGCAGAAGTGGTTCTAGATGATGCACACCTGTGTTATTCGCCCTCATTTGATCACTTGCAATGGAGTTGCTGCAAGTTACAAGCTTCAGTAGCTCCAGGTGATGATTTTCTGGTTGTTATAAATGTCTACCAGGTACCTCTGCTAAACGTTTATTATTATTTCTGATCCTCCGGTCCACTAAAATTCCAAGACGTCAGCTTTAGCTCCAAGTCTGCAAATGAATCGTCGACACTATCCTTCTCTATGGGCTTGTGCACATTTTCAACTGTGTACCCAGCTTAACCCTAGACCGCTGGAAACAGCGTGGTGGATGCGCGATGCATACTTGGAGCACACTCACTACGATCTTTACAGGTCATGACTAATAGCATCGTTAATGGCACGAAAAAGTGTTTTATTTGAACTCACTCTTCCAACCAGCATTTCATAAATGAGGACACCCAACGCCCACCAGTCGACAGCTCCATCATAGGGCTGGTAGCTGATGATCTACGCAGCAGAGTTACAATGTGAGTACACACACACTGCAAGTTTTCAAAAATATAGCAAGAGTCATTACCTCAGGGGAAATGTAATCAGGAGTGCCGCAGAAAGTCTTGGTCTTGTTTCCGTCAATTATTCCCTCCTTGCAAAGACCGAAGTCTGCGATCTTGATGTGCCCATCGCAGTCCAACATGACGTTATCCAGTTTGAGGTCGCGGTAGATGATGCCGCGTTCGTGGAGGTACAGGAGTCCGAGGATGATCTCAGCGGCATAAAATCTAGGAGGAAGGTGGTACGAGAGACGGGGGGGGGGGGGGGGGGGGGGGGGGAAGGGGAAGGGGAGAAAAGGGGTGGATTTGAAAGGTAGATAATGTTAAGCAGAATGCAGTTATAGAGGTGTGTAAAAATGGTCAACTACTTTTATCTCGACACAGTCACTGTAAAGAATTATTTTTTAATAATTACAATAACCTTCTCAATAATCAACTTCAAATTGTATTCTCTCGACGTTTCGACTAGATGCTCTAGCTTTCATATTAAGGAATAATGCATCTAGTCGAAACATCGAGAGAATACAATTTGAAGCTGATTATTGAGAAGTTTATTGTAATGTTATTATGTCAACTGAGAGTTCATTGAGAATAATTAAAAAATCACCCAGAACCCAACTGCAAAGCTGCTTCTACACGTACATAGCTCCTGGTCACGCTAAGCCTGTCAACCAATACCAGCTCCTTCTTCATCAAGACAGGCTCTATACTGCTACCGCAGGAAACCAGATGGCAGGTGGTGAACTCGATGCAGCACAGGATATTGTGGTCCATCTAGGAACGGGTTCTCATTAGGGTAAGCTTTGCTATTATTATTCACAGCTTCAACTAGAAGAACACGTGTTCTTCTTGGCCCTTTTGGTCCTGCCTCCAGAGTCCTTAGCTATAGATCAAGAGAGCTCATGTGCAAGTAGAAAAAGAGGCAGGTCAACCTACAAAACTGCATAGCTACAGGTAAGAGCAGAAGACTCCAGTATCACTATTGTGCAGCTCATTCCCTTCCTACTGGCTGGCTAGTGCATATACATAAAGCATGCATGTCTGGCTCTACACACTCTACACTTGAAAACTACAAGGAATAGATGCCATGACTATATTCCTTATGATCAGGAGGGTGATTGTTTTTTTTGGTTTTGATTTTCTTCGACCCCAAAATCCTAGTGGCCATTTTATTTAAGGATATACCAGCAAACTATACCAGCTACATTAGAGCTCGCATACTGTAAGCAGTTGCTGGCGAGGCTGCCTCTAGCCCCATTCTATTAGAAAAGCACCTTAGTCACTTGCAACAGCTGCTATTGTATGCCTTGAGAAATGTGATCAACAAAAAGGATATGTTCCCTCCTGCACCTTTTGGTGCGGCTGCCTCTGCTAGTATTTGAGATATGTTTCTGTAAGAGATTGCTCTGGCAATAATCGAACGATACAATAATGACAATCACGTGCATAATGTAAGTATGTATATGTATGCATGATCACACATCACGTGAGGTAAGTTAGTAGTTAGTCTAGCAGTTATCGATATCATACATCTCCCCCCAAGATGATGTGCAGGGTCACAGCATCTTGACTAGGGCCAGGTGTCATCCTCAATGAGTCTAGTAGGTCGGTGTATCTCACGTCCAGAGTGACGTGGGGTAGCCTGGGCAAGAGCTGGAGGTGGCACAATGTTCTGCTGAAGTTCCTGTGGGACTGGAGTGGGAGCAGCAGGTGCATGGACTGAGAGAGCTGTCCTCTTGCGGAGGAAACGACGGTTGCGGACCATCACTCGGCCAGACTGTGTGCGAATGAAGTACCGACGGTTTGGACTGATTGCAGTTACTGTGCCATAAATGTCCCAGGCTTTGGAGTCCGGGTTCTGGATAGCGACATGTGCACCAGGCTCCAAGTCATGAAGAGAGTGGGCATGCTGGTCATAAAAGGACTCGGATTTCTGAAGGACATCATCGGCATGCTCAGTGTCAATGGGACGTTGCCATTCAGGGGCAAAGGACCGTCTGTGTGCAGGGAGGGAGTCCTGAACCGGGTGTCCGTAAAGTTTCTGTGCTGGTGACATGCAGTCTCTCCTACAGGGTGTGTTCCTATACTGCAGCAGAGATCGGGAGAGGATGTCCTGGTCGACTGAGCGGCGCCTCCAGGCAGCTTTGATGAGTTGCTTCATCGATTTGATAGTGGACTCAGCCTTGCCATTGCTCTGAGGATAGTGCGGACTGGATATTATATGATGAACTCCCCAGCTCCTTAAGAAAACTTCAAACTTGTTGGATGTGAACTGAGGTCCGCCATCGGACCAGAGAATGTCCGGAGCGGCTGTGCGGCAAAACAGGTCACGCACAACATCAATGGTATGGGTTGACGTGGTGTCAACACCCATTGGGAAGATATGCGGCCAGTCAGTGAGGCAATCAACCACCACGAGAAAGTACCGACCTCCATGGTATGCGAAATCCATGGCGATCTGCTGGAATGGGCGTGATGGACGTGTCTTGGTGATGATCGGCTCACGGGGATGTGATGGAAGAGAGTCCTGGCAGAGCTTGCAATCAGCAATGTACAATTCAATGTCGCGATCAATGCCAGGCCAGTAGACTGTTAGCCGAGCTCTGTCCTTTGACCTGGTGACACCTTGATGGGCCTCGTGGAGTCGCTCGAGGATAGTGGGACGGAATGTGGAGGGAATAAAGAGGCGACAGCCATAGACTAGGAGGCCATCATCTACACTGAAGTGGTCCCTTGCACCCCAGAACTTTTTCAGGTTGGGAGGAAGGCCACCCTTATGGTCAGGGAATCCAGCCTGAACGAGGTGAAGGAGTTCCTGGTACTCATGGTCATTACGAGTATGGCTGTGGAGCTCTTGAAGACGGAGGTTACCCTCGTGCATAGCCCGTAGCTCAGAAGACTGCAGGCATCTGATAGAGGATAGAGAGGTGTGGACGTCAATGTCAAACTCGGCCATGTCCTCACCAGGATTGGGCTGGGAGCAGGGATGACGTGAGAGAGCATCTGCTGCATCATTGTCTCTGCCCTTCTGCCACTTTGTGATGAAGTTGTATGCAAGAAGGTGCGTGCGGAGCCTCTGAAGACGAGGGTTCTCAATCTCATCTAGTCGATGACTGTTGAGGATGGGGACCAGCGGATTGTGGTCAGTGATGACAGTGAACGTGGGCAGGCCCGAAAGGAAGATACGGCATTTCTTAGTGGCCCATGCCACTGCGAGAAGCTCAAGTTCTATGACAGCATAGCGAGTCTCCGCATCTGTGAGAAAACGGGAGCCAGCCTGGGTGAGTTTCCATTCTCCGTGGTGTTGTTGCTGAAGGACGAATCCGAGCCCAAGGAGACTTGCATCAGTGAGGAGCCGTGTGGGTCGAGAGATATCATAGAATGCCAGTGTGGGAGCAGTGGTCAATATTTCCTTGGCCTTGAGAAAGGCATCAGTGTGGGTAGAGTCCCAAAGGAAATAATTTTTGCTACTAAGGAGAGGGTGGAGAGGAGAGAGTACTTGGCTAATAGCATCTGAACTTCCAGCGAGTTGGTTGACGAGACCAAAGAAGGACCGGAGATCCGTTCTGCTGGACGGTGTAGGGAAGCTACTGATGGCTTGTGTGATGTCATCACTAATGCGGTAGCCATCAGAGGAGAGATGAAAACCAGCAAATTCAATGCTTCCTTGACAAAACTGGAATTTATCACGATTAAGAGAAATGCCTCGTTCCCACCGCTGTAAGAATTGGCGGACGTGGTCGACATGACTGGCAGGATCTTCGTCATAGATTAGGACATCATCCACAACGCGGCGGAAGTGAGTGAGGCCTTGGAAGGCCTCGTACATCCGACGGTCATAGTGTTCGCTGATGGAGGAGAGACCATAAGGTGCACGCAAGAACTTGTAGCGTCCGAGGGGCATAATGAAAGTGGTCAGGAGCTGACTCTCATTGTCCAAAGGGCACTGGTGATACCCCTTGAAGGCATCAAAGACTGTGAAGTACTTCGCTCTGGATGTGGCAATGTCGGCAACCGCTACTGCTGGAGGTGTAGACTGAAACCTTTCACGCTTAACGAAGCGGTTGAGGTGTGAGAAGTCCACGCAAAGCCGAATGTGGTCAGAGTTCTTTTTTCGTACCACAACAATGGGCGCACACCAGTCTGTGGGCTCTGTCTGCTTAGCGATGATGCCCTGTGACTCAAGCAGCTCAAGCTCATGCTTGGTCGGTTCCAAGTATGCATAGGGTAGGGTTCGAGGTGCATTGACACAGAATGGTTTAGCATCTTTAGTCATTACTATCTTAAATGTCTCACCAGGCATTGTCCGGATCTGGCCATCGAACACGGTTGGAAACACCTTGAAAATTTCCTCTTTAGAACGTGGATAAGTGTGATCCAAAACCTGAGGGCCAGACTTGTGGATGGACAGGACAGAAGACTGCGTCTCCGGAAGGGGTTGTGGGTACTTGGCTGGGAGGATGCCAAGATGCTTGGCAGTCTTCCAGGAAAGGAGAGCTCCTGAAACGCACCTATAGATGTGGAAGTTGTCCTCCACCGAGCGATTCCCAACACTAATGATAGCCTTGAGACTACCAATGGGAGACAGAATATTCCCATTCACGGCACGAGGCCTGACATCGGAGGGCAGGAGGTTGGGAACATGCTCATTGAAGTTGGTCAGGAAATCGATGCCAGCAGCACTGATATCGGTGCCAGAGTCAGGGAGAACCTCAACAGTGGCCTGACCGTTCAAAGCCTGTACGTGAACCATGAGCGTGGGAGCAGGGTCAGTGTGGTCGACAGACATACCGCTGGAGAGGCGTATCCTTGGAGCACCAACCAGCTGAGGACCACAGAGACGGAGACTATTGGTGCGTGGAGGCAGCTCCTCGTGGCGTCTAGCACGAGGGTTGCTGGACTTGGACTTCTGGAGGCAGACAGTGTGGTAATGACCTGTTCTCCCACAGTGGCTGCAGACTGACCTGAAGGCAGGACAGGATGTGCGACGGCCCTCAAGGTGCTCCGCCTGGCCACAACCACGGCAAGCACCAGAGCCTACCGTCGGTGATGCAAGAGCTTTCTTGCCCTTGGACTGCTTATGACAGCACTTATAGACTCACTTGAGGCAGAATCTAGGGCAGAGCAGGATACATCTGACCTCGTGTGCAACTCCTTCTTGGCAGCCTCCATGGCCCGACAAATTTTTATGGCATTCTCCAAAGTTAAGTTCTGCTCCTTGAGGAGATCCTGGACAGTGTCCGTGTCCACTACACCTTCCACCAGCTGATCACGTAGGCTGTTCTGGAGGCATTTGTTGTCACAGAAATTGCAGGTTTTAGCCAGTTCCCTGAGTGAAACGAGATAGTCATCAAAGGTTTCACCTGATGCCTGTTTGCGTTGCCTGAAGCTACGGCGCTCAACGGTTTCGTTGATCCGTCCCTGGACATACTGCTTCAGGCCAGCAATGATCTGAGCTTGATCAGCTCTCTGGGCATCGGTAAGACCGAGGTTGTCCACTATGGTGAGAGTCGCACGTGACATGCAAAACTGGAGGGCGTGTACCTTGATGGCGGCCTCCGATCCAGCTAGGCCAGAGAGAATCATATAAGAATTCCACTGTTTCTCCCATGCCAGAAAATCAGATCCCCTGTCGACATCGAGATCAATCCTGGGGAGATCCCCAGCACGGAACGTGTAGGGCATGACTAATAGACAGGAAAAAGCGGCGAGTTGAGTAGTAGTCGAAGAATTGCCAGACGGCCGAGACGAAATGCTCTAGGCCGTGGAAGAGTGCAGGAAGATTCCAAGAGAGACTGATTGAGCTCTAGACGGGTTTCTTCCTCAGGTTTGGTACCCTGTTCGCAGCGCCATGTAAGAGATTGCTCTGGCAATAATTGAACGATACAATAATGACAATCACGTGCATAATGTAAGTATGTATATGTATGCATGATCACACATCACGTGAGGTAAGTTAGTAGTTAGTCTAGCAGTTATCGATATCATACAGTTTCCCCCTGCACCGCTTAGTGCGGCTGCCTCTGCTAGTCCCCTATAAATATTTCTGGAAGCCTTCCCCACCCCTCACCACTCAAGTTCTCTCCTCACCTGGTTTGGTGCTCAGGAAATCTGCCAAGCTCCAGGATATGGAACATGAGATCACCACCATTGATATACTCCATCACAAAGAAGAGATGATCCTTGGTCTGGAAGCAGGAGTGAATGTTGGTGAGGAACAGAGACTTGTCTTGCATGGCCAACACTTTGCGCTCGTTCAGGGTTCCCTCCACGTCATCCTCTTTGACAACCAGGTCCTTCTTCATGGCTTTGATGGCATAGACTTCTTTGGTAGCTTTGTGCTCGGCTAGAAAAACCTGAGAGGTTACGGAGAGTTAAGGTGGGGAAGAGAAGTGCAATGTTTTAGGTTGTTGATGAGTACCAGGGCTGTTAATTTCCATGTTGCAGGATATTTTGAGTTACGGGCAACCCCCATGGCTGCCTGGATAAGGCAGGTTCTCACAAGTTAATATCATAGAGGTCACTGACTTAGTGAGTATGAATATCAAGGGGTACAGCAGCTCTCTGTCCCTGTATTGGTTTGACCCATGTTTAAAAATGCCAGATGCCAAACACACACACATACAACTCATACAACTCATATCAAGTAAAAATCATTGTGGCAGCTTCTTAGTACCCAAAACAATGGTTCCATCTGATTTCAGCTGCAAAAACACTTCAAGTATGCCTTGATCCTTTGCTAAGGTAGTACACTGGCAGCAGGAAGGAAGGGGGGGAAAGGGAGGGGGGTGCACTGAATACTATAAAATTGGTCTTCAAGGATCTGCCATCTTTTTTGTTCAGTCCCCATAACTTGAGCACTGCACATCTTTTTACTACCAGAAGACTCCAAATGACTTGCAATGGCTAATTTGTTTCTTGGTTCATAATTTTATGAAATGGTAAAGGGTCATCAACACAATAACACGCTCATATATCACCTGCACTCAGTTTTAGCCATTTGGTTTTATTGGGGGGGGGGGGGGGAAATGGTAAAGGTTCCTTGGATTTCACCAAGTCCCGGAGGTTGTAGCTGATCCTCTACCCAAACAACAATTTTGGTTCTCGTGAGCAATTGTACCAAGTCTTTGAAGAAAAGTTGCCACTGGGTACAATCGTGGGTATCTATGAGTAGGCAACAGGATATGGCAGGTGCTGATCACGTAGTGTTCAGTGCTGGAGTCACAGAAGGCAGTGGTGTAATTCTTTATTACTCAACTATAATACATACAAGCAATGACAAACAAACAACAACAACAACAAATGCTTTAAAACATACAAAAATATTCTTGATGAAGGCTGATAAAGGCTTAGAGCATCAGCGGAAATGTCGCGTCAGTAAGGTTACTAAGAAATATTTTGTCACAAAAAAAACAAATATACCCACAACCAGTTAGATGACCCTTTACCATTTAAACTCATATAGTCCAAGCAGCCATAAGCTTCCATTTTAATCGTGTGAATAACTTGCGAACACTTTCTTTGTGTGCCATTGAACTTAGTTCATCATTTCCTTTAATAGCTACTATGCTAGGGTCAAAGTTACTTGTCTTATGGGAAATCCAATACAAAAAATATATGGGTGTGACCTGTTTCCATGGTAACCAAATGCGTGTTAGAGCTTGATTTTTTGGTTCTGTGTTTGTTTAGCTGTTTAGCTAAATGAGTGCAAAAAAGCTCAAATGGGTGAAAAGAAAGTGTTAGCTAGCCAGAGCTGAGAGTGTGAGAGCTGCTCAAGTGCTATGTACTAATATGAGTGAATCTTCAAAGACAGCTGTGTCACAAGTTGCCTGAATTGGAGTCTGAACCAGAAACACCACTTCTTCAAGAAGTGAGTCAACCTATACCTAGCAACCACAATTTCATTGGATCAGTGCAGTCCAAACTTCTATCCCTTAGATGACTCATTTATGCTGCCACCAGTTCATTCATCCGATGAAGAGAGTGACAATGATAGCTCCTCTGACAACCATACCTTTATAGAAGAGGAAGCAACAGCTTGCTATAAAGAATGGGTCTCTAGTCAGCCAAAGTCTGTCCAGAAAATGTTTGCCATCATTCTTATGGACACTTTCAGGATAAGATTTGATGTAGCAGCCGCTTATGAGGCAGGATCTGTGGTTGGGTTCAGTTACCGCTCGATTCGATCATGGAGGAATTATTTTTTACAATAACAAGGGAGATTTGCTGATTCTCTAAGAGGAAAGCACAAGCAGCCCTATGTATTGGATGATGAGGATCGCTCGAAAGCACTGACATGCTTGCGGCATAATGCCCATGAAAAAGGTCAACCAACCATGACAGCTGCTAGAGTTGCTGCCTGGGTTAACCATGATTTGCTTCCCTACTCTCCCCTCCCTCCTGGCTTTCCTCATAGCATAATTCCTCGCACTGCTTGTAAGTGGCTACATTATCTGGCTTCCATCCTACATCTTACCGTAAGGGTGTGTACGTCAATGGTTACAAGAGGGAAGATGTAATTGAGTACAGGAAGATGTACTTACGAAAAATTGAGGTATTGGAATGCACACATTTGCAACTACCAGAGTGTAGGGATGGAAAATTGAAAGAAAATGTAGGTTCCAGTACTGCCTTAAGAAAGCTTGTGCTTATTTACCACGATGAGTCCACTTTTCATGCAAATGAAGAACCATCATGATAGTGAGCTGAAGCAGGGAAACTTACCATTCGACCAAAATCAATTGGACGGGTGAGTGACTTTATTACTGAGCATCATGGTTATCTACAGCTCAATGAGGAAGAACATGAGCGAGCAAAGAAAATGTATCCAGCCATTCCAAGAGCTTCGAGGGTTTTGTTCAAGTATGGGGCCCAATCTGAAGGATACTGGAACTGTGAAAAGTTTCTGATTCAATTGGAAAATGCAGTTGAAATAGCTGAAACAAAATATCCTAGTGAAACACACTCAATAACTTTTTATCCTTGACCAAAGCTCAGGAGACACTGCTTATGATGATGCTTTAAATGCACAAAGGATAAATAAGTGATGGTGGCAAGCAGCCAAAGAGGTGAAACACATACTGGGATGGAGTGATGCAAGTGATGACTACAGCAAGTGGCCAACCAAAGGACTTACGAACAAGAGCGTGGTGTGGACACCACTGGCATGGTCTAAACTGAGATGATCAAAGTCCTGGAAAGCATGCATGATTTTAAGACCCAGAAAACTCGAGTGGAGGAGTTGGTTTCCAGTCTCATAAGCACAGGTGTATTTTCCTTCCAAAATACCATTGTGTATTGAATGGGTTTGGGGTCAGGCAAAATGGTTACTAACTGTGATTATACATTTGGAGCACTGGAGAAGATCATTCAACCAGCCTTGGATTCAATTAGTCTTGAGTTGATACACAGAAGTATTATAAAAGAGTGAGGGAATATCATCGTGCGTACCGTGAAGGAAAGTCAGGAGGTGCTGAAGTAGAAGATGCTGTGAAGTTATATAAATTGCATCTTTGTGTACTTGAACAGAGCAATTTTTAACTCTACAGATGTTTAGTGAATTAATAGTAGAACATATATTTAGAATTTTGTAACTCCAACATAATTCATTGCCTTAAAATTACTAATTTCAATATAACACCTTTTCTCGGACTCTGCCCCCTTGTTTTATGAAAGAAAAAGGGTTAACGTAAAATTAGCTTTACAAAAACATTTCATTTGGTGTTCATTTGGTGTGGAAAGGTGGTGGAAAGGTGGAAAGTAATTACATACCAAATTTCAAACAGAATAGAGAAATCCTTGACAAATCGATCACATCAATATTCATGAGATGTTGCCATAGCAACCCAAATTTAAGCCCACACAATTTAATGTTCTGTTTTAAGCTAATTTTGTTATGTTAGTAACTAGTTGAAGTAACTAGTTGAAGTAATTTATGTAAGTAATACCAAAATGGAAAGTTTATGCCTTCTTGCCATTACATCACCTGTGTGTAACCAGTTGTGGTCCACATGGGCAGACCCTTGCTTCCTTTCTTTTTGGTCAACCCCATATAACTGCTTGTTCAAGAAACACTTTTGTCTTGCATAACTTGGTGTGGTTATATTGCACCCATACCCACAATTCTAGTGCCAATAGAAGCACAGATGGAGCTCTGTTCCTACTATGATGCATACATAGCTAGGGAGCTCCAAACAAATGCCATACCCCTTCTCTATATTATCTAGGCTAGTTGTCACTGATTATTTCAGTCCTATCTATCTGTGCATCACTATTGGAAGGGAGATCACAATTGGAAGGACAGACAAGTTTATTGGAGGAGTGTCACAATTGGAAGGAGAGTTACTATTAGACAAGTTTATTGGAAGGGAGGTCACAATTGGAAAAATGGTCAAGTTCCAGCTGTGGAGGTCTATGACATAATGACTGCAGCCACTGACTTCATCAATGGTCTTTTTCTGCACAGACACCCATGCCACTGAGAAACACTCGGAATCTGGCTGCCTTTGAAAATGGAGGCATTCCTAGGTGGATTAGTGGATTGCCGTAAGTTTTGCTGGCAAGACATAGTTTTTGTGTGCTTGCTTCAATGGAGCTGATTCAACCAAACTGTTGCTTGTTGTATTTGCATAATAGTTAACGTACATATAGCTCTACTCTGGTGGCTAGCCATACTATAAACTGTCACAGATGAAGGTGTGGTCACTATGTTCAATTAAGACGGAGCCAGGTCGGGGGGGGGGGGGGCAGTTACAACTGGAGGGCAATTAGAACTAGAGGGGTGATTACAACTGGAGGGGTAATTAGAACTGGAGGGGTAATTAGAACTAGAGGGGTGATTACAACTGGAGGGGTGATTAAACCGGAGGGGTGATTAGAACTGGAGGGGTAATTAGAACTGGAGAGGCAATTACAACTGGAGGGACAATTAGAACAGGAGGGGTGGTTCCTGATCGAGGATACAGTCCTTCAGAGTTGATATTTAACCCGAAGCCCTTCACTCTTCAGTTCTTCTAGAACAGGCTAAAGCAACAGAAATTGCCATGACTCAACCAACCTCTCACTCACCTTGCCAAAGCTGCCTTTACCCAGGACCAGGAGGAGGCTGAAATCATTTAACGTCATCTTTGGGAGGCCATGAGATAGAGGGTTAATTTCTGTCCCTCTCCGTATCACGCGATATGATTCACCACCTTGGGCGCTCCTTCCTGCTATCGTGGCTTTACGGAAATCTGCAATCAGCTGCAGAGAAGATTTTGAAAGAGGGTGAAAAGTGATTATATATAATGTATGAAAAAAGTTGTTTTGTCAAAAATTGCCACAAACATTTGTTGACCTGAAGTTTACCAGACATCATGGCAAACAATAGAGCCATAGCCTCACTAGTTCTTGTTGACCTGAAGACATTGTGAGCAATTATTATGAATAGATCACTAGCTCTTGTTATTGTAGAGGTTGGACCAGGGAGGGCATCTGCATTGCCCCTGTGTAGCAACTCCACACTCTCCAAAATTGAGCTAAGTTTAGTATAGGGCCTTTTTAAACCTTCTGTAGGTCACCCTGGAGATCCTGGCATTTCTGGTGATAATGATCCAATAACAGTGGCCCTGCTTTTGTCAGCTGGTAATATAATAATGTCAGAATCTTCTTTGATGAAGAATGAAGTTATTCAAGGGATACCCTCTTCCTTACTCATGTTACATCCATTGGTGGGAGTATTCTGGGATTAATGCTATCAGTTCTCAGATGGTCTGCTGTCTCTGTGTTGCAGTGATTCACTCTGGAAGCTTAGTAGGAGCAACATGCCCCTTCCGCAATATGGTGGGACTAGGTACACAATCAGACTTGTAGATCACGCATCTCTCCTCGAGGGACTTGGTATATCGATTTCATTCACAGCCGCTATCGTTTGTTGTTTGGGACCTGATTGGTGGTAACGAGGCTGCAAATTTGCTTTTGCATTCATTAGGTAATGGGTCTGTTTGTGGTCTACATCGGTAAGTTGTTGATTCCTGACAAGTCAATCCAGTTTGGGGATAATATAACTCCTCAATATTTCGTTTAACTGTGCCAATTTTTCATGTTCTGGTTTCCCACGAAAACGATGCATGGAAAAATAACACGCACAATTTCTAAAAGATTAACATTGACAGCTTAAAAAAGCATGAGGCTAAGAGATGGACCTGTTGGAAAGAACCTGTTGTATTTATGGCCATCATGTCTACTACTGCATCTGGGTGGCAGCCATTGGAGAGAAGCTAGCACGTGAACCAGAACCCAATGACAGGTACGCAATAGCAGTCAAAAAGGATGGTGCTATTCTTCTATAGTTCTTCTTCAACCTCTCCATTGGCAACTGCTCTAGCCTGCAATTTTGATAGCTGGGCCTTTGGGATCAGGCAGTCCATCATTGGCTTAAAATACTTGCAAAGAGCCATAGCCAATGCTGGCTGTGACAGTGACGGCACAGCTAGAACAGTAAATGGTTAGCTACGTGATACACGGACACATGTGTGGTAGATTCTGTGTTTAAAAAAAAATCACTCTGATGTTCTCATTCTCATAAATATTTGGTGAGACCTTTTTCATGGTTGAATCTACTCACAAAAACGAATTAACCAAGAAATAATCCGAAACTAGGGCAGTACATACATATTTTCATTTGTCTTGTGTACATGTCTACGTGCCATGTGCCCATTGGCCCAAACACTTGTCTTCAAAAAGCCCTAGCCCCCCCCCCAAAGTATATAGTGAATCCTTGCCATGTGTTACAAATTAGTCAGTGGTCCAATTAATGCACAGATCCAGGCGCACAGCATTTCAAGGGGTTGAGCAAGCCCCCAAAGTCTGCTAATGATCGAACCTGTCATCATGGATGATCTCTTCCAGGCCTTTACTGCTGTTTCTGGAAGCCCTTCTGCTGAAGAATACTGCACAGACACTTACGCCTACCGGAAACGACTCTGGCTGGATTTTGCTGTAAGACTGATGTAATGATGCATCTCAATGGTCCTGGTTTTTATACTAGATTGGAAAAGACATTCCTGAAATTTATTATTATAATTTTTTTTTTTTAATCGAGGGTCACCATCTTTCCTGTGTTGTTATGGGCCTGCACACAGTCCAAGCTAAATTTCTATACACTGGGCACTGACCCAATTAGCTCACATCCATTCCTCAATGCAACTAGGTTAGCGGGCGCTTAGCACATAGATCATGGTGCATATTAGTAATAAAACATACCACCTACACCACTCCTCTCTCTCACACCCACATCATCAAACCTGCTCACTTTTTCGGCTTCCATGTCATCGATAATGATTCTCTCGCTGGTGTGCTTGGAGAGCTTCTCATCCAACAGTTTGAACCAGGACGTGAAAGGGGCATCCTTGGCCTGGTTTAGAAGCTCACCTACGTTCATGGACATGCCTCCGATGAAGTCATTGGCCGTCAGCCTATCCCAGTCCCACACCTCTATGATGATGCGGTGTTGCTTCTCGGACTCCGTGAAGTCACTGTAGTGGGAGATTGGATTGGATAGGGAGGAGGGGTAAGGGTGAGGGAGGGAGGGATAGAGGATCATGCTGTGACATAGATATGAAGAGATAAACTAGTAAACAAGACAACAAGAGCTACAGCTGCACTGTACTATTTCACTACTACCAATACCATTACAACCACATGTAGTGCAACTAATCTGAACAGGGCTAATCCAATGGAGATTAGCATTTGTTAGTTCCAAGTATGTACAGTACCAGCTGCTTGTGGTGTGTGCACACGTTTTGTGGTGTGTACAAGTATATATACAACGCAGTGTTCACTGTTTAAACCCAGCTACAGTATATTATACTGTAAGCACAAAGAACCAACTCACCACCATTACTCAGAAGAAGCTAACTGAATATTTCTCTGTTTATTATAATACACTGTAGTAGTTACATGTACACATGTAGTGCTGTATAAATTATTACAACTGAACAAATTCACCAATCCAAACACCCCTAGGTACAGGCCTATTCGGATTAGCGAGGTTGTACTATACTATTACTACTATTACTACAACCACTACTGCTGCTGCTGCTGTTGCTACAATACTACTAGAAATTAAGGTTTTCTGTGGTGAGAAAACAAGCGAGAGAGCACTGAGAACAGAGCTTGGAAAGAAGAAGAGGGAGTGGTAAATGAGACGAGAGAAAACAGCAGAGGACGACTGATTTATTGCCACAGCTTGCAGGGTTCAGGGTCCATGCAAAAATGGAAAGATCTTAGACAGTCCAGGAGCCATTAAGCATTCCTTGGTTGTGTCTTGGGAACCAGACCATGCTTGGCTGTTCCCTGGTTGATGCTAGACTAACAGCCAATGGGTATGGCAGCACTCACAATCAGTCAGTAGCAGACTAAACAAAACAGGTGTCTCCCGCTGACCAGTGGTGGCTCCCTCTGTGAGCTCCTCCCCAGCTACATACTGACCAATGATGGCTCCCTCTGTGTGCTCACCAGCTACATGCTGACCAGTGATGGCTCCCTCTGTGAGCTCCTCACCAGCTACATGCTGACCAGTGATGGCTCCCTCTGTGTGCTCACCAGCTACATGCTGACCAGTGGTGGCTCCCTCTGTGAGCTCCTCACCAGCTACATGCTGACCAGTGATGGCTCCCTCTGTGTGCTCACCAGCTACATGCTGACCAGTGATGGCTCCCTCTGTGTGCTCACCAGCTACATACTGACCAGTGATGGCTCCCTCTGTGAGCTCCTCACCAGCTACATGCTGACCAGTGATGGCTCCCTCTGTGAGCTCACCAGCTACATACTGACCAGTGATGGCTCCCTCTGTGAGCACCTCACCAGCTACATGCTGACCAGTGATGGCTCCCTCTGTGAGCTCCTCACCAGCTACATGCTGACCAGTGATGGCTCCCTCTGTGTGCTCCTCACCAGCTACATGCTGACCGGTGATGGCTCCCTCTGTGTGCTCATCAGCTACATACTGACCAGTGATGGCTCCCTCTGTGAGCACCTCACCAGCTACATGCTGACCAATGATGGCTCCCTCTGTGAGCTCCTCACCAGCTACATGCTGACCGGTGATGGCTCCCTCTGTGTGCTCATCAGCTACATACTGACCAGTGATGGCTCCCTCTGTGAGCACCTCACCAGCTACATGCTGACCAGTGATGGCTCCCTCTGTGAGCTCCTCACCAGCTACATGCTGACCAGTGATGGCTCCCTCTGTGAGCTCCTCACCAGCTACATACTGACCAGTGATGGCTCCCTCTGTGTGCTCACCAGCTACATGCTGACCAGTGATGGCTCCCTCTGTGAGCACCTCACCAGCTACATGCTGACCAGTGATGGCTCCCTCTGTGTGCTCACCAGCTACATGCTGACCAGTGATGGCTCCCTCTGTGAGCACCTCACCAGCTACATGCTGACCAGTGATGGCTCCCTCTGTGTGCTCACCAGCTACATGCTGACCAGTGATGGCTCCCTCTGTGTGCTCACCAGCTACATGCTGACCAGTGATGGCTCCCTCTGTGAGCTCACCAGCGTCATGCTGCCCAGTGATGGCTCCCTCTGTGAGCTCCTCACCAGCTACATGCTGACCAGTGATGGCTCCCTCTATGTGCTCACCAGCTACATGCTGACCAGTGATGGCTCCCTCTGTGAGCTCACCAGCTACATGCTGACCAGTGATGGCTCCCTCTATGTGCTCACCAGCTACATGCTGACCAGTGATGGCTCCCTCTGTGAGCTCCTCATCAGCTACATGATGCTGACCAGTGATGGCTCCCTCTGTGAGCACCTTCCCAGCTAAATACTGACCACCTTTGTGAGCTCACCAGCAGCAACAGTTTTGTTTGTGAAATATTCAATAAAGCAGATTGGCAGGGCCTAGGGGTAGGAGGAGTTTTGGAAGGACATGATTTCCAACAAGCTTGTACACCTGTTCTGGTCAATCAAATGCAGTCAATGCTGCTGCACAATACTGCCAAGTATGGACGCAATATAACATAGCAAGTTATGCACCGTGCCCATGACTACTGCAGTACTCAAGGCTAAATACATGGAAGCTCAGCTCAGAACTTTTCCATCACTAGTGCAATACCTTGAGGCTTAAGACACTGTAATTAAGCTCAATATTGGAATTCCTCCATGACTACTGAAATACTCGTGGTAAAAAACAAACACAAGCCTCGGTTCAATATCATAACATTTCCAAGGCTACTGCAATATCTCAAGGCTAAACGACCCAGTATGTCAGAAGTTCTCCAAGGTTTCTGCAATATCTCAAGGCATAAGACCCAGCAGCACAGCTCAATGTCAGAATTTTACAAGGTTCCTGCAATACTGAAGGTTAAAAGACACAGCAGCTCAACTAAATATCAGAACTTTTTCACGCATAAAAACTGTCAACCAAGAATCTGGAGGGGAAAAGGGCACAGATACTGCAATCTATTATATGTCAAGTTGCGGATTGTGTTGGCACAAGCCATTCATCTACACTGTGACTACAACCTACATGTACACACTTACAGACAACATTTTAATAGTGTGCACTGCACAGGCAGGCAACCTCGCAGGCAGGCAGGCAACCACACAGCTGATGTGTTCAGATCTGTCACAACCATGTCCTACACAGCCCTGAAATAGATTACCAATTTGTCACATGTACACAATACAAATTTGAGAAGAGGCTACCCTGTAAGAAGGAGAAGCAGCATGCTTCTACCTCAGAAAAACTGTACCAGGCGTGCAATTATTTAAACACACACAAAAATGTTTGCACACATGCTGTGAAAATGTAGACATATCATTCATGAGGAATGCTGTGGAATTTCTCTAGGTCACCATTAATTAGGTCACCTTTACATCATGCTAGTTATGTCGCCATTACATTGTCCTCATTAGGTCACCATTACAACACTAGTTAGGTAACCATTACATCATACTAGGATGATTGCAAGGCATTGGAAGGAGAATGAAGGTTGTCGAAAATGAAACCACCTGTGCTACAGCTACCCAAAAGTTCCCCAAAAGTTCAAGGGTTCGTTTTAGGCGGGAGGACAGGACATCACTCAATTTCCAGTTCATATTTAAGAAAAGATGTACAGCAGTTGCATAGTGCATGTACGATGTCTACGTATAGCCTTGCACGGCAACCAGCTCTCCTGTATCCCACCTTACAAAAGAGTGCTGGCCTTGCTCACCAATGATTTCCTAAGGGTGGACAGTAATTGGGTAGACCACCTAATTTACGACACTACTAAACTCCCCCATCTTCACCATGGTGGCAGCTAATTCTACACACATCTTCCTAATTGTGTCATTATTTTTTAATATATATAATGGTCAGCATTGGATACCAGCATCATTAGTTCCTCCATCTTCACATGGCTGCAGCAGATTCCACACACATCCCTCTAATTGTTAAAGGAGTATGGCAAGGGTGCCTAGTATACTACAGGAAGTGTCTAGTGTACCACAGCAGTAGTGCTGTAACGAGATTCACAAGATAATAATCCCATGTGTAGAGTTTGCCTTTGAGGAGAAGGCAAACTTGCAAACTCTACACATGGGATGCTGGTATGGGATGCTGGTAAGAGTGCCACTGATATTAAAGCAAACACCAGGTGCAAGTAAAAAATTTGCTACAAGTATATGAGCAGTCACGCAGGAATTCTTGCAATTGCCAACATAGAGTGATATAATTGGCAAAGGTCAGACAAAGGTTCACTTGATTTTTAGCACCTGCTTTACAAATTTGTACTAAAGTTTGGAGGTTCACAATATGATTCAAATGAATCTGTTGCATGTGTTCCGTCCTTCCGATCCATTGCGTGATATTGTGAACCGGTAACGCAATGGATTATGGCCAACAGATGGGAATGGATGTGAAACGGAAGAGTAGGATTTGATTCAACTCTTGCATCCAATCCATTGCATCAGACCAAGCAGAATCCTAGAACATATCATGTATTGAACTTTAAACTCTTTCCATGATGTCTCTAGAAGTGGTGAGGAGCTTTCCCAGCCTCTGGCAGGTCTCAGCTAGAGGCTATAAAGATCTTAGGGCCAAAGAAAATGCCTGGAAGGAAGTGGCTATCCAGGTAAACTAGCTAGTAAGATCACCAGCTATAAAAATATTTCAGCTGTTGATTCCTCTTTCTGCGCTTCCTCCTGCTAGCCAATAGCAAAATCAAATCCAACTCTTCCTCACTGCTAGTAGGTACTGCCGGCCATTGGATTTGTCAAAATTCAAATGCAGTGGACTCAACGCAAATATTGTGAACCATGCAGCAGAATGGATTGTGCATGCAATGGAAACGGATTCAACAGAACGGATTGCCATCAGTCATATTGTGAACCAGTCTAAGTCCGCACACATGGCTCCTTTGGGCATTTCTGTGTGTATGGATAGCAGCACCATCAGCTACAACACAAATGAAAGAGATCATCCATGGGATGCCAACAATTATGTAAGAATAAATATATACCTAGTTTAATTTTTTGAGGAGAGGGGAGGGTTACCTGAAAATGAGGGCACCAAGGATGAGAACAGTCTACTTCGAAGAGTATTTCTTTCCCGTTTCCTGTTTATGTGACAGAAGACGTTGCTTAGCCAGCCTCAACCATTCCGGATCCAAGCAACTATCATCCAGAGTATCCAAGGAACTATCAGCCAGAGTATCCAAGGAACTATCAGCCAGAGTATCCAAGGAACTATCAGCCAGGAACTACCAGTTACCTTCAGCATTCCAGAGGATCCAAGTCTTGTACTGTAGGAGCTGATGAATCTGCTTTACTTCACGAGTGCTCAAGACTGGCTGATAGTTCTTTGGATTCCCTGGAATGGTTGAGGCTGGCTGATAGTTCTTTGGGTTCTCTGGAACGGTTGAGGCTGGCTGATAGTTCTTTGGATTCTCTGGAACGGTTGAGGCTCTGGCTGATAGTTCTTTGGATTCTCTGGAACAGTTGAGGCTGGCTGATAGTTCTTTGGATTCTCTGGAACGGTTGAGGCTGGCTGATAGTTCTTTGGATTCTCTGGAATGGTTGAGGCTGGCTGATAGTTCTTTGGATTCTCTGGAATGGTTGAGGCTGGCTGATAGTTCTTTGGATTTTCTGGAATGGTTGAGGCTGGCTGATAGTTCTTTGGATTCTCTGGAATGGTTGAGGCTGGCTGATAGTTCTTTGGATTTTCTGGAATGGTTGAGGCTGGCTGATAGTTCTTTGGATTCTCTGGAACGGTTGAGACTGGCTGATAGTTCCTTGGATTCTCTGGAACGGTTGAGGCTGGCTGATAGTTCTTTGGATTCTCTGGAACGGTTGAGACTGGCTGATAGTTCTTTGGATTCTCTGGAACGGTTGAGACTGGCTGATAGTTCTTTGGATTCTCTGGAACGGTTGAGGCTGGCTGATAGTTCTTTGGATTCTCTGGAACGGTTGAGGCTGGCTGATAGTTCTTTGGATTCTCTGGAACGGTTGAGGCTGGCTGATAGTTCTTTGGATTCTCTGGAATGGTTGAGACTGGCTGATAGTTCTTTGGATTCCCTGGAACGGTTGAGGCTGGCTGATAGTTCTTTGGATTCTCTGGAATGGTTGAGGCTGGCTGATAGTTCTTTGGATTGTCTGGAACGGTTGAGGCTGGCTGATAGTTCTTTGGATTCTCTGGAATGGTCGAGGCTGGCTGATAGTTCCATTTTATATCAGTCTACATGTGGTAAAGGACTTTTCTTCTCTCCAGCCATCTTCAGTACTCTTGGAGCTGGCTCCCTCTTACAAGTCAGCTGGTTGAGTGGCAAGAAAAAGTCCTTTCAGAGAAGCCTCATTTAAGGGGGGGCTATGCCTCCAAAATTCGAAATTTCTTTTTTCCTCTTTTTGCCCCCCCCCCTTCTTCTGGCAAACAATTTTTTTCCCCATGTAACAGATCAAGAAACTACAAAGAGGACACATCTTGCATGATATTTGCCCTAATTGGGTCTATATGTTTCTCATTTCCCCCCAAAAATCTTGTTTTTTTGCCGTAAAGCTCATAACTTTTCTACACTTTATCCAAAAAAGATAATTTCTATATCACCGGATAGCCCTTCTAATTATCTGTCTTTTGTATGTGCCAAAATTTGAGTACTCTAAGTATTAGCAAGTTATGGTGATTTGAAGTGGTGAGGTTTGGGATTTTTCCTGTTGTTTTCCAGTTGCCAAATCTGTGGCCTGCCTGTGAAAAACCACTACATTTATTGATAATATGTTCACATGTTGCAGATAAGGGCCTTCTCTATCAGTTGACAAAATCTGGAACTTTGGTCTTGTTAATTAGGGCAGTTATGAATTGTACTGCAAGATAGATCAACTTATTTAGGGATCTTGAAGTATCTTTCGAGAAAATATGTCTGCAGAGACATTCAACATATCATTAGGCAAGATATCAACTTATTTAGGGATCTTGATGTATCTTCCCAGAAAATATGTCTGCAGAGACATTCAACATATCATTAGGAACAAAGCATAAGAAAATAGGGAATAAAATGACATGCGTTCCCCCCACCCCCCTCCTCCCACACACACCCCTGGCGACTACACATGAAATCAGTTCAAACTGTTGTTGCATCTATCTACTTGCTATTTCCAAAGTTTTGGAGACATAGGATGCTTCTTTCAAAGTTATGGTGGATCTACTTCATCATACATTTCTTTGACATGCAAAAACATTCAGCTGTAAAGGAAAATTCCATAACAATTTTCATCATAATTATTTTTCTTTCTTACATGTAGATATAGGCACAGAAATCACGGAAGTAAAAAAAAAAAGATCAAGGAATTGCTAAAACTTGTGAAAGAACATATTTTGTCAATTTATTTCAGTGCTAACTCAAACATTTCGTTTTCCAAACTTGGAATGCTTATTCCCACAATTAATGGAAATATTTCTTGTTGCGAGAATAACTTTAAAACCGTTTGCTCAACGTTTTGGCTATGTATGTCATTTTAGAGCTATTTTAGTACTCTGTGATATCCATGAATCAGATTTTTGTTTACTGGAAGGATTGCCAAGAGATGGTAGTTGGAAGAGGTGGCCTCTAGTTTTTATCAGTTTTTTTGACTCTGTAAGTGTGTAACTAATCAACATGACAACATATGGTAACTTTGCTCCATGGATATCACTGAGACACTCCTTAGCAAGCCACACACCAATTATGAGTAAATGACTTCAAATGGTTAGCCAGCTAGGTCTGCCACAAATATCATGGAGTCACCTCGATGTTTCTGCATGTATCTTCTGAGAAAATTGTGTATATAGAGAAATTAACACTTTATAAAAACAAACACAGAATAATAAAGACTTTGGTATCATAAATACTTGTGTAGACGAAAGAGAAAAAAAGTTATGACAATTAGAAATAGGTACAACTATTTTGTGGTTTTGACGCATAGTCCCCCCTTAACCCTTTCACTGGTAACCTTATTAAATAAACACAACCTGTGTGAAGATATGCCTTGCTATCTCAGCAATACTTCGTACCTAGCAACCACCACATGTGATAGCATTTGTATTGACCAACATTTCATTTAGTATATGTTGCCATAGCAACATACCACAAAACCACAGAGCAGTAAATGTCGGTAATGCTTGTTTTAATGTGTGTTTTGCCGGTAAGCTATATACCTTCATGTATAAATGATATTTTTATCATATATATATGTATTTTTATGCTACAAGGAAAAGAAAAATACAAGATGTACCATGAATACTGTAACACCATAGGTAACTATGTTGAAACAGTGTTCAGGAGACTCTAAAACAAATTATCGCAGGAACAAGTGTTTTGAATGTGTCTTCATAATAATGAAAACATTTTACTTTACGTGTACAGTATACCACAATTTGATATTTTGATCTCAATTACAACATTCCAGAAGTGTGAATACATATATGCATGCTAGCACAATGCATGAGCATCACAATGAATCACATGAATATGAACACACATACAGCACATATATCACACAGAGAAAATACCATGCAGAAACCAATAAATGCAACACAAACTGCAACAGATTGAAGCAAAAGACAAGGAAACTACAGGATGAAGTCTGCCATGGTGTGATATTTGAAAAAACAGTCCCTCTTGGTGACACACAGTGGTACATCACAGTGACGGCAAGTATATTTGGTTTCATGGCGGTTGAAGATTCCTGACTTCTTCCCAACTGCCATGCACACACCACACCTCCATTGTTGGTCAGTTTGTTGTGACCAATACCCAAGTGCAGTGTTCAGCCGGTCTAGATGCTCATGATCAACAGAGCGAGGGCAGCCAATACGCGAGCAGAAACACCCCAACAATTCCCAGGCTAACTCCAACCGGAAAGTCAAAAAATCCCTCTTCCTAACCCCTGACAAGGTGGTCTGCTCTGTGGACGTGGGAATACAGAACGTAGCTGTTCAGAATACATGCCTCAACAATGTGCGCAAAACCCCTCTTCCATCACTTCTTGCTCTTCCTCCTTATATTATAATAACTAGTCCTTTGGTCCCCAACATCCACACCCCTCATATACTTCTGAAGTAGAGGTGGACAAGAAACATCCACCTGAGCTCCATCAAGGCGATGTCTCTTCACTGTAGCAGCAAGCTCAGCAGCATGAAAAATAGAAAATAAATGCTCTTCTTGTCCACCAAAACTACACCTAGTAGTGGGCCATTAGACCTGAAGTCATAATGCCCACGGTTTTCCTTAGTTACCTGCTTAACCAGTCCCTTGGGAAAGGATTTTCGGTTATTCGGAACTGTACCACATGCATTGATCCCTCTGTTGTAGAGAGTAAGGTAGAGGATCGGGCTGGTATAAAAGTTATTTGTGTAGAGCTCATGCCCAATGAGCTCCAGAACAACCCTTGTACAATGACCAGCAATAGGAGGGCTAGCAAGAATAGCAAAGGTCACTGAAGCAGATGAAGCTCTGTCAACTTCGCAATCCATTGTTTCATGCATCAAACCTAAGAAGTATACAATCACTGTTAAAAAAAAAAATAGCCATGGATTACCCAGGAAGAAGGAAGCTAAAGCAGCCTTTGCAGCTCATGCTGCTTACTCACTGCACTGCTAACTATAACAGTCAATGCCTTCTTCATCGCTGGCACTCTCATCTTCATCAAATTCATCAGCTCAAGCGGGAGTGCTATGCTTGCTCAAAGGTAAATCAGGCCTGCCTATTTTGTCGAGCGATAGCAGAGCTTCAGGGTCAATATTGGTCTGGCCAAGGTAAGACGAGATGCCATCACCTTCTTCATCACTGCTTCCCCTCTCTGACAGTCCAAAATCATCATCCAGCACCTGAGAAAGCACATCCTCAAGGTTAGTCAACCAGACATCTTAATCGTGGTGAAACAGCTGCTTGAATTCGGAAAGGCCTGCATTTTTCAATATTTCCCCCAACGTCTATAGCCTTGATATTCAGTAGGCAAGTAGAGAAAGAATGTAGCTATTTTTTTGACCTTTATTGTATATTGTTAAACCCTACGATCGATTTTTTAATCGATTTTTAAACTTACTTTTGGCGTATATATACGCTTACACCAGTGAGTTAAAGTACACTTAATTAAGGCTGCACACAAACATAAGCTGGTTCCTCTTTGGAGGTGGTTAGGAATTGGATAAATCCATAGCACAGCTCCAACTTTTTCTTGGAGATGGACTCGTAGACTGACATGTTCCTAGAAGCCAAATCCAGTACTCTCTGGATGCTCTCTCTCACCTCACGCTAACTAGATCTTACAGACTCCATCCACAGCCTCCCATCTCTACTGCTTATATCACGTGCTTGCACACAACTATCACGGAACAGCTGGATTTTAATTCTAAACCTGTCTCTTACAGACTCCATCCACAGCCTCCCATCTCTACCACTTATAGCTCGCGCTTGCACACAACTATCACGGAACAGCTGGATTTTAATTCTAAACCTGTCTCTTACATACTCCACCCACAGCCTCCCATCTCTACCACTTATAGCTCGCGCTTGCACACAACTATCATGGAACAGCTGGATTTTAATTACTGGAATGCATTCCGTTCAATCACTAACTACCTATTTTTGCGGTTCTAGACTGAACACGTTCGGAGTGGAACGTGTTTCACCTGAATGCAGTGTGGAAGGGCGAGAAATATTCTGAATGCAATCCAAATATGTTCAATTATGCAGTGTGGACGGACCTTAAATTATCACTCAACACTTCCTGGAAATTGATTGGACACTGTTTGTGAATGGTATACTCCTCCTCACCTAATTGCCACCACAGAATTCCTAGCTATGCAACTACAGACATTCCATAGTGCACACAAATTAATTGTGTCCAGAGTGTCATACAAGATTTTTGCATCTGCCACTGCATTAAAAATCATGGGCCGATCTTACGCCAAATGGTAGGGATGTGTCAATATAGAGTACCCCTTCCCAAAGCATCCCCAACAACCATTGATACTCCGGGTGAACCTGCACTGGCAGGGCTCCCATACCTCGTCCGAGGATGGCTTCCACTGCATCACCCACTGACACGTACGATAATGTGCATAACTCCTCCTTGATTCTGTCATTGACGCTCGCCCTCCCTGGTGATGACAGATCCACTATTAGCCTCCACCTACCGGAGGAGCCCTTTGGGATCACACCGAAGCGAATCACCTGCACCGCAGGGAAGTGGGTAAGGTCGAGGGGTCCACCACTGCCGTTCCCTCTGCCGCTTCCTTCATTAAGTACTCACTCACCACTTCCAGTCTTTCTGGTGCCGATGCCATGTTGCGTCTTCTCTTACACGTATATATGTGTCCTGCAATCGAAGCCAATGCGGAAGCCCTCCTTTAAACCCAGCCAAATTGACAGGGAATCGAAGCCAATGCGGAAGCCCTCCTTTAAACCCAGCCAAATTGACAGGGAATCGAAGCCAATGCGGAAGCCCTCCTTTGAACCCAGCCAAATTGAACAGGTGTAAGAAGCTTTGTCCAGCTTCTTGAATGTCTCTTCTCACGAAATGATGATTGTCACTGGCTGAAATGATGCTCAATCTTTTCTTTTGCCATCCATACATCAGCAGCAGTAGACTTAGCAATGTCATCAAACTAGAGACTAACCTTTGCGGCTTGGCCTTTCTTACTTCTCTAAGTTTGTAACCCTACAACAACATTTTTTTAACCTATATACACTCTCCTCTGCCTCGTTGAACTCAGCTGCCATTCAGTCGAGGGTACAACAGTCATAATTGATCGGCGCATGTGCATATCCTAGCTAGTCCACAATATCATCGGAAGCTTGCCACCCGGTTAAATGAGGCGCCCGCATCTTGGGAGTCCTGATCATTGAGGTTTCACTGTATATCATGTAATTAGCAGCGATTCAGATCTAGTTGCGGCTCCCCATAGTACACCATGCATAATTAGCATGTGGTATTAGTATGCTGTTCACCATAGTATATCATGCATAATTAGCATGTGGTATTAGTATGCTGTTCACTATAGTATATCAAGCATAATTAGCATGTGGTATTAGTATGCTGTTCACTATAGTATATCATGCATAATTAGCATGTGGTATTAGTATGCTGCCCACCATAGTATATCATGCATAATTAGCAGCGATTCAGATCTAGTTGCAGCTCTCCATAGTATACCATGCGTAATTAGCATGTGGTATAAATCTAGTATGCTGCCCACCATAGTATACCATGCATATAAATAGCATGTGGTATAAATCTAGCCACCATAGTATATCATGTGTAATTAGACTCACTAAAAGAAATCTTCCTGAAATTCAGGGTCCAGAGTACGCTCTTTCCTTTCAGTCTTCTGTTTGATGTTAGCGGATGAGTCTGGCTGTAGACGGAGCTTCACATAGGGGTCAGCCAGACCGTTTGGATCCATCGGTGGCAGATTCCGACACTCATGCACTGGGGAATGGAATGAAATGTGGACAAAAGGGATTATAATGCAAAATTGGATGAGTCTACAATAATGGGGCATGTTGATTCACCGTATTTATCACCTTTTGTCCTTGGCCATAGTGCATTACAACGTGCATGCTCATATTTTAGTTCCACTTTCCTTGGCGTGTGGTTGTCATAGGTCCAATAGTTTTAGCCGCTGCATTGAGATTGGCGGATGACATACATGTAGAAGTGCAACAGCAAAAAGTCAGTGTGGAATTTGCCGACCCCAGCTAAGGTTTTAGTTTGTCTTGTGTTTTAGTTTGTCTTGTGTTTTTGTTCGTTTTGTTAAACTAAAGTGTTTTTTTTCCTTTTCCCCCACTTCAGCAGTTGCATATTTGCCAAGCATGTGATGCTGTGCATTAGTCTTCTCTGCCACCATGTGCGTGCTACTATATAGCACCTCACTGATGCAGAACTGGCCTATTGCAACACTATTATTAATCTTCTCTGCCATCAGGCAGACATCAAAGAACCTAAGCAATGTTGTGGACTTCCAGTCAAGGAAACATCAAAGAGTAGAAGAGCATCCACATTAAAATGACATTCCGGCAAAAAAATTCTCCCTTTTCTGGATTTTCATCTTTCATCGCCGTAATTTTGGTTATGTTTTAAAGGGGTGGTGGACGTCGATTGATTGGTGCTAGGTAACAGAAATGTAAAGTTTATACTGTGCGTCAACACCATACAGGAAGCCTCCCTTGACTCTTCCTTCCACTCCTTTCCTTTTCCTACCACACCACTCTCTCCTCTCCCTTCCCCTGCGCACAACACCTCTAGCCCTGAACCACAGCCATAACCCCCCTTCCAAATTCTCTCCCTTCCAAATTCTCTCCCTTTAAACCAAAATCCCTTCCCCCACAAAAACAATTTAAAAAAACTTCCTTCCCCCCTTAAGCCCCCCAAACGCCCTCCCTCTCCAAGCCCTCCCACCCCCTCTACCTAAAATATTGATCCTGTGGTGGGACTCATTCACAGCCACGGTGGAGAACGTGATCTTGATCCTTCCTCTGGGCTCCCCACGACTGCCATTCCCACAAGTCTTGGGGACCAACTGGGTGCAACGGTTGTGAGCATTGATGCCACATTCAGAACACTGGGAGCCTTGCTTGACGATCCCGTAGAGAAGTGTACCACAGTGATCACACCACGTAGGCTTGTGGAAGGTTATGGCCTTGAATGAATGTTCCTGTGGCTCCTGCATTAAATGAGTATGGGAAATCATGGCTGACTGCACTACACTACACATATTAACTAAGTGATATGTTCCGGACAACCCCTTGAGGGTGTGTGTACACGTTGTGAAAGAGTTTGACCTCTGTACTAATAAGCTAAATAACTGGGGGAAAGCTCAATTTTGTTGTGGGTGTGGTCTTGAAGATGGTCATGTAGGTCTTACAACTAGCTCAGGTTTCCACTCTAGGAGAAGTCTTTCAAATAGTTCAGGTCTCCACTCTAGGAGAGGTCTACAACTAGCTCAGGTCCTCACTCTAGGAGAAGTCTTACAACTAGCTCAGGTTTTCACTCTAAGTGAGGTCTAGAACTAGCTCAGGTCCCTACTCTAGGTGAGGTCTAGGTCTCCACTCAAGGTGAAAATATAGCCCTGAATCTAAGTACTGTAGCCCAGGAAACTTGAAGATCAGGGACACTAATCAGACCACAACAGGTGCATGCAGCTCCTGTATGCATGCCATATCACAGAGGTCTGTCATGCAAGCATATAAGTATACACACATACACATTCATATATATATATATATATATATACACATGCATAGATACATGCATACATACATACACATATACATACTTATACGTCGTATACACACAGGCATACACACATACTATTCAGTATATGAGTTCAAGCAAGGCTATAATTTGTGGAAGGTGCCAAACAAGATTGAAGGGCCCTCCCTCATGAAAGTGAAGTACACATTTCCTCTCCAGTTCATATTTTGAAAGCCATTTACACATTTGGCAGACGAAGATCTCATAAGACTACACTTAAAATTATTCATTCCCAAAACAACACTGAGTGGTCAACACTGTGTAGAGCGGCTCCACGCAGAGGCCACAACAAACATGATCTAGACACACTAGAACAGTGCACTCAGCAGAGAGGTTGGCGTATGACCACTTTCTCTCACAACCCTCTCAAAGATGGTGGTTGTGGTCCTGCAGAATAATAGTTGAGTGCGGCCACATGGATATCTAGACACCTATACAGTACTGTACATGTAGGACGGCTAGTCGCATGTGTGATACCTGAAGGCACTTCTAGACAAATGTCAAGAACCTACTGTTCCTTCAGTCTTGGGAAGGGTTAGCTGACCCGAGAAAAAGTTCAGTTGAGACTTACAGTACGGCTTCAATCCTAGCAGCTCCGATCTCAAGTACTTGGAAACAGTAATGCAGTTAGTGCCAATTAAGCCACTGACAATGTCAGTGAACTAGGGAGAGTCGTTGTTACTGGATCGCTTTGATAATGATGAATCGGTGGGTTTGGAATGGTGAACTTAATGCATACTAAGAACTCAACCTGATAGTTCACTTACCCCTCCTCCCCCCTTCAAGGTGGATCATGCCATGACACCATGCCCGCACAAAAGTTGTTAATGGATCTAACGCCGGATAATGCTGTCATCTAGGTTTTCGGTATGTATGTTTCTTAGAAAAAATTTGATTTGCTAGGGAGAGTCGTTGTTACTGGATCGCTTTGATGATAATGAACCGGTGGTTGGAATGGTGAACTTAATGCATACATAGTTCCCTTACCCCCAGATATTTAATTGTATGAACACTGGACTTCAGCAGTCTCTCCCTCAGAAACCCTGTCCTGTATACATACGAACATCAGCAAGCTTCAAACACTGACTGACAGCACAAAGAATTCTTCCAGGTCTTTGCCTTTCTCTAATTAAGTGAGGCCAGACACAGCATATCCTTTAATACACGGAGAGCTTTAATGCATGGAGAGATTTAATGCATGGAGAGATTTAATGCATGGAGAGATTTAATGCATGGTGAGCTTTAATGCATGGAGAGTTTTAATGCATAGAGAGCTTTAATGCAAGAGTGTAGTTGTGCAGTCATCAGATCAACACTCTCACAGTCTCAGTGAATCAAGCACACTCTGCCTTGCTTCTTCCTGTGTTGGCCCCACTGGCCAGCTAATAGGGCACAAGGAAATTAGAAAAGAATTCAGTTCACATTCTCTCCTTAATCCTAGTTCCAGGTAAAATTCATTGGCTTCTGTCATGGTCGTGTTTGTTTTGGGATTGCAGGAAGTTGAAGATGTTGTGACTGACTAAAGGTTGGTCCACATTATACCTCCACGTTGCACTATGGGGAACTTTCTAAATAAAGTGCATTCACAATGGCCGGTGCCAGTGAGTCGAACTACTCCAATGATGAGTGAGAGCTCGAGCTGCTTTAGCTTTTGGAGGAGAAGGAAGAGGAGAGGAATGTGGGTACGTCCTTATTTTTTCCCTTTCCCCCCCGTAGGAGGTTACAGGGGGAGTACCACAATCTCCTCAAGGAGGTGAGGCTTTCTGACCCGGAGTCTCATTCCACCTACCTCAGAATGTCAAAGGAGAGATTTGACTCAACTCCACAATGGTATGATCCAAAGTAAATGTTTTCTCAATTATCAAGTGACAAGTTTCATTTCAATGACTAGGTCAGTCTAGTCTTGATTCGCTACAGCTCTGTTAAAAGCTGAGATATTGCCGCCTGCGGAGAGGTTAGCCATCAGACTCAGATACCTTGCCACAGGAAATTCACAAGTAAAAGTTGATTCTGAAGTACATTGATGTTAATTTTCATTAGAAACAATGTTCCTAGGTCTTTCTCTCCTTCAACTTGCACATGGGTCGCTCTACTGCTTGCAACATCATAAAGGAGACGTGTGATGTGCTTTGGACCAAGCTGGCACAATGACTTATGAAAGCTCATCATGTGGTGTTGAGTGGGTGGGCATCATCAGGGACTTCAACAAGATGTGGATCTTTCCCAACTGTATTGGTAATGTTGGCTACCATAAATGTCATTCCAATTTCAGCCGATGAACAAGGAGGACTGATGTGTAGGATTACTCTCAGCTGACATCAACCTTAAAGATGTGTTGTGAGCTAAACCTCAAGTAATGTCAATTCTTCTTCTTTGTCTTTTTTCAAACAGGAGCTATTATGGAAAGCACATTGTTGCACAAGCTCCTGCCAATGGTGGCTCCTTGTATTTTAATTACAAAGGGACACATTCAGTGGTGCTACTGGCAGTCTGTGATGCTCACTACAGGTATTATAATTATTCTAGGTGTATTCGTTGCAGTATTTTTTATATTTGTTTTGTTGCTGGAATGATTGTTCAATGCGAAACCAATACAGGTTACCTTGGTTGACTTGGGCCAACCTGGCCGCCACAGTGATGGCGGGACTCTATCAAATTCAGTGTTTGGGAAGCCCCAGAGAGTGACTCCTTGCCATTGCCTTCTCCCAGTGCACTGACGGGGACCACACAACCCAAGCTGCCCTATGTACACTGACAGGGCCCAAGCTTCACTATGTGATTATAGGGGATGAGGCCACACAGCCCAAGCTTCCCTGTGTAATTGTAGGGATGAGGTTCCCTATGTAATTGTAGGGATGAGTGGGAACCACACAGCCCAAGCTTCCCTATGTAATTGTAGGGATGAGGCCACACAGCCCAAGCTTCCCTATGTAATTGTAGGGATGAGGCCACACAGCCCAAGCTTCCCTATGTAATTGTAGGGATGAGTGGGAACCACACAGCCCAAGCTTCCCTATGTAATTGTAGGGATGAGTGGGAACCACACAGCCCAAGCTTCCCTATGTAATTGTAGGGGATGAGGCCACACAGCCCAAGCTTCCCTATGTAATTGTAGGGATGAGGCCACACAGCCCAAGCTTCCCTATGTAATTGTAGGGATGAGGCCACACAGCCCAAGCTTCCCAATGTAATTGTAGGGGATGACGCCACACAGCCCAAGCTTCCCTATGTAATTGTAGGGATGAGGCCACACAGCCCAAGCTTCCCTATGTAATTGTAGGGATGAGGCCACACAACCCAAGCTTCCCTAGGGGATGAGGCCACACAGCCCAAGCTTCCCTATGTAATTGTAGGGGATGACGCCACACAGCCCAAGCTTCCCTATGTAATTGTAGGGGCCTTCCCTCTCAGGAAGAATATACTACCGCCATATCCTGGAAAGAACCTGCCTGGTACATTATGATGTACTTGAAAAATCTGTGTAATGCTTATTTTTGTTCTTTATAGAGGATCACGCAGTGTTTAATTAGAGGCTGAGGAGGGCGAGGCACATAATTGAAAACAGCTTTGGCATACTGGCTGCTAGGTATGTCTATACGAATTGTGCAATAAGGAGGTGGTTGATGTAGGTGGAGGCGGCCCATTATTGCTCAACCTGATCAGGTTGTTCTCTATACAAAGGCTGTAATAGCCCTGCACAATTATTTACACACTACAGAAGGTTCTGTGTACTGCCCTACCGGGATTTATTGATGGGGGAGGATGGTGCTGGCAACAATATTCCAGGTAGATGGAGGAGTGATGATGAACAGTGCACTAGTATGGGATGAGTGATGCAACACCACTTCTTGTTTGTCACAACATAATTCAACTCAAACCCTCTGCAGGCATTCCAGGTCAGCTGCTGCCACATGTGACAGTTTCAAAGAGTACTTTACCAGTAGTGCTGGTGAAGTTTATTGGCAATATGTGCATGTACACCGAACACAGTAACAATTGTTCATTGATGTGCTTGTTGCTGCAACTTAATTCATATTTAATTATATCAATATTGAGTATTAAATACATCATTTCGTGGAGGGGGGGGGGGGGGGGGGGTGGAAAATTGTTCAGGGGGGGAATTCTATTTTGTACAAAAGTTGGTGTGTTTGGGCTTTTGCCACGACCCTTTGCCCAAGGTGTAAACCTTGATATGTTTTGGCCACCTATAGACCATAGTGGATGTCAGGGTTTAGTTTATTATGTCTTTCCCTTGACTTTTCCCTCAATTCCAATCCAGAAGGCTCCTCACGATTGCAGCGTCCTAGTCATCCTCCTTGCTAGCACGTCTACTTGTGGTGATGCCTGTGGTGAGGTAGACTGTGGTGTCAGAATTTGTGAGACGCAAGATGGCCCAGGGTCAAAATCCCCCCTACTATAAAGCATTATGAAGGCTAGAGCATCTATTCGAAACGTCAAGTGAATAAAAATTGAAGTTGATTATTGAAGTGATTTTAATGTTATTATGTCAACTAAGAGTTCATTGAGATAACACAATGATGTCAAACTTGAAGACTACTCTCAGCCGACTTCATTTGCTTTAAGATCCATCTTAAAATCGGCTTTTCGTTTTTTTGAAGACAATGTTTCAACTGAAGTACTTTGGTCTTCATCAGGGCAAATTGGTGATAGTTCAATACATACCTAAGTTCCAGTTCATGCCTTGGAATATCAGCCACCTCTGTGGAATCATGTGACTCCATCTTTGAGAAAGTTCTGTTCAAAAGCAACTAATAGGTACGTGGAAACAACCATTCATAAAATACTTTCCCTGTGTCATACAGAATCAATTAAAAATAATAATAAATCAAAAAGAGGCCAATTGGACTGATAAGGTGGGCCTGCATCACGACTCCGCTTCTTCTTGATGTTGCAGAGCTCCCTAACAAAGTGGTCCCACAAACACCTTCCACTTCTTACTGCAGTCTTCTGCAGTCACTCCTTCTCCAACCAACCTAGCATACAATCATTCAGTCATGCCTGCTATGGCTACTGCTAGAGTTGCTAGGTGAAGCTATGTACATCGTCAATATAATATAGCTAGTTCTACATCATTTGTGGCAAATCTATTGGCTTACTCCACACTTGCTTCCAGGCATTCTCTCTTGCCTTTATATCCCTGTAGGACTTGCTGCATACTTGCCACAGGCAAGGAAAGTTTCTAATCACTTCTATCAGTCTTTCTTCCATCTTATTAAATAAAGCACACCAATGCGTTGTGTTGAGCGTATGCGATGCAACCTAGTGTTCGTAATCGACGCGTTGTGTTGTGACCACTGTGAACCAGGCAGTGGCAAACTAACAACAAATATTGCAAGGGTTGTTGGGTGATGGAGGAGAGGGGAGGGGGGAGTCACACTGATGAGGGAGCCAGCCAAGTCAGTTGGGGAAAGAACCTTTTTGCTCCAGTAGTAGTATGCCTACCCACACAAACACACCACACCCATACACACAAAACCACATCCATACACACAGCCGCACACAATGACACCTGCATACAGCCACAAAATACTCAGAACCAATAATAACAGCAAGTAAGTTTTATATAGCCAATAGTGGACATGCAAGGTTTCACATTCCCGACGATAGCAGCACAAAGAATACAACTTGGTTGCCATTACCAAAAAGCAGCTCACACAGTGAAATCTAACTCACAGTGTTTGTTAGTGAGTTACATCTCTACTAGTAGAACAGCGCAGTTGTTGAAATGGCGAGGTTTACAGCGGTCGTTAGCATCGACACGAATTTTTTTTTTATATTAAAAAGATCAGCCATATAGCTTGCTCTTGCTGAAGGCAGCAAATGGTTTAAGTTAGAGTGAGAGTAAAATTGGAGAGAGAGTGAAAGAGAAATTCGTAGCCTGCCGTATTAAAGCTTGGTTTGAGGTGCGGTATCGGTCAACTAATAACTAAAATGACTGCTAGCATAAACACTAGCGAGCTAGAGAGTTTTCTGAGTGTTTTGTTAACTTTTACTGTCACTAAGCCACCAAGCGTATTAGCAGTGCTCACCTGATAGAGCCCTCAAGCCATGAAGAAGGCACCCTTGCTTGACTCCTGCAACATCATCACATGACTTTATAAGTCAGTGTGATGGCAGGGAAGTGCCTTCTAGACTTGGACCAAGCTGTTTCTTCGCAGCAACCAAGAGATTGTTATAGAGGTACGTAAACATGTATAACGGGCCTGGTCTAAAAGGGGAGGAGACCTCCCTATTAATACACGACTACTTTGCCTGCCGAATACTTGGCCCTGCTCTGAATACTTTGCCTTGTTCCTGCATGTTAATAAAGTGTATACATAAGAGCACCACTTATCTCAACATATTGCTACAAGACTAATAAACTTATCACGTCACAAAAAAGCCATGAAAATAAGTTGGGTCATGAAGAACTCAACAGGTTCATATGATGAACCTAGCCGCCATCTGGATGTCTGTTGCTCAGTGGTGTACTTAATGAGCTTTGATAAGCTCTCCCGACATAGAAAGTAGCTGATGCTGACTGTGTCTCAGTGGTACCACAATGAGCTTTGGTAAGCTATCCTGAAGTAGCTGATGCTGACTGTGACTCAGTGGTACCCATTATGTACCAGAAACTGACAGATCTCCCTCCAAACACCACCAGAAGCAAAGGGAGAACTTACACATCCTCTAGCTAAGGCATTGCTGCAGTCCAGCATCAATGTGTACGCACAGGCTGAATGAAGTGGAGGCCCAATGCAGACCAGTGAGAGGAACCGTCCAGTACTTGTTGATCAACTTGTGGTAGAGTCTCCCTCACTGGTGAGGGTGAGGGCGACTGACAAGGGAAACTGATACTATACTATACAGCGTAGACCCTGTATCCCAGGAAATTTAGGACTCTTCAGGGATATCCCTAGGCTCAATCCTAGACCTAGAATACAGAGAACCTCTATACTAAGTCCTAGAACACTAGAATACAGCTAGTCCTAGAGTAAGTCCTAGAATACACATAGTTCTATAGTTCCTAACTCAGTCCCAGAATCCTAGAATACCCCTAGTCCTTACCTAGAACATCCTGAGTCCTAGAATGCCTATAAGCACAGCTCTAGAACACACCAATCTAAGAATAACTCTAGGCTCAGTCCAAGAATAGCTCTAGGCTTGGTCCTAAACACCACCTAGTCCTTGAATATATCTAGGCTTAGTCCTAGAACACTACCTAGTCCTAGAATACCTCTAGGCTTAGTCCTAGAACACCACCTAGTCCTAGAATACCTCTAGGCTTAGTCCTAGAACACCGCCTAGTCCTAGAATACCTCGAGCCTTGCTTACGTCCATACAACGTTTAATAGTTTTGTGCAGCTGCTGCTGCTGCCACTAGGTTTAGAGGATGGTCATGTATCTCCCTGTACTAGAACTGCATGCAGGCAACTTGGTTGATTCTTCTCTACTGTGTCTTTGCCTTGTGCACATGCTGGTATTCCTACGCCCAAGAACTAGTATATATTGCATATGTCTGTGATCTTTGAACAGTTAAGCACAAGTGGAGGGTTACTACAGTAAGCTTCAGCTGTGCTCTTAGCTGCTACACCTAGCACAATATGCATCACCTCCATTTGAAAAAGGAGCAAAAAGACTGAATCAAGATGAGAGATATTTTTGCAGGTTTACTTATTCATATAACTAATACCATTTGTAGTTCATAGCTATAGGTAGTGTTTTTGCTGGTGTAATTGGGAAACAGGTTTCTTTGCTACTGCTCCGCCATTTTGAATCAATGTCACGTCCAAAAAACTTAATAGCATGACACCATCAGAAGGATTAGGCACCTTAGGAAATCAGGCATGCACACTTTCACCACCAACGAGTCCTTCTCCGATGTCCACTTCCAGCACGTGTGCCCTATACTACCACGCCAGTCCCCAGTGAGGATGACTGAACACATAGCATGGATCCTTGAACCAACTCTTTCTTTCTCAAATCCCTGCATTGAAGCTGCAAACAGTGGCATGGGATGAGAGCCTAGGTTCCTTCTCCACCTGGTGAGGAGTTGGTGTTCCTCAGCTCACTGTATCAGAGTTGCAGTTGCTTGAAACCAGGGAAGTTTGGGATTCTAAGCTCAAGGGCAATGATGGTTCTGCAAGCATTGAGACTGGCATACATTTATAGCAATGTTGTGCTTGGAGATCTAGCTAGGCATGCCAGCTCTAGGTGACACTTCTTCTTCCCACCCAGGTATAAGAGAAGATTCCTCCTCATCAACACAAGCCAACTGATAACCAGCACTTCTGAGCTAACTATTATACACAGTGAAACCTTCCTAGAGCAGCTAGGGGTTCCCTTTACTCAGAGGAGTAGGGCATGACTAATTAATTTTGGCAGGCAAAGCTTTACTGTGCAAATCTATTACACCCAGCGATGGGCAGTGGGGAGATGCTAGATATTGGTTTGACCCACTTTTTAAAATTGGCAGATGGCAAAACAACCCCCAAACACCAAAGCTCATATCTCAGCTGAAACTTCACATTGGCAGGTTCTTAGCTACCTAAAAGGTGGTTTGGGCTGATTAGCTCCAAAAAGACTCCCAGTATGCCTTGAATCCTTCACTAAGGTAGTAAGCTGCAGACCAAAAAACTGTAAGTGTGAAAAAAATCCATGAAATCCATCCTCAAGGATTTTCAAGGATCTCCATGTGTCTATGTGTGTTTCTCTTTTGCATAACTTGTGTAAAACAGGTCCATTCATAAATATTCCAATACCAGATGACTTCAAATGTTACAATGCCTTGCAGCGACTAATTTATTCCTCGTTTATGGAAAAGAGCTGTGGGTAAGGCTCGTCGTGGGAAAGGCTCGTCGTGGGAAAGGCTCGTCATGGGTAAGGCTCATTTGTAGGTAAGGCTTGTCATGGGTAAGGCTCATCGTAGGTAAGGCTCATCGTAGGTAAGGCTCATCGTAGGTAAGGCTTGTCATGGTTAAGGCTAGTCGTGGGTATGGCTCATCGATAATGCAATCAAGTGAATTCACATAATGTTATTGCATAAAGAGTGTCATTCTTCAAAACATGGCTCAAACTTAAATTTGAAGTGAGCAGTCCATCAATTAATGATGAATAATCTTCTTCAAACAAAAAGCAAAGCAAAAACAATACTTGTCTGCTAGTTCTGAAGTTCTCTTGTGCAAACTCTTGCCAAGTCCTTGAAGGAGCCTGTAGCTGATCCCTGGCTGACTCTAACAAACAGAACAACAAGACATGGCCTGTGCTTATGTGATCATGTCTTCTGGTTGGTTTTCTGCTGCTTGGCTTACCATACTGCTATAGGACTCGGTAAAACAAACACACAAACAAACAAAAAGGCAACTTTAATTTTTTAAAAACATTTGTTTAAAAAAGAGAGAAAAAAGTAAACAAGAGTAGACACGTGTAAACCACAAATGGTTACACAACCCTTTACTCAATGTTCAATTATAATGAATGGTAAAGGTCCATCCAACTGGATGGGTGGTTCACTCTTGTTTTCTTTCTGTCTTGACCAGTCAACCCAACTTATGTGTGTGTATTAAATTTTGGTTTGGGTAGAGAGGGTTGTGTGTGAGTGTGTGTGTTTATAGGGGGGAGGGGTTCCAGCTAAGGGAGAGAGGTTAACAGTAACAATGTGCACTTAAAAGTTATGACTTAGATGGTATTTGTTTACTTCTAGGGTTTTGCTGGGAAGGAGAGAGGGAGGGATTCACATTTCCCAGATTCAGTCATCAAGTTTGGGAAAGGGGGGGACCCTGCTATTCTCTCTTAGTACAATGTGAGCGATTCTGAGTTGGATATAGATAAAGTGATCTGGTATTTGGGAAGACGGGCTGAAATGGTCACCCTAGTGGAGCTTGCTTAGGAGCAAGGGTTGTGAAGGGAGCAGGAAGAGCAAAAACTATACCAACCCACATACGTACTTGAAGGCAACCCACAGTGGCATCAGCAAGACACCATCCTGTTCAATCTGGCCAACGTCCAATATTGGTTGTTGCTGGAGAGGTGAGTATTGTGTCTTTGATTGTGACGCCCATGAATCTATGGCTACTTAAGATATGGAATGACAGTCTTCCTGCATTAAGCACAGCATTTGTTACTACTATTCTAAACTCCAGAGTTCCTCAAATAAGGTAGTTGAAACTTGCATTCTAAACTCCAGAGTTCCTCGAATAAGGTAGTTGAAACTTGCAAAGTTTGTGGTTTGCTATTTCTTGACAGATGGGCACCACGGAGCATGCAGGTGAGAGTGAAGCGCAGCTTTCTGTTGGTGTCGAGATGGAACCTTGTAGTGACCAAGCAACAGGTGCAAGTAACCAATTATACTGCAAGTCAAGGGACCAAGCAGGAACCTTGCGATTGCTAACACAGAGTGGTGTCATGTCAGACAGTTTTTTTAGCAACTACTTTTCAAGATTTGAAGCTCATGATAATGTGTGATAGTGTGAGAGCCCTTCTCCGCTGAAGACAATAATAATCCAGGCCTTGCTTCCCACATTTCCACATGAATCCATTACACATGTGCACAAAAAAGGGAGGGCAACCAAGAAGTGACTGCATGACAGCGAGAGGAGCTTTTTAAATGCTTACCTCATTGGGCATGTACACACTTGTGTTGATTTTAAGAAGAGACCATATTTTATACAATAACAGCTGATAAGTAATGCATCTATCCCCCTGGCTATAATCCTTGTCAGAATATTTACAAACATACCATCGCTCCAGGCAACAAACTCCCAGTCTCAGGACAGGTGAAGGACACATATTCCCAGCATCTTTTATGGACGGAGAAATCGCAATCTAGAAATATTTTTAAAAAGCAAAACAAAAAAGGCAAGAATGAGTACAAGTCACGGACAAGTTTCGACGAGTTCACAGGCACAAAGGCCACCCATCTCATCTTGCTATAGTTGAGAATGGACAAAACTTACTGATGCACTTGTATCCTTGCGGTCCTGTGACACCCCTGAGGAAATGGGATGCAAAAGAAGAAGGCGATAATAGCAATCATTGTTACAGTGATGCTTTATTAAAACCATTATTGCATTTCAATAAGTACATTGGGGAAAAAAGGGTTCATCATGTATAAGATAGCCTAGGACACAACACTAATGTAATGAAGATAGAGTGGGTAGCTTGGCAAAGGCGAGTAGTAAAAAGAAAGACCATGATGAACACTACAGCCTACTATTCAAAATGCAAGCAAGATGTATTATTGTCAACCCAGTCCCTCACCACATAAAGCGAGTGCAATGGCCACAGAACGTGAGGGAATGGAAGTAGTTCAGGAGAAACTTGTGACCTTTTATCTCAACCATTTGCCGCCTCACTGCATTCCTTCTCTTCGGCCTTCTGGCCGTGCCGGATTCCTTTTCGAAGGACATGGGGAAGCTTTCCCGAACCTTCACAGCAGGCAACAATAGTATATATAACAGCCGACAGCCAGCTACCAACCGTTTGGCTACGGAACTGTTAGCTGAAGTTACGTTTAAGTAGAGAGCAGCACTTATACTCGGCCTATATAGAAAGACTTTGCTAGGGAGACGTGACCAATACACAGGAAAATCACCTTATGTAAGGGCTACAAAATTAATAGCCAGGAAGTATACGTAGACTATTGTGTTTCCCTGGTAACCTTAAAACAACAACAAACACAAACGTTTGCACCACTACGTTTTCGCGGCCCATATTTAGCTGGTTACTTATTGTTTGAAGAGGAATATTCTTTCTGAGGATGAGTCATTTGTATGATACTGTGGAGCCCAATGTTGTGAGTGAGAGCTTGCTCAGGGAATGTGTGACAGAGCAGGGTCCACAGGGGGAGGCAGGCAGACTGGCGAGCTTAGAAGGCATCAGCTTTGCAGAAGTGATAGAATTACGGCTGGACTTTAAAAGTGAGTCTCAAATAATCACATCAAGTGAGTCTCAAAGCCTAATCACATCCATGTTTGGCTATATCTTTAGTTGGGTAAGCATGCATTTGTATCAGGAGTGCACTATCATATTTAAAATGGCTGATGCCAAAAAAAATTTCTTATAACTTTTTGAGTGAGTAAATTTAAGTTGATTACAAGAAACACCTACTGATAGTTCGTTGAGATAGTTCGTTGAGACTGATAGTTCGTTGAGAACATGTATCTCAGCCAAAATTTACTTGGGCAACTTCTTGACATCCTAAGCAGTTATCAAGACTTTCAGCATTGAATCCTTCACTATAGTTACATAGTAAGCTGGTAGCAATTTTTTTTTTTATCGTGAAATTCATCAAGCATGTACCATCTATCTACCATATCTACCATATCTTTCCCTAAATTTAACATAATGCCTTCATATGTCCAGTCTTTATAATTCTACTACCAGAAGACTTAAATTTTTCTAATGTAGCTCGTCTGCTTCTTGATTCAATAAAACACCAAAATCGGTAAAGAATGACGACACAATAAGCATGCTTGTGTGTGTGCAACATTGAGCCTAGCTGAACTGGTTCAACAGCCGCTGCAAGTTTTCGCTGCAGTGGTTAGTTGGTATACTGAAAACCTACCCTAGTGGCAATAGTTAACACCACAGACCTTTAGCAAAACCAGGTCACTATTGTGACCATGTATTGTGTGTATAAGTGTGTTGTAAACTCAAGTAAAAAACATGATCAAGAATAACACCTATGATTGATTAGTTCTGGAGTTAAACCATTGAATTAAACCATTGAAGGAGGCTGCTTGACTATTAAACGAAGTAGTAACAAACCCCAAAAAGTGTTCTTGTTTAAAAAAATATATAATACCTATATATTATTATTATTATTATTATTATTATTATTATTATTATTATTATTATTGTTATTGTTATTATTATTATTATTATTATTATTATTATTATTATTATTATTATTATTATTATTATTATTATTATTATTATTATTATTATTATTATTTATTATTATAGTATTTATTTATTACATATAGAATACATGCATATTGCATACATTTAATTTAAGAAATAATAATCGTCAGGTACTATTATTGTTATTATTATTATTATTATTATTATTATTATTATTATTATTATTATTATTATTATTATTATTATTTTATTAAAAAATATATTTTTTAATGTGTTTATTATACAGTTTCCATTTCACGTATATTAATAATAATTTATTTACAATTTAATTTAAGAAATAATGATCGTCAGGTACTGAGCTGGATCCTAGCACTGCAGCAGTGTTTCCTCGTTGGATTGCAAATACCTATATGAATACGTAATAGCATGGTTTGTAGTGAAAATTTGGTACAAACACCATGAGTAATATAGTGGGGATGGCAATTACTGTTCCCTCTCCATTACAAGAGGTATATATGTATGCCAAATTTCACAACAAACCATGCTATCATATGTTAATATCATACAGTACTTTAGAATCCATTTCTTTACTTCGCCACCAAAAACAACATTGTACCAGACCAACGTCGTTTACACATGTAAATTAGAGCGTAATTTCACTTTTTTTCACCGCTTATATACCAGTGAAAAAAGTGTAATTGCATTCCGAGGATTGGCTTAAATGTCAATAGCCACTAAGCTCTATGGCATTTTACTTTAGGAAGCTATTTGAGTATGGATTAGAGTATGGATTAATACAAGGATTGGCTTGTTTAAAAAAAAAATTTTTTTAAATGTTTATCACAAAAATGAAAGCTTTACTTAATGATCACCAATATTATACTACATCTACAGTTATTATTTTAATAGGTAATGTTTCCATAAATGTTTGTAGTCGACATTTGTAAATTCTTGTTTCCATCTTTCTTGAGCCGATGGCTGATGACTGCACTTACACATTGTAGGAGCTAGCTGCTAGGAGGGCGCTCGTAGTAAATGACAGCTGAATACCGAGTAGCCTCTTAACAAGCACTGCCCTTATGCTTGTGTAATTGATTACTTGCATCATCGACTGCATATGCTGGGATAGCTTGAAGACAAATGGTTGAAATGTTGCACAAAACAGCCTGTGGAGGTCCTTCCCATCTACAAATCAGTTGACAGGAATGGAATAAACACTGACTTTCGAGCACAAAGAGACAGCAAAAGAATAGTTTTTATGGTATGTCAATACATGACTACTATGTTATAGTTTGTGCTGCTCTGAAGGAGGGGGAAAAATGCAACGAAAGTTTCTCCGAACTGAAGAACAGACTGGATACTGAATTCCTTCAGAATTGGAGTTCTTTTCAGGACTCTGCATCTATGCGTGTCTGTCTATCTGCGGTGTACTAGCTAAAAATCAAGTGACCTCTGTCTGACTTTGCCAGTTGGTTCACTCCATATTGGCAATCGCAAGGATTCCTGCTTGGCTCCTCCCTAGACATGCAGAAAAATGGTTACTTGCAGCTGGTGCTTGATCACCATAAGCTTCTATCTCTGCACCAATAGAAAGCTGTACTCCACTGTGGTGGCACCACGCTCAAAAAAATTAATATAGTCATTATTTTATGAATTTCATTACAGCATTTCCTGTAACTTGACAGTAGTGTGCTAAACATGTGGTTAGTGACATTTACCACCCACTCCCCACTTACACTAAGTAGCACAGCTGTATCCACTACTACTACAGGAACCTCACTAAACAACTCCCTGCCAAGCAGCATGGCAACCTAACTAGACAGCTCATTTAAGAAGCATGGGAACCTCACTAAACAGCCCCCTGCCAAGCAGCATGGCAACTTAACTAGACAGCTCCCTGCCAAGTGGCATGGCAACCGAACTAGACATCTCCCTGATGTACAGATGAAGGGTATACCAACAGCAAGTAATGGAACAGGTTCTTGTGAACTTGTATGCTCCTCATATTTCATCTTATATTTCATCTTACAAAAACATGCACATCTGTTTAATATTGACAATCCAGATTGGACCCCTGCAGTTTCTGTGGTATAAATTACAAGTCGCTACATTGATCATTACCATTGTGCAAAGCATGGGCAAGAAAATAGTGAGTGTTCTGAAAAGAAAAGAAGAGAAGCTGTTGAGGATAAATCTACTTCTTATATAACAGAATTGCTCTGAAGTTCCTTTGCCACACTGAGCGACTTGGGGAACTAATTATAATTAAATGTCTTGACTAGGACAATAAGGCTCTGAGGCTGTGTACCAAGCCAGCTTAGTTAACACGATCATCCAGCCTAAAGTACACTACTAGAACTGGCAAAACTAACTTGCTTACTTGAATTTACTCTTTAGATTAAAAAGGGCTGGATGCTACAATAGAAACGTATCACCCCAGGGTATTCTATATTCTGTCTTTTTCTGCAACAAATAATTTACTTAAAATTGTGATGGATCACATATCAAGCTATTGAAGTCACTTGAGAATTAGACGTGGCTTTCCACTCAGCTGTGAGTTTGCTGTAGCCTTCAGGCACTTGTCAGCTGTGAGCTTGCTGTAGCCTTCTGTCACTTGTCAGCTGTGAGCTTGCTGTAGCCTTCTGTCACTTGTCAGCTGTGAGCTTGCTGTAGCCTTCTGTCACTTGTCAGCTGCGAGCTTGCTGTAGCCTTCTGACACTTGTCAGCTGGAGCTTGCTGTAGCCTTCTTTCACTTGTCAGCTGTGAGCTTACTGTAGCCTTCTGTCACTTGTCAGCTGTGAACTTGCTGTAGCCTTCTGTCACTTGTCAGCTGTGAGCTTGCTCTAGCCTTCTGTCACTTGTCAGCTCTAAGCTTGCTGTAGCCTTTTGTTAGCTGTGAACTTGCTGTACCTTCTGTCACATGTCAGCTGTGAGCTTGCTCTAACCCTCTGTCACTTGTCAGCTCTAAGCTTGTTGTAGCCTTTTGTTAGTTGTGAACTTGCTGTAGCCTCTGTCACTTGTCAGCACTGTAGCCTTCTGTCGCTTATCAGCTGTTGTACAAAAGCTGTCTAATTCATGATCCTATGGCACACTGTTTGCCTCTCAATATGGCAGATAGCATCACCAGGTGTGTGTTATGCCAATACCACCTCTATTTTCTCCACGTTGCTTCTTGTGGTTTCCCACGAACCTGGCAGGTTCTCCTACAAGTGGAAGAGCATCCTGATATAATCTCAGGACAAGATGGAGATCCATAGTTGGGAGGTGTACATCCAAGCTAAAAGCTAAATGCCATAGTAGATAGCTATAACAAATCTTCATTTTTTAAACAATGTTGGTGTCATTTCTGAAGGCGAGAAGAAAGGACGCACACTGGGACGATCATGTCACTCAGAATAGACACACTGTGTTGGGAATGAACTGATTAGCAGCTTGCACCAGTCATGGTATCTCATGCACAAGAACTTTAGGATGATGAGTTCTTCAAGAACTTCTTTCACTCTTATCTCCTCTACCAGTGGTTCTGAACTTCTTACCCCTGTCATTAATGCAAGCCGAGTTTAATTAAAGTTGTATCCACTAATTATGCAATGTCCTTGTCCCTGTGATTATTAGTGCAGTAGTATTCACTAATCGTCCTTGCCCCTATGCTCATTAATGCAGTTGTACTCACTAATTGTGCAGTGTCCTTGCTCCTATGATTATTAATGCAGTTGTACTCACTAATTGTGCAGTGTCCTTGCTCCTATGATTATTAATGCAGTTGTACTCACTAATTGTGCAGTGTCCTTGCTCCTATGATTATTAATGCAGTTGTACTCACTAATAATTGTGCAGTGTGCTCCTACATTACTAATGCAGTTGACCTCACTAATTATGCCTGTCCTTGCTCCTATGATTACTAATGCAGTTGTACTCACTACTAATTGTGCAGTGTCCTTGCTCCTATGATTATTAATGCAGTTGTACTCACTAATTATGCCTGTCCTTGCTCCAATGATTACTAATGCATCACTAATAATTGTGCAGTGTGCTCCTACATTACTAATGCAGTTGACCTCACTAATTATGCCTGTCCTTGCTCCTATGATCAATGCATACTCTCTACTTAGGAAGTGTGCTTTGTCCCCAACTAAAGCAACAAGCTGATGCTTCTGTATATCACTCACCTAAAGATATAAATGAACAGAAACTACTAATGAACAGAAACCAATTGTTCCTTCCTGTACAATGCTTTCAAGGATGTTAGATTTCCAGGTCCTCTCCCAACAAATTATGTAGCAATTCCTTTAATTAAGGAGGGACAATGGCATTTTTGGGGGGAGGACTATACCATGTGTATTTTTATTTTCTTCTTCGTGTGGTTACCACTTTATAACTCCATAGATTCCGTAAACTTCATGGTATGGACATGATATATAGCTCTAAAGATAGGTCTCTCTGTGTGCTCTCTGTTGATACTAAAATATTTTTCATAGGTATAACTATAGCCAAGGCCAAGTTACTGGAGCTACAAGTGGAGAGATACTAAAAAATCTGAATGCCTGATTTTGCCGCATAAATATCTCCAGATTGCCAAGTGCAAATTAGAACCAGTGGCTCTACTCTATGTAACGAGTGTTTTCATTAGGCGCTAAAATGTAAGTAGTGGTCAAGCGTGGGAGGAAAATGAATTTCGTTAATAATCCATAAAACTCATTTTATATAGTCTCAGCTTTCTGGATGGTGTAGGGTTACATGGCAGATAGCTTCTTTATCATTGAACTTGTCAGGAGAAGAGACAGAATCCTGTTTATGGGAGTGATATTTACATGACACTACTCTGAGCACTACACTTCATGGAGTGTTTCATTCAAAACCTGTTCAACTGGAAAGTGCATGATGTTGCAACCCTCCAGGAAAGACAGCTGTGTACAGATCGGCATGCATATGACACATTATCCACCTGCACTCAAGGACAAAATGTGGTGTGCCAGTCTCTTACTCCCCCCCACCTAGTGTAAACTAGTTTAAGGGTCAACTATGCAAGATTAATACTCCTCATTATTAAAAGAGAATAAGTGCTTCTTCGTATCAATGAAGTGAAGCTACGTTTCTGCCTTAACCTTTTATTGTTACTTCCATTGCTGTCGATGTTCAAAATTACAGCATTTTGCATTGAAATGGCATCTATAACTCCTCTTCCAGACATACTCCGCATAGAAAACTTGTGGCAGTTTACAAATCTCCGCAAGCTTCAGTTGGATAATAACATCGTAGAGGATATGCATGGCCTGGATAAGCTGACTCAGCTGGAGTGGTTGGACCTCTCCTTTAACAACATTGAGCTCATTTCTGGCCTTGAGAAGCTCATTAATCTGAAGGACCTAAGTCTGGCAAACAATCGTCTCAAGACTATATCCAACCTCGGCTGCTTGAGTGGCTCACTTCAAATTCTCTCCCTGGCCAGTAATCTCATCACTGACCTGAGGAGTGTAAGTTTGGCTCAGACTAGAACATGTTCATAGAACACATGCAGTAGAGGGAGGAGAAACTAGAGTGCAGGGTGGAGGGATACACTGGTTGCAGAGGCAATAGAGGAAAGAGAAGATGGAGTGCAGGTTGAGGGATACACTGGTTGTAGAGGCAGTAGAGGAAGGAGAAGCTAGAGTGCAGGGGGGGAGGGATACACTGGTTGCAGAGGCAGCAGAGGAAGGAGAAGCTAGAGTGCAGGATGGGAGGGATACACTGGTTGCAGAGGCAGCAGAGGAGAAGCTAGAGTGCAGGGGGGAGGGATACACTGGTTGTAGAGGCAGCAGAGGAAGGAGAAGCTAGAGTGCAGGGGGTGAGGGATACACTGGTTGCAGAGGCAGTAGAGGAAGGAGAAGCTAGAGTGCAGGGGGGGGAGGGATACACTGGTTGCAGAGGCAGTAGAGGAAAGAGAAGCTAGAGTGCAGGGGGGATACACTGGTTGTAGAGGCAGCAGAGGAAGGAGAAGCTAGAGTGCAGGATGGGAGGGATACACTGGTTGCAGAGAGTGTAGAGGAAAGAGAAGCTAGAGTGCAGGGGTGAGGGATAGACTGGCTGCAGAGGTAGAGGAAGGAGAAGCTAGAGTGCAGGGGGGGAGGATACACTGGTTGCAGAGGCAGCAGAGGAAGGAGAAGCTAGAGTGCAGGGGGGGGAGGGATACACTGGTTGCAGAGGCAGCAGAGGAAGGAGAAGCTAGAGTGCAGGGGGGAGGGATACACTGGTTGCAGAGGCAGTAGAGGAAAGAGAAGATAGAGTGCAGGTTGAGGGATACACTGGTTGCAGAGAGTGTAGAGGAAAGAGAAGCTAGAGTGCAGGGGGTTAGGGATACACTGGTTGCAGAGAGTGTAGAGGAAAGAGAAGCTAGAGTAGTGCAGGTTGAGGGATACACTGGTTGTAGAGGCAGCAGAGGAAGGAGAAGCTAGAGTGCAGGATGGGAGGGATACACTGGTTGCAGAGGCAGTAGAGGAAGGAGAAGCTAGAGTGCAGGGGGGGAGGGATACACTGGTTGCAGAGGCAGCAGAGGAAGGAGAAGCTAGAGTGCAGGGGGGAGGGATACACTGGTTGCAGAGGCAGCAGAAGAAGGAGAAGCTAGAGTGCAGGGTGGAGGGATACACTGGTTGTAGAGGCAGCAGAGGAAGGAGAAGCTAGAGTGCAGGGGTGAGGGATACACTGGTTGTAGAGGCAGCAGAGGAAGGAGAAGCTAGAGTGCAGGATGGGAGGGATACACTGGTTGTAGAGGCAGCAGAGAGTGCAGGGGGGGAGGATACACTGGTTGCAGAGGCAGTAGAGGAAGGAGAAGCTAGAGTGCAGGGTGGAGGGATACACTGGTTGCAGAGGCAGCAGAGGAAGGAGAAGCTAGAGTGCAGGGGGGGAGGGATACACTGGTTGCAGAGGCAGCAGAGGAAGGAGAAGCTAGAGTGGAAGGAGAAGCTAGAGTGCAGGGGGGGAGGGATACACTGGTTGCAGAGGCAGTAGAGGAAGAAGAAGCTAGAGTGCAGGGGGGGAGGGATACACTGGTTGTAGAGGCAGCAGAGAGTGCAGGGGGGGAGGGATACACTGGTTCCAGAGGCAGCAGAGGAAGGAGAAGCTAGAGTGCAGGATGGGAGGGATACACTGGTTGTAGAGGCAGCAGAGAGTGCAGGGGGGGAGGGATACAATGGTTGCAGAGGCAGCAGAGGAAGAAGAAGCTAGAGTGCAGGGTGGAGGGATACACTGGTTGTAGAGGCAGCAGAGGAAGGAGAAGCTAGAGTGCAGGGTGGAGGGATACACTGGTTGTAGAGGCAGTAGAGAGTGCAGGATGGGAGGGATACACTGGTTGCAGAGGCAGCAGAGGAAGGAGAAGCTAGAGTGCAGGGGGGGAGGGATACACTGGTTGCAGAGGCAGCAGAGGAAGGAGAAGCTAGAGTGCAGGATGGGAGGGATACACTTTGCAGAGGCAGCAGAGGAAGGAGAAGCTAGAGTGCAGGGGTGAGGGATAGACTGGCTGCAGAGGCAGTAGAGGAAGGAGAAGCTAGAGTGCAGGTTTAGGGCACTGGTTGCAGAGAGTGTAGAGGAAGGAGAAGCTAGAGTGCAGGGGGGGAAGGATAGACTGGCTACAGAGACAGCAGCTACAAGGGGTAGAAGCAACAGTACAGAAGTTTCAATGTCAACATACTGAGCATAGAACCCTTAGTTGAATAGAGTGAAGACATAGATGCAACACTGCTTCTCCTGGAAAATACCAACCTCATATGATAAACGAACAATCATCAAGGATAACCGTGGTTTGTAGGTGGAGCCTAAAGAGAAAGCACATGGCAAAGGCTCATGTGAAAAATAAATACAAATTCATTGGCAGGTTAGTTATGTGATGTGATGCTTGCTTAGTGAGAGACAGCACTGGGCTACTCAGCCCAGCCAACTAGTGTGTTTCTTACAACAACTAGCTGGCTGGATTGAGAGGGCAAAATTAATTTTCAGGTAGCTATTGGGATAAGAGCTAAATCTTTGTCCCAGGTGTCATTGTGGTGAGGCAGGAGCCTAGCACAGTGAAAAGTGGAAATTTAACATTTTCTAAACGAATTCTTAAAAGCTCTTACCTTATTATTTATGTCTGCTGCCAGCAATCTATACTTAGTTCGAATATGTGCATTATGAGTGCCTAACTTGAGTCCAGCTTGATTGACCAGAAACTTATTAAGGGAGAACCCTGTCAATATCTGGTGTGTGATGGATGTGTGCTAATTCACCTAGGTAGAATGTCTGCGTCCATTTAGCAAGTTGCAGTCGCTGGCTCTGAGGGGGAACCCGTTGTCATCAGAGTCCAGTTACAGACCGTATGTGATCGCATATGTCCCTTCCTTGGTCTATCTGGACTTCAAGTTCTTAATGGAAAATGAAGTAGGTGCAAACGACTTCAACTAGGTGTGTGATCATGAAGGTTGTAGTAAGTGTTGTTGCATTTGCATTCATTTTGTAAATAGCTTTGTAAATAGTTGGAGACATCATTAGATAATGGTGATAATGGTGAAAGTGTAGTGGCCATTAACGTTATGGGAAGTGTGCTATGTGTCTGTAAAGGGGCCACTGTTACCTCTGATCACCTTTCCCCTACATTATCAATTTGTTTTCTTCTTAAACCCATCATGCTTTGCCAGAGTTCCAGTTCTAAGTGTATGTAGATGGCACCCATCCTTTCTCTTTGTGGTGGAGTGAGAGCAAACTGCCCCTCGTTTAGGGAACCAAAGCATGTATCATGGAGCATGCTAGCACTCCCTCCCTCTATTGGTTTATCATATTTCAGAATGGCAACTACCAAAACAGAGCTCCTACCACCCAGCTAATACTCTCTTTGACAGGCTTCCTAGCAGGTGGTTTCGGATGCTGTTAAGCTCCTTGCCCATGCCCTGAATTCCTTGCTAACAGAAACCCAATATGCGGAACAGTGAAATTCAATCTATCTTATTCCGCCATGCACTACCACTTCCTATTTGGGTTTGGCCATTTTTTTTAAATGGGAGACAGACAAAAACAACAAGAACAACAAATCATACAGTTGTCTAGTGATAGTAGATGATCTCAATTATTCAGCAACTCTTTGAACAAGTGAACAAATGCTATGTTTGACAAAACTTCCACCCAAACGAGGTGAACTTGTTGGTACAGGCTACTTAGAAAACTAGAAACTAGCAGTGTAGTTTTTCGTCCACATATTTCCTTCTTGGGTCTAAACCCTACACTGGTGCAGCTGCAGTTGTGGTTTGTAGCTATAGTTTACCTGATCTGCTCTATAATGATTGGTTTACATGTTGTAAATGGTAAAGGATCGTCTAACTGGACGTGGTCTACATGGGTACTTGACAAGTGAATTCAACATAGTAGTCACAGTCTAGCATTAACCCAGGTGTGACATTCCCATTATTGTCATCCTCACAACTTAACACTACTTGATCATAATTATTAATACACGAAATTGTGCAGTGTTTGGGCACTTGAGAAATTAAGACAGCTATGAGACCTGGCAGAGCTGTGTAGTGCCTTTAGGTAGCTAGCGCTATGGCTAGTGTTGTTACACTCCTACCACTCCATACTGAACAGCAGATATCTGCAACCAATTGGCATGTGAGATTGTGGTCAGTACGGCTAGCTACAAAGATATCGTAACTTGAAATGTACACGTTTTTTCTTTCGGTTGAAATCCCAGTCATGTCCACTATACACTGTAGCAGTCTCTCATACAAATATTGTGTTGTTGTGTAGTGCACCAGTGTGTCAATCAGGCTCAGAATGAGCTCTTTACTTAGCAAACAGTTCTCTTCCACCAACACAGGCAGCACTTGCCCAGCACACCCAAGTTGCCCTCCTATCAGGCTGGCCCCTGTTGGGACCCAGAAAGGGACCATGGCTCCTGGTGAAGGGGGCGTAGTAGGAATGATATTGGTATCTGGGAAATATTCTCGGCCGCTCTTTTAGAAGCTAAGCAAGCTTGTGTGAGCAACTCCTGCGCTGTGGTTTGATGGAGGAGAAAGTTTGCAGAGGCCAGTGCAAATGCCAGAGTGCAGCACTCTCTCTAGTGCTTGGCTCTTTGCAAATGCAATGGACTGTGACCGACAACTAACATAATATGTACATGCACATTGCTTTTTTTTATTTATGGGGGCAGATACCATCTTTTTACTTAAAAAAAAAAAAAACTCTTTGGAGCTACATAAATTCTGCACCTTTTACTCTGTGATCTTGATATACAGCTGAAAAGATATATATCTCTGTGTGCTCTCTTTTGATACTAAAAACTATTGCATAGGTACAACCATACCCAAGGTACAGGAGTCAAAATTGGGGACCTCTAAACTAGCCTGCCCAAGTTTTCTGCAGTAGCTCCTAATTGGAAAGTGCTAGACAGTTGAAATTAGTACCAGTGGATAAATAAGAGTGTTTTCATTAGGTACTAAAATGTAAGTATGTGGTCAAGCGCCGTGGGTAGAAAATTAATTTTAGGAAATTGATTTTCAACCAGCGCGTGTGACCAGAATTTATAGAGCTACAAAGTCGTAACCACAGTTTTTTTAACACTTTGTAAAGATATTCTATCATCTCCCACCCCTTGGGTTTTTTCCCCTTCTAATTTGGAATTAGGCTAGTTGTTTAGAGCAGGTTATAACCATCTCTTGCATTGGTTGAGGTAATAACAAAACTTTTATAGCTATGGGTGTTGTTAACTTATTCAATTTGAGGTTACTATAAGTAAGGGTTGTATCCCAGCTTTTACTTAATTATAACTGCCCATTATTGGAAGATACCTGCCATTGTTATCACAGGAAATTTCTGCGATGACTATCTAGCCAAAACTCTTTCTTAGACATTCCTAAACTGCAATTTCACACTTTTACCATCAAAGGTACAATTCATGCACCTATTTGCACTAGTGTTTTGTTTTTTTGTTTCTAGATTTTGTTCTCAAGTGTCATGCCATTAACTTGACTTGCTTAGAATAGGTCCATTCATAATGATTTTAGTAGCAGAAGATTCCACTTTGTCCACTGCCTTGCCACAACTAATGCTTCCCAATTGCGAAAAGAGGTAGCAATGGGTAAAGATCATCAGGCTTGTAAGAGCTGTCGACCAGTCAAGACAAGTGACTGCTCAGAGAATATTGTTCTTCTAAGAGAGGTTAAAGTAGAGTAAGTGCTTGTTCTCCTCTGCAACTGTTGACCAAATCCTTGAAGGAGACTGTGTAGCGTATATACCACGACATTGACTCTAGTAACAAGACAATGACAATAACATATAACCATGTTGTCTTTGTTGGGTATATATGTACAGTGGCTAAGCTGCCAGTGAGTGTGAGGAGAAGAAGTGTGGATGTCTGAGATGAGATGGTTATCACAGGGTTGCCGGGTTCATGGGCTTGCCTTCCCTATTTGCACACTTGCAGACTACTGTATAAGACGTTATTCCATTTTATTTACCAGCTATTACACAAATATTGGTTCTGGAAGGACCTACCTAGCATGGCAGAATGTATAGTTTCTGGTGAAGCTCACCCTGAGAGTCCTGTATATAGTGTGTGTGTGTGTGTGTGTGTGTGTGTGTCTGTGTCAGCAAAGATATGCTGGAGTTTGGCCTTGGGCTTGAAGAGGTTGTCACAGGGACTGCTTGCCATGGAATCCAACTGAGTAGCTGTATCCTACTTATGTCATCCAAAAGCATACATGCACTCTATAACGTTATCTTACTGCTGGCAGAATCCAAAAATCAGCAGCTAATCCACCTGCATGGTACTTCTTCCATGCTTCCAGATTCCACAGCAGAAGCCGATGTTCTTGCAAATGCTTTACAGCTCTAAAGAAGCTCTGAAGAAATTGGATTTTGTAAGAGATGTGTTCTGATTGCGTCTGCTCGCTTTAAGCATATCATTATAATTTTTTTTTTAACTACTAATGCACAATGCACTCACAAACACTCCAGAATTACTGTAACTCTGTAAGTGTAGACTCTATGCTAACACCATGGGTCTAGTTCCAAGTGAAGTGAACACAAACAGACTTGTAATGCAGTGTTAATCGAATGTAGAATAAGGTACTAGCTCGAGTTTTGCACAGGTGTTTTAATAACTTGTAATTATCCTTGAGAGTGACTTTTATTAACAACTACTTAGAAACATGAGGCTTCTGAAAAGTATGCAGAAATGCTTGAAGAGATGGAGCTGCAAGAAAGAGGAGTGGCTCACCAAATCACAGTTGGCCGGGAAGCAGAGGAGAAGGAAGCAGTGTATGAGGTAAGTACTACTCCAGTGCTTGAGTGGGTGAGGTTGAACCTATGTAGGTATTGGCGAAACCTAGCATGGATTTATGCCTAGGACTCTAGCATGACTCAGCAGGATTGTGGTTGTGTCTGCAACACTGAGGCCATTAGTTTTCCTCCTCCCTTGCAATACCAAGATGATGTTATGGGTACCCAGGGATGGGTTCGATACTCGGCAGGATCATGGGGTAGATCCACTGAGTCAAGACCCAGGGCTGTAGCAATATATAGACCTGTGAATTCCATTCTTTTCTGTATAATAATCATGTATGTGTATGTACGTGTGTGTGTGTGTGCATGTGTGTCTATGTATGTATTGCCGACAGTCTGCATATGTGAATGGCTTGCAAGGAGAGGTGCTGTTTGAGTCCATGTTTGTTGAAGACAGTGAGGCCCAGAAAGTGGAGTTGCTACCTGATGTTCCAAGGCTGCTGAGGAAGTAAGAGCCTGTAGTGAAGATAATCATGCTCTGTGATTGAGCTTGGTGTGTATTTAATATCTCCAGTGCTACAAATAATTTATTTGATTCATAATTATTGTAATTACTACAAATGACTTATTTAAATCTGCCATTAGCTCCAGTGCTACATACTTAATTCATAATTATTCTCATAGCAGAATAATGTCATTAGCTAGAGTGCTACAAATAATTAATAATTATCATTGCTACAAATATTATCATTGCTAATAATTATTGTCATTAGCTAGAGTGCACAAATAATTAATAATTAGCTAGAGTGCTACTAATAACAAACACATCAATTCTCTCTATTCAGTGTTAATTTAATTTTTTTTAAACTATTTCAAGTTTGTGCATGTTGTACATGTACATAATAAAAAGTTGTTGTCTTTATGAATTTGCATTTCTTAGGTACAAGGATGACTTTGTGTCATGCTGTCAGCAGCTGACTCAGTCAGGACTGGCGCAGAAGGAGAGGCGTGATGCAGAACTGGTTCAGTTTAGGGCCGCTTACAACCAGGCATGTCTAAGCAACCAGGAGCTGTCTGTGGAGAAGATCAGGCAATTTGAAAAACAAAAGAACCAGGTGAGTGTGATACTCTCTTTCAAACAAGTTTAAATCAGTTCAGGACATGATGCGTAAATGCTTGACTTTCTCTAAAAATGATTTATTATACCCATTAGCTGATATACGATATACTACAGAAAGTGCTGTTAAGAGACATCAAGTAATATTCCAATTAGTGTATGTGCAAAGTTTTGAAATGCCACTACTGAGCATGCTGGTGGAAGTGGAGTACAGCTTTCGGAGCCAAGCAGAAAACCCTGCAATCGACAACATACTAATAGAAGTAGAAGTAGTAGTAGCAGTAGTAGTAGTTGTTGTTATAGTAGTAGTAGTAGTTGTTGTTATAGTAGTAGTACTAGTAGTAGTAGTAGTAGTAGTTGTTGTTATAGTAGTAGTACTAGTAGTAGTAGTAGTAGTGTTGTAGTAGTAGTAGTATTATAAGTAGTAGTAGTAGTAATAGAAGTAGTAGTAGTAGTAGTAATAGAAGTAGTAGTAGTAGTAGTAGTAGTTGTTGTTGTTGTTGCTATAGTAGTAGTAGTAGTAGTAGTAATAGAAGTAGTAGTTGTTGTTATAGTAGTAGTGTAGTAATAGAAGTAGTAGCAGTAGTAGTTGTTGTTATAGTAGTAGTAGTAGTAGTAGTGTAGAGTAGTAGTAGTAGTAGTAATAGAAGTAGTAATAGTTGTTGTTGTTATAGTAGCACTAGTAGTCGTAGTGTAGAGTAGTAGTAGTAGTAGTAGTAATAGAAGTAGTAGTAATAGTTGTTGTAGTAGTAGTAGTAGTAGTAGTAGTAGTAGTAATAGAAGTAGCAGTGTAGTAGTAGTATATAGTTGTTGTTGCTATTAAAAAGCTTTGGAACTCTGATATACTAACTCTCCCTATAATTATTCATTTGATATGTAACTAGAAATATAGTGCTTCCTAGGAATCCCAGTTAGTTTCAACAAAGAACAAAAATGTGACAAGAACCCCCCCTCCTCCCCCCAACTAGGATGAACTGTCAAAAAAGGAACAAAAATGTAGCCATGTAGGTTGGTTGACCCTTTACCATTTGACAGACTAGTGTATATGATTTATGGTAAAGGGTCATCCAATGTAGTCTCTGACTGGATGTCATCTACATGGGCACACTCTTGTTTCCTTTCTTGTCAATCCACTTTCTTGTCAATCCAATAAACATTTTTTTGTTCATATTTTTCTTCCTGTTTTTATTCGTTGCTGTTCAACATTCTGGCGACTCAAGCTGTCCAAGCAACAGAGATGGACAACTCCTATTAAACACTTTAATATCCATTTAGTTGTTGTGCACCACTCAAGTCAGTACATGGCACGCCTTGTTGTTTTGTTATTAGGGTCAGCCTACAGGCTCCTTCAAGGATTTGGCAATAGTTTGCACAGCAGAACTCCAGAACTATTCTTCTACGCCATGTTTATTGCTCAACTACACATGCACAGTTGCTTGCTTTTACTTAAAAAAAATTTGTTTGAAGAAGGTTATTCAGCAGTTAATTAACTGACCGCTCAGTTCAGATTCAGGTACATAGCAGCACAGCATAGCTTGAGTCATGCGAAGAACAATCCTGCCCAATTCTTTATGAAACAGCGTGTGAGCCAGCTTGATGGTCATCGACAATCACAAGCTAGTCACACCTTTACCCTGCAATTGATCGATGGGTTGTGGACCAATGTTGGAAGTTTTCTGGTACTAAAGTCTCTATGATTGTATGCAAGTTGTGTGTGTGTATGTGTGTGTGTGTGTGTGGAGGGGGGGAACAGATATAGATGTGTAGATAGATAGATAAATAGATAGATCCTTGAAGATGAAGTTTTGAGACACCTCAAATTCTTTGTTTTTTTATTGTGCTGCTTTGTTAACTTAGTGAAATATTCAAGGCATGCTGGGAGTCTTCCTGGAGCTAATTAGTGGCTGAAACCACCCTTTAGGTAGCTAGGAACCTGCCAATGTGAGTTTCAGCTGAGATATGAGCTTAGGCTTGGGGAGAGCTTTGCCATCTGCCAATTTAAAGTCTATCAAGCTAATGTAGGGAGTGGCTAGTACTCCCTGCTAATGGCATCCTACAAGTTATGGGCTGACCAAGTCTGTGCCTTTTATTTCGGGGAAACACCAACTCAGCAATAGAAAGCCTGACTGTTACCTTTCATGTGTTCACCACACATTTGTCTTGAATGTTCACAATTAGTTCCTCCCTCCCTATCATTAGTGGGATCATTAGTGAGAACCTGTAAAGTGGTCAACTCCCTGGTGGAATTTCATGCCTTTATACTTCATGACACTTATGAACCACTCAATTCATAGCCATCTTTAGCTGATGAAAACCACAGGACTACAATTAAGCTTAAAAAACCCTTTAAAACAGTGTATTGTGAGCTGGCTTTACAATGAGTGGCTAGGACTTCCTAATGAGAGAATGGATGCTTCCCTAGAAACCTCATAATTATGATGTATTAGCAGTTTAGAAAGCCCCAAAATAATTCTAGAATCTACATAACTAAGTTTTTATCTGTGGCCGAGAATGCCAATATTTACATAGAGAAGAACTTGCGTAGTAAAACTACAAACCTTCATATTCTAGCCCTTCCTTAGCTCCTCTCCTCACATCCTCCACCTCACCCCCTTCCTTCTTCCTTTTCCCTGTCTTTCACATTCCTCCTCTTCCCCCCTCCCCCCCTCCTCTCCCCTATCCCCTCCCCTTCCTCTCCTCTCTCCCTCCTCTTCCCCCCTCCCCCTCCTCCCCTGCCCCATGAGTGCCCTCTAACTTAGCACTTTAGCCAGAGGCTCACACATGAGCACACATCATGGAATCTGGCAAAGTGTAATGCAGTATTCTTGGTCCGTGAGTCTCGAGGCATTTTTGTCGCACAATAAAATGGCTGGCATGAGATGCGTGCCCACTTACACTGCCAAGGATTTCAAATGAGGTGCATGAAAGCTGGAAGATGCTGGTTGGGCAGTACCAGAATGCATTGCACTTTATCAGATTCTGCTGTTGTTTTCTTCATGTGTGTCTGACAGTCTGGCTGGCATGACTACTCAACTGTACATTTCATGCTCTGTGGAAATATAGGCTGGGCCTTCACCTTACAAATATCATAGCATTGCATCATCATGATGACATCATGGGGATTGTCAAATTTGCATCCATTGCCCCAGCCTTAGCCACTGCCCTGGCAAAGCCTTAGCCATTGCCCTAACCTAGCCACTGCCCTAGCATTAATCCTAATACTAATCCGGTACTGATCCATACAGTGTTAATGATGTTATGGTGACATAAATGTAGTTTAACACAGTTAAACATAGTGAATCAAGGATCCCTTCCATGCATGGAAGGATGGGAGGGGCACCAGGGGAGGAGTGGGTGGGGTATCTGGGCATGTTAGTCTGTACATGCGTCGGGAGTGGTAACTATAATATTGGCTGACTCATGTAAATAATATCTGCTTGCTAAGTAGTGGTAGCAGGTAACTAGTCGGGAGTAAGCTGCATAACGAGCACCTACCTGATAACAAGAATAAGAGTTAAGGCTGGTGACATGGTCTGAGTAAGCTTTCAGGCTCATGAGCTGCATAATGAGCACCTACCTGACAATAACAGTTAAGCTGGTGATATGGTCTGAATAAGCTTTCAGGCTCATGTGCTGCATAATGAGCACCTACCTGATAATAAGTATTAATGGAGGTAGCTGGTGATGAATAAGTGCATAACGAGCACCTGCCTGATAATAAGAGTTAAAGGAGATAGCTGGTGAGCTAAGCTTTCTGGCACTCACATAACAACCACCTGCCAGTTAACTGGTAGTGCTGAGTAAGCTTTGACTTGAGCCATCAACCAAGGTTTCAAGTCCTCCACCATGTTTAGCTCTGCAGCATGCTGCTCTACACACATATATTTAGCAACTAGGGCAAGCACTGCAGGCAGGCACAGTGTCTGTCATTATGCTAGGCTGGCTGGATTCGACTACCTACTTAAGTCAAAGAGCTCGAGTTCACTTGGCACTTCACCCCAGCACTGTCTAGAGGTTAGGGGAAGGTGCAGGCACTCATGGAAGCCAGAAAGTGTCACCAGTCCACTGCAGGGAAGATCAGTGTCACCAGCCAGCCTGGCACCATCAAAATGGGTAGAAGATGGCCTGGTAGTTAAAGTGAGTAAATGTAGACACTTGACACCTGAGCTATGCGGCTATGACATAGAGAACAGTCATCAACTGTGTGGGTGGATCCAAGCCTGACATCCAAGATGTTATGTGGTCTAGGTCAAAATTAATCACTTCCTGTGGGGTCCTCCAATCCCTTGGTCACCTTGGCACCAACCAAGCAGTTGTGTTCTTACATTTAACATTTGAGTTTAATTATTTAATGGGGGGGGGCAAATTTAATGGGGGGGGGCAAATAATGATGTAACTATAATTTTTCCCACCTCCCACCCCCTCCCCTTAATGAACGATGATGACACTAAGCTGAGCGACAAGGAAGAGCTGGGTGGAGCCATCGAGAAGCTGCAACACTCTCTCATGTGGCTGGAGATGCAGCTGGTGGAGCAGTTAGATGTACGTGCATGGATTTCCTTCTCGATTAATTAAATATGTGAGGGGGAGGACCTGTCATACTATAACTATGTTGCACGGGCCACAGATTATCTATGATCTCCACTTTGAAACTTATTGTAGTTGGGGAGACATGGTCTTTCACACTTTGTTAAATTAATGGGTCATTAATTAGTTTAGGTAATCACACAGATTTGAGTCTACGAGTGAGTCAGAGTAATTGCACAAGGTGGGACAGCAGAAATTGGATGAGAGTCCATGTAATTACCAAATTAATCACACAGTGTATTAAAAATTAAATAATAAATTTAATGAACTTTGAAAGTGAACTTTGAAAGTGCAAGAAATCTAGTAGCTCACTTTCAAACTAAGAGCTAATTAGTTCTTAGTTTGACGTAGCCAAGTAGAAGGGTATTCCCCTACCGCAATCAAATTCCACAGATTTCTCATTCCATACTCTTTGGGTTGGGAAAATTTTGCCGTTGACATCACCCAAGCCCAGGTCACTTTTATCAGTAATAGACTCAGCTGCTGGTAGGCACTCCAACAAGGCTAGCTCAAAAGCAACAAAAAAAAATACTCTTAAGTTATGTAGTAAATAGTAACTTGTGTTGCTAGCTAAAAAAGGAACAGCATATTCAATTTTTGCAAAAAATACTGGGCATGCTCAGTGCTATGACAACATGATACACAAGCCTAAAACTACAAAATTAAATAAACCAAGGAACTACTAATGAGGAACTACTGGAGCTACTAATGAGTACAATTATTCATCAATTAATTGTACTCATTTATTAATTCTTCCCTTTGGGTTAATTATATCACTATACAACTGTGGTTAATGAAGTGATCCACTCACTGCATTCACTCTTGTCTCTTTGGCTGTTTGTCTGGTTTGTCTGTCTTTCTGTACATCCACTACATGATTGTCTAGTGTCTGACTATTATCTGTTCATCTGTCTGTCTGCCTAAGGGGGGGGCAAGCTGATGAAAAGGGGGGGGGGGAATTGATCAACTTTGTCATGCCATAACTTTCCCCCCCTTTACTGTATACACCTTTACTGTATACAGTTAATTTTGTTATCAAATTGTTGCTTATTCTTTGTGCTTTACAATGATATGTTAAATATCTCCATAGGTTAGAAGATACATGCAGTATATCACCCAAAAGCTGCAATTACTGTATTTACAATGTTTTCACCACTTAGTGGTTATTGCCAAAGGCCCTAATTTGGTCGGTGGATGGCTATGATTTGAGTGGAAAGGAATTGGGTGCATAACACCACGTGTTGTTCAAGAGTTTTGGGCACCAAAAGTGAGCACTACTGATAAAAACATACGACTCTTCTCTCCTAACTTTGCCATTCTTGCAGGGAAAATACATTCAAATCACAGAACACTTCAAGAGCTTTTAAAAATAAATAAACAAATTTGAGTGAAGCATAAAATTTGAGTGAAGCATAGCCATGCTATCGTATACAACCAGATACCTACCAAAAAACCACAAGTTTTGAGAAAAACCTGTTCAGTTAGGACAATGAAATGTTTGGGTTTGCAATGAAATAGCTTGACAATATGTGTTCTTATTAAAGTTTATAGTAGTTTCTTGATCTGTTCTTGTAATTCCATGCTTTTCTTGAGTTTGCTGTGCCTGTATACATGTAGGAAAGGAAAAAAATATGATGAAACATGATGACTTGTATGCATATATAACTTCCCTTTTTTGTTATGTCCATAGAAGTTCGGAGGCCATGGAGGTTTGGAGGTGGTGCACTGTTTTTTAAATCAAGGTGTCAGGTTCTATAAGAACCAACCAAAAAAAGTGGATGGCTTTGAAAAAAGCCTGGCTCAGGTTGTGGGTGGCTCTGATAAAAGCCAGGTTGAAAATTCAAAATCCACCTGCCTCGTAGGTGACGCCTTCCTCAGCAATATGCGACCATTCCACTGTGAGGTTTTTAGATCTTAGGGACCTTCTGTCTCTGACTTTTGTCCTCTGCCTTCCAATGAGCCTTCATCACTCTTTTTGCATCTTGCGACACAAAGAACTCAGCAGTATGAGCACCTGGAGGAGAACCCGCCACACGCTCCACCAGAGGCAAGAGACCTTCCGTTCCATGGCTGAATGTAAGGGAGGCTAGATGGACAGCTATCTCGACGACCATCAGAGAACAAACGTCAGAGAACAAAAACCAGTCTTAGGGCCCCGGGACCAAATGATTCATTTTGATTCTGAGTTTCCCCAGAACCACACCGCATCAATAGTTCCATCTTGGATAGCTCGACAAAAACGGGCTTCACATACTTCCCAAGATCTTCTGGAATGATCGGTGTGTGCAGTGGTGGTGGTCTTGCCTTCAACAATCACCCTGTTGTACTACTTGCACCATGTGTCAGGGCCAGTTGGGCAGTGACTGTGGTCGTGGACAACGTCTGTTGAGATGGAATGGTAGAACACAGCTGAGATGGCTTCGTACATTGCAGCAGGGTCTCCAGGGTTCTTCGATCCTTTCACCCATCAAATGGTTCAATCCTCCCCACTGCAATTTGAGGAGCTTGCCATCAGCTTGTCATCAGCATCATGAAAGGCAGTCGTCTTGAGTTTCCGGAGTTTAGAGCCCATGCTCATGGCACACGCACTCCTTCTTCTGAAAGTGACCACAGCAATTTGTAAACATGCAAACAACAAATACTATGAATCGAATCACCTCAATTGTGACTCCTTCCCCATAATGATATGGACGCACTTTATCACTATTGAGCGCTGCAGTACGGACTTGGCTCCCCGTCTGATATTACAGTAGTGTAACGGAGACACTCAACAGAGCGTTTCCAAAGCGGTACGCTGCCTGCGGTTTCCATGGCTGGCGAATGGCGATGAGCCGTCATGATTGCACGTGCAGGAATATAATATAAAACGATACTTTGAAGTAACATAGGGTAAGACAGATGTGTCCATGGAAGCCTATTTTGCTTGACCCGCACGACAGCGCTTACTCAGGACGATCGCATTGAGGCCTGTCTCAAAAGAAATCACCACAACACCACAGTGAAGCCACGCTTCGACCTAGTACCATAGCAAGTTACGGTCACGTCAATAACCTCATCTGGATCCGCGCCCTGCGATCTGTGAAGCTCGGCAGAAGCGGACATATAGCTCGCCAAACACAACTCATTACTATTGTGCTCGGAGTAGTTGCTGGAGGAAAATGGTGGAGGCAAGCCCATCACCCCACAGAAAGTCTCCAGCCCAGGAAGTCCTTTGCCACACACTCACTCTGCTGGATAGACCTGGTGTTCACAGCTCTCGAATGCTTGGTGGGATCTGAAAAGATATCACTGGCCTGTGCACAACTCATGTGGTACAGGAGAGATCTTAGTACAGAGTTCCCCAGGTCTTCTTTCACAGTGAGGGGAGAAGCACAGATGTTACAGCTAGCTCGCCTAGTGACAGTGCTAGCAGACCTTCCAAGTCAATGAGGCATAGTCCCTTCACCTCTGGCGAAGAATCAGAACTACAAGCTCCATCAGTACTGTCTCCAGAGCTCGCAGAGGTTTAGAAAGTGCTAGTTTCTTCCCAGAAGCTGTTGACAACGCTGTCAGGGCAACCGGAGAAGAAGTCTCCCCTCTTGAGACTTTCTTTGATGTTCCCATGAACACTTTGGCCCGCATCCTATGGCGGAGAAGGAGCGCACGTTGCTTCTGGTGAGGCGACTTGAAGACATCTTCGCTCTATTCAGACAGGTTTGAGGAAGGTGCTCAGAAGAAATTTTCAGGGCTACTGCGCAGCAAGCATGGCTGGACTCAAGATGTAATTTCCTTCCATTCTGCAATAGCTGAGCTTCCCGATAGCCATTCTGTGCTGGCATAAAAACTTCCCTTTTTAGTTAACGGTCTGCGGTATCTCTTCGAATATTTGAATCAAGACGGGTGAAATGGCATGGACATAAACCACCATAACTTTGAAATGGAGCATCCACTGCCTCTAAAACTTTGGAAATAGATAGTAGACATACACAACAACAGTTTGAACTGGAAATAAAAGTTTTTCTTCCTTTTTTTCCCCCTTCCTGTTTTCATCAGTTGTCCCCCCATGTGGTTAATGCAGTGATCCACTCACTGCATTCACTCTTGTCTCTTTGGCCGTTTGTCTGGTTTGTCTCTCTTTCTGTACATCCATCTACATTTTAGTGTCACTGAACTAGCAAATAGTATCTTTTATTCAGAACACTAAAACAATAATAATTTAACAGACAGAGTGAGCATCATATCGAATACCTAATCTATATTATAGTCTGAGTCACGATGATCAAAGCAGCTGCTACGCATGCCCGAATCCAGGGCGCCACAGAACCCCCCCCCCCCAGTGGAAGAGAATGGAATGTTAGAGGCCTAGCGAAAACGAAGTGGGACCTTGATGGGCCTGCCAAAGCTTGAGGTAGGCAGTGGCGTCCTGACATCCGTTGAGGGAGGAGAAGTAGTAGGTGGTGTAGGTGGAACAGGGTGTGTTTGAGGTAGTGTTGATGGAGCTGGTGAGGTCCTGTGACCATAGGCGACCTTTAGACGATCAATGGACACAGCATCCCGGCGCCCGTTCACATCAAGGATGAAGTGCTTCCCAGCTGTCTCGAGGATCTTGAAAGGGCCATTGTAGGGACGTTGCAATGGACCACGATGGGCATCCTGACGGACATAGACGAATCCTGTTGCAGCTAAGTTGTGTGGTATGTAGGTTGGGCATTCACCATCGAATTTGGGAGGTGGGGGCAGGGCAGAACGCATCGTGTCCTGAAGATTGCGGAGGAACTCAGTTGGAGGGGGAAAGCTCAGCGGTCCAGCCTCAGAGGGGAAAAATTCTCCAGGTACATGCAACCCCATGCCATAGACAAGGTCGGCTGAAGAACACCCAACATCTTCCAAGCCGTTCTGATGCCAAGGAGAACTAGGGGAAGCTCGTCCATCCAGTTCGGTCCAGAGAGGCAGGCCTTCAGCGATGCCTTGAGTTGCCGATGAAGGCGCTCCACCATCCCGTTGGCCTGAGGGTGGCAAGCTGTGGTGGTGGATGCAGAGATTCCGAGCAGCTTGTTAAGAGCCGCCCAGAGGTGGGAAGTAAACTGCGGTCCACGGTCCGAGGTGAGGTTCTCAGGGACACCAAACCGTGCAATCCAATGGCGGATGAGGGCTTTGGCACACGACTCTGTGGTAGAATCCTCCATTGGTATGACTTCGGGCCAGCGAGTAAACCGGTCAATGATTGTGAAGAGGTAGGTCTTGTTCTCTGAGGTTGGAAGGGGGCCAACGATATCAACATGGATGCTGCCGAAGCGTCTGTCAGGAGGGTCTCTCTTGACAAGAGGAGCATGTGTGTGGCGCTGAATCTTTGAGGACTGGCAGGCATGACACTCCCGGCACCAGCGGCGGACGTCACGCTTGAGGCCATGCCAGACGAAGCGAGAGGAGACAGCTCGTTGTGTTGGCTTGCATCCAGGATGAGAGAGTCCGTGAATGGCTTCAAAAATGCGCCTAGTCCACTCAGATGGGATTACTGGTCTGTCTTTTCCTGTGGAGACGTCACAGAGGACAGTGAATTCCCCGAAAGGGACATCAGCGAATTTGAGACTGGTGATGGAAGTCCTGTAGGCAGCGATCTCCTTGGAATTCACCTGATCAGTGGCAAGGCGACAGTAGTCGATCGTAGGTAAGGCTATGGCAGAGAGACCGGCACGGGACAGAGTGTCAGCGACAACGTTTTCCTTGCCCGTGATGTGACGCACATCTGTGGAGAACTCAGCTATAAAGTAGAGATGGCGGGTTTGTCTCGGTGACCTCTCAGCAGCACTAGCAAAGGCGAATGTCAATGGCTTGTGATCTGTGTAGATCGTGAAGGCCCGCCCTTCAACAAAGTGACGGAAGTGCTTGATGGCGAGGTAGATGGCTAGAAGTTCACGATCAAAGGCACTATATTTTATTTCTGCGTTGGATAGCTTGCGAGAGAAAAAGGCGATTGGAATCCAGCTCCCGTCCTGAAACTGCTCCAGCCGGCCACCCACAGCCCTATCAGAAGCATCCACAGTGATGCTGGTTTGAGCTGTGGGGTGGGGATGATGAAGAAGCGTGGCGGAAGCAAGGGCAGACTTGGCTTCAAATGCGAGCTGGCATTCGGGAGTCCAAGTGATATTTTGCCCCTTTACTTTTGTTGCCTCATGCAGGGGGTAGAGCTTCTTAGGCATGAAGCGATGGTAGAAATTAATCATACCGAGGAAACGCTGGAGGCAGAGTCCGGGACAGGGAACTCACGCACGGCGTCAACCCTTGAAGGCAGTGGTGAGATGCCGGTGGCATTGACACAGTGGCCGAGATAGGTCAGCTCCGATACCCCAAAAATGCTCTTAGCCCGGTTGACTACCAAGCCATTGGAGGAGAGGAGTTGGAAGACCTGGCGCAGGCAGTTGGCATGGTCCGCGAAGTTGGCACTGGCTACTAGGATATCGTCGAGGTAGACGAAAACAGATGGGATACCACGAAGGATGCCGTCCATCAACCTCTGGAAGGCCTGGGCAGCATTCTTGAGGCCAAATGGCATTCGCAGGAACTCCCATAGGCCGAAAGGTGTGATGATAGCCGTCTTAGAGACATCTCCAGGTGCCATTGGGATCTGGTGGTATCTTCGAACAAGGTCAACTTTTGAAAATATTGTCATGCCGGTCAGACTGGCATTGAAGTCCTGGATGTGAGGAAGGGGGTAGCGGTCGTCCACTGTAGCATCATTGAGGCGACGGAAATCACCACAGGGCCGCCAACCTCCACCAGGCTTTGGAACTATGTGTAATGGAGAGGCCCAAGGTGAGCTTGAGTGACGAATGATGCCAAGCTGCTCCATCTTGGTGAACTCAGACTTGGCCACGGCCAGCTTATCCGCATCAAGGCGTCGGGCACGTGCATGGAGTGGGGGTCCATTTGTAATGATGTGATGCTCCACCCCGTGCTTGTTCCCATCCGTGGACTTGAAGCGGGGGATGAGGAGCTCTGGGAAATCATTAATGATGCGGTCAAAGGCATTGACCGAGGGTGCATGGATACCGGAGACAGACAGTTGTTGGCAGGCGATCTTGGTAGGGATCGCTGTAAAATTGGCCATGTCAATGAGTCGGCGTCTGGCCATATCAATGGCGAGGTCATTGGCAATGAAAAAGTCTGCTCCAAGAATGGGCTTGGTGACGTCGGCAATGTGGAACTCCTGTGCAAAGGAACGACCGTGTCCCAAGAGGAGAGAAATGTTCCTTTTCCCCCACGTTCTAATGAGGGAGCCATTAGCGGCCACAAGTGGGTTGCTTGGAGAGAGGGACTTCTAATCGGCAGTTGAGGCTGGGAAAACAGAGAAATCGGCACCGCAGTCGACTAGGTAGGTGCGGCCTGAGCGGCGGTCCCAAACTGTCATGGTATTTTTCTCCCTGTGGCCGACCGCGGAGATTTTTAGCGGTCGGCCTGGTCGTTTCCCGAGGCTGTAGTGGAAGGAATCAGATGGCTGAGTGAACAGCCCTTGCGATTACACTTTCGAGCTGCCTCACCAAACTTTGTGTGGTAAAAGCACAGTGCCGCAATCGTGGATGGTCCAGAGGTAGGATGCTTGGCTTTCTTGAGGCCAGAGACTCCAGAGAGGCCCAAAGTAGTCCGGGAAGCCTCCATGATGCGGTCAGCATCGGTGGCCATCTCATCAAGGTCTGTATTGGAGGAACCAGCGAGGACCTGTCGGACTTCAATGGGGAACTGGGCCAAGAAAAGAGCACGCAGTAGAGTCTCCGGGTCAGCATTGAGAGAACGGATGTGTCGAAGGAGGCTAGAGGGCTTTCTGTCACCAAGGCCTGAGAGGGAGAGGAGCTCATTGTCTTTCTGGGCTTGTGTTTTGCCAAAGGCCTTGATGAGTGCTGTTTTGATGGCAAGGTAACGGTCGTCGGCTGGAGGAGATAGGATGAGGGCCTCAACTTCACCTGCTATGGCATTGTCGAGGGCTGCCGCAACGTAGTTGTACTTGGTGAGGTCGGTCACTATCGGGGGCTGACGAGTGGCGAACTGAGCTTCAACCTGCGAGAACCACACAGACGGGCGAGCCACCCAGAACGCGGGCACCTTGAGTGCCACAGCATTGACAGCTGGTCTGCTCTCAAGCCCTTGAAGGGCTTGGGCAATAGCCTGAACGTCTTCGACGGCAAGAGGCATTAAGGTTGCGTGAAGGTTGCGTGTTCAAAAAAACATCGGGGTCACCACTTTAGTGTCACTGAACTAGCAAATAGTATCTTTTATTCAGAACACTAAAACAATAATAATTTAACAGACAGAGTGAGCATCATATCGAATACCTAATCTATATTATAGTCTGAGTCACGATGATCAAAGCAGCTGCTACGCATGCCCGAATCCAGGGTGCCACAACATGATTGTCTAGTGTCTGGCTATTATCTGTTCATCTGTCTGTCTGCCTACCTGTTCATTTGTCTATCTATACATCCATCTACATGGTCTGGCTATTATCTGTTCATCTGTCTGTCTGCCTTTGTTCATGTATCTGTCTGGTGTGTGTCTCATATTGTCTACCTGCTTGCTTGTCTGCCTGACTACCTGTCTGTCTCTGTCTTTTCTATCTTCCTGACTAATGCCCACCTTCAACCACGCTCACAGGACAGGGTAAGATCTGAGAAGATGCCACTTCCGGATGTTTTGGAACAACAGTTTTCTGGAGGTTAGTAGCAACTCAAAACTTGTGTCTAGCTGGTTATGGCTACTTGGCTTAGTGAACAAGTAGTTAATGCTCAGCATGTACTAGAATTTTAGCTAGCTTTGACTACTAGCTCCTAGCTAATCTCATAAGCCATGCGGCTCTCCTCAAAAACTTCTGGCTCCTGATGTTATATGTACGTAGATGAGTGTGGACCAACCCTTCCAGCATATGCAGATTGATTTATTGTTGATAAGCATCTCCATGATTATCTAGCAGTGCTCTGCTATAGTTGCACACAGAGGAGAAGACAGCTCTCCACATTATTATTTGTTGGCACTGTGATGATCGGCCAATTACAGTTGGGCTATCAGAGTAGCTCTCTATGTCTGTGTAGTTCCATGGGGAACCTCTCGCTCTCTCTTGTAGCACCAAGCCCTCTCCCCTCAGCAAACCTCAGTCCCACTGTGGCAGGTAAACATCTTATTATACAGCAAGGCAAGTCAAACAGGAACTGTTTGTTAATTAATGCATGGTTGCCAAATTACATTATTAAGTGCAAATAGTGCAAAACCACTTGGAAGCCACTTCACACAATTTATCCAGATCCATAACCAGTACATGGAACCTTAGGATCTAAGTAGGTTTTTGTGCAAGTGTATCCAGGCCACAAGTCAAGCTTGGCAAAATATAAACAATTCTTTCATTGGTATTGGCATGCCATGCAGTGAGGACAGAAGAGAACACAATACGTAGCTGGCATGTAACTGCATCTAGTCAATGGAGAAGAGATGTGCTAATGAAGGCCAAAATCCTGAACATAAACAGATCAAGAAATGCAAAATGTAATGTCAGTCTTGTGACTATTGCATGGTCTTCCCTTCAGTCCTCGAATCATTTTGTCAGTCAGCCAGCAAGTCCTGCCTAATGGCCTCATAGGGGAGGCTGCTTCCAAGAAATCTCGGAAAACCCCTCCTCTCTCAGCCATATTTCACACATACATTTCATCCCATCGTGTTGCAGGACACCTGGTTGTGTAGCCATGTGCAAATTAGACACACTTGGCAAGGTGCTCGTCTCGGGTAATTATGGTGTGCTGGGACGTTAATGATGTGTGGCACGAGTTTTAGTTAGTTCTGATGTTCCGTTTGGTGGATTAGTTCCCCCCCACTGGGCGGGATCACCGGATGACTGATGACTATGTGGCATGTAATGCTTAGTGATGCAAGTAAGTGAAGTAATGATGTCTCCGCTTTTGTTTTGATCCTTCTCATGACTAGGAGATCTCGAAAGACTTCGAGTTGAACTATGGAGACATGGTGGGCTCTTTCAAGGAGAATGTGCAGTCATAGTATCCTTTATGAAACACATAATAATGCTTGTCCCTTTATGAGGGGTGTGGGGTGTGGTGGGGGGTGGGGCACACCCAGCCAAGTAGGTGCTCTGGCTCCCGTGGAAGGGAGGACTGCAATGTTATACGTCATCTCTTTCCCTTCCACTCTCTACTTCATCTCTTTCCCCTCCACTCTCTACTTCATCTCTCCTCTCCACTCTCCACTTCATCTCTCTCCTCCACTCTCCACTTCATCTCTTTCCCCTCCACTCTCTACTTCATCTCTCTCCCCTCACTCTCTACTTCATCTCTCTCCCCTCACTCTCCACTTCATCTCTTTCCCTTCCACTCTCCACTTCATCTCTCTCCCCTCACTCTCTACTTCATCTCTCCTCTCCACTCTCCACTTCATCTCTCTCCCTTCCACTCTCCACTTCATCTCTCTCCCCTCACTCTCTACTTCATCTCTCCTCTCCACTCTCCACTTCATCTCTCTCCCCTCTCTCTACTTTATCTCTCTCCCCTCACTCTCTACTTCATCTCTCCTCTCCACTCTCCACTTCATCTCTCTCCCCTCTCTCTACTTTATCTCTCTCCCCTCACTCTCTACTTCATCTCTCTCCCCTCACTCTCCACTTCATCTCTTTCCCTTCCACTCTCCACTTCATCTCTCTCCCCTCACTCTCTACTTCATCTCTCCCCCCTCCACTCTCCACTTCATCTCTCTCCCCTCTCTCTACTTCATCTCTCTCCCCTCCACTCTCCACTTCATCTCTTACCCCTCCACTATCCACTTCAACTCTTACCCCTCCACTCTCCACTTCATCTCTTACCCCTCCACTCTTCACTTCATCTCTTCCCCTCCATCTCTCTCACTCTGTACTTGCTCAATGGTCTTGTCTTGGCTCACCACATACAGAACTAGTCTAGCAATAACGGGCTCGGGCTTCAGCAACATGTTGTTGCTGGCGGCATTTAACCATTGCCTGGCATTAAACATGTTTGACCCCTTCCTCTTTCCTTCCTCTTTCCTTCCTCTTTCCTTCTATACAAAACATTTGCTAGGTTTCTTAAAAATAAATTATATAAGAAGGTTTGGTAGCTTCATTGACCACACCTTACCAGTCATTCCATAGTTCTGGTGGCCATACCTTACCAGTTCATGTCCACCTGACTATACTATTATCATGTCTAAACAGACATGGCAGAATGGTATCCCATGGCTTCTATTTTACTGAGAGCTGCATGCAGTCAAAGCAGGTTAAGCACTCTCAGAGCTGACTGCAATGTTAATCGTCATTCAATGTTAAAGATCTTAACGCATGATGGCGTGTGTGTGTGTGTGAAAACATGAACATATGCAGCATGACGCAGATGCGTGAGCTAGAGAACTCTTACCACGAAGCTGTCACTAACAGTGGACTCATTCTGCTGGAAATGTTTGCCAAGAACAAGATTGATGACATTCTGGATGACCTCAGACCTGTAAGAGTTAATTAATTATCAAGCACTTAATTGAAAGAGTGTGAGGAATGCTCCTGGTGTCTGTTTATGTGGCTTGAGGTTGGCTCACAAAATGCTGTACCGCTGGCAACGCAATGTGTAATTTCTGTGATATCAAGAATATTATAGCAAAAATGAGACAGTTTTTCCTCAAAATGCTCAAAAACATCCCAATTGGCAAGAAAAGCTTCTATCTGTTAAAAATGTTAGATTTCTCACCAAAAGCAGTTTTTTTTGTTTAAAGAGTAGAAAAAGTTTCATAATGATGATAAGGAACATAATGTGCCCATTTTGTCAAGAATGAGCTATTTAAGACAGTTTTTCCTTTAAACAAAACGTCCCAATTAGAGCAAAAATGAATTTCTTACGGTTAAAAATGGGAGATTTGTTATTTGAATAGAATTGAGTTCTATTCCTTACTTGGTTGCGATGGATTGGCCGTAATAGATAGGTGTGTTTTATTTGAGTTTGATGTGCTTAATTTGAGTTCCAACTACAAAAGGATGATGGTCGAGGCTCTGAGGATCTTCCCTTGTAGGAGGTGTCTAACATGCTTGGAAGAGCTTGTGGTACTCGCCCTGTTGTGTCCCCAGGAAAGTCAAAGTATTCACGTGTTGTTCTTCCTCCCCCTCTTTATAACTGAAAACTAGAGCAGGTCGAGCTCCTCGTCACTGGAGTAGTGACCATCACTACCGGAGTAGTGACCATCATCTTCACTGTCTAGAGCAGGTCGAGCTCCTCGTCACTGGAGTAGTGACCATCGTCTTCACCAACTAGAGCAGGTCGAGCTCCTCGTCACTGGAGTAGTGACCATCATCTTCACTGTCTAGAGCAGGTCGAGCTCCTCATCACTGGAGTAGTGACTGTCATCTTCACTGTCTAGAGCAGGTCGAGCTCCTCGTCACTGGAGTAATGACCATCATCTTCACTGTGCAATGCTGGGAAGTGTGCTTAGGTTGGAACATTGGGGTTGAAGTGCATAAACCAATGGGAGGAGTTCATAATTCTGGGTATTGGATGCAAGTCGTCATGCATGCATAGTCAACAGCTCTCAGTGGTGCAATGCGACCAGCCTAGCCTTGCCAGTTGAAGTGCATGTGAAAACCTGGTGACATGATGTGTGCCAGACTTTAATCCTCAGCCTCTTCACTGCATCTTCTTGACTTCCATTATTTGCAACTGGCAAGGTCACAAGTAAAAGTTGAGGAAATATTTTGTTGTGTGTATGCAATTAGACTGGCACTCGACATCTCTAATCAACTTGAAATTTACTCTCGTGGCATTTCGACGAGATGCTCTAGCCTTCATGAGATGCTAAGATTCACATGAGCTTGTTATATACCGCTATCCACCACGTGATGCAAACCACACCCTGGCACATGTGTCCAGCACGTGAACCGGATGTGGCAAAACTAATAATAGCAAAAATAACACACACACACACACACCCCAAAAAAAGAAAAATTATAGCAATTTATAATTTAAAAGACATGCTTGAACTTTAACACGTTGATAAATAATGGATGGCAATGAATATAGATGGTGGTCGTGGTTTCAAGGAAGTCATGCAGAGAGATAGAGAGAGTTCCTCTGTCAAATGAGTCGATGTCTATAAAATTTGTTGAAACATTTTGTTGATGTCAGTGAGGTGTGATCAGGCTTTGTTATCCTTGTTATGGTCATTGTAGATAGTCCTGTTGCCTTCACTCTCTCTTGACTTTGCCTTTCCTCTTCTCTGCCTTGAAGAACTCTTACACATTTGTGACGATGGACTTGGACTGCGATGTTAGACATATGCCTGACCAGTTGTCTTCCCGACTTTAAGGCTAGGACCTTCGCCACCTTCACTAACACCAGACTCTTCCCCATGGGCATTATTCTGTTATGTAGCTACACATACTCGTGTACTGGTATATATGTGGACTTGCTTACATTATCATTGTTTGGCCGCTTCCTCATGTCACAATCGTGGCTAGTTATCACGCAATGACATCATCACAAATGTGAAGAGTTCATCAAGGAAGAGGAGAGGATGAGGATCAATCATGAGAGAGTGTAAACAAGCGAGTGGAGAAGGTAACAGGATTATTTCGACTGCAATGTTAGACGTATGCCTTAACCAGTCGTCTTCCCGACTTTAAAGCCACTAACACCACATTCTCCCTGGACATTATTCTATTGTATATATATACATATGGATTATGTAGCTATTCTAAGATTGATACTGGTGCAATCTTAGGGTGAAATAACATGGGCTGGGCCACGTTCTGCCCAGCCTAGAAATGTACTTGGAGCTGGAATTTAAAGGCATGAGTCCACATTGCCAACTTAAACATGCTTGATCACAATGTCAAGTTAGCAGAAAGCACTGCAGCCAACTAGATGTCATGCCACTCAGCGCAGAAACTCTTGCTCTCCTCACACTTAGAAGACATTTACACTGCCCTTTTAAGTAAAACTCAGACAGGGGGAGTCGGCAGCTACTATGTACATGTGCATTTTGTGAGTAGTGGGTGCAGCTGAACTCATGTTTTGTGTTTTTGCAGCATTTTTGGCATTTTTGGAAGGGTTGGAATTTTGGTCCAGGGGCCACCTGACCTGCTCCCATGGCCCTGCCTATATATATTGGTTTGACTCTTACTTTTAAAAAAGTAGATAACTCCCTCCCCCCCCCCCCCTCCCAAAGATTATATCTCTAAAACTCACTTTGGCAGCCTTAGTAGTATCTTAAACTATGACTTTGTCCATCCGATTTGATCCTCCAAAACATTTCAGTCATGCCTTGAATATTTTGCAAAGACTGCTGGACCCAGAACCGTGAAAGATGTTGTATCTATGGATCATCTCCCACCCCCCCCCCCCCCCACACATAGCTTGTGTAAAATATGCCTGTTTATCATAATTTTACTACCAGAAAACTCCAGAAAACTCCAACAAACTGCATTACAATGACTAACCGGTTCTCGATCAGTTCTAATCAGTTTCGCTACTCAGCAAAACACCAAAATAGGTAAGGGTCAACAACAACATAAACACGATTAAGTACCTAACAGCAAAGACCTTCAGGTAACTAGTTGTAAGCATGTTTCTATGTGGGTGCACATCATACTTGAGCAACAAACATGCAATAATTTATGAGTTCTGGAACTTTAGGTTGCTTCTTGGGACATAAACAAGAATACATATTGGATTTACTATAATTATAGTCAAAATAGAAATAGAAATGAAACAAATTGCAGCTAATGAATTATAATAGCCCAAAAATCTGTATTATATTTAGAGTTAATTGGTAAAGGGTATTGTAAATTGTATTAATAGGTAAAAGGTAAAGGGTATCATTATATTAATAGTAAATAGGATAGGTAAAGGGTATTGTTCGTTATAATATTAATAGGTATTAAAAGGGTATTGTAAATGTTCATTATATTAATAGGTAAAGGGTCTTGTAAATCATGTTCATTATATTAATAGGTAAAGGGGTCATGTAAATCTACTTTGGGAGATTCTTGTTTCCTGTTAACATTTTTGGTCTATATATACAATATATATATATGATGTATATAATGATATATATATATGATGTGTGTATATATATATATGGTATATATACAATGATGTATATATATTATATATACATCATATATATATATATACATGCATTATATGTATATATGATGGATGGATGTGTATATAATGATATATATATAGTTACATGAGTCAGAGTGGAATGTAGCCGAGTCAATCCACGAGCAGGCACCCGTAACTTCATGTGCCGTGAGTGAGTGAATACAGCATGCGAGTGAAAAGACTCACCACATTCCACGATGAGTGTTGTTTACTGTACACTAATTACTAGACTCCATATAACAGTCACTCCATTGGTTGTTTGGTAAGGATTGACACCTTCTTTACCACATATTTAAGCCACTCCTAGTTTTCTGGGCAGGTCATCTTATAAGTTGTTGCTGTCAATACATTGATTAGTAATTGCTGCGTCATCAAAACAACTGCTTTTGCTAGTTTGGAAAAAGTTTGCCATAATTCTCCGGAAAATGGTAATCAGTGACTTCCAGTAGACCTTAAATAACCAGCATGGAATATGGGAGACTATCTATTCTCGCCTATAAGAAAATACTGCAGTGAGTATAGCTATCAAACATCCCCCTATCCATCAATAAGAGAATCAACAGCACTTTCGATAATGAGAGTACCTTCAGAAAGGCAGCACCAGAGTACCTGAAAGCTCTCCACAACAGTGGACACGAATATCAAATGAGTTTTCAACCCCCAACAACAAAAAAATAGCACTAAGCCAACCAAAAAGTCAAGAGGCAGGCAGATAATATGGTACAGCCCACCCATCAGCAAAAATGTAGCCACCAACATCGGCAAATCCTTCCTCAACCTCGTACTTCCCGAAGGGCAATGAGCTGCACAAAATATTCAATGCCAACAATGTCAAGGTCAGCTACTCTTGCTGCAGAAACATGAACAGCATAATTATGTCCCACAACAAAATAATATAATAAACAAACCTATCAACCTACAACAAGAGCCAAGCAAGTCATGCAGCTGCCGAAATAAATAAGAAAGATTGCCCACTGGATGGGCACTGCCTCGCCACATCTATAGTTTATAAAGCCTCCGTCTCCACCAACCATGACGAAAAACACTACATAGGGCTCACGGATACAACTTTAAAGGCACGCTACACAAACCACAAGTTCTCCTTCAACCATGAAAACAAGAGAAACACTACAGAACTCTCCAAGTACACATGGAAACTTAAAGACAGTAAAACCCGACATAACATAAAATGGACATTATCGACAGAGCAGCGTCATATTCCACCATATTGAAACGTTGCAACTTATGCATTGATGAAAAATTCCACATTATCTACTCCGATAGCCAAACATCATTGAACAAGCGATCAGAATTCCTTTCAAAGTGTAGGCACAAGAACAAGTTTCTCCTCAAGAGCATTTGAATTATCACATTCATCAACACCCATTCATTAATGCCCACCCAATCTACATTCTGTGGTGTCTGACTAAGGAGCTTGCAAGTATTATTATTCTGTGCCAGCCATTGCACCTCGTGTGGTGGAGCAACCGAGCCTGTCAGCTATGCCTGCCCAGGTCACAATACTACAGTGACTGTCTCTCCACTTCTAGCCTAGGCCTCCTCGGGACCTTTTGAAGTTTTGATGAAATTCCACTGCTGTCATGCATCTGCTGAACTCATCTCAATCCAGCCTGCTAGAGCTGTAGAACTAGTTCAGTTTTAACTCCACCCACTTAATTTAAAGCAGTTCATGTGACATGCCAAGCAAGGGGGGACCAGAATAGTTGCTCAAGACTGCCAGTTCAGCAGCGTAGTTCCTCACTTATTGACCTACTCAAGACTGCCAGTTCAGCAGCATAGTTCCTCACTTGTTGACCTGCTCAAGACTGCCAGTTCAGCAGCATAGTTCCTCACTTGTTGAAGACTACCAGTTCATCAGCATAGTTCCTCACTTGTTGACCTGCTCAAGACTGCCAGTTCAGCAGCATAGTTCCTCACTTGTTGACCTGCTCAAGACTGCCAGTTCAGTAGTATAGTTCCTCACTTGTTGACCTGCTCAGGACTGCCAGTTCAGCAGCATAGTTCCTCACTTGTTAATTAAAACACAAAATTCATAGCATCCTTCACACATAGATAAGGTTGTGAGCCAGGCAATGAACGTAGAGTGCCTTTGGTTCTTCCTTCTTAACAGCTTGAACTCCATTCCTGATTCCACTCCATTCCTGATTCTACTCATATTGGCAGCACCATCAAATGCTTGACCCTGACATTTACTGATGGGCAATGAGCTCCGCAACAAGACATCTTTTATTCAAAATATCGTCATTGCTTTAGTATCAGGAAGTTGAATAAGACCTAGGGTAGTGATCTATACAACAAATTGATAATGACATTATTTCTATATCTGTTTCATCAACTATTATTGAAAACCAAGAAGTGGCATAAAAAAATTCGAAGAACAGAGAGACCCATGATTGTAATTATTTCATTAACTATCTCTTGGGAAATATATTCTCTCTGTCGTAGCCAGGGCATCATTTCAGGGACATCCTTAGCCTTTAGTAATAGTAATTGATACAGGTTACCACTGAAAGTCTCCATATCTTCCTTGTGCCCACGAAGGGGTAAACCCTGACGAGATAGAAATTGAACACAGTGGAGAAGCTTTATGAGCATGCATCTATGATGGCTTTGGTCAGTGCTATGTTGGTGAATGAGCTGAACATCTATACCTAGACCATGAGAGTTTGCTGCAACTTTTAGAGTAGCTTCCTTGTGAAAGCTACTGGCTTCATGTTCACAAAATTTCTGTAGTGCTTTCTTCCAATTTGAAAAGCTGAGATGAGTGAATGCAGATTGGCTATGTTTTGTAAAGCTGAGAAGGCCTTGATTGTCAGCACAACAACAAGTGGCCACAATAAACTTTGTACTGTGATGTGCATACAGTTATCCAAGGATGGATTTTGTACCAATTGGTTTGTATCTTTCTTGAGTGACATTTTTTTATTGTCATGGTCCTTAGTGTGTTTTAGAATGACCTACACTGGATGGTTGATATGGAGTGCACAGATCAGAGCAACATTGGCACTGGCAGGTACTGCTGGAAGTAGATGAAAGGTCAACTGCTTCATCATCGGGTATCACAGCTGAAGTAGATGGCATCCTCCACTATACACGATATATAATCACACTTACAGTACACTGATTTAGCCAGTTATCCTACCCGTTCCTGATGAATCCAATTCTCCTAATCAGCTGAAGCAACTTTAAAGAAGTGTCCAATCTTCTTCTGAGCCATCAATGTTGACCATAGATTCTTATACTGGTACCTTACAGATCTTTGGTTGGACAATACACCTCTGATAGCTGGTCATGTGCTTAAACTGAGCACATGACTGTCAGCTTTGCACCTAGCATCTAGGACTTATTCACACCTGCTTTGATCACATGACAATCCCATAAATGTAGTTTGTACATGCATCATGCAAAATTTTACATGTGGCTTTGTATTAATTCACACCTTGTATCCTATCATGAATGTGTCAACTTTTCTTGGTTTATAAGGGGGGGAGGTTAATACTTGGCTGAATATAGGGGGGAGTGTGGGTGACCCTTTGAAAATAAGGGGGCCCTGGCCTCCCCTGCCCCTACGCCTTGAAGCTGGTGACTCCCAGTCTACTTCAAAGCTTTGAACCTGGTTGAGTGTGTTCACGATGCATATATATCTCCATGCACTGAATGTGACTAGCCAATAACTCCGCTCAGTGTATGTATTGTGCCCAGTGTGTATGTATAAATAGTCGGCTTATAATTGGAAGTGCAGTCAAAACAAACACAGTCGAAACGGCAGTCTTTTGGGGGGTTATGGTAACTGGTTTACATGTTGCAAATGATGCCAGAAACTGCATGTTGGACCCTGCACTAATGATGGATAACGCTATTCAAGTACTGGGCCTGCGTCAACATCTACTTAAAGTGGCTCTTACCACAAGCTGTGCTATTAGCTGCTACAAGCAAATTGTGGCACTTGGGTGAAATTCCAAGTAGGATTTTGTTAGATGAGGGTGCAAGACATTAGGTCCTGAAACCACAGTTTAGGCTTCTAAGAAGCTACCATTATAAGTTTTAGCCGAGATATGAGCTGCACCCACTCACTCCCCCACCATTTTTACAGGCAGGTAAGTTTGTTGCATCTATTTGGCTAGCTTACATGCTGAATTATAAGCTGAACAAGAGACTGCTTAGTTGATTTACTGAGCATAGACTATATAGGCTTGGAAACACATGATTTTTGCGATCCATGATATACCAGAAGTGATTTTTTTTTGTCTGAGCACTTTATAGCACTTCTTGCTGCTAAAAGTCGTTTAGCAGACCTTCCTCTGGATACAGTGGATAACATTTCGAGTGTGACGCATATTAACCCTTGCCTAACAGAACAGTTAGTATTTAATCAACATCTATCGTTTAGGTCAGCATCATCCTATGAGCTGTTCCTCGAAGCTCTCTAAGTGTGCTTGAAAAGATGGGTGTTCAAGATGGAGCACTCTGGCCTCAGTTAACTCTCTTGAAGATGAGGGTTCAAGATGGAGCACTCTGGCCTCAGTTAGCTCTCTAAGTGTACATGAAGATGAGGGTTCAAGATGGACACTCTGGCCTCTCTAAGTGTGCTTGAAGATGGGTGTTCAAGATGGACACTCTGGCCTCAGTTAGCTCTCTAAGTGTGCTTGAAGATGGGTGTTCAAGATGGAGCACTCTGGCCTCAGTTAGCTCTCTAAGTGTACATGAAGATGAGGGTTCAAGATGGACACTCTGGCCTCAGTTAGCTCTCTAAGTGTACATGAAGATGAGGGTTCAAGATGGAGCACTCTGGCCTCAGTTAGCTCTCTCAGTGTGTTTAAAGATGAGGGTTCAAGATGGAGCACTCTGGCCTCAGTTAGCTATCTAAGTGTACATGAAGATGAGGGTTCAAGATGGACACTCTGGCTTCAGTTAGCTCTCTCAGTGTGTTTGAAGATGAGGGTTCAAGATGGAGCACTCTGGCCTCAGTTAGCTCTCTAAGTGTACATGAAGATGAGGGTTCAAGATGGACAATCTAGCCTCAGTTAATTCTCTCAGTGTGTTTGAAGATGAGGGTTTAAGATGGATACTGTGGTCTCAGTTAGCTCTCTCATGTGTTTCAAGATGAGGGTTCAAGATGGACACTCTGGCCTCAGTTAGCTCTCTAAGTGTACATGAAGATGCGGGTTCAAGATGGACACTGACCTCAGCTCTCTAAGTGTACATGAAGATGAGGGTTCAAGATGGATACTCTGGCCTCAGCTCTCTAAGTGTACATGAAGATGAGGGTTCAAGATGGATTACTCTGACCTCAGCTCTCTTAAGTGTACATGAAGATGAGGGTTCAAGATGGATACTCTGGCCTCAGTTCTCTAAGTGTACATGAAGATGAGGGTTCAAGATGGATACTCTGGCCTCAGCTCTCTAAGTGTACATGAAGATGAGGGTTCAAGATGGATACTCTGCTCTCTAAGTGTACATAAAGATGAGGGTTCAAGATGGCTGCACTCTTGTGGTGAACTGAACTATAACATTTCTGTAGTTGTTAAGTAGGCTGAACATGAATAGTTGGTCAGCTGCTATGTACTTATATGGTCATGTTGATAGGTAGACTTCGAATGTGTATACATGTATAATGTTCCATCCAATCTATGAATCTGCCCAATCCAATCTATGAATTCATAGATTGGATGCCAATCTATAGATTGTGCTGCACAATCTATGAATGCCAAATTTCCTGCCAATCAATACACTTCAAAACATGGTAGCATATTAACACCCTTTGCATCAGATTCATAGATTGGATGGAACATATCTTATTATTGACTAGTTATACTGAGCGAGTGTGCAAGCCAAATATCCAAACCCACCCACACAATATGGATAGTCGACGGGAATTTACAAAGCCCGCGCTACTCCCACGAAAAGAGAAGAGCTGTTTGTGAGGCAAGTTTCTCTACATTTGGGGACTATAGCAGTTGTGCGAGTGTTCGTGGGTATTACAAACTGTGCATTATATCTTTTTTGACAGAGCAATATTCTTCAAATATCTTTTTTTGCTCTAGCTACACTTGCCATGTCACTTAGTTCTTCATCTGCCAAGTCCATGTGGAACTTTTGCTCGGTATCACTTTTTTCTACATCATTACACTCTCAGTTGCAATCATCACTTTCTCTGTTTCTCTGTTGCAAAGGGTGTTAATATGCTACCATGTTTTGAAGTGTATTGATTGGCAGGCAATAGATGGGCGTGTGCAGCACAATCTATGAATTCATAGATTGTGCTGGCACAATCTATAGATTGGGCAGATTCATAGATTGGATGGAACATATATATATATATATATATATCTAGCCTAGGGCTTCATTCGCTGCCAGTCACTTCACAAGACATTCAAAGGGCCACATGGGAAGACAAGGTGTCAAGCCGAGTATATGGCTATGTCAAGAGTGGCTGGCCAGAGGCTGTACCTCAGGAACTCTAACCATGCCAGTTACGGCACGACCAAATTGGTATGGAAAGTGGGTGTCTCATGTGGGGAATTCATGTGATTATACCTGAAGCACTACACTCAAGATGATCACTACATGACACTCATCCTGGAATCGTATGAATGAAGGCGAATGCACGGAGTTATTTTTGGTGGAATGGATTGGATCAGGCCATTGAGACACTGGCAAAGTCATGCTTGACGTGTCAGGCAGTTAAGTCTGCCCCTACATTAGTGCCATTACACCCGTGGGTGTGGCCAGATGTCCCGTGGAAAAGGACTTTGCCAGATCTTTCCTCAGCAAGATCCTTTTAATCATCATCGATGCCCACTCGAAATGGCCAGAAGTTATTGTCATGCACTTCCCAAGCGACCATTGAAACATTGCGGACACTGTTTTCTCGATATCGGCTACCCGAACAAGTAGTATCAGACAATGGGCCACAGTGAAGAATTCACTCACTCCATGCAAAGCAATGGAATCAAACAACATCCAGTGCGCACCATACCATCCTGCCTCCAACGTGGAGAGCTACAAGAAAGCCATGAAAGCAGGAGAAACAGATGGACACTCACTCAATTGTCGTCTCAACCAGTTTCTGCTGGGATACAGATCCACAGCACACAGCACTACTAATGCATCACCTAGTGAATTATTCCTGGGGCGAACTCTGCGCACCTTGTTCGATTTGCTAAATCCAGACACTAGACATCGGGTGCTTCCAAACATGTGGATCAAAAGCGATACCATGACAAATGGACTAAACATTGTCATTTATCGGCAGGGCAACCAGTAATGGTTCGAGATTCTTATCTTCACACAGACAAATGATTCCAGGAACCATAGTAGAATCTCGGGGGCCTCTTACATATAGGGTCAAAGTGGAAGGAGGGGGTTCTCAAACGTCATATCGACCACATACGGAGCAACTGGAAAAGGGAGAACATGCTTTAAGCAAAAAAGTTCTTCAATATGCTCATGCTATAAGTGGTGAGAGTTGCCAATCTGCTGATGAGAACCAAACAACATCAGAGGTACAGGAAGTAGCCGATGAAGGTATCCCGCGCCACCCCCAATGCGAGAGGAGACCCCCAGATCGGTTCTCTCCAGATCGGTTCTATTTGAACTTGGCATTTTAAGGAGAAGGAAATGTGGTGAACTGACCTATAACCTTTCTGTAGTTGTTAAGTAGTCTGAACATGTATAGTTGGTCAGGTGCTATGTACTTATATGGTCATGTTGATTTGTCTCTTGCACTGTTGAATGTTACATTATAATTATATAGCCTAGGTAACAAGTTTGAAGATAGAGACCTTGAATATAATCAATCAATTGCTATTATTGATTGCTATTATTGATTGCTGCTATTACTGATTGCATTGCTATTATTGATTGCTATTATTGATTGCTATTATTGATTGCTATTATACTGATTGCTATTATTGATTGCTAAATATACCACAACTCTGGCACCTAAGTATTTATGGTTGAGTGGCAACATAAGTATTTATGGTTGAGTGGCAACATAAGTATTTATGGTTGAGTGGCAACATAAGTATTTATGGTGGGTGGTAACATAAGTATTTATGGTTGGGTGGCAACATAAGTATTTATGGTTGGGTGGCAACATAAGTATTTATGGTTGGGGGGCAACATAAGTATTTATGGTTGGGTGGCAACATAAGTATTTATGGTTGGGGGGGCAACATAAGTATTTATGGTTGGGTGGCAACATAAGTATTTATGGTTGAGTGGCAACATAAGTATTTATGGTTGGGTGGCAACATAAGTATTTATGGTTGGGGGGCAACATAAGTATTTATGGTTGGGTGGCAACATAAGTATTTATGGTTGGGTGGCAACATAAGTATTTATGGTTGGGTGGCAACATAAGTATTTATGGTTGGGTGGCAACATAAGTATTTATGGTTGGGGGGCAAATATATGGCATGGTAGATGCAGCAATGAACTTCCTCAATAATCAACTTAATTTTTCTCACGACATTTCTTTTAGCCGTCATCAGGAATAATTATTTCTGATGAAGGCTAGAGCATCTAGCTAGATGAAGGCTAGAGCCATCTAGCTAGATGAAGGCTAGAGCCATCTAGCTAAATTTCTGATGAAGGCTAGAGCATCTAGCTAAATTTCTGATGAAGGCTAGAGCATCTAGCTAAATTGGCTGGAGCATCTAGCTGAATTTCTGGTGAAGGCTAGGCATCTGGCCAAAATGTCTAGTGAGTTAATTATTGATAAAGTCATTGATACTATGTCAACTGAGAGTTAGTTGAGAGTGGAATTTATATACCTGCATTATTTAAAACATAAATGATAGTGTTTTTTTGCCAGTAGTCCTTGACTGAACCATCAGCTATGCCCCAGCTGTGTCCTCTGACATCACAGTATAAACATTCACAACATACAAGGCTTCTGTATTGACCTCAGGATCCTGTCCAAGGAAAAGCAAACTGGACAATCTCAATAAATAACTTCAAAAACAAACCAAATATTAAAAATTTGTGCTCTGTCTCCTAATTAACACATGCATGTGATATCCCATGAAACAGACACTGCTATGATAGCATCCTGCACTAATACATGCATGTGATATCCCATGAACTCTGAGTCAACAGACACTGCTATGATAGCGTCCTGTATTACATGCATGTGATATCCCATGAACTCCAAGTCAACAGACACTGCTATGATAGCGTCCTGTATTACATGCATGTGATATCCCATGAACTCCAAGTCAACAGACACTGCTATGATAGCGTCCTGTACTAATACATGCACGTGACATCCCATGAACTCCGAGTCAACAGACACTGCTATGATAGCGTCCTGTACTAATACATGCATGTGACATCCCATGAACTCCAAGTCAACAGACACTGCTATGATAGCGTCCTGTACTAATACATGCATGTGATATCCCATGAACTCCAAGTCAACAGACACTGCTATGATAACGTCCTGTACTAATACATGCATGTGATATCCCATGAACTCCAAGTCAACAGACACTGCTATGATAGCGTCCTGTACTAATACATGCATGTGATATGGTCGCGTCGGTCCTCTGTCAAGATGGCAAAGCAGCCAATGGCAACAGGAGTGGAAATAGAAAAAAGAAGATCTAGAGGCTGACCTAAATTTAGCAAAGCCATAATAATCGGAAGCAACACATCATAGTTCAAGCAAACACTGAATCTTAGAGCTGCTCAGTGTCATACCAGTTAAGGCTAAAACTACAGTTGGTATTGGCTTGTTCAAGACAAACTTGCCTAGGAAGACCCCCAAAGAGTCCTCAAGCAAGTGTTTTGGGTCACATAAAGCCCAATATCTCTTTACAAACATGCACAATAGCAATGTTTGATCACTAGTGAATATGTCAGTACAAACAAACACATTTCAGTCGTCTCTACTGACTGTTGTTAGACAGTGGTTACACTATGGGATAATTGTATTGTGTCTACAGGTGTCCTTGATAATTGTGTTGTGCCTACAGGCGTCCTTGATAATTATATTGTGCCTACAGGCATCCTTGGTAATTGTATTGCACCTACAGGCGTCCTTGATAATTGTATTGCGCCTACAGGCGTCCTTGATAATTGTATTGTGCCTACAGGCGTCCTTGATAATTGTATTGCGCCTACAGGCATCCTTGATAATTGTATTGCACCTACAGGCGTCCTTGATAATTGTATTGCACCTACGATAATTGTATTGTGCCTACAGGCGTCCTTGATAATTGTATTGCACCTACAGGCATCCTTGATAATTGTATTGCACCTACAGGCGTCCTTGATAATTGTATTGTGCCTACAGGCATCCTTGATAATTGTATTACACCTACAGGCGTCCTTGATAATTGTATTGCACCTACAGGCGTCCTTGATAATTGTATTGCGCCTACAGGCGTCCTTGATAATTGTATTGCGCCTACAGGCATCCTTGATAATTGTATTGCACCTACAGGCGTCCTTGATAATTGTATTGCACCTACAGGTGTCCTTGATAATTGTATTGCACCTACAGGCGTCCTTGATAATTGTATTGCACCTATGATAATTGTATTGTGCCTACAGGCATCCTTGATAATTGTATTGCACCTACAGGCATCCTTGATAATTGTATTGCACCTACAGGCATCCTTGATAATTGTATTGCACCTACAGGCATCCGTGATAATTGTATTGTGCCTACAGGCATACATGATTACTTCCCAATCCTGTGTGTACTTTGAATCTATGTACTGAGAAAGCCCTCTTTCCCTGCTGTTTGGTTTGTGGAGTTTTCCTGTGCAACCATTACCAAGTCCTTGAAGGAGGCTGTAACTGATCCTCCACCAATGGCGGGCTGACTCTAGCTAGCTACAAACCAACAACAAAACTAGCAGTGAGATATTGTACGTGCCGACTCATGCAGTGTTCAGCAAACGGCAAGAATTTTTTTTTAGGAAGTACCTCTCAACATCGCCTCAACTCATCCTCCAACCATCACTATATAGAACTGATACTCTATAAAAGCAACGACAATAACAACAACAAATATTTTTAACAAAATATGTTTTTATTTATATAAAAATGTGTCCAAAAATAAAAGGCTTCATTCACGTAGGTCAAAGTACTTGGAGGACCCTATTCCTTTTAAAATGATGCACAATAATATTATACTGTTTTTTAAAAGGCCAAGGTCCTCAAAATGTTTGTGATCTACATGGGTACATTCTTGCTGTTGTTGTTGTTGTTTTGGCGAGAGCATCCTTGTTTTTAGACAACTCAACCCAATACAGTAATAAAATAAAACAACATTTTGTTCTTGTAGAGCTATAACAATGTAGCAATTCCATTTCCTGCAGTAACTTGACACGAGTGTTTAGGCAGAAGGCTTCATAAGAACCTAAGATACACGAGAATTGGCATCTGTTCCTCGATCCAAGACGAGATATTCTTTTACGGTTGCTTTCAGCTGACATCAAATCTTTTAAGGAGTCTCTCTAGTTAAAAAGCTGATTTAAAGAATCCTTAAAGATTTGTTTTCAAAAGTGACTTCTAAGTTGTGATCCGACTCAAGCGTAATTTCTATCGTGCACCTGGACAGATATTCTGTCCCACTTTTGCTAAATTGTTTCTGGTTGTGGCTGAGGTAGCACCACAATTGGATTGCATACATAGCTTAAACCAGGCATCGTTGACTCTATATTTCTACTTTGGCTTCAGAACAGTTCCTCAATGGAGTCCTCGAACTTCCTTGCTGGTGCTGATCATGGATATGCTATAGCATGACCTTCACCAGCTCCTGGGGTGTTGTGGAGCCTTCTAGGGAGTCAGCCAACATATGGATTACAGTATTTACACATAACAAGACAGGATGGAATCTGTGTTAGAATCTGGATGAAAGGCATCGTGTGGGGTAAGCTTGGCACCTTAAACACCGCTTCCTGTCCCCCTGGGATCTAAGTGGTGCCACAGGTTGACCGCACTCCTGACCAGAAGTGAGTGGCAAGCAAGTACAAGGCAACAGCGACTAGACTAGCAGTTATTTAAAACGCTCCTTTTTGAAGTCGGAACTGAAAATCTCAGACACTTCTTCAGATTGCTTGAGGATGTCAAGGAAAGTCAACAGAAACTCTTATGTACGAAACATTTCAAACCAGTTCTGTTTTTTTATAGATGCAATAACAGAATTCATTCATTCATAGGAGATCTATCTTATAATACATATGGGAAGTTGTATGTGCAACATTAATTACAAAGTCCCTCGGATGCGCCACAATCAAGCGAAGGGAATCTTTCTGGAGGAGTATATCCCCAGACTAGGTTACCTGCAGCTCTGTGCCCCCTGATTTGTTGATATCAAGCAGCAAATTCTTCCCCCCCCCCCCACACACACACACACCACCACCTCCACCTCCCCTTTCCAACATTAACTTTTCTATACACATTCTAGAAGGGGGAAAAATTGGCCGATTCTCTTATTATATTATGTCACTATCCTAGCAGATACCATAAGTGGTGACCCTAGCCATTGCCCTGGCCTTAACCCTAGCTTGTGTCCTAGCCTAAACTCTAGCCATTCTCCTGGGGCCAATGTGTTGGCGCTATTTCCCTATCCCCAACCCTAGCACTGTCCTGCCCCTACTTGTCCTAGCCTAAACTCTAGCCATTCTCTAGCCATTCTCCTGGCCTAAACCCTAGCCAATGTGTTAGCATTAACTCTAGGCTATTGCCCTGGTCCTAACCTAGCCATTGCCTGGCCCTAACCCTAACTGAAAGGCTAGTCGCACAAGTCAGACATACTGGCACACGAGAACAGATGTCGAGAAGTTGGAAATATGTCGGGTGTAAATGGTTTTTGAGTAGCTCAAGAATTTGCCACCTGGACAGGATCCCATACAAAGATTCTGACAGTTCTGTGGATATCGCACGAGAGTTACAGCTGCCGTGTGCTGAGTTCTGGAATGACTGATCAAAATATGTCTACGCCATAGCTTCATAGTATCAATGTCTGAAGCTTCTGCTTAGTATTAGAGCTAGGCCACACCAAAGGAGGAGGCTACGACAGTGAGACACATGTCTATTGGTAACCTTATGGCTCGGGCCAAGGATTCATATTCTATTTGGCACTCTCTACCTCCACTCACTCTGCAGGAGGCTGGTTGAATATTGTCCCTGTAAACTCCTGGGTCTCCAAGGACGAGGATTCCACCTGTGCCTTCAGTACTGGCTGAGGTTGCAGATGCTGGAGGAAGATATACAATACCCTGCAGGGTTTTATCTAGGATTTTTTGGAAGGGGGGGAATACCGACAAATGTTCTCAGAATCAGCTCAATGTGGTAGTGTTAGCATAAATTTTAGAGGCAATATATGATAATGGCATTTTGGTGACTTTGAGACTTTTCATGCTCACGTAATTTTCCTAGTAGCCTTACGAAAGGAGCCTTGATTCATGTTTGATGCAGTACCCGATTTCCCTTTAATATTTCAGCCCACTTCTCACACAGAACAAAACATACCTTCAACACCAGGCTGCTCATCGTACCAAAAGCAGCAATGCTCATGATATGACATCTACTGTACTTGCCAGTGAGTCACAGTGCTTAATGCTTCCTAATATAGTAAAACTTCATCAAATCTATCAAATTATCCCACTAACGACAGCCACAGTTGAAAGAAGCTTTTCTATGCTTACACTTGTTAAGACAAATCTCAGAGACCGGCTGAAGGACTGTACATTGGACAAGTGCATGCGAATAGCAATTGAAGGGCCGGACTCCCTAGCAGATGATGACATTGAGGCAATAATTAAGATATGGAAGCAGAAAAAGACTAGGAGACTTATTGTGTGACTATGTTTATCTATTTTTTAATTATATTAAAATTCACGGACACTAGACACTCCAATACATTACACTACTCTTTACATTACTGCCTAGCTGAAGGGGGGGAAGACAGCACTGAAGGGGGGGAAGATTCCCCCCCTTCCCCCCTTCCCCCCATAAAACCCTGCCCTGTCTGTCAAGCCATGACTGGTCTCCATGGTCACCAACGAGATCAATCAGCATGACTCTGTCAGGGATGTACTGTTTTCAGCAACTCGGTCAGTTGCTATAGTGCCCCCCAAAAGAAGTTCCTGCTCTAGTCTCTGGTACCTACAGTCCCTACTAACGTGAAGCTCCCCAATTGGGCTGCAGACATAAGTCTACGTCACAGTGATATACACTCTCCACTCTACATGCTGTGGACTGTGAGAGGAAAGCAAATGTCCGCAATGAGTCAGATCTGCCTCTCAGCTGGGCTGACTTTTAGTCCATACTGAGACCTGCCACTCAGCTGGGCTGACTTTTAGTCCACACTGAGATGTGCCACTCAGCTGGGCTGCTTTTAGTCCACACTGAGACCTGCCACTCAGCTGGGCTGCCTTTTAGTCCACACTGAGGCCTGCCACTCAGCTGGGCTGCCTTTAGTCCACACTGAGGCCTGCCACTCAGCTGGGCTGCCTTTTAGTCCACATTGAGGCCTGCCACTCAGCTGGACTGCCTTTTAGTCCAGAGACCTGCCACTCAGCTGGGCTGCCTCTTATCTCCATGGTGGGATGCTATGGTGAGGAAGCAACAGCTCACGTCATGAATACCATAGGATGACTACAGGGTCATATTGACAGGTCCATCAATCAACAGGTCACCCATTCCAGCCTTGCGACGAAGGCAGCTCAACTTTCCAGAAGACAGTTTTGCTATCCTTTCTTTCTCGGACAAGAATGTGTCGACACCTACCTGCAATATAATTGGACACCTTGATTACTGACCCTGCTAGCGTGCGTGTGATGGAAAGTGACCATATTCATTGTGATGCACTTCCTGATGTCGGGTCTCCTGATCTCTTGTTAGGTAGTGTACTAGCACCTACTGTATTGGTTGGACCACATGCGAGGTGCACACACATACACATCACACACCACACCACACACCTCACACACAGATACATAAAGCACACACACCACATCATACACCACACCATACATCCAGACACAAAATATACCACAACACACATACATCACACCATACCACACCACACGCCCAGACACACCTCTCACACACATATATACACCATACACACAGACGCACCACACCTCACATCCAGACACACACCTCACACCACACACAACACACAACAAAGCCCATACATCTGCTTAAAACTCACTTTGTGGCTTCTTAGCACCCTAAACAGTGGTTCTGGCCTTTTTAGCTCCAAAAACACTTCCTGCATGCCTTGAAACTTTTGCTAAGGTAGTGAACAGCCAGCCCCACAAAACTAATCTCTCTCTCTCTCTGTATCTACGTTTTCTCCGTTCGTAACTAGTGCCTATGCGTCCGCTAGTTCTAGTTACCTGCCGAGTCGGTTGTCCAGTGCATTGCAGCGACTACATTCAGTGGCACACCCGTAAAATAGGTGAAAGATCGTCAATGCCATAGATGCAACCAGGTGCGCAATACTGGGCCAAGCCGAGCTAATTCAGCAGCTGCTGGACGTTTTAGCTGCAAAGAAGTGAATGATTAGTTTGTTAACTGAGAAGCTAATTCTAGTGTGAAAATAAAGTGTGGACTAATAAGTCGACTAGCAGCTGTTACGAGCAAGTCGTAAACATCTCTTCTCATGTTATTTAAGAGAGGGAGTCCATTGTTAAGGGTCAGGTAAGAGAGTTTCCGCTGGAATCAGTTTAACAGATGTGGTTTGCTGTAGACTTTTCTGAGCTGTTGTGACAGCAGTGAGATATGAAATGTCATCAAGAATTATTATCAAGGTAAATGTTGAACTTTTGAAAAACAGAGCTAATGAGAGAGAGACAGGCACGATTACTTCAACCTGTTGTGCATGTGCAACATACGATGTGAAACAGACGGCTTGGCCAAGTGCTGCACCTCACCACACAGCCCCATCTCTAGCCATTATTACAGTTGAATACAAGGTGCACAGATGCTTCACTGCGAGAAACTTACAGCCATGGACGTGACAATACCAGCTCTCCTGTTCAACTCACCCCTCACCCCAGCGAGGACTTAGCTTCACTCACTAATGAAGCATAATCAATGTAAAAGCAACAATCCAATCAATTTGCACCATGTGCATGCAATGTTGCTTGTAAAAAAAAATTTTGCCAGTTTGCATGTGCTACACTTCTTCCCAACCTTCAACTAAATGTTATATAGGATGGTGTGTGTGTGTGTGTGTGGCTTTTACAAGAGTGTGGGTCCAGTGCTGACACAGTTACCCTCTTCCTCCCCCCATCCAGTTGCTAGTTGACAAGGACACGCTAGTGAACATCCTCAACACCGCCCACGACACTCACATGCTCATCATCGATGACAAGGAGGACAAGATCACGCAGAGAGCAGCAAGAGACTTGGTGCTCATCATCAAGGATATACAGACCAACGAACTGGTCAGAAACAGGAAAAAAGTCGCTGAAATCAGCCAGCACATTGGAACTCTAAAAATCAAAACACTGTAAAGTCCCAATTTTGTTATTAACCTGCTGATGTGTAAATTACATACATGTGTATAGGATTAATGATGATGGATGAGTACTTGTCAAAAAATCTCATTGATGTACAGATACAGAGGCCTCAGAAGAAATAAATAAGGTATATATATGTGTGGCTGCTAATCACTGATAATGAAACCGTTTGAGTGCTGTTATTAGTCTAGTAGGAAGGGGCAGAATGGAGGCTTTCTTTGAGCTCCCTAGCCATTTTGAAATCTTCTGCATACAGAGCTCCTGCAGGTTGATGTCTACTCTAATCACTGGTGACAAGAAAGAGAGGCGGGGGGGGGGGGGGGGGGGGGGGGAGATTAACAGAGATTAGGATGGATGGAGAGAGATTAGAATGGGGAGGGAGAGAGATTAACAGAGATTAAGATGGGTAGAGAGAGATTAGGATGGGGAGAGAGATTAGGATGGGGAGAGAGAGAGATTAGGATGGGGAAGGGGGGGGGAGAGAGATTAGGATGTGGAGGAAGAGAGATTAGGATGTGAAGGGGGGGGGAGATTAAGATGGGGAGGGAGAGAGATTAGGATGGGGAGGGAGAGAGAGATTAGGATGGGTGGAGAGAGATTAGGATGGGGAGGGAGAGAGACACGGAGGAGGAGGAGGAGGTGAGACAAAGTAGGAAGGACAGGAAGGTGAGGAATAAGAGGAAGAACAAATACACAGCAGAGAGAAATTGGGTGATGGGAGTCCGAATTGAGAAAGAGGTCCCAGCAAGTGGAAGAGCAGTAAGAGAAATGAGGAAGACCAAAGGGGGTAGAGGATGGAGGAGCGTGAGAAGAAAATGGAGAGGGAAGAAGGAATAATGGTTGTGGTGAAGTCATTCTATTCACATAACAATTTCCAGAAGCACTTGCACAATAGCACACCAATTCCGTAGAGGGGACTCGCCAACATTAACACCAGATAATTTAGTAAAGGTCACTTCAATCAGCCAATTGTGATAAATGGTAATGATCATCACACTTGAAGGGAGATCAAAGAGCATGCCACAAATTTATTTTCAAAAAAACAGAGATTGGGCCTACTAAACAATAAGCACCCACCATCCAGTTCAGACCACTATAGAGAACCTTCCTCTATTGTTACAGTGAACCAATTGGAGCACGGTTTACGTATGACGCCAATCCTAAATCCATGTTGCATTTGGCCACAGCAGTGACCCCCAACTTAATGCGTCCTTGCACTCGGACACAAAGTGGCTGCAGCTGGCATATAATTTGTGACATATGGGAGGGACATTACGAAAAGTTGTCCCCCCCCCCCCCCCCCCCCTTTCCAACGGTGATATAAACCTTTGCTGGATGTCTAAAGTGCAAGAAAGACATACAGGAGAGAGGAGGGTGGCTCTCAACTAGCACAGATTCCAGCAAATAGGGGCCGGGTAGTTTGCATACGGATCCCACAAGTTCATACAATGATTACATACATGCAAGAGCCTGTTATGCAGGTCCTATACATAACTACTTGAGATGGATACAGGCATTGTGAAGAGAGCTGAAGCACCTTGCCAAGCCATGCAAGAGCCTAGGTCCTACATGTATACATAACTAGTAGAGAGCTGAAGCACCTTGCCAAGCCTTACGCTCCATGTATATAAACCCACAGCATTGTTAGATTGCATTGCTCTAGTCATTGCTGCCCCAGCTAAGGTGCAAACCCTAAACCTTCTGCACATTATTGAGTCATCATCAATCATGATGTAATTATATATATCTAATGTGTTCCTTATGGATTCCTTAATTAACTGGTGCAAGGCTTCACACCTGATGCACTGTAACATAATGGGCTAGCAGGTTCTGATATGGAAATTTGTATAGTGGAAGGTCTAAGGAAGTGTAGCTTCCTCTGAAGATGGAAGCACCCGAAAGGCTGGTTCACAATATGCTGCTAGGCCTTCGTGTCGCATCGCGTCGCATCACTGTTCACAATGATGGAGTCACCGCTTGAGCCAATCGTAATTAATGGACGCCAGCGCTCATGTCATTCGCACATCCCATATACTAGGTAAAGCTCTCACTGCATCGATAGCCATTTTGTCGTCCATTCAGCTTTGAAATAACCATCTTTTACAAAATAAAGCACACCAGAATGACGAAAAAACTCAAATAAAAATAAAGCACGACGGGTCACAACGCCACTCGAATAGTATTCAAGCGATGTGATGCGGTATGACACAATGTGATTTTGTATTCACAATATTTAAAAAATGATGCATCGCATCGCATCGCTGGACCGTTTTGCATATTGTGAATCAGCCTCAAGAGTGAGGTATCCAGCCAGTACATGTACTTGCTGGCCAACAGAGGACAGAAGACAAGAACTTCAGTCATCTTGCTAAAGAGAGAGTTAGCACACTTGATTCTGTCCGTGTGTTCAGGATGCTCTCCATCATTAGCATATTTCTCCTCCTCATAATTACCTTTCCTCCAAACTATGTCGCCAATTCTCTCTTGTACACGCTATCCGAGGAGGAGGAGCAACAAGGGGCAGTTCTTGCAACATGCCATGCTAGATTAGTTTCTAACCTTCATGACAAGTGGCTAACTTCCATGTCGAGGAATTGAGTAGCTATGTCTTACAAATGAAACTCTAGCATCCTTTCCCTGGCAGCTATTAGCCATCCATTCTTACTCCTGCTCAGCCATTTTCTTGACTTGACTTTTTCCTTCACCATGATAACCATTTTACATGAGCAAAAGGAAGGTGACTTATTCACTGGTGAATGTATAACCAGCAAGTATATATATATATATATATATATATATGCTACGCATGACAATACACACTTCATAACCCAAATTCCCAGTGAGGGTGCAACTGTTCACCAATTAGCACCACAGTTCAGCCTCCCAGTTAAACAACAACAACAACGTGCATTCACAAGCACTGGTTGGCTACAAAGTTCAATGGGTTTTTTCCCTCCCAACACACTATTTTTGTTGTACAGCTCTCTCTCTAAGCTCGAGGTTGGCCTCTGTCTGTGTCCACATGTCACTTCTCCATGTGAATTTCCCCTGTGCATGCATGCAGGGATTTGTAGAGGCAATTGATAATCTTGAGGAGTTTGTGCTGTGCTGCCAGCAAAACTACTCAAAACTCTCTTCTCAAGTGAAACTATCAGAATATTGCAGACTTCCTTCTCCCTGTGGGATAGGGTCACATACTTGGCCATTAGAACGAACAAGGTACAATCTAAACGAAACGACAGTGTGCCCACATAGACCACAGCCAATCAGATGACTCTTTGCCACTTGGAATCAAATAGTAGATGATTTTAAATGGTAAAGGGTCATCTGACTGGTTGTGGTCTACGTGGGCACACGCTTCTTTCTTCTTTTGACCAGTCAAAGAATAAAAACATTCTTGTCGTTGTTTATGGAGGGGGGGTTGTTTTTGCTGTTGTTTACAGTTTGTTTTCATTGTTGCTTTACAGAATCCTTCAACACTGAGGCAGGGGAGAACTCCACAAGCAACAGAGATGGAACACTCCTATTAAACACTTTAATATCTCACCTACTTATAGTTGTTGTGCACCACACAAGTCAGCACATGGCATGCCTTGCTGTTTTGTTATTAGGGTCAGCCAGGGATCAGCTACAGGCTCCTTCAAGGATTTGGCAAGAGTTTGCACAGCAGAACTCCAGAACTAGCCAAATATAGCAGATGTTATTCCATACCGCATTTATTACTCAAGTGGACACATATAGTTGCTGGTATTTGGTTACCTTTTTGCTTGAAACTCATCAGTAACTGAATTCATAGCTTGTTTGGGTCATCTTTTGGAAATGTACTCTTTACCCAAATCTGATTGTAAAACAGTATGTAAGCTAACGCATTTGCGTCATCGACAAAGACCCTTACCTAAAGCCTCCCCCCCCTTTAATCTAGAAACCAATTAGGCACCGCAAAGTCATTTAAAGTTGTTGTCTTGAATGCAAGTTATGTGTGTGGGAAAGAAACGAGATAAAAATAAAGACAACTTTTTCTGGTTCCCCCCCCCGCCTGCCCCACACAGTGTCTATGGTTTTTAGGTCTGCCGGTTCCGCTGCAGATCAGGGCTTTGAAAAGGTTGCAAATGCCCAAGCACATGCCTGTCTCTTTACCAAATTGCTATGCTGAGGCAGTTGCGGTGCAAAGCAGGCACAAGTTGCGCAAAGACAAGGCCAGAGTTGGTTCACACGCTGTTTTATTCTGAGGCAAAGAAACCTAGTTGAAAAAGATGTGACATTAAACCATGAAGGGGGGGTGGGGTATTCTGGCTCTGCTACTGCAGCTTACTACCGCAGCTTACTACCTTAGTAATGGAGTCATGGAGTAAAGGCGAGCTAGGGGCCTTTTCGGAGCTAATGGCAGCTGAAATCAATGATTGATTATTCAGAGCTAAGAAGCTACCAATGTGAGTTTTAGCTAAGTATGAGCCTCATTTTGGTGGGCATTTTGCCGTCAGCCATTAAAAAAAATATATAAAAAAAAATTATCAATTTTTTTTAAAAGGTCAAACCATTATAGGGCGTACTAGTAAACAGGGCGTACTAGTAAACAGGGCGTACTAGTAAACAGGGCGCACTAGTAAACAGGGCGTACTAGTAAACAAGGGGTATGAGAGCGTACAACTATCATGCACAAGTTACCTGCCCTGGTGATCTTTGTAGCTTTACAGTTGGCATAATGATCCACGACGGGGTAAATCTCATGCCCATTCTCGTAAACATTTTCTGCAGCCAAGCCCTGGGACTCTCCATTAACAAAAAACATGAGGCTACCATCTGCCGACAGTCTGAGTCCCAATCGATCCCCTTCTCTGAGTTCATCCAGGTTTTTTAATCCATATTGCTTCTCTTGTGCATTGTGTTGATTAGGCTGCATTCTGTTGTGTATCTTGTCGGAGCTCCACACACAGTGATTGGTTCCCTCTGGTGAGTACCTGGGAATCCTGTTGACCTGAATGCTTTGTCCTGCTTTGAATTTGGCTATGCCTAGTTTGAGGGTCCCGGACCAACCTGTTCCATAATCTGTGAGTGTCACCTCAAACTCTGAAGTTCCCTTGAGCGGCCTGGCCCCGTAGGCTACGCCATGGGCGTAATGCAGTGTAGGGTCCTTCTTATCTGCTTTCAAGGCGTTCTGTGTGATTCTAATCTTATCTGAGCACAACTCGTGAAAACCGAACTCTGTAGTGCTAGGAAGAATGAAGCTTTTGTTCCCAACCCCTTCTTCTTTCGCGGGATTTCTGCGATAGTTGGCAACAGCAGTTGACGCCATCACCTCCACTAGAAGTTCCTTTAGTTTTTCATTTTTGCTCCGCTCTCGGATAATAAGATATTGTACCCATGGCAACCGCGGGAAGAAGACAAAATAAGAGTTACACGGCACTATGGTAAGATGTTGGTTATTTTTTATGATGATAATGAGCTTTAGTGAAGTTTTTGGTAGAATCTGTCACGTTCAAAGCCTGTGGGAGGTATCAAGGGTGAAGTCGGAGCCACAACTAAAGCTGACAAGAAAAGAGGGATACCCAAACTTGAAGACTTCATCCAAAAAAGGGACTATGTGGGGGCTGTTACACTCATAGAGGTTTGCTTCACACACTCTTAGTCCATATTGGAAATTAACGCTATGCATCATGAACTGGCTTAGATAGTTGTTTTTTGTTATGTGGAACAAGAGGGCTTGACAAGAATGAGATAAATGCACTCCCTTTAGTGCAAAGCACTCGAGCTAATACCAGATGTGCAAAGAAGCTAGGATATTCCTAGGGTATCTTGGAGGAAAAAAATCTGAACCAACCTCTCGCCCACCTCCATCCGATCCCTGTTAGACTGACTAATCCTATGTGAAACAGCTTAGAATGTTTATCATACATGATAGGACACATTAGACGATTAAGGAAAATCAGAAATCCAGGGAGAAAATGAATCTCCCCATTTTAGAACCCTATAACTTCCACATGATTCACGGCCAATCACTTCTATTTAATGGCTTGAACTGTGTGCTTTCTTTTGGTCATGGGTATAGGTATAACTAGTGATAATGCACCCCAAGTGAGGACAAATCTTAGATTCCTGCTGTCCTAAGTGGCGTGAGTTGTCATGGACTTAACGAAGTCAACCTGCTAATAACATGTAAATTGATCTCCCACTTTTTATTCTAATTCCACACATTGATTGTCAACCCCATGCAATTCATTACAAACCCAAAATAATGTCAGTGGAATTTTTGTGGGAGGTTCCCGCCCTCAGAGCCCCCTACACCACAGTACACAGTTCACACAATGTTTATGTGTATCTCGATTCACACCTATTGTTATTGTTGTTGTTCAGTTTAATCGTAGTTCAGGTAGGGAGAACTTGGAAGAAAGTATGTGGATGGCTTATTGCAGCTTTCACAATGCTGACTATAAGAAAGCTAGAAAGGTGAGCTCCAATACCCATTACTGCCACTTCCTTTAGCTAGGCAATTATTACCACAAGGAATTTTCAAGGAGGATTCTTTGATTGTTTGTGGATGCTTATCATGATATGATATGCGACCAAGTCCCACTTCAACGACTACACACATTTAAGCATTTACAAAATATAATCCTCTGGATTTTTTTTTAAGTTTTATTTTATTTTTTAAAGCGTGAAGTTTTATTTCCTCGAAAATTTCAGTCCCACAATGTTTTCACCACCTTACCCTTATTATGAAACATTCACACTGCCACCACATCAACTGTGGCCTTTTAATAGTACCTACCACCATATGCACAGAGGTTATCTTGTCTAAACAAGCTTTCCTGTAGCCAGCTGTGAATGAGATTTAAATGGCTATACACACACTGCTGTTGCAGGAATATGAGACACTGGGCAAAGTAGAAGGCGTGCCAGACACCAACAGCTCCAATTTGGCTTGCTGCTACTTCATGCTTGGCATGTACAAGGAAGCCAAGATGGCTATTGATCAAGGTATCCATTATACAGGACTGATAGCAACTAATGGAAAGGCAGTCTGCATTTAGGTGCAGTTACAGCCTGCATTATAGCTGAATAGGCATGAATATCTCTCAGACCAGTGGGTCAGATCTGACAACTAGTTCGTGGCAATATATGATTGGTGGCCATAGCTAGGGCTTAGGGCTAGGGATGGTTGGTGATCATTAGCATGGATGGTGCTTAGGGATGGCTGGTGGTCATTAGGGTTAGGGCTAAGCAATGGTGGTCAGGGCTTAGGGAGGGATGGCTGGTGGTCATAGGGTTAGGGTAGAGATAGCTGGTGCTCACAGGACTAGGATTTATGGCTAGGGATGGCAGGTGCCATAGGGCTTAGTGCTAGGGATGGCTGGTGGTCATAGGGCTAGAGATGGCAGGTGGTCATGAGGCTAGAGATGAAGGATAGAGCATCAAGCATTTGCTGACGAAGGATAGAGCATCTGATGAAGGCTAGAGCATCTAGACTTTCCTGGATGCCTACCTTTGCTGATGAAGGCTAGAGCATCTAGCCTTTTCTGACGAAGGCTAGAGCATCTAGCCTTTCCTGGCGAAGGCTAGAGCATCTAGCCTTTCCTGACGAAGGCTAGAGCATCTAGCCTTTCCTGATGAATGCTAGAACAACTAGCCAAAGAGTCAAGAAACAAATTTTGAGTTGATTATTGAGTTTAAACTTCCTTCTCAAAATTGGTAGCAGTGAGCCACCATGGGCAGGAACTGCTTGTGAAGGAGCCTCGCACTAACTTTTCATGGCCTTCCAGGTCCTCAGTTCACCTCCTTAGCTTTTGGCAGTTAGATAGATTGGTGTCTATGTACAACACCATTGTTTTTTTGGCAGTGGAACAAAGAGAAATCATATTTTACAATAGCTAGCATTGTCAAGCCTGTTAGCATTAGCACTACAAATAATGACCTCAAATTCCAACAATGCAGTCCCTTTCTGTTATAGGATCATGACTGCATTGATCAATTTCTATTCCCCCCCACCCCCGTGACATATAATTTTTTTGTCCCGCCTGTAAAATCCAAACAAACAGAACACTTTATAATTAGTGTACCAGCTAATGGGTGAATGCAAAGTGAATGATCATACGATTATTTGACATTGTTATTGTTATTATTGGTTTGGTTCTGTAGTTTCAGATTCATGTTTGAAGAACAGGCTTCAGTTTCACCTTTCCTACAAGGTAGGTGGGGCAGTGGTATATTCACATTGCTGATTAATTTCTTCAGGGTGTAGAGTTTTGTGAGTTTGCAAGTAAAATCACTTTCACACAAATTAGAAGATTTAAAAAAATGCTTATTTGCTGTGTCCTGCTTGCATACATCTGCGGTGATGGTATAAGAGTGAGGTACACCGAAGCATTTTTAGCCAACATAGCCTTCTACAAGTGACCCAGACGTAGGTACCATTGACAGCACACTCAGCTGCTAACAACAAAGTAGCTTCAGTGACAGTGACCAGTTATGATCGCAGAAGAAAGGAGGTCAGAGTTTTGTACCTACCTAGTCCGAGCAGACATGTTGCTGAAGTTGCTGTAGGAACGGTGCAAGAACCCTCTCAAATCAGCCAATAAGCTGGAAGAGAGAAAGAGAGGGAGAGAAAATGGTTTGCTTCTTCAAGCAAAACTATCTTCCTGTTATAAGGGAGTCATGGTGGTCCTGATTGTCATTATTTTGTCTAAAAAATATTGGGAGAGGACTAGTCCTTAGGGACAATACCAGTGATGTAGAGCAAGGCTCTTAGTCCAAGCAGAGAACCACCCAGCACAGATCCCTAGGCGAACTTCTGCACTCAAATAATTTTCCACAAACATTGTACGTAGAAAAACTCCTGGCTGGAATGCTCTTGATTTTCTTAGAAGGGTGGGGTAAACAGAGGTGATAGGGAAAGGCAGTAGAGGTTAGTGGAGTGTTACATTGATTAGGAACAAGTATAATTACCGGCACCATTTGCTTCTTCTTCTAGAGTTACTTTTTATTAAAGCTTTCCAAAGAGAAAAAAGTCCAAAATTCCAAAATTATGGAAAAAATTATGGGGAAAAAGCACACAAAAATCACACCAGAGAGATTATTTTCAAGCATCACATATATTAGGCAAGCAAAACAACTGGCTATGTGGTCATCACAAGTTTTGCATCTCTGCAGCACTTTCTTCCATTCATTGGCTTGGTTGTTTATCTTGTGTGCAGTTTGGAGACGAAAAGGGCTTGATGACACACCATCAGAAGCTGAAGAATGTGGTCGAGGATCAACTCAGTTTAGCAGCAATTCACTACCTCCGCACACACTACCAGGAGGCCATCGACATCTACAAGAAGATCATGGTGGACAACAGGTGAGCAGTACATGTTTGGCATGTGAGCCAGTCTGCCGATGGTTTTCACGGCGTCAAAACCTCACATTTGCATGGTTCACGGCAGCAAAAAGAGACCCACTCTGCTCACTCAAGGTAGGGCAGGGGCTCAGATGTACACAAACTTAATGCAATTTCAATTACTTGTTTTTCATGGCTAGTCTAATATGTTTTGTTTTGGACAGATCTAGGGGGGGGAGGGGGAAGTTCTAGGGTTGCACCCCCCCCCTGCCAATCAATCCTACCATTATGACTGTGTTATTATAACATGCAATTAACATGCAATTAGAACACCCACAGGTTATAATAAGCACTACCCTTGTTCTGTGGTTTTGCCAGTAGACTCACCATGATATAATTCCTAGTGCAAGTCCTAGTTGTGTGCTAGGCAGGTGATAATGTGCATGTGCCAGTAATAGTGTGCATGAAAAAGAATCATGTCAACAGGAATCTGGAGACTGCATACAGCTTACTTCTTTCTGGTAGCACTTTTTAAACCAAGTGCAGGCAGGCTAATTTTCATCATAATACTCATACAGAAGCAGGAGTGAGCAGTTCAGCATTAGCCACTCACTGATTCTCCAAGTACATCAGCAGCAGCCAATTCACTTGATAATATTACATCACCAACTCCTTCCTCATCAATGGTAGTGACTGCTCCTTCTACATCACCAATTGCTGAAATGGTAGTCAACACTAATTCACCACTCACCCAATTTAGATGGGCAGATTGACCTAGGAACTCTACTACAGGCTGCGTGTGACTACTGAGACAGGCTGAGGGCATTGGTAAATGAAAGTCATCAATTATCAGAAAAAGGAATATCTTACACTCCATTTCAAACCTACTTCCTTCTGAGAATCTTCATTCCGTCAAATCACAAAGCTAGGCAAAACCTGGAATGTTTCTTTCCCACATAGACGGCTGGAATGATTTCCATGGGTGTTGTACTTTCAAGGAGGTATTTGTAGGCATTACATCCTCTTCCCAGAACAGCCAGTCAGAGATTGGAACTTTAGAATTAGTAATAGATCAGCTAATGGTTTTATCGAAGCAATACTCCAAAGCACTTGGCAAGGATGCTGTTCTTTGAAACTTTGATGCATTGCCAAGTGGCTGAGAGAGCAGACCTTTTTTTCTTAGAAAGCTCAACAATCCTAGTGGAAGGGTAGATGCAAGACTGATGAAGGAGAGAGGCCAGTGGCTGAGAGAGCAGACCTTTTTTTCTTAGAAAGCTCAACAATCCTAGTGGAAGGGTAGATGCAAGACTGATGAAGGAGAAAGGTCAGTGGCTGAGAGAGCAGACCTTTTTTTCTTAGAAAGCTCAACAATCCTAGTGGAAGGGTAGATGCAAGACTGATGAAGGAGAGAGGGCAGTGGCTGAGAGAGCAGACCTTTTTTTCTTAGAAAGCTCAACAATCCTAGTGGAAGGGTAGATGCAAGACTGATGAAGGAGAGAGGTCAGTGGCTGAGAGAGCAGACCTTTTTTCTTAGAAAGCTCAACAATCCTAGTGAAAGGGTAGATGCAAGACTGATGAAGGAGAGAGGTCAGTGGCTGAGAGAGCAGACCTTTTTTTCTTAGAAAGCTCAACAATTCTAGTTTGAAAGGGTAGATGCAAGACTGATGGGTCAGTGGCTGAGAGAGCAGACCTTGAAAGCTCAACAATCCTAGTGGAAGGGTAGATGCAAGACTGATGAAGGAGAGAGGTCAGCAAATGTATGAGAGCAAACATCCCAAGGAAGAGAAGCCTGCAGAGGAAGCACAGCAATACTCCAAGTCGATCTCCTCAAGAACTCTACAGGATAATGGTTGCTATGCCTTTGCTCGATTCCATTAATCCTTGGGTGAGAGATTTGAAAGTGAGGGTGGACTTGGTCACATTCTTCTGTGCCTTGATCATCAGTGCTGCTTATTAAGAGTTCCAGTGTGCAATTGGAGCACTTAGATAAGCTTGAGAAAATGAGGAGCTCTGTACAACAAAAAATCAAAAAAGGTGAAGTACCCATTCCAAACAATCTCCTTTACACTTGATTCTTGTGATATGGACTCTTTTCCAAACACCCTCATCTCTGAAGGCTTGTCCACACTGCACACAAACACAAGTTGACTCCTATCTATCTTTGGAGCTGGTTAGGATATGTCCACACTGGCATAAGGTTTGTTCACTGGTAGGCCAAATAGTGTATTCACACATGTTTGCTAATGTGTTAATCATATATAAGTTAACCACAATTTAATCTATTGTTGCTCGGGCTATGGAGAGGAAGAGGAAACTGCAGAAGAACACATGAAGCCAACAATGCTTTAGCATGTGTACATTCTTGGATTATTAGACAAATATTCTTGTTTAGTCTCATCAAACTGTTCCTGCTCATATTCAATTCGGATCACAAAATAGTTGGAGAATGTTTAGGATGGTAGCATGATAATGTGCTCTCAAATTGAGTATCTGTCATGGGTGTGTGGAGAGAGGATGAAGGTTGAACAGAGAAACCTTTCACTTGTTGCAGGACGGTCTTGTTCTTCTCTTCATGTTTGTGTTCTTCAGTTCTTCTAGCTCCACCTTGCATTGCCTTCCAGCTTCACCTCGCATTATCTTCTCTTTTCTTCTAGCTCCAACTCACATTGTCTTCTCCAGCTCCACCTGGCATTTCCTTCTCTTTTCTTCCAGCTCAGCCTCCAACATCATCCTCTTTCATTCAATTGTCCTCCATCAAACTTAAACATTGCTCATTCATTGAAGTCATGAAGGCGGCTATGTCTCATGTCTGCTGAGGCCTATTGTTCCCTCTGCTTCCCTTGTATCTTAGATAATGTAAGAAGTATATTTCCTGTATATGATGTCTATACAAGCATACCTCACCTGTTCCTGGCCTTTGTCTACAAGGTTATCCATATAATATTGCTAGACTAGTTTCTATAGAGCTAGTCAGCTAGCTGATGTCTTTGCATCCCCGACAAAAATACACAAGCTAGTCCAGCACCGGCTAAGCTGATACACAAACCTTTCAGTATCTGTGCAACAGGTTCTTGATTTTGGTTTTGCACTATTGCCAGCTTCTCTCATAGACCAGCTCCAACATTGTCTTGGCGATGAACTCCAGACTGACCTGTTCCTGGAAGCCAAATCCAGCCTACTCTGGATGCTCTCTCTCTCACCCCACACTAGTTCCTTGCCTGCCTATCCACAGCCTCCCCTCTCTACTGCTTATAGCTCATGCTTGCACGCAACTATCACATGACAGCTGGGTTTTAATGGAATGTGTTCCATTCCATCCCGGTCCACCTATTTTTGTGGTTCAAGACTGAACGTACTTGAAGTGAAATGTGTTACACTAATGCAGAGAGTGTTTGTGTCAAAATGCACTCTGAACACGATCAAAATGCATTCAATTGTGCAGTGTGCAGTGTGGGCAGACCTCTAGTGATCGGAAGTTCACTTCCCATCACCAGTGCTTTTTGAAGTCGAGCGATCATTTCATTCCTTAAGGATAAAGACTTGAACAACCTTGGCTGAAGAGCTCTATTCTGATCCTGCAGTGCTGCACTACAGTTACAGAATTTCTGTGGATGAAATTTGCCACATGTGTCTTTGCGCAGATACATCCAAGAAGACCATTTCTATTTGCTGTGGCAGACATAATCACTATGCCCTATACTACACGTTGCACATGAATAAAGAAAAAGTTTGCATGCACTTTGCACACACTGTTGTAACACACACACACCCACACCGCCATTAAAAAAATCTTGGATCCGTCCCTGAATCATGACTCCACAGATGATAACGGTGCATGTTGATTGTGGGGCTCATATTTCCAACCCACACTTTTGTGTGGAGCCTGTTTGTTTGCCATGCGCTGTGCCATGCATGAGCCAAGTGGTGTGAAGTAATTGCATGGTCCACCTAGAAGGACATATCTCTCTATCAGTGTGTCTGCCTGCCTTCCTGCTGCCCCTCTATCTATTTATCTATCTATCTACTCATATATCTACCTATCTATCTATCTCTGTGTGTGTATATATCATGTTTGTCGGAGCAAACAATTTCCCTGTTAGGGGCTTATGTCACAGCAAAAACATTTCAATGTCATTAGCAGCTTCAGCAGCCATGTCACTAGCTGATAAGTCATCCAACAGGTTAGGTCGGTTAAAAGAGTTTGCTTTGCGGGAATCTTAGCTCCATCTACTTCATGTCAGGCTGTTTCTGCACTCAGCGAACAACAGCCACTGTCGTTCATGGTTGGTTCTCTGTCAAGACTTACTCTGGTGTACCACTGAGCCATGGGTAGGCAGATGGCAAGTGAGTTAGCATCATGCAGCACGAGGTGCATGTGTTTGTGAAAAATCATGCTCCAGGGAGCAGTCACAGGATTTGGTCGGGCAATAATCATGATTGCTTTATACCGTGTGTATTGTTACTGCAGGGAGATGCTGGCGCTGAATGTCTACCTGGCTATGTGCTACCATAAGCTAGACTATTACGATGTCTCGCAGGAGGTGCTGGCCAGTTATGTCCAACAACACGCTGACAGTGCCATAGCGATCAATCTCAAAGCTTGCAACTACTACAAACTCTACAATGGAAAGGCAGCTGAAGTGAGTGCACCAAGTGCATAGGTACATCCATCCAGCCAGATGACTGCACTTACAAGATGTGTGTGTGTGTTTGTATGTGTTTGTATGTGTTTGTGTGTATGTGGGTGTATGTATGTGAGTGTGTGTGTTTGTGTGCACTGTATGTATGTTTGTGTTTGTTTGCTTGTTGGTGCATGTGTGCACATGCGTGTGTGTTCACGTGGGTATGTGTGTGTGTGTGCACATGGGTATGTGTGTGTGTGCACGTGGGTATGTGTGTGTGTGCACATGGGTATGTGTGTGTGTGCACGTGGGTATGTGTGTGTGTGCACATGGGTATGTGTGTGTGTGCCAACAAGCATAGTATTAAAAATACTTTCAAAGTTTGTCACTGAAAAAAAACACTGAAAGGCTGTTAAAAAAAAAAATTTAGCTGAAAAGATTATGCTCCTCTCATGGCTTCAGATGATCGTGCTGGCTGAATCTGCACACACTGAACAGCTCAGTGTACTCAGTTCCTTCTCTATGAGACGGCGGGTTGTCAAAGTTAAGTTGATCAAATGCAGCGTGGGCTGCATGAGTGGACTTGTTTTATGAACATTGGCCACCTATAGCCACTTGACACCTGTCGCCACTTTACCACCTATAGCCACTTGACACCTGTCACCACCTTGCCACCTATAGCCACTTGACACCTGTAGCCACTCACCACTTACCTATAGTCACTTGACACCTGTCACCACTTTGCCGCCTATAGCCACTTGACACCTGTAGGCAATTGCCACTTTGCCACCTATAGCCACTTGACACCTGTCGCCACTTTGCCACCTATAGCCACTTGACACCTGTAGCCACTCACCACTTTGCCACCTATATCCACTTGACACCTGTCACCACTTTGCCACCTATAGCCACTTGACACCTGTCCACTTTGCCACCTATAGCTTCGTTTCTTTTTGGTGAAAAGTGAGCTCACTCACTTGAGAGTTGGATGGAAAAGTTAGTATTGCCACTCATTCCATACATATCTATGTATGTCTGTGTATGAGTCATATGCTAACCATATAAAGTATGAATGGGTCACCCGCCTTAAATATAAGGAACTGAAAATGGTCGTTATGGCAAAGAGAAAAGATCACTGCAGATTCTCAAAGATAGAGGATAAGGCTGCACTAGAATGAGATCAGGCTGCATATGTTAGGGAAAGGATGCATAGTAGTATGACAAAATACCCAATTTGTGACAGAGCTACTCGATTTCTTAACAAGGAGGTAGATTTAACAAAGCTTGTATTGCCACTGTTAGAATCTTCTCACACTAACCCTTACTTTCACAGACAAATTTATATATCTGAACCTGCTGGCCCATTGTGTTGCAAAGTAAGAACATATCCAATTCTCAGCTACATTACATCATGTTTATGGCCTGGACAGTAGCTAGGGTAATGTCTAGAATGATGCAATCTAACAATGTTAGGATTTCATATACATGAAACATAAGACTTGGCAAGCCGCTTCAGCTCTCTGCCTTGTATTGCAGCCACTTTATTGCAATTTGCAGCCACTTTGCCATTATGCCCACTTTGCCACCTATAGCCATTATGCCACTTTGCCATTATGCCATCTGTTGCCACCTATAGCCATTATGCCATCTGTAGCCACTTTGCCACCCATAGCCATTATGCCATCTGTTGCCACCTATAGCCATTATGCCACTTTGCCATTATGCAATCTGTTGCCACCTATAGCCATTATGCAATCTGTAGCCACTTTGCCATTATGCCATCTGTAGCCACTTTGCCACCTATAGCCATTATGCCATCTGTAGCCACTTTGCCACCCATAGCCATTATGCCATCTGTTGCCACCTATAGCAATGATGCCATCTGTAGTCACTTTGCCAGCCATAGCCATTAGGCCATCTGTAGCCACTTGCCACCCGTAGCCATTAGGCCATCTGTAGCCACTTTGCCACCTATAGCCATTATGCCACCTGTAGCCACTTTGCCACCCATTATGCTGCATGTAGCCACTTTGCCACTTTGCCACCTGTAGGCTCTTTGCTGCCTTTAGCCATTTTCTCACCTGTAGCCACTTGGTTGCTGTAGTGACTTTGCTACATGTAGCCACTTTGCAGGCTGTAGGCCCAACCTAACAACATAATTCAATCAACATTGAATATCTGAGGTTTCCTTAAAGGCACAATATAAACAGGCAAGCTTGTGTTTTAGCTATTTAGAACAAATTTAGTTGAAGAATTGTGGATTGTGACTGCACTGATCACTCAGTGTGCTGCGGTAGGCCACCCAAGACTTAATCATGTCAAATGGTATTGAAACTAGTCCGAGTTTAATCTGCAGAGATATGATGGTCCGGGTATGGTCCCTTCACCCTTCTCAATTGCATCTATCATCCCTGCCTCACTAACTATTAACTCTGGGTGGCTGCAGACATGATAAAAAAAGGCAACCAGCCATTGAGCTCCCAATCCCTCATGGTCCTGACTCATGTTCACCTTCTGGTACACTCTGGAGACACTTGGAAGCTCATCTACATACCAATGCCTGAACTTGTCCCTATGGCTGGTTTGTTGATGTTGAGGCCGGAGGTTGGAGGTGTTGTGGAGAAAAACACAAGTACACCATTGCCTTCAAGTGGCTGCATGACATCTGAAGAATGGGCTGCAAAGTTGTCATGACGAGAGCTTTCTGATTAGAAATTTACTTTTCTTAATGAACCCGAGCTACTTATGGCAGAACACTTTTTAATCTCCACACCAGCCTAGATATTATATGTTCTTTGTGAGGTAACAAACATTGCTTTACTTAGATTCAGTGGCTTGAAGTGTTTGTGAGCCCATACGCTGTTTTGCAGAGCACACCAGCCAATCCTGCACTGTCCTCTGCTGTGAGATGGGTGTGGTCTGTACACTGGGTGGTCATTGCAGTTTAATCTTTGCGAATGTCTTGAAATCACACAATCTGATGTTGCAATTACTTCCATTCACGGTAGACCTAGTCAGTCGAGAAATACAATCTCTGCTACAGAACGTAATTATTTTGTTTGGCAATGCCAATAAGAGTATAGTTACAATGACCTTCTCAATAATCAACTTGACTCTTGGTGTTTAATAATTGTCTCCCACAGGATGTTTTAATAATACATATAATATAATATATATAATTATTATAACAAGAGGATTATAACAAGAGGATGTGTAGTAGAACAAAAATGTTTTCATTAAAAAATAAAACTTGGACTAACTTGTCAAGATGTCTGCTCATATATATATATATATACTAACAGTTTGACGACCCTTTACTTATAATCAGCTAGAAAAGTGAGCCCTCAAGGAGAATCGGATGGAAGACTTGGCTACCTATGGAGGTGTGGTACATAAAACGGGTTTCTTGACTTGTTAATGGTCGTCACTCTTATCCCAATCCATGCATAACAGTTACACTATGAGGACAATCAAATCATCTACAGATCAGTCTGCTGTAATAAGCCTTCAGGTGTGCTATGGTTAGGACATGGCAATAACTGAATAGCTACAGTGGTAGGATTCCCCCTCTTTCTTCATTGCAACTTCTCTCACCACTCAACGCTTGTTACTGCTATATTACAGTAGTAGCATCTGTTCTCATGTGTACGGCCGCTTATTTCTCAGGAAGCCACGAACCTATCCAGACTAAGCCTTTAAAAACCGTCCAAGGAAGGTTTGAAGGGGGGATATGTATATATATATACATATATTGGTTTTGAACTTTTGAAATGGAAAAGAGCTCTTTTATGCTTTTTGTGATTGTCGACAGCTTTTTGTGATTGTCGACAGCCATTTTGTTTAGGGAAAACTGCGTGTGTGTTTTTCACATTCCCAGTGATACACACAATCACAATGCAACACACTGGCTTGATCAACAACTAGCTACCCTATGAAAAGCAGCCAAAATATTTCATCCTGGAATCACCAATGCATCTAAAACCAAAACAGAAATCCCCCCAATCTATAGGAAAGCAGTCAAAATTGAGTGAACGATTTTCCAATTGTCCTTCAATCACCAACGCGACCAAAATAAAACCATCATGGAGAGCCCAGCTACTGGGTTGCTAGGCCCATGATCTTCACGGGGAGCACAGTTACTGGGTGGCTAGGCCCATCTTCTTGGGGAGCACAGTTACTGGGTGGCTAGGCATGGAGAACCCAGCTACTGGGTACCTAGGCCCTGCTTTCATGGGGAGTCAAGCTTCTGGGAGCTTAGGCCTTGCTTTATTGGGAGCCCAGCTACTAGGCCCTGCTTCATTGGGAGTCAAGCTTCTGGGAGCTTAGGCCTTTGCTTTATTGGGAGCCCAGCTACTGGGTGCCTAGGCCCTGCTTCATGGGGAGCCAGAGGGTGCCTTGGCCCTGATTCATGATATCAAGCAACTGGATGTCTAGGTCCTGCTTCATGGGGAGTCCAGCTAAGGGCCCTGCTTCATGGGGAGGCAAACTACTATTGTGTTACATTGAAGATAGTTCATTCTAGACCCTTTTAAAATTTTGTGGGCATTTTCTCTACCCTGTAAATAGTCTTCACATTATATCAGATACCTGTAAGTTTGGATTTCAAAATTTTGGACTTGCATTACTTCTGTTCCTTCATTCGCCTTCCCTCCCCCAGGAAACACTGGGTATCCCTGCTATTATGTCTTCAAGCTGATGTGGCATCCAGGAAGACGAGCTTTAACAAGAGTGTATGATCTGTTATCAATACTTATGCTACTCCCTCCTTTGTCCGGGCAGCACCAGGTATACATACACCATGTGCTCATCCAGAAAACTTTGTGTGGTGTTTAAGGACCACCCAAAGAAGGCTTTAAAGCCAACCGTTTTCTTGATTTTGTGCATTTTTGGTAATGGAGGAGTAGCTCATATTTGGGCCTTTTTGCAGTATTTTGGCCACCCTGTACATGAGTTAGATTTCCCTAACTTTTTATGTGACTACACCAGGTATATATCAGATATCGGGGATCAGGTAGGTTTTTCGGAATAAACTCTTTTTAGGTAGTTTTTGTGGGAATTTGTTTTGCCATATAAGATTTACCACTGTTGTGTACCTTTATAACTGGATTTTGTGCTACTGTGACAATAATTACTTTTTTGGTCTGGGCAATGCCCAGGTACTTCTGCTAGTATAATATTGGTGTACATAATTTAAATGGTAAAGGGTCATCAACCTGGTTGTGGTCTACGTGGGTGCACTTTTGTTTTCTTTCTTCAATCCAATGTGGCTGTTTGTTAAAATAGTAATTAAAACAACAAATCATGTTATTTTTCTAATTGTTGTTTGATTGCTGTTGTTTTGTTATTGTTGTTTTGTTATTGTTGTTTTGTTATTGTTGTTTTGTTATTGTTGTTGTTTTGTTGTTGTTGCTGTTGAAGGCTGAGCTTAAGGTTTTGATGGACATGACTTCATCCTCTTTCAACTTTGCCAAGGACTTGCTGAAGCATAACATAGTGAGTCAGCAGTAGTTCACATCCCCACATGCATGTAGCATGACATAATGAGTCAGCAGTAGTTCACATCCCCACATGCATGAGACATGACATAGTGAGTCAGCAGTAGCTCACATCCCCACATGCATGAGACATGACATAGTGAGTCAGCAGTAGTTCACATCCCCACATGCATGTAGCATGACATAGTGAGTCAGCAGTAGTTCACATCCCCACATGCATGAGACATGACATAGTGAGTCAGCAGTAGTTCACATCCCCACATGCATGTAACATGACATAGTGAGTCAGCAGTAGTTCACATCCATACATGCATGTAGCATGACATAGTGAGTCAGCAGTAGTTCACATCCCCACATGCATGTAGCATGACATAGTGAGTCAGCAGTAGCTCACATCCCCACATGCATGAGACATGACATAGTGAGTCAGCAGTAGTTCACATCCCCACATGCATGAGACATGACATAGTGAGTCAGCAGTAGTTCACATCCCCACATGCATGTAACATGACATAGTGAGTCAGCAGTAGTTCACATCCATACATGCATGAGACATGACATAATGAGTCAGCAGTAGTTCACATCCCCACATGCATGTAGCATGACATAGTGAGTCAGCAGTAGTTCACATCCCTACATGCATGTAGCATGACATAGTGAGTCAGCAGTAGTTCACATCCCCACATGCATGTAACATGACATAGTGAGTCAGCAGTAGTTCACATCCCCACATGCATGAGACATGACATAGTGAGTCAGCAGTAGTTCACATCCATACATGCATGTAGCATGACATAGTGAGTCAGCAGTAGTTCACATCCCCACATGCATGTAACATGACATAGTGAGTCAGCAGTAGTTCACATCCCCACATGCATGAGACATGACATAATGAGTCAGCAGTAGTTCACATCCCTACATGCATGAGACATGACATAGTGAGTCAGCAGTAGTTCACATCCACACATGCATGTAGCATGATATAGTAGTCAGCAATAGTTCACGTCCCCACATGCATGTAGCATGACATAGTGAGTCAGCAGTAGTTCACATCCCCACATGCATGAGACATGACATAGTGAGTCAGCAGTAGTTCACATCCCCACATGCATGTAACATGACATAGTGAGTCAGCAGTAGTTCACATCCCCACATGCATGAGACATGACATAATGAGTCAGCAGTAGTTCACATCCCTACATGCATGAGACATGACATAGTGAGTCAGCAGTAGTTCACATCCACACATGCATGTAGCATGATATAGTAGTCAGCAATAGTTCACGTCCCCACATGCATGTAGCATGACATAGTGAGTCAGCAGTAGTTCACATCCCCACATGCATGAGACATGACATAGTGAGTCAGCAGTAGTTCACATCCCCACATGCATGTAGCATGACATAGTGAGTCAGCAGTAGTTCACATCCCCACATGCATGAGACATGACATAGTGAGTCAGCAGTAGTTCACATCCCCACATGCATGTAGCATGACATAGTGAGTCAGCAGTAGTTCACATCCCCACATGCATGTAGCATGACATAGTGAGTCAGCAGTAGTTCACATCCCCACATGCATGAGACATGACATAGTGAGTCAGCAGTAGTTCACATCCCCACATGCATGTAACATGACATAGTGAGTCAGCAGTAGTTCACATCCCCACATGCATGAGACATGACATAGTGAGTCAGCAGTAGTTCACATCCCCACATGCATGTAACATGACATAGTGAGTCAGCAGTAGTTCACATCCCCACATGCATGAGACATGACATAGTGAGTCAGCAGTAGTTCACATCCCCACATGCATGTAACATGACATAGTGAGTCAGCAGTAGTCCACATCCCCACATGCATGTAGCATGACATAGTGAGTCAGCAGTAGTTCACATCCCCACATGCATGTAGCATGACATAGTGAGTCAGCAGTAGTTCACATCCCCACATGCATGAGACATGACATAGTGAGTCAGCAGTAGTTCACATCCCCACATGCATGAGACATGACATAGTGAGTCAGCAGTAGTTCACATCCCCACATGCATGTAGCATGACATAGTGAGTCAGCAGTAGTTCACATCCCCACATGCATGTAGCATGACATAGTGAGTCAGCAGTAGTTCACATCCCCACATGCATGTAGCATGACATAGTGAGTCAGCAGTAGCTCACATCCCCACATGCATGTAGCATGACATAGTGAGTCAGCAGTAGTTCACATCCCCACATGCATGTAGCATGACATAGTGAGTCAGCAGTAGTTCACATCCCCACATGCATGAGACATGACATAGTGAGTCAGCAGTAGTTCACATCCCCACATGCATGTAGCATGACATAGTGAGTCAGCAATAGTTCACATCCCCACATGCATGAGACATGACATAGTGAGTCAGCAGTAGTTCACATCCCCACATGCATGTAGCATGACATAGTGAGTCAGCAGTAGTTCACATCCATACATGCATGTAGCATGACATAGTGAGTCAGCAGTAGTTCACATCCCCACATGCATGTAACATGACATAGTGAGTCAGCAGTAGTTCACATCCCCACATGCATGAGACATGACATAGTGAGTCAGCAGTAGTTCACATCCATACATGCATGTAGCATGACATAGTGAGTCAGCAGTAGTTCACATCCCCACATGCATGTAACATGACATAGTGAGTCAGCAGTAGTTCACATCCCCACATGCATGAGACATGACATAATGAGTCAGCAGTAGTTCACATCCCTACATGCATGAGACATGACATAGTGAGTCAGCAGTAGTTCACATCCACACATGCATGTAGCATGATATAGTAGTCAGCAATAGTTCACGTCCCCACATGCATGTAGCATGACATAGTGAGTCAGCAGTAGTTCACATCCCCACATGCATGTAACATGACATAGTGAGTCAGCAGTAGTTCACATCCCCACATGCATGAGACATGACATAATGAGTCAGCAGTAGTTCACATCCCTACATGCATGAGACATGACATAGTGAGTCAGCAGTAGTTCACATCCACACATGCATGTAGCATGATATAGTAGTCAGCAATAGTTCACGTCCCCACATGCATGTAGCATGACATAGTGAGTCAGCAGTAGTTCACATCCCCACATGCATGAGACATGACATAGTGAGTCAGCAGTAGTTCACATCCCCACATGCATGTAGCATGACATAGTGAGTCAGCAGTAGCTCACATCCCCACATGCATGAGACATGACATAGTGAGTCAGCAGTAGTTCACATCCCCACATGCATGTAGCATGACATAGTGAGTCAGCAGTAGTTCACATCCCCACATGCATGTAGCATGACATAGTGAGTCAGCAGTAGTTCACATCCCCACATGCATGAGACATGACATAGTGAGTCAGCAGTAGTTCACATCCCCACATGCATGTAGCATGACATAGTGAGTCAGCAGTAGTTCACATCCCCACATGCATGTAGCATGACATAGTGAGTCAGCAGTAGTTCACATCCCCACATGCATGTAACATGACATAGTGAGTCAGCAGTAGTTCACATCCCCACATGCATGTAACATGACATAGTGAGTCAGCAGTAGTTCACATCCCCACATGCATGAGACATGACATAGTGAGTCAGCAGTAGTTCACATCCCCACATGCATGTAACATGACATAGTGAGTCAGCAGTAGTCCACATCCCCACATGCATGTAGCATGACATAGTGAGTCAGCAGTAGTTCACATCCCCACATGCATGTAACATGACATAGTGAGTCAGCAGTAGTCCACATCCCCACATGCATGTAGCATGACATAGTGAGTCAGCAGTAGTTCACATCCCCACATGCATGTAGCATGACATAGTGAGTCAGCAGTAGTTCACATCCCCACATGCATGAGACATGACATAGTGAGTCAGCAGTAGCTCACATCCCCACATGCATGTAGCATGACATAGTGAGTCAGCAGTAGTTCACATCCCCACATGCATGTAGCATGACATAGTGAGTCAGCAGTAGTTCACATCCCCACATGCATGAGACATGACATAGTGAGTCAGCAGTAGTTCACATCCCCACATGCATGTAGCATGACATAGTGAGTCAGCAATAGTTCACATCCCCACATGCATGAGACATGACATAGTGAGTCAGCAGTAGTTCACATCCCCACATGCATGTAGCATGACATAGTGAGTCAGCAGTAGTTCACATCCCCACATGCATGAGACATGACATAATGAGTCAGCAGTAGCTCACATCCCCACATGCATGAGACATGACATAGTGAGTCAGCAGTAGTTCACATCCCCACATACATAGCAGAGGCCTTTAATAGTCGGGTCATAAGGGGACCTAGTGGGCCACAATAGGACACTGCTCAAGGACCCACAAATTATCTCTTGTACCCACATTTGTGATAAGGTGTCAAAAATATATTCATTAAAAGATTGGGCTGGAGGGGGGGGAATAATTAGTTGTTCAGCGTTCAAGATGATAATTTGTGGAAGAACAATTCTGCAAGTATTTATAAAAGTGACTTTGACTCTCTCGATAACCGACTTAAATTTACTCACTTGACAATGTTTCGGCTAGCCTTCACCAGGAAGAATGAGATGCTAAGACTCACGTGAGTTCAGTAACTAGCTACCCATTACATTATATGAACCACACTCTGGCACATGTGTGATGCACATGATTGGATATGGCAGCAATGAAGTACTGTATCCCTTGCAGCTGTGGGAAGTACTACACAGGAGAGACCAACAGAAGGACTATCAATGAACTCTCAGTTGATCTCGATAATCAACTTCAATTTTTATTCACTCAATGTTTCGACTAGATGCTCTATTATTCCTGATGAAGACTATATAGAGCATCTAGTCGAAACGTCGAGTGAATATAAATAGAAGTTGATTATTGAGAAGGTGATTTTAAGAAGGACTGGAGACCAGAACAAAAGAACATTGCAAAAAGTGTGCTGATAAGAAGTTTGCTTTTGAGAGCATGCATGGGACAATGGACATCCCATTTGGAAGGACACCACCTTAGATCAGGCCAGGAGACAGAAGGAACTGCTAGTAAAGGAGGCTTTGCACACCAGCCTAGCACCAGAGTGGCCACTCCCAAGAACCCGACCTTGAAACCATGACCACCATAATTTTTCTGTATTTTATTAAGTCCTTTTTTGTTTGTTTCCTCGTTCGTTAATTAAATTGCTTATTTGCTTATTTATCTATTTAATGTTTATCTATTTAATGTTTATCTATTTATTACTTATTTATTTATTTCATTTTTTATCGTTCATCATTCATCATTCTTATTTTTACATTTATAATTTTTTAATTAATTTATTTATTGTTCGGTTATTTATTTTATATTTGTTGTGTTAGTAAATGAATGCAACGTTTTCTTCTTTGTTTTATAATTTTTTCCTTTGCCCCTTCATTGCTTCCACATCCAGTTATTTGGATCACATGTGTGCCAGTCATTTGCATCACACGATGGGTAGCTAGCCACCAACCTCATGCGAGTCTGAGCACCTGATGAAGGACTAGCCAAAATGTCGAGGGAATAAATGATCATCGAGAAAGTCGTTGCTATGTCAACAGAGTCTATTGAGAATTAAAAATGCATCGACTTCAAACTGTGGTCATGTATCTTACCATGCGTTAATTAACATGGCGATATATATAAGTATTTTTGGCACAGCACTTTATACCTGACATAAAGACTTCAGCTATCACAATATTAGAGTTCTATTGCCTAGAGCAGTATTGGCATGAGCTGTACCCACCAGCACTTTGAAGTGGATGAAGTTGAATTTGCAAAATTGTCCCCCTCCACCCCAAATCTCAACTCTTTCATAGCCACTGACCCAATACTTAACAACACCCACTGTTTATACTGTTTTTATACTGTTTTAATGCATACAGAAAGATCTGCCTCTTGCCAGTAAAATCCCATTCCATGGCAGGGGAAGTGACAGGTTCCTGATTATTGGTCTCCAATCCTAATTGACTCATGCTAGCTTGGTAAAGGGTTTCATAAAAATAAAAAAGCAAGAGACCACATCTGGGGGGAAACTTGCTTGTATATAGCTAGAAGTGATGTCGTGCCAGTCACTGATTATAATACAGTATATACCAATGATTGTCTGACATAGTGAGACCCCTTACCAATTTCTACTCGGATAAGACCGACTACAAAGGACTTGTTCTCGATTAGCACACCCAAGCAGAGCAGAACATCTCAAGTGTGGTACACCACATTTTATTTTAACCCTTGCCTTAACCCTCACTTTATCTAAATATATATTGAAGTCTATATATCATAATTGCCGTCCCCTCGGAGAGCCAAACCCTGCCTTGCTAAATATCGAATAGAGGATATTATCTTGAGCAACATAGCCCTATTGTGAACTTTCTCTTTTACAACTGCTTGAGAGAGTTGTCGGCAATGTTAGTCGTGGTAGCTGGGAGGGTTATTGTTATCGACAGCTTGCCGGACTGCAACTTTGCTCGTGTTTTCTCAGCACACTTGTTCCATCCTTCCAATTAGCAAATCCTGTAGATACCTATTATTATTTTTAAGATGGCAATATCACACTAAATACAGCATGCTGCAAGTAGTACACCAAAAATATATTTATCAACTTACAAATGAAGAGTCAGCACTTGATCCTCGCATTTTTCCTCTCCTCAAAAGCAGTTACACAGATATGACAATATGCCACATCCCTTGGCTCATCATAGTGGAGAAATGGCCATTGCCTAAACCATAATCCTTGAAAAGATCTCCAAACAACTTTTGTTTTTCCAAAAGGCTTCTTAGGATAGGAATAGCTGTCTGGTGGATGATGAGGAACTGGTGGTAGTCCAGGCAAGATAAACTTTCCAGCACAAGCCATAGTAGCAAGCTATTTAAATCACTGACACTTGCTGACTGACAGTGCACCAAAACCTTTCCATTTGATGACCATTACCAGTTTCAATTGACCAAAAACCAAAACCTTAGCAGCCTTACCGGAGGTTCCGACTGACATGTGGACATGTGCACCAAAACTTTATTTGATGACCATTACCAGTTTTGATTGTGGTAAGGCCAAAACCTTAGCAGCCTTACCGGAGGCTCCGGCCCTGATAAGTAGGATTTACCACGTATCAGGTACTTGGATTTTGCATTTTGGAATGTAACGTTGATCAATATTTGCATCACTTCTCTTTTTTTGGTCCAGTTAATGCTGGAATTCCCGCTATTGTGTTTTCAAGCTGGTGTGGCATCCAGAAAGACAAAGGACTAGTCTTTCAATACTTGCATTACTTCCCTTTTTTTTGGTCCGGGCATCGCCTGGTATATAGAGACCTCATGGGCCGGTCCAGACAGGGAAGGTTTTAAGCCAATTATATATATTTTTAACTCTCAGTTGACACAACAAGTTACTCTTTGAAATTTACGCTCCTGATGTTTTGGCTAGATGCTCTAGCCTTCATCAGGAATAATGAGATGAGCTGAATTTTTTTGGAATGGAGGAGGTGGCTAATTTTTTTATACTGTTTGCAGTATTTTAACCACACTGTGAGTCTCATTTTTACCTGATACACTTGACATCATGTCACAGTCAGGTACATTTTGCTTTAGGGAATGGAGGGCAAAACTCATTTTAGGCCCTTATTGGCAGTTTTGGGGCCATTTTCACAACTCTGTAAGCAAGATTCACCTCCTACAGGTGTCTTTATGGCATTTTGAAATGTCACTGTAATCAATATCACTTCCCTTTTTCTGTCTTGGCAACACTGAGTACCCCTGCTAGTTTGGTATTAAACGGATATCCCAGCACAATTATAAACCTCAAAATGAGTGCAAAAGTAAACTGTACTCTCACGCACTTGAAATGCTGGGTGCTAGCAGTGAACAGTGAACAGTTAGTAGCCAGTGCCCCAGCACAGCAACTGGTAAAGGGTCTGCCACATGAAACTACTCAAATGAGAAGCAATGACTGTTAATATACAAGTACCTGTTTACATATGAAGATTGAAATTTGATCGTGACTTTAACTGGTTTACAATTAAATCCCATTTGTTAGGTGATCTTTAGGGGTGGAGAAAGTGCACTACAAGTTCTTCCTCAGCTAATTGGCATCATTCCCGAGGCAAAACTCAATCTAGCCATATATCACCTCAAAATGGGTAAATATTTGCACAATCTTTTATTGATTATATACTTAGCTATATGTCTGATATACGAGTTTCTCATTTGAAGTTCAGTTCTACATTCTGCTATGCCATCATTATGCTGTAGGCAATGTGGATGATGGCTATGCATTGCTACAAGACCTGGAACCAAGCACCCCACAGGAGTACATCCTCAAGGCTGTGGCCAACACTTTGGTCGGTCATGAAAGAGACACAGTGAGCTCTATGTAGAGTTAGAATGAAAGAGTTCTCTTATAGGGAACTGCTATAGCAACAACATGTCCAATACAATTACTAATGCTCTTTAATTTGACCCCGACAGCAAGAAAATTTAGATTTGGCTCAGCAATATTTCCAGTTGGTAGGAACTTCTGCCAGTGAATGTGGTAAGTGATCATCTGTGTGCCTAGTCTGGTGTTGCCAACCTTATCTCCAGGTCGGGGGGGGAGGGGGAGGTGTCTCTAGCATATGATTGGTGTCATGTACAGTGGTTGCAAGATATTCAGATTGCATGGAAACTTGATAGAGCAGTTTAACAGTTGGATGTGGAGAATTACACTTCAGAGCCACGCTGGATACTAATTCACATGCAAAAAGCATGTCCACATGATCTGTGGCTGCTTAGTGAAGTAGAAGATGAAGCCTTCTGTGCAATCTTATACGACTTGAACTTTACTTGCTCCCATCCAAATGATAACAAGGTTCAAGTACGCCAAACTACTCTGTACCCTTCCCCTCCCCTTCTCCCCCCTCCCCTCATTCTCTCCCTTCCCTCTTCTCCCCTCATTCTCCCTCTTTCCGTTAACAAACGGACATGGCTAGACACTATTCCCGGACGGCAGTGCATGGCTTCTTGCTTCTTCCTCATGCGGCAGTTCCATGATGTCCTCACCTACTTAAATTCAGTCAAGGTACATTATTTTTTTACACTGTCCTCAATATACATATTCCTCGCGACTCCCGCCTCCCGCCGGTGAAGCAAAGTGTCCTCGAGACTCCCTCTGGAGGAGCAAAGTGTCCTCGAGAGTCCTGCTGGAGGAGCAAAGTGTACCTCATTACAGAATTAAAGTTGCTCTTAATTTTCCCAACATGCAGAGCTACTTCTTCAATGTGGACTCATTCAATTTCAACTTTGCCCAGGCCAAAGCAGTCACCGGCAATTTCCAAGAAGCAGAGGAGATATTTAGTCTCATAAACTCTGAACAGTTGAAAAATGATCCGATCTATATTTCCTGGTTGGCTAGATCTTGTAAGTTATGATAATAACAACAACAAAACTAAATTGAAACTAGTATGATTATTTTCAGCTGACATCAAATACTTAAGGATTCTCTTTGAATCAGCTTTTTGTTTTTGTCAGTTTCAACCTAAGTATCACATTGGCAATAAAGAAAGAAGCTGATTTATTAAGTTCACTTTGTCTCAATGTAGTAATGAACCTGATGTGAACAAGTGGGACAAGCCCATATTTCTATCAGAGTAGTACAGTTTGAGAGACATTACAGTTTGAGAGACATTACAGTTTGAGAGACATAGTACAGTTTGAGAGACATTACAGTTTGAGAGACATTACAGTTTGAGAGACATTACAGTTTGAGAGACATTACAGTTTGAGAGACATTACAGTTTGAGAGACATGTACAGTTTGAGAGACATAATACAGTTTGAGAGACCCCTCCCACCAAAGGCCACCTCCTTATAAGACCAGAATTAGAATACACCAATGTACTTACCATACAGACTTAACTCCCATCCAGTACCCCACCAAGGACCTAGTTTAACTTGCTTACTAAGACTACCCAAGATGCATTTAACAACTTCGATGCACACCACAAGCAACACTGTAGGCTGACCAAATCCAAATAATGTACACTGTTAGTGTACAGTACAGCAGCATAGTGTACTAAACCACTGCTTGCAGCTGCTCTATATATCTAGTTGACAATACATGGTTGTGTCGTTCTGGGTAGCTTTCACCATGACTACTTTGAAGGAAAACTGTTACCTTTGGAAAGAGAATTAGTGTATGAAAGAAGACATAAGTGGCAGGTCATGATTGTTATTCACAAATAAAACCAAGCCTTGCTCTAATAAAACATGTATTATTCGCACAATGATAGAAATCTGGCACCTTCCATTGCTCGACCCACCTCCTTTGAGAGATGTTTTAGTGTGTATTTGGAGGTGGTCTCTCAGAAGAGAGACTTTGGTGCCGTAACGAGTTCTATCATTAATTTGTTAGCACCACTGTCTTACTTTCCTTCTCCTCTCTAAAACAGACATAATGAACAGCAAGCCACGAGAAGCCTGGGAGCTCTACCTGAAGATGGAGACATCTGCAGATTCGTTCAACCTCCTTCAGCTCATTGCCAATGACTGCTACAAGCTCGGGCAGTTCGTCTATTCTGCCAAGGCCTTTGACGTCATGGAAAAACTGGACCCCAATCCGGAGTACTGGGAGGGAAAGAGAGGAGCGTGTGTGGGAGTGTTTCAGTTGGTCATAGCAGGCCGTGAACCCAAGGAGATGCTGATGGAGGTTGTGGAGATTCTGCATAGTTCCTCTCAGCCTCAGGCCGAGCTTATAATTGTGGCTATCAAGAAGTGGGTAAGAGAGAATAGGTTCACATTGCCAGGACTCTAGCCAAGTGGAGGCCACATCTTCAATGCTGTAACTTTACAAGTCTCAAGATCAACATATTTTAGCATTTCATTCTATCATCGTTTTATCTTTTTATCTAAAAGTACCCTCACACATTCATAAATAGCTAACAATATAAGACACACTATTAACACTGTTACTCTATATATTGACTTTCCCTTAAAATATTCTTGGTCTTGTAGATCCAACTGTACCTATACAATGCATGGATGTAGCCATCAGTTGTCTGGAATAAGCTCATCCTTGTCATCCAAATCTCTGTAATCAAACCACGTTTCCCCTGCATCCACAGATACTACTATAATATAGATGATTATATACTCTTTTTAGTGGTGGGGTTATAAATGAGAGCTGTTTTTGTAATGGAGAGCCCATAGGCCTGTATAGCAGCATTTTTATTAAGGAGAACATGTATAATATTATACAATAATCATTATAAATATAGAATATCGAATGGATGAAGATGGGGAAACATACAAGCCATAACAATGCTTTGTGTCAAATAATTAACTGTCATGCATGAAATTACTACCTGGCTTCAAGCAACTGAATTTAATATGATAATAGTTATGAATGCACAGACGTAGATAATCAAGAACAGGTTAGTAATCAATTATGTATCATTATTTAGATGGTTATGGTGATGCAATGGGTGGATGACAAGCTAAGCGTGTGAGGAGTTTATTGGCCTGTGTACTCTGCCTTCTATCATGCTTGCTTCTGTCATCCATTCTATATTCTATATTTATAATGATTATTGTATAATATTATGATATGATAAATTTGTACATTCATCAACTATTATTGTCAGTTGCATATATATGCAACAGAGAACTTGTCATTCTCCACAGTCGTGGTTTGTATATTTCTGCATTGTGTGTTAAGAGTCACACTCTACAGACTTTTTGAACAACATTAATTTTTTATTAGAAAAAAGATGAAGTCCACATCTTTAACTACCAACATATTGTACATGTTACCTTTGAGTCTTCTCACCTCAAAGATTCAAAAGCTGATCAAAGATTCAAAAGCTGTTGAAGTTGCCGTCCTTTTTATCTCCACAACCATGGATTGCCAACGTAGAAACCTCAAGTTTGGCAAAACCTTCACTAAACAAGCACTTATTAGCCTTCTGACATTTTCAAATGAAAGTATATAATTTTCCAACATCCCCAGTAGCTATCAGGTATGGTTACTATGACATCCATTGCTTTTTTCTTTTTCTTCGCTCTCTACTCAATGCCTTCCGTAACCATATCCATCATCCTTTCCTGTCAGCCATGCAGCCTGTTCTCACTGTACAGAACCTATGGGTGGGGCTTGCCGGGCTCTTGGTTTGCAGGCTGGCTTGTTCTGTTATCTGGTAAGGGAAGGAATCAGTTTATTAAATCATGCGGCCTTTGTCACTTGCAGGGAGCATAGCCAGGCCAGTGTAGCTTCAAATCTGCTGCCAGGAATTCTCTTGACCGGTTTCTGATGACCATTTACCATTTACATAAACCTAAAGCGGGTAACCCCTTTATATATATACAGTATATATTATAATATATATATATATAATGTGCTATAGTGAATATAAATGCACATATGTATGTTTTGCATAGGCAATACAAGTTTTCCATCCCTACTGCTTTGCTTGCCAATTAGATCTTTCTCCAGAAAGGACAAGGCAAATGTGTTTGGAATCTAGTGCTGGGAAACACCTTTCTGCTTGTGAAGTTTGGGTTACTGTAACCTCAGCCATTACAAAATGCTATGACACTGCTCAGTTTGTGTAGAGCAAAAGCAGCTGCCACCAGTTAACCATGCAAGAATGTTTACAAACTGAATTTTCCCCCTCCGAAGTTAATGTACATGACATATGGGGGCCCAATTGTGAGAATGAGTACAGTTAGCAGCTGCAGAATGAAAATGAGAGGCAATGGAGATCAAGGATGTCATGAGATCGTCCCGGGTACTTTCACCGCTTGTATGTTGACTTAGAACATGTTCTGGTATAGGCAAGCTCAGAATATTCACTAAGTTAATTTTTAGTTACTATATATTTATATATTTTGTGGTGAAGAATGGTCCAAAGCAGAACTGGTTCTTACACTAAGATATACCCACGCTGCAACGGCCTCCTACAAATGACTTATCTCTATGATGGCTTCCAAAGTTGGTCCAACCATAGCTAGCTATAGCAGTACAGTGGGCTAGTTGAAGTGATCTGTCATTTTCACTCCTGAGGTCATCAATTCAAGCCATCCCAGGTGCATGCTCTTCACTGGGTGGTTTGAGAGAGAAGTGCATATCCCTATTGTTAGTGAGTCTACAGTTGAAACTCTTTTCTTTTGCTCACATGTATTATCTATGCAAAAAAGAAGAAGTGATGATTATGCTTCCTTTACATTTTACCATACATACCATGCTCGCATGTGACTCTGTCTGTCTGTGTTCTAACTTGCCAATGGCTGATATCCTGCGATAGCCAGTGCAGCAGTGAGGCAGAAGAACTATCGCGCGCCTGTGGGGAAAACAGGGTGGAGAATATCAAGAAGAACGAGGAAACGTTGAAAACTTTAGGCACTCGATCAGAGTCAGATTTAAAAACTGGAAGGTTTATCTATTATCTGCCTCAATGATCAATTTGTCTCAAAGAGCTGTTCTATTTGTGGCTAGCATGCCTAACATGTCTACAAGTTGATAGTGCAGCTGGTATTGGTACGTTCACAGCATCCAATGAAAAATACGTAAAATTTTGTTGATTTGTAGACTTCCTTCTTTGGACCAAGCATCGAATATAGCAGCTCTATATAGCTACAGCTGTGCTATAGCTTTTCACAGCACTCAATAGCTCAATTGAAAACCACAACATATTACCTCATTTGCATAGCAAGTATAAGCTGTGGGCGCTTAGAAACCAGAGCATTTGTCGACTTCCTTCTTTGGCTATAGCTATAGCTGTGGTTTATGGCCATAGCTTTTTAACATGCTCTTTCTGTTTGTTGCGTAACTTGTATAAACTGTGTAAAAACTCGGAGTTGCTTGCCAGGGGAGGTTCTTAGATATTAGTTCTCACAAAGTTGTATATAGATCTTGATGGATAATAAAAGCAGTTAATTATACTTGAGCTTCCACGTTGTCTCTGGGCGTTCAAAGTTTCAAGATCTTGTATATGTATCCATCTTCTTTTCTTTTCTCATGTAAATTGCTTATCTCTAAAATCTCTAAAAAAACATCTCAACATTTCAATATTCTTAAATTACATTTCTATGTCCACTATTACTTATTACTACCAGATCTGCTATATAATCATCTAAAAATCAAACACATTTATGCTCGTAATGTAAAGAACCTCCACTTATTTTTCACTCGTATTCCTCGTCTTTGGAATTTACCCCCTAGTATATATAGACTTGAATCTTTCATTATATCAAAAATATACCACAACGTCAAACAAAGGATGCGACTGATTCGCTCTTAAGAATAGGGCTATATATGATTCACTGGTATAAAATAGGTCTATAGCTGTAAGTTCTGATGTTGCTCCCAGTAGGAATTGATGATGCTTCCTAATACTCTTGACATGACCTCATCACAAATCTGTTTTCTCTGGCTAACAATCCACCAAAACAAGAAGTCACAAGTTCAAATGGGATTTACCTCATTGTGGTTTTTGGGGTTCATTTCTATTTGTATGACTTGGCAAGAGAACTATTCAATGTGCTGCTCTAAGATCTGTACATCGACACACACACCAGGTAGGTCCCAGCCACCAGATACGCAAGATCTGGTGGCATGAAAGGACAACAAAATGTGCACTCTCTCCAGCTAGTCATCTGATTCCTTGGCTTGAACTAAAACTATGTCTATACCTGGAAACAATACCCTTCTCAGTAGTGAGCCACAGGACAACTGCAAAAGTCTATCTGTTGAGGACACCCATGACTATGAAGAGCCGCCATACTTTGAACCTGCCAGTAAGGAGGCGGAACTTGTGGCATAGTTCTGACTTGGCAGTGATATTTGCTTTTAGGCCCATTTGTGGTTGGAGAGGCAAAAGCATTCCCAGCCTCAGGCACTATATGTGGCTTTTGTCATTTAATCTCTTTTGTAGTATATAGTCTTGAGTACATCACATGGTGACCATCGCTGATTGTGGAGTATAATGTGTGTGTGGGGGGGAGTATGCTTCCATGGGTGATGTGGTTCTTCCTCACTGCTGAAAGTTGAGTACAATATCTGTGTGTGGGGAGTTTCACTGGACCATCGCTGATTGTGGAGTATAATGTGTGTGTGGGGGGGAGTATGCTTCCATGGGTGATGTGGTTCTTCCTCACTGCTGAAAGTTGAGTACAATATCTGTGTGTGGGGAGTTTCACTGCAAATGACACGTTGGCCATCTTTGCGGACTCTAGTGGGCGTCCCTATAGCTGGCAAGTTGTTAATGTAGTCATCTCAGTCCAGCAGGCTATATAGGCTGTATAAAGAGGTGGCTTTAATTGGAGGCAGTCATAGCTCCGCCTACTTCATGTATATATAGGCATGAAACTGTGGGCTCCTCCCACCAACTTAGTATAGGAGATATGATGGGTGTGAGATATGATGGGTGTGTAGAAACTTCCACCACTTTAATCTGGCTAGTTGATTTTGACTTGTAGACCATCAGTACTCTTTCTCCCTAATCGTGGTCACCACTCAAACCTAGCTATGCCAAACTAGATGGGTTCAGCGATTAGATGCTCTTCCAGTGTTCTGCATGGAAAACGTACACAAATGGGTGGTCTGCAGATTTGATAACTGATGCCAGAACACTTTTGCTAGCAATTAGCACAACTTAGTGCGTTAGTTATCGACAATGTTGTTCTTAAGTACATAAGCTTTAGCTTCCAGTCTTCAGGCAGAAACAAAAGTATATTTGAAACAGTAGGTGAGATAGGCAATGTGACTGCAACTTTGAAGGATGTTAGGAGAAATATAGGTACACATCAGTCAATGGCTTGAAACGATTGAGAAATTGTATTGGTAATCACCTAGACATTGTGGCCACCAGCGTCACAGAGAGAATGCTCGCCAATTCTCCAAATGAATATTAGTCATCTTGTTGAGCACTTGATTTCAGAACTAGATGACTGTTTTAGCATTTATCATCAGAGAGCTTTGCAAGGTATGTACTTAGTAGCATCCATATTGGTACCATCAGTGCCAGCACTAAACTTCAACAAATGGCTTAATTTTGATCTTCCACCCCCTGCCAATGTTCAGAGTGAGTTGTCTGTTAGCAAATGGAATGGCAGGAATGGAAGACTTCTTGTGGGTTACCATGCTTACCTGTGACACCTTCAGCTGCTCTTTGTCATGTTTCAATATTTTCAAACATCAGGGTATTACTGATTATTTTATGTATATATATATATATACCTTGCCTGTGACTGTGACTATATATATAGCTGTTCTTCTGAACGTTCTTTTGTGAACTGAAATGAATAGAAACTTCCCTTTGTACAACAATGGGTAATACTCGAGCTCAATGGGTTGACATTGCTCCACATCCATCAACATTTCATCGGTCTGTCTGCTCAGCGGCATCCCAGGCGACTTCAAATGATAAACATGATTAACTCAAGCTAACTGCTAACTCATCTCGCCATCGTTACAATGACCTTTTCATAATCAACTTGGATTTTACTCTCTAGACTATGCTCTAGCCTTCATCAGGACAAATGGTTAATACTACTAGTATGTAGTAGTAATTTTACAAGTAGGTGTGACTTAAAAGTGGGCATGGCTAGGGTCAAAAATTCTGGCTAATCCCCTGCTAGGGCACCGTTGCACTAGGATTGGTAACTCCTCCTCTGAGCTTACTTACCTTGCTTGCTACGGGTGAGCTTACGTTGGCGAGGCTTAAAACCCAAAGTGCGCATGCGCAATTCCTTTTTCTGGGTCTAAGAAGAAAATGGCAGTAAGTTGGTCCATGTGTGTTGTAATCCATTTCGTTTACGTTGAATCCTGTGTCCCTTCACTGAATTGGAATGGAACATATAAGCTATTTGAAGCATTTTTCAGAAGCAGTGGTTACAATTGATATTCGTGCATTGGAAAAATTAGCTGTGGTTGCATTTATGCGTCTTCGTTGTCCTTTTTATAGAAGGACAACGTTATGAGGGAGCTACGCGTCCAGAAGCTCTGTTTGAACTTGTGTGTGGGGGAGAGTGGAGATAGACTGACCAGAGGTGCCAAGGTACTAGAAGCATTGACTGGACAGACGCCTGTATACTCCAAAGGTAAGCTCATGATGTACTTTAATTGTTATGTTGTTGAACTATTCGAATGATTTCTTAATGTATAAGGAAGAGTCAAAATATAAGGAAGAGTCAAATGTCAATGTTTATGCGTAAGGTCATGGTAACTCGTATATATCATGAAAATACTAAGACTCGTTTACATAATGTACAGATGGCCTTTATTCTTTTCTAGAATTCTGAAGAATGGTAACGTTTTTGTAGTAAAAGTTTTGGAGTTTCTAATTTTATTATCCCTCCATGATATGCAATGTGCACTCATATGTAAATATGTAAGTAATGTCACACCCCCTTGTGATACTGTGCAGCAATCCTTGAGGTTATTACATTCATAGGATATGCATAGGATATGCAGTATTGTTGTGCCAATGGGTAACCAGCAATCCATAATGAGTAATCTTTAGCTAAACCCTTTACCGAATTTCTAACTAGATAAGAGAATTGGTAAAGGGTCTGACTTGCAAGCTGGTATGCAAGGCACAGGAGGTATAAATTTATTTGGACTTGTGTACCAACTAAAAGAATTTCCTGCTATATGGTAGCATACCCCTCTTTTCTGAGACTAATTATAAGCCTATCGTCCTTTAAACCCAATAATTAGCACCCCTTCTCGCGAACTTACAGGGTCATTTTGCCAAGTTCCTTGATAAAAAAAATTGTAGTGAAAATTATATGAGAGACGAGAAATTTCAGTGCACACAAAAAATATATAGAAAAAGAGCGGGTAGAGCGGGTAGGACATTTGTGATCCTAATTGCAATTTTGATAGGCCACTTATTCTAGATTGCTCAGACAAATATTCACTCACTTTTTTGGTATAGTAATTGAGCACTAGCTACCAAGGACCAAGGCCAAAATAACTTGACGTTTCCGGTACAGAATCCACTGAGTGCGTGTACCCAGCAGGGCAGCTTTGTGGATTCCAAGAACTAATCCAGTATCCAGTCAAGCGGCATGTGAGGTGTGGAGAGCTACTGCATCGAGTGTCGGTCAACTGAGCGATGTCTGGGTGTGTGTTTGAGCGATGGTCAGCTATGGTTATGTTGAGAGCTATTGCAATCCAGTGGCCAGTGAGCTGAGACGATATTACGAAGCCACTCCAGTCAAGGCATAACGTTCGTTCAGCTGTGCCTATAATGAGAGCGACTCCGGTTGATCATTCGTAGCTGTTTCGATGTCTACAGCTCTTCTAATCAATCTTCAGTTAGTTTTCTTAGGCTTTGAGGCTGTGAGGCTGAGATGTCACTACTTTTGAGTCTAACAACTTTCGAAGAAAAACTAAAATGATGTTAGCTAAACAACAAATGGAGCTAGGTAGGTAGCACTGATTACTGGTTCATGGTTACTACCAGGGTTCTGGTCAAGTACTTGTACTTAAGTACGCATTTGGCAGTACTCGAGTACTTGACCTGTTGAAAATAAAGAGCACTTGTACTTGTGCTTGAACAAAAGTAGTTGGTAAATATCAAGTACTTTAAGGTAGAGCATGATGTTGATTGATGTACCTGGATGTCTAGTATAGACATAAGACGCCTGGTTTGTGAGTAACTCAATACATTGTACAACTGCTGCTGGACAGTCTGTCTGTCACCTGGCTGTGATGCTGACATGTCGATTTTATCATCTTCATCTGTTATTATTGGTGTCTGGTGTGTGGTAATGTTAGTTGGTGCAAGAAACATCTCGCTCAGAGCTTGGGTACAAGAAACATCTCACACTCCGAGCTTGCAAGATCTTGCTTGCTGTTGCGCAGGCTTGCATCCTTTATAGATTGTGCAAGAACTTTGCTGTGTCTATAAAAAGACTGTTGAATGTGTTCATGACAGTTCTGGGTCTGCTATGGCTATAATAATTTAACTACACTACTTGACCTTCATTTGTGCTACCTTGAAACCTCAACTGTGTTTTACTGGCTGTAACTTTGTAAAGATGGCATCGACTGTTTGGAAACATTTCATTCCCGCTTAGTAAAGTAGGCAATTTTATGGCCAAGTGCAAACATTGCAGACGTGATTATTCATGTTCTAAAACTGCTACATCGAAGCTCATCAAGCACTTGAAGGAGGTAATTTATATTGCTAGTCTAAGCTATCATTGATTATTCAGATAATTGTGTAATTATGTTCAATTATTTTGGGGGGTCAGAGGGAACACCCTTCAGTTTACCAAGACATGATCTCTACCAGTGCTACACCTGGAGATCAGTGTCATCTACTAGGCTTCATCACTGATGCCAAGAAATACCGTGCAACTGATTTGCAACAGAAGACTATCATGAACGCCCTTGTCTCACACATCGCATGCGATCTCGTGCCGTTCTCCAGACTGGATAGTCAGCAGGGTTTCATTTATAAAATTGTCCAAGGGGGGGCAACTGGAGAAATCTGGATTTTAAGGGAGGGGGGCATGATGGTTAAAGATGTGACAAAGTTTCTAATGATACAATTTTCAAAGGGGGGGGGGGGCGGAGATGGAAAGGTTCCAGGGGGGCATCCCCCCCCCCCCCTAAATAAAACCCTGATCAGTACTTAGGGGTTTTGTGCACGCCCTAGATCAGTGCCCAGTCGCAAACACCTAGTTGGCTCACTTCTCCCAGAGAAGGCTGCCGAGAAGGCTGCCAACATGCAATCCGAGATCTCCCAGCAACTGAACTGTGCATAGAGTGTGTGCGTCACACTGGACATCTGGTCCCAGTCGACAAATGCGGTCATACCTCGGAATGACTGTCCATTTCATCGTGGACTGGAGCATGAAGTTTGTGGTGCTCATATGCAAACAGTTCAAGGGTCGACACACTGCTGACACCATAGTGCAGCATTATGAGGAAACAATCCAGTTGTACAACATTGCATCAAAGATTTCAACTATTGTGACCGACAATGCTTCAAACATGTTGAAGGCCTTCTCACTGCCTGATTTCCAGACCATCACTGAAGACTCAGCAGTTGGTAACTCTGACGAGGAAGATGACCTTGATTCCACCATCACTGTCGCACCAGATGAGTATAAGCAGATCACTACAGACCACAGCCCATGCTTCTGCCATACCACCCAGCTTGTCGTAAGTGATGGGTTCAAGGCGGCAGGTCAGCTAAACCATGTTCTCTGAAAAGTCGTTAACCATGTGCGCACAAGTCAACAATCGCCACTGATCTACTTGAGGGGGAAACGAGACTGCAGACAGCAAACACAACAAGGTGGAGTTCCCAAGTGAAAATGATTCGCTCCGTGCTGACTGCAGACAGCAAACACAACAAGGTGGAGTTCCCAAGTGAAAATGATTCGCTCCGTGCTCTCTGTACCTGCAGCTAAGCTGAACCAGCTTGATGCACCCTCCATCACTGCATATGATCGTAACATCCTCAATGACATGCTTGAGATCCTGGAGCCATTCGAGGAAGCTACAGACATTGGACAGCATGAGAAAACAGTCACTGCCAGTTTTGTCATCCCAACCGTCATTGGCCTTTGGATTCATCTCACCACCATAAAATCCCGCTATAAGAACAGCTTCATCACAGCCCTGAGTACCTCGCTTGATAGGCGTATGGCAGTGTATGAGGACAATCAGGTTTTTGGCTTGATGCTTGTCTCGTTCTCGTTTCGATGCCAACCAACGGGAAGCTGTTACAACAGAGCTATCTATGATGGTTGTTCGAAAATGCTCATCCTCCGGAGGTCTCTGCAGTGGGTGTAAGCAGCCCAGCCAAGAAACGAAGCAAGCTGTTCAGCTTTATGACTGCACCATGCTACAGCTCAACCAGAATCAGTCATGGCTAAGGTGAATCAGTATCTTGGCAAACCATCCATGGCTGAAGAAAGTGACCCTCTTGCATACAGGAAAGGGCATTCACACATGTACTCGGCCCTATCCAAGCTCTGTCAGACTGCACCATGCTACAGCTCAACCAGAATCAGTCATGGCTAAGGTGAATCAGTATCTTGGCAAACCATCCATGGCTGAAGAAAGTGACCCTCTTGCATACAGGAAAGGGCATTCACACATGTACTCGGCCCTATCCAAGCTCTGTCAAGTACCTGACAGTCGTGGCTTCATCAGCATCAGTAGAGAGGCATTTAGCATTGCTGGGAAGGTGTTCCGGCCAGGTAGGTTTCGACTTGCTGACAAAAACTTTGAGATGATCAAGTGTAATCACCATTTATAATTTATATACGAACTGAACACTGAAGTGGTTGGACTGTTACCTGGTGTTAAGACATAAAATATATGATGCATGATGTATCAATGAAATATGGTTTTCTTTAAAATAAAATAAAAGATAAAATGTCCGTGGTTATATTTGTGTACTTGTACTTGATATGTCAGTACTTGGTGTACTTGAGTACTTGATCAACTGTACTTGACCCCAACCCTGGTTACTACAACCCCCAAAAATGACTAGTACTGCATGTACGTGCATCTTGATCAATATTAGCCCTGACATTGGTTTTAATCTGTCGGGCAGACCATAAGCTGTCTTCGTTCTGATATATTGCCGGAAATTGGCCGATGGCTGGCTGCTATTTTTTTGTTGACATCGATATCTGATATCACCCAATGAACGTTCTAATTTAAAAAGAAGACAACACTTTCTTACTCTCCCTATCCCATCCACCTTGCATTGAATATGTTTGACCAATGGTAATAATACATGTTGTTGGTGCCTGTGGAACCTTGTGCAATTGGTAATGGGTTAACGATACAGTGTTTTGTGATTATATCCTTCTCCATTGGTGTTTTCAATTGCATGATTCCTTGCATTTACTATGTGGTCAACTTATGGTTTGGATTATGTCACATTTATAAGTACCTGTTCTCGTTTTGTTACAGCTCGTTTCACTGTCAGATCATTCGGCATTCGGCGTAATGAAAAGATTGCAGTGCACTGCACTGTGAGAGGACCCAAGGCTGAGGAAATCCTGGAGAAGGGTCTAAAAGTCCGGGAGTATGAGCTGAGGAAAGAAAACTTCTCCAACCAAGGGAACTTTGGTTTTGGGATTCAGGAACACATTGATCTGGGGATCAAGTATGATCCCAGCATCGGCATCTATGGAATGGACTTCTACATTGTTTTGTGTCGTGCTGGTTACAGGGTGTCATATAGGAAGCATAAGAGTGGAAGGCTAGGGAAAAAACAGAGGGTGACCAAGGAAGAGGCCATGAAGTGGTTCCAACAAAAGGTGGGCAACTGGAAATTGTTTACATTATATTACGTTGTCTCTATGTGTGCAGTATGAAGGAATCTTGCTGCCTGGAAAGAAGTGACATTCAATTGCTATTCTGTCATTTTGAGCTTGTCATTTTGAGCTTGTAATAATTATGTGATAATATTTAAAAAGAAAGCACTCGAACTCACATTTTGGGGGGGCTGGGATATTACCAAAAAGAGGACGCCTTACCAGTTGTGCATATACAAAGTTTAGATAGACACGTATTGTCAACCACTTCCAGGAAGTGACTCGGTATGGACGTTCTCTAGGGGTGGGAGGGAGAAAGAGTGAAGAACATGCCTGCAACTGTGCGTTAGCAATCTCTTTGCTACCGTTTCAGGAAACGCCACGGTAGAGAGCAGCACAAGCAGGAATCATTACGCTTTTGAGTACGTAACGCTGCATAGCTGTGCTTACTTGGATGGACCGGATTCTTATACTAAACTGCAGCTTCGGGCATTTAATCGATATTGTGTCCACATTTGAAGTGCAGAATTACTAAAAATTGCTTTGATTGGGGAGTGCAGGTTAGAATGGCGGACACGAAAACACGTCCACAACGATAGTTATATCTCGGATAAAATTGGTTTCAGACCAAAAAATCTTTAGAAACTAAAATTCTGTTTCAAGGATTTCTCTTCATTTTCTCTCACTTCTCCACCTGCGTATAATTCCATTCCATTCCACTACCAGAAACTCTAAAATTTGCACTGCGCAGTGAATTATCTATTTTTATATTCAGTATAATTATATATAAAAACATCTGGAAATAGTTAAGCTAGCTACTGCTGCTACTCCATAGCTACTGATCCTACTTGTAGTATCTATGGGTAGAGTCAACGAGGTATATGGCATGTACTGAATAATGTCTTCTCGCTGGACTGCTATAGTGTCTCTAGAGTTGCTCTAGCGAATCGAGGACTGACATGAGGTTTGCTAGTTTTCATCTATCCCAATTCCTGATGCCTCCCATGCTGTGATGTTGCTTTTAAATAGTAGGCACAGGTCCTATGCTAGACCTTATTCATTGTCCTTTAACTCCATATAGCAAAGCCATTCTTCCTGGACTTGCTCCTGATACCAAGGATATTAGTGTGCATCGAGTGTCCTGAATTCATTAAGATTACCTTACCTGTCATCTCTTGATAAAATCAGACATGCTTTTCAAGAAACAAGAGAGTTTTTAAATTTACATATATATATATATGTCAATATCTTTGTACCTCATTCGTTACCCTTTTCCTTTTTTCCCTTTCCAGCTTGTCTTGGTCCTCCGTGAAGTCCTTTTCAAATGTTACTGGTGGTCTGTTCAGTTTTCGGAATATAGCACAATGTTTCAATTTGTGATTGATCCACAGATCCTAGCATTCACAAAGGACACTTAGCAACTTCCTAAGCGACATTTTGGCATATTAATCATAACGTGCTATATCTTATAATTATAGCAGCACTGCAGTCAATAACCTTCTTTGTGCCAAGGACTGCTACTAATGTCCGAGCTGCTAACTACACAAGGGTGATGGGGTGATGGGTTTCACGCCGACATAATTTATTCCTACATAGCAAGAACGTCTACCCCAGATCGACCTATTTTAATTATATACAATCTTCACGTCAGCGCACTTGTGCTCCAACCACAATGCGGAGTTATAGGAAACAAGTGTATATACAGCAACAAGATATGCACCAGACTTTGGAATGGAAAATAGGAAGTGATTTTAGTCGTCAAGACACTCACTTCATCCCATCAAGCATTTTATTGCTTAGAACAATGATTGGAGATATATAGCTACACGACAACCAATGTAGCAATACAAACTATACAATACAAGGTTGCGGTCAGTCATTTCGGAAATTTATTATTATTATTATTATTAGAGTTTTATGAAGGCTGGCCAGAATTAACTGGTAGCCATGAATGTATTGTTGGTGGTGTGAGGAACAAGCATGCAACTGTCACATGGGCATAAACAATGAAATGAGCATGGATTGTGTGGATTGAAATGCACAATGAAATGGTTCCAAAGTTTCAATTTCACATGCTTTTTTAGTGTTGAACTACTTAGTGTCAAGTGTCAAGTCAATGGGTAATGGGGAATTCCACAATCGAGGAAGCCGGTTGAAAAAGAAATGTCTTGATTTATTGTTGGTCGATCTGGTATGGACCATTTTATGTCCTAATCTTGAGGAGCGACTGGAGAAAACTACATGTTCTGTGATGTTAAATGCTGCTGTTTTGTATTTGTATATAGTTGGTAATGAAAAACATAACATCATTTAGTTCGAAGATGTACATCAGTGGCAGAAAATTCAGTGCTATTAATCTTTCTCTGTAATCTGAGAAGTAGTCATCTAGTATATATTTGGTTGCCCTGCGTTGTATTTTTTCCAAGCATTTTATATCCCTAATGAGATAAGTCTCCAGAGCTGTGAACCGTACATAAGTTGTGATCTCACTAGAGCAGTGTATAGTTGTTTCTTGACACTTACTGGAATGTACTTGCTGAAAGTTCTTCTTATCATGCAACCAAGCTTAGCATATGCTTTTGTAGTTATCATTGAATAATGATCAGTCCAGGAGAGATCACTGGAGATTATGATCCCAAGATCTTTGTGGCTTGAGCAAGTTGGAATATTTTCGTGCATATATAGCTCTGTAGCTGGATATAATACTAGATTGCTTTTTGTTGAAGTGAATTAGTGCGAATTTGCTAGCATTGAATTTCAGGTGCCACTGATCACTCCAATCCAAAATGTTGTCGATCTCTGCTTGAAAGCACATGATGTCTCTTGGAACACGTATTTGACTAAAGCATTTAGTGTCATCTGCAAAATGTAACATCTTTGCAGAGAGTGTATCAGGTAGGTCATTCAAATAAATTATGAAGAGAATAGGTCCCAAAATGCTCCCTTGCGGGACACCGGATAGAACTGGAACCAGATTGGATGCACAACAGTACATTGGTATCTGGTATGCCTCAAACCATTTCCATAGATTTCCTGAAATCCCTGATGTTCTTAATTTGGACAGCAGCTCATTGTGGGGAATACTTTCAAAAGCTTTACTTATATCTAGATAAATTGCATCAACCTGACTGTTGTCATCCACTTTGGTAATGATATAATCAAGGAAGAGTATTAACTGTTGAATACTAGATCTCCTCTTCAGGAACCCAAATTGAGTTATCTTCATTACATGTTCGGTAACTATGATTTTGTTGTACACTAACCTTTCCAGAACTTTTGACAGTGAACAAAGGAGCGATACAGGTCTGTAGTTTTTGATGTTTGATCTATCACCAGACTTGTAGATAGGGGTGATACGGTGGACCTTCCATTCATATGGAAGACAGCACTGATCAAAACATTGATTGAACAGGTGGTGAACTGGATCACAAAGAGCAAGCGAACATGTTTTGAGAATTTTAGGACCAATTTCATTGATTCCCATCGCTTTGTTGGTGTCCAGAGAGGCAAGAGCGTCATAAACCTCAGTTGTAGAGAGTTTAATGTTAGAGATAAAAGTTATTGTGATTCCAGATGAAGGTGGTATATAGGGAGGACCCCAAAGTGAATACAGAAGAAAAGTACTTATTGAAGAGATCGGCCTTTTCAACATCTGAAGTAACAGAGACTTTGTCTAGATACATTGTTTTGCGGAGAGATCGATGAGAAGACAGCTGTAAATCTCTTGATTCTTTTTGTTGGCAAAGTTAGACACCAACTTGCTTTCCCATCTTACTTTAGCTCCCATGATAGTTGATTGAAGTTCAGAGTCAAAGGCGTCAATTTTTTCTCAATTCATCCGAGTGTTTACACTTATATCTGCGCTTAGAGATTTGTTTATATTGTGCCCGATTTCTTTAGTGAACCACTTGGGATAATTCTTTGTATTGATTATTTTCTTGGGTATAAAAAGATCCATAGCTTCACAAATAACTGCCCTTAGGTATCCCCACGGGTATTCCACATCAGATGAGCTATACATTGTACAGAAGTTAAACCCTCCCAGTCTCCATTTGAATAGTCAAACTTGTAGGTAGGACTTGGATGCGTGTGGCTTGGATTTGATGTTGAAATATTAACCATGACTCTATAATGATCCGATTGTGGTCTAGTTAAGTCAACCCCGAGGTTTTCAATAAGATCAGGTGTGTTTGTTATTACCAAATCCAGAATGCCACCGAAGATATGTATTGGATTCAAAACCAATTGAGAAAGGTTGAGTCTGAAGACTAGGTCACAGACTAGGCTTGAGGTGGAAGAGTTATATAGCCGTTAAGTAAGCCAATTTATATCCGGCATGTTGAAATCACCAACAAGGATTACATTGTCTTGATAAAATAGTTCCTCGAGATATGTGTGTACGTCACTGGCATTTGTTTTCTTACATTGAATTTCCACAGTGATCAACTCCCAGACTCTGATGACAATACTTCTTGCATTCCAGGCCTTTTAGTCAATCCAGACTGCCTGCACCATGTCTGGCAGACTTATCATTTGATTGACCTCATCATTCACAGCAATTGAATCTAAACTCCCCGATGCAGTCGCTAGCTAACATTGGTGCCAGAGGTGGGGACCATGTTGTCAGCAGCACTACGATGAACAGGATCAATAGTATCACTTGCGGCTTTCTCATGGGGTGGTCACAGGTGATTTTTCAAATTTGACAAAGGAGTTCTCCACTTTCCCATGTGGTTTGTTGTCGACAAAGGCAATCACAACTACTCTTCAATTTATTCCAGTAGAAAATTATAATTATTCCAGTAAAAAATTCATGAGTTCATAATTAGATGTTAGACTACTTCACCAGTCAATTTTCGCTTTGATGCACCTCACTTGCAGTCGTGACAAGCAGCTCATGGTCACAAACATTATGAAATTAATCTAACGATGGGATGCACATAAACCTGCAAATTTCATCACATAATAGACATGGCAACATTGTGAACTCCAAGTGTAGCATGAGAATCCAAATAAAATGATAGAAGATACAGTCGTCTAAAATGATAAAATAATAATTCACTGTTCAGAGTTCATCTTTGGGTACACCAGCATCATCACCGTCATCATCGTCGGCAGTATCATCATCACCTGTATCATCCACGTAATCATCAGTGTTATCATAAGTGTATTCACCTGTATCATCACCCGTGTATTCGTCATCACCCGTGTATTCGTCATCACCCCCTTCACTATCATCACCCCCTTCACTATCATCACCCGTGTATTCGTCATCACCCCCTTCACTATCATCACCTTCACTATCATCATCATCATCCTTGTCATCATCCTTGTCATCATCATCATCGTCGTCGTCGTCGTCATCATCATCGTCATCATCATCATCCTTTTCATCAGGGCGCTTTCCAGCAACCATATCTTCTACATACTGGATGAGTTCATCAAGAGTACGTTCTCCAGAATAGTTCAGGACCTGGATAAAGAAGAGGGAGGACATAAAAACAATACATAAATCGTCACTACATGTCCATAGGACTTAACCCACCTCATTGGTCTCCTTGGTGATCCATTTAAGCGTAGGGAAGGCCTGCACCGTTATGGACGCGATTTCATTCTTTGTGGCATCCATCTTGGCAATCACTACATCCTTGTCACTTGCAAAGTGCTCTGCTAGTTGTTCCCAGATGGGAGCCAGTTGCTTGCAATGTCCACACCAAGGAGCATCTGAGAGAGAGGAGGGATATGGATGAGAAGGGAGATGAAGATGGAAAAGCAAATAAACGGTGCAAAAGTGTCATTTCTTCTTTGCTCCAAATCACCTCTCATAACAGAATGGCACAAACTCACAAAATTCAATGAAGACATGTTTGGTTTCGTCCATGGCCACCTCCTCAAAGTTCTTGCCCACAAGTACCTTCACGGGCTCCGAGTTCCAGTCCTCAGGGATGTCTTCTGTGTTCAAGTGTGCCTAAAACACAAAAGATGCACAAGTAGTCGATAACAGCAATATGGGGTGCAGTCTTTCCCATCAGCTTTCCTACCAATTGTGTTCATAAACATATATATCTGAGTCATGTCCACCATCAGCATTATAACCAGTTTTCTTGTCCCATCAGAGACGGCTGGTAGAGCCAGCAAGAATTTAGTTTTAGCTGAAGAACCTTGCCAAGCTAGTTTCTACACACTAGTGACTATGTATCCACTATGTCATTATATATATTTATACATATTTAAACGACCTTCAGTTTAATGGTGAACACCCAAGCTTTATTCTGTCTGAATGAAGATTGACTTCAGGAAATCAGTAAGTGTTAGCAGGAATAAAGTCTGGTCAGTACTTTCTTCTAAAGGAAATCAGTAAGTTATATATAGAATACGAACCAAGCGCACTGAACTTCAGATTTCCCAGTAGACAGCTGAATCTTTATATAAAATTATCAGAAAAATGCATTCCAGTTCAGTTTGGAAGGGGGGAAGAAAGGGGCGGATCAACAGGCCCAAAACTTCAACAATCGCGATTCCAGGCATTCAATGGTGTTTCTGGAAGCTTTTCTGCTGGGTAACACATAACACAGCCTATTTTTGCTGGGTAACGCAACCTAGGTGGCACTTATGCCCACTGGAAACCACTCTGAATTCCTTTGCTATCAAGAAAAAGCGGCACTCTACGATTGTTTTTCATTGCAGCAGAGAGTGTAATGTAGCACTACCAACAGTATAAACAAATAGGTGCTTACAAAAATAAACCTGACAAAAAAACACGCACTATTTCTAAATACTGCACACCCACTGGTGAAAACTAAGTGAGCATGTTGCATGAATTGTTTCTTTGAATGGACCAAGGGCAGAGTGGAAGAGCTAGTTTTGCAAGCCAGTCGAAGACGCTTTGACTAGGGCTGAAGACCAAAGCAATTGGTTGGACCCCCCCCCCCCCCCCCCCAACAAAAGTGTATTAATATTTAGTGTACCTTCAGATCTCCTTCCAAGTAAGTTGCGACCCAATCCCTGATGTCATTAACACCAACTCCAGTAAACTTGGGCACAAACTTAGTCATGTCTTCATCCAAGTTGATGAGTCTACAAGTTGGAAGAGTGTCGTCTTCGATGCCAAAGTATTCAACAACTCTATCCGATGCATCATCATCTGTGTCTATGTGCACGAAGAGAACCTGGGAGAACAGAATAGGCAGATTTATCCCAACAATACAGGGGAATATCTCTATTACGAAGCAATATACCAAATATATAACTTAGTTGACCAACAATTGAGATATATTCCAACCACTGTATTTACTACAGCCCCCCCCCATTTTTAAACACTCAGCACAACAACACTATATAAATCGGAGCAAAAACCACTTCTCTCAATTGAGCAGGCCAGCAACAACAAAAAACGGCAAATGACTCGTCAGTTATTGCAATATCAGTGAAATGCAATAGAAAGTAATGTCTGTACAGGAATATCTTGATTGCCTAACGGATAGTCCTACTGTCATATTGTGAACCATCAACGATATGATACGATGGAACAAGTTACTTTTATTCCAGCATCGAACTCTGACCATCAAAATGTCAGAACTTTGCATGTGATTGAAACTGCAGTCTAGCTTCTGGTAAACATTATAACATTGTGCCCTCGAACAGGATTTATAGTCACCGATATCATGGACGATGGAGAGTTCAAGATTGTTGTTATATTGTGAACCACACAATATATATATTTTTTAAATGCTCGAGAGAGAGAGAGAGAGAAAGTCATTTCTATAGGTGAAAATCTGGAAGAAAAAAGTCGAGACCAAAAACTCTTCGTTGTTGCGAGAGAGATGCCCGAGGAAGAAAACTCAAGGGAAGGGACTTTCGTCTTTGTGGGCAGACCGACACATAAGTAAGCCCAAACACCTATGGGTGTGTCAGTGGCTTGACATTGTGGTCTTGCTACAGCCATATGAAGCATTGCTGTCTGCATCTGTTCAGGTTGGCACAGTCGATAATAAACAAAGATAACGAGGGAGGCCATCAACAGAATGTGGTTACATAAGATAGCATGCAAAAATAATTTCCCATTATTAAATATCAGTCACAACCTGGTCATGGTCCCAGCTCAAAACAAGTAACCTGGTCAAAACAAGGGAAAGGGGTATGTCCTTGCTTTGGAGCTCCACAACATCCACATAACCAATAATCGAGCCCATAACATTTTGATTGAAGTGCAAAATTCTATTACCTCCACATTGAGTGCCAAAAGAATCACACCTATAGAGCTACTGTACTAACTGGCTGTTATGCACCGTCTAAGCATCCACTCTTTCTTAAAGCACCTATAAGGGAGGGTGGCTTTTTTTAAGCATCGTAGCAAAACACGCATGAACTTTCACACTTCTGTTTGCATGCCATGAGGATGGAAGCTTATCTGTTCTGAGAGTTCATGAAATAATAAAGTAACATTGTCCAGAGAGTACAATGAAGCATTTCTCTGCTCATCATGTTGTGTATTACATACGATTGTTCATTCCGTTTAAAGCATCCTGATATTGTGTATTATCATCAGGGGTTATAGGTGCCTATGAATTTATTAGTTTTCTAACAGTCGCTGGTCTAAGCACACAAGCTAAACAATACAGTATATACGATTGCTCATTTCATTTAAAACATCCCTAATATTGTGTATTATCATCAGGGGTTATTATGTGCCAGTTTTCTAACAGTCGCTGGTCTAAGCACCCATGCTAAGCATCAGTACAGTATATAATTTATATGATATATTAAACCAACTCAAAAACAAGACTGGCACAATTTAACAAGACTGGCACAATTTTATTTTTTCTTAACAACTGACCGTTCCTCTAAAGTTGTCAGCTACTTCCCTCAGACCTTTAAGAATCTCCTGATTATCTCCAGCGAAAAAGGCCAGCAAGTGAGTCTTAATCTTGCCTCCAAAAATCTTGGGAGCAGTCTGAAGGGAAAATAAAATAATTCCATACACATACAAAAATGTAAACTACCACATACATCGTCAGTGAATCTGGTGACCAGTGGCAGTTGCTCTCCAAGAATGAAGGTTACAATCTCCTCTATATTCCATCCACCATCATATACAGCCTGTTCTTCATCAAACTTCTTGTAGACTATAATACTATCAAATTTTGCCTGCACAGCCTCAGCTATCTCCTTGGAAGTGACGAGACCAAAGAAAATTGTGTCCTGAGAATCTGCAGAAGCTATGTACGCTTTTGCATTCTGTGAATTTTCATCCTCTACGTAGCCGATAACAACTACATCGTCCTTCTCAGTGAATTCCTTGACCTCTTCAACAGTTTTGAGGAGTAGAGCAGGAGGGCCACTGCGCTTGTAAAGCCAGTTAACTATTTCCTTGGCAGTACGTCCACCTAGAAGAGACGAAGATAGGGCAAAGGTGAAATGGAGAATGGAGGAGAGAAGTGAGACACACAGGGATAAATACAGGGATAAATACACACAGGGATAAATACAGAAAAGGTGAGAAGGATGTAGCAAAATAAATAAATAAACAAATAAAAATAATAATATTAAAATAATAATAATAATAATAATAACAACAACCAAATAAAAAACAAATAAAATTATATATATAAGTACGTAGCAAGCGTTCACAATCTTCCACCTTCCACTTTTAAAATCAGATGGGTGGGCGCGTTCACAATCTTCCACTTTTAAAATCAGATGGGTGGGTGGTTGCTACATGTAGAGGCAGTTGCACCACAGAACTTACCATTTATTCTAGCCGGCCTGCAATGAAAATTTGTACACTTAGGCAAATATTTGCTGGTTGATTTTAATGTCGAACTGATGCTTCTGCTTTAGCTATTGACCCTCAGGTTCTCTAAATCCACAATTTCAATTCTTCAATGAATTAGCACAGCTATCTTTCTCATCTGCCTTGCTTACGATTTTAACAAACGTCATATACAGGACACTTGTTATGTACTTTACGTAATAATAAAACACACTCAACTACAAAACAATGTGTAGGCTAGGCTGGAGCCAGCTAGTTAGGTGCAACTGTCAATTGTAAATAAAAAAACTTCCTTTAATTAAACAATTTACTCGTCTAATCAAGTATTCACCAAGGTGCAATAAGGTCATGACAATCTGTGTTGAGTAACAATATCCCATAAACTTATCCTATCTGCTGCAATTCAGATACACTTTGAGTGGTCAGAAATAACCACACCCTACACAAAGGTCAGTGTGTAAGCGGGAATGACATGCAAATTCTTAGTCTATCATATGCACCACATAATTAACAGAGTGAGAGAAATGCCATCAAACCCCTCTCCACCAAACCCATCACCCCCTAATAATGTACAACCAAAATCCACATAAAAAACCACATCAATAGGGATTTGTTTCTACCACTTACCACCGAATTCAGATTGTTTTCCATTCTTATAAAACTTGATGGTAGGGTAGCCACGTACTGCATTATTCTGAGCCAATTCTGTCTCTACTGTTGCATCAACCTTTCCTAGCTTAATGGTAGAACCTTCTTCCTTGAGTTGTGTGGCTGCTTTGGCATATTCCGGTGCCAGGGCCTTGCAATGACCACACCATGGAGCATCTAAGAGAGGAATCAAAGAAGTAGTCAACTCAAAGGACAAATATCCGGTATATACATAGCTCAAAACTTTCTGGGCCAGTTAAGGAGATGGATGCAGATGAAACTAACCCCTTTAGACATTGTCATGCTAATGCATACTTAAAAGTACTATGCTTCCAAGAATAGTTACACAACCAATAATGTACAGCTATTTGACAGAGGTTTAACCAGCATTTATTTGTCTCAAAACTATTAATATCTTGTCAACAAACTCAAGTTGACTTTTTCAACAACCTACTTAAAATTTGTTTACCAAACATTCCAGCCCAGGATGCTAAAGCTCAGTCTTACCATATCATATCTATATATACACACACACGAGTCTCATATCATGACCAAATACAATAAGCTGCATCCTGGTCAAGATTCGGCTCCATTGAAGTAAGCAAGTTAAAGTGAAGTCGCACTATGTCTACAACAAAACTGACAGCGAAGAAATTCGTCCATGTACACCTCCTTTCTCAAAGGTGAAGGGATTTCTAGCAGCTCCCAGTAAGGCCCCTTCATGTCTGCTTTTGCAGCCATCCCCAGCAGAAGAACAAATCCCCCCCCCCCCCCCCCATAAATAAATTCCATCTGAAGATCCTCGTCTTAGCATCTCCATCAGCAAGGTAACTAAGCATAGTAAAAAATAGAGTTGACATAAAAAATGAAGGAAATCTTTCTAAGCTAGTAAACCATTGAAGAAAACTGGTTAGAAATGCTCCTTTAGACATCCCTATGCTCCCTTTACATATATAGTACATACAGTTTTTACAAATTATTAAGAAAATACTGCAACAGTACCCCAATTAATTTTTTTTTAAGCGTAAGTGTTCTGTAAAAGCTTACAAAATTCAAGTAGTAGGAACTCATTCTCTTCTAGGACTTTTTCGTAGTTGTCGCCAGTTACCACCAATACATTTTCTTCCTCCTCTACATCTGTGGCTGCAACCAGAACTAGGCCAGCTAAGGCAAATAAACATATTCCTACACGCATCGTAATCACTTCCTCGTCAGATTAGTAGAATGGCTATGGTCAATACGTTTCTTTTCTCCTTTCCTCACAGAGTTGATTTTTTTCACCCCAGCTTAGGATTAGCGCCACTTTATAGGCTATGTCACTCGAGTGGGGTACACGTGGACTGGCAGCTTGACTAGCCGTGCCAGACCTTGATTGGTCCAGTTTTGTCATCTGACTTAAGGTTAGGGCACGTGACTTCAGAGGAGGGATTGTCCCCTCCGAAGAAAAACTTGCTGAACAACAACCGTTTGTCTTAATCCCCGCCCCTATTTACTGTTGCGACACCTGCTAAAGGTAATCAATGCTGTTAGTACCTTGTGAGACTCTACTTGAGGCCTTTTTTTTAAACTGAAATGCAATAAACTAGCCGGCACTCATGAAATTATCTTAATTTGTGTGTATAACACTTGTGAATGTAGTCTGGTGAAATGACGCATGCACTCAACAAACTGCTCCCTGCTAAATCTCGTCGTCAGTACCAGCAAGTTCCCCTCGAAATTCCACTCTTTGCCCAGTCAAGTTCTGAGGATGATGACACATTGCTTTATAAGGCTCCCTCCCTCAATGAATCAAACTTGCAAACCTTCGGAGTGAGTATGTACGATCACAGCCATGACCTTGACCTTCCGAGGATCAGCCGTCTCCAAGATAAAAGTTGCAGAGATAAGCCGGGGAGAGAAAAAAATTGTAAAAACTCGAAGACTCTTCTATGCACCATTCTGGTGGTATCGTGCTTACTAATAGCCCTCATTTCTGCCTTTGCCATTTTGGTCGTAGGGAACTGGGACCATTTCTCCATTTCTTCTGCTTCAACTCCAACCCCGTCATGCATTCCTAAGCCTCTGCCTGATGGCTCACAACTTCCATGTCAGATGACTTATGAGAGCACTCTTTTACCAGTAACCGCACACCCCTCACCCCCTCCTTCCTCTCCATTCACAGCATCTCCAAGCAGCACAACCACGAGTGAAATGGAAACGGAAATCTCGCCACACACTTCACAAATGGTGTTGGGCACAACAACCCCACGGCCACCAAATCACAAGACTTCAGAAACGGAAACAAACCAATCCAACGAGGAAGAGGACCCGACGTCTGTAGATGGACCCATGACAGGCACTGATGATGACCATGCCTCTGTCACCTCTGTGGGGTCACATGCTATGCCCTCTGAGGAGCCGGAGGTGAGGTTTGATGTAAAAGTGATCACCGAACCTTTCGAGTCTTCCTGTGTGACAATTCCAAAACCTTTCCCTCCTTCCATGAGTTCAGTCAAGTCAGCAATTCTTTTGCCCACACCACTGCCAACGATGGTGACCACACTTACCAATGATGATGGCACCACCAGCACAGATTCACCTAGAGAGGAGACTGTGTTGCCAGCCATTGAACTACCAACATCGGCAGCAACGAAAGGTGCGGAAGAGGGTAATGGGGCTGGAGATTCTCTACCAACAATGATGGAAGATGTTGATGCCACACAACCAATGAAAACACCGTCTTTCGTTCCAACGCTGCAAAGCGAGCCTTTATCCTGGGAAAGAAAGTTTATGCCTGGTGTTAGTCAGACCACGCCTGTGGTCTACGATCTTGACGGCGATGGGATGGTGGAGAGGTTGGTTGTTGAGTCCTATATTGGTGAGTGTACCTCCCGCGTCTCTGCTCTGAGCGGAATCAATGGCTCAACGGTGTGGAAGCAAGTGGTCCACTTTTTTGCATTTGCTGTGCGATGCATTGTAGATGCCAATGGCGATGGAAATGTGGACTGTCTTGTGACTGGTCATGGAGGTGGATTCTTGACTCTGAGTGGTGTGGACGGTCACCTCATCTGGGTGGTGGATATATCTGTCGTGTCCCCCATGTACAACTTCTATTTCCCTCTTCTGCTTCCAGATTTCAACGGAGATGGTGTGGATGATCTGATTAATATCCACGGAGGAGACACTAATTATAAACCAGAGGAGCATAACAGGTCACCAGCCTACCTTGTGGCAGTATCCGGAAAAACAGGTCAGAAGTTGATGGATCCAATTCTCATGCCTGATGGGCATGAGTCGTATAATTCACCAGTTCTCTTTTCTGTCAACAGTGTGGACCAGTTGGTCCTGTTTGGTAGCGGTGGAGAGACAGTTGGCGGTTCCTTGTGGGGGATTCAACTTGAGAGTCTAAGGTTAAGAATTGCATCATACTTGGAAAATCCCCTTGTGGACCTGGATTACCAAATCAGCTTGAATGACACATTTCATCCGTGCTTCCTAAACCCACTGGAGATCCAGTCCAGCAGACCCGTCATGAATACAACTAAATTTGACTTCCAGCGAACCGTATCAAGTGAGAGAAGTGGCTGTCCTACTTGGAGCAAAAAGAAAATGGCGGTCTGGAATGATTACGGCGTGTGTCTCTACGAGTTTGTGCGGTCTGCCTCAAAAGGTGTGTTGGTTCCACCGGTGGCCGTGGACCTGACAGAAGATGGGGTGAAGGACTTGGTGGTCTCTATATTTGATGGACGCACAGTAGCTCTGGATGGCCGTGACCTAGACCATATTCTCTGGGAGGTGTATTACCCAGACACGGAATCTTACAGGTTGTTATAATACAAGAACACACTCAGACAGGTCTGCTTAAATCTCTAGTCATAATGTGTTAGCTACAACTAGATAAGAACACTCTCAAAACTCAAACAGGTCTGCTTAAATCTCTAGTCATATGTGTTAGCTACAACTCACTCTCAAAACTCAAACAGGTCTGCTTAAATCTCTAGTCATAATGTGTTAGCTACAACTAGATAAGAACACTCTCAAAACTCAAACAGGTCTGCTTAAATCTCTAGTCATAATGTGTTAGCTACAACTCACTCTCAAAACTCAAACAGGTCTGCTTAAATCTCTAGTCATAATGTGTTAGCTACAACTAGATAAGAACACTCTCAAAACTCAAACAGGTCTGCTTAAATCTCTAGTCATAATGTGTTAGCTACAACTCACTCTCAAAACTCAAACAGGTCTGCTTAAATCTCTAGTCATAATGTGTTAGCTACAACTAGATAAGAACACTCTCAAAACTCAAACAGGTCTGCTTAAATCTCTAGTCATAATGTGTTAGCTACAACTAGATAAGAACACTCTCAAAACTCAAACAGGTCTGCTTAAATCTCTAGTCATAATGTGTTAGCTACAACTCACTCTCAAAACTCAAACAGGTCTGCTTAAATCTCTAGTCATAATGTGTTAGCTACAACTAGATAAGAACACTCAAAACTCAAACAGGTCTGCTTAAATCTCTAGTCATAATGTGTTAGCTACAACTCACTCTCAAAACTCAAACAGGTCTGCTTAAATCTCTAGTCATAATGTGTTAGCTACAACTAGATAAGAACACTCTCAAAACTCAAACAGGTCTGCTTAAATCTCTAGTCATAATGTGTTAGCTACAACTAGATAAGAACACTCTCAAAACTCAAACAGGTCTGCTTAAATCTCTAGTCATAATGTGTTAGCTACAACTAGATAAGAACACTCAAACAGGTCTGCTTAAATCTCTAGTCATAATGTGTTAGCTACAACTAGATAAGAACACTCAAACAGGTCTGCTTAAATCTCTAGTCATAATGTGTTAGCTACAACTAGATAAGAACACTCAAACAGGTCTGCTTAAATCTCTAGTCATAATGTGTTAGCTACAACTAGATAAGAACACTCTCAAAACTCAAACAGGTCTGCTTAAATCGCTAATCATAATGTGTTAGCTACAACTAGATAAGAACACGCTCAAAACTCAAACAGGTCTGCTTAATTAAATCGCTAATCATGATGTGTTAGTTACAACCTGATTAGAACACACTCAAACAGGTCTGCTTAATCCCTAATCATGCTAGCTACGCACAGTGGTAGTGGAAGATATTGGGTGTGTTCTATAAGTAGTGGTAAAGACTGGTTCTATATGCTCTAGGCTTTGGCTGTATACGTACATTGGGCAAGCTTTTGCACATGGTTGGTAACCAGCATACCACATGTTTTTTATTAGTATTACTGTATCTGCAGCACATTTGACATTCTAATATGTTCTGATTCTAATTATTATGTTCTGTAACTTACAAAATGTGCAAATGTTTTCATGATGGCCAATACATCGGGCAAGCTTTTGCACATGATTGGTAGCCAGCATACCAGATCTTTTAAAAATTTATTTATTAGTGTTACTATATCTGCAGCATATTTGACATTCTAATATGTTCTGATTCTAATTATTATGTTCTGTAACTTACAAAATGTGCAAATGTTTTCATGATGGCCAATACATCTCCCCACCATAGCCTCCCTGCTCCGCTATTCTACACTCCGGACAAAATCCCTGACCTCCTTATTAGGACCAACTTGGGTGCGTGGTCTTTTGGCTACAATCTCTCCAGCATACTTGTGCTGGATGGGAGGGATGGCTCTGTACTTTGGACGTACAACTCCATCACCTCGGCCATGGTGTCCACCATCTCTGTGGTATCCCTGACACATGGACGAGATGCTCTCATATTTTATGTTGTTGGTGACGATGGTGGTGGTGGTGGTGTCGGTGAGGAGGGCAAAAGTGTGCGGGACACTCAAAGGAATGGGATGAGAAGGAAGAGGAGACACGAGGGAATGGAGGAAAGGTTGGAAGAAGGTGAGATGATGAGAAGGGAAATTGTAAGAATTGTTTTACTGGTAACTGTGTTCTTGATGGGTTTTATATGAGGCTGTCACTGGAATGTGATCAGAACACTTATTAAACTGGTTGTTAGCATGAATGGGTTTTATATGAGACTGTCACTGGAATGTGATCAGAACACTTATTCAACTGGTTGTTAGCATGAATGGGTTTTATATGAGACGGTTTTATATGAGACTGTCACTGGAATGTGATCAGAACACTTATTAAACTGGTTGTTAGCATGAATGGGTTTTATATGAGGCTGTCACTGGAATGTGATCAGAACACTTATTAAACTGGTTGTTAGCATGAATGGGTTTAACCGTTTTATATGAGGCTGTCACTGGAATGTGATCAGAACACTTATTAAACTGGTTGTTAGCATGAATGGGTTTTATATGAGGCTGTCACTGGAATATGATCAGAACACTTATTAAACTGGTTGTAGCATGAATGGGTTTTATATGAGGCTGTCACTGGAATGTGATCAGAACACTTATTAAGGAAGGGGACAGTTGCATTTTTTAATTAAAAAACAACAACTTATGGTTACCACTTTAGAGCTCCGTAGATTCTGCAAACTTCATGGTATGGACTTGATATATAGCTCAAAAGATAGGTCTCTCTGTGTGCTCTCTTTTGATACTAAAATATTTTTCATAGGTATAACTATAGGCAAGTTACTAGACCTAAAGTGGAGGGACCTCAAAACCTGAATGCCTGAAACCTGAATGCCTGAAACCTCCGCATAAATATCTCCAGATTGCAAAGTGCTAAAGATTATTAGTACCAGTGGCTAGAGGAAGCCCTCTTCTATTCAATGAGTGTTTTCATTAGGCGTTAAAATGTAAGTACGCGGTCAAGCATGTGGGTGGAAAATGAGTTTTATGGATTATTAACGAATTCATTTCCCACCCGGCACTTGACCACGTACTTACATTTTAACGCCTAATGAAAACACTCATTGAATAGAAGAGGGCTTCCTCTAGCCACTGGTACTAATAATCTTTAGCACTTTGCAATCTGGAGATATTTATGCGGAGGTTTCAGGCATTCAGGTTTTTGACGGTCCCTCCACTTGTAGCTCACGTAACTTGGCTATAGTTACACTTATGAAAAATATTTTAGTATCAACAGAGAGTACAAAGACAGACCTATCTTTTGAGCTATATATCAAGTCCATAACATGAAGTTTACGGAATCGATGGAGTTATAAAGTGGTAACCACACACACATGGTAACCACACACACACAAAAAACACACACCCAAAACCATGTGGGTCATCTCCCCCCAAAACTGCAACTGTCTCCCCTTAAACTGGTTGTTAGCATGAATGGGTTTAACCATTTTATATGAGCTGTCACTGGAATGTGATCAGAACACTTATTAAACTGGTTGTTAGCATGAATGGGTTTTATATGAGACTGTCACTGGAATGTGATCAGAACAAAATGGAGCAAGGTGCCTAGAGCATCAGTGAGAGAGGAAAATGGTGTTCATGACTTTGCAGCTCTTGACAACCAATGCTTATGTGCAGACATAATCAACTTCTCATAGGTGTGTGTCCTGCGTGTATGTACTGAGTTAGCTGGAGGGCGTTCAGAGCCAGGAGTGTCCCATATGTGAACCCATCTACAAATTTGTCTGGTTGCCAAACAATGTAAGGAGGAGACATAGTCATGACCAACTTACAGGTAGAGGCAGAATCAATGTTCAGCAAAGTAGATGCTTGACAAGGATCAGGTGCTTCATAGAGATACCTATTTACAAACATCTTGTGTGGCAGTTCTAATTGTACATCTCGATTGAGATGCCTGCTGCTGTAGCTGCAGTTTCTTCTTCTCTTCCATTTATTATATAGACTGGAAGACCTTGAAACGTTAATGAGTCTCCTCCACAAGCAGCTGCTACCATCATGGAAGCCATATGAGGCTCCTCAAAGTGAAACTCCTCCGAATGAGTCTCCTCCACAAGCAGCTGCTACCATCAGGTTTCCATGATGGTAGAAGCTTCCATGATGGTAGAAGCTTCCATGATGGCAGAAGCTTCCAGAAGCTTCCAGAAGCTTCCATGATGGTAGAAGCTTGTGTAGTACAAATTACAAATACAAGAACTACCTGGTCAGGGCCATGTCCTTGAATGGTTATGCGTTGTCGTGGGGATTGTGATCATGACCTCGCTTACTTTGTTTCTTTGTTACGTCATTGACAGGTCATAGTTGAATGAGAGTGTAGGCCTGTCCACTCGGTATTCAAGTGAAATGCATTTCACTTCAAGTATGTTCAGTCTTGAACCACAAAAATAAGTGGATCAGGATTGAACAGAACACATTCCAGTACTTAAACCCAGTGATAGTTGTGTGCAAGTGTGAGCTATAAGCAGTAGAGAGGGGAGGCTGTGGATAGGCAGGCAAGGAACTTGAGAGAGAGCATCCAGAGAAGGCTGGATTCGGCTTCCAGGAACAGGTCAGTCTGGAGTCCATCGCCAAGACGATGTTGGAGCTGGTCTATGAGAGAAGCTGGCAATAGTGCAAAACCAAAACCAAAATCAAGAACCTGTTGCACAGATATTGAAAGATTTGTGTATCAGCTTAGCTGGTGCTGGACTAGCTTACAAGTGTATTTTTGTCAAGTATGCAAAGATGTTTGCTAGCTGACTAGCTCTGTAGGAACTCACCTTGAAGAATGCTAGCAATGTTATATGGATAACCTTGTAGACAAAGGACAGGAACAGAAAATATTCATATATAGGGATGCAAAGGAAGCAGAGGGAACAATAGGCCTCAGCAGACATGAGACATAGCCTGCCTTCATGGCTTCAATGGATGAGCAATGTTTAAGTTTGATGGAGGACAATGAATGAAAGAGGATGATGTTGGAGGCTGAGATAGAAGAAAAGAGAAGGAAATGTGAGGTGTAGCTGGAGGAGAAGAAATGGGATGAAGAATGCAAACATGAAGAGAGCAGGAACCAGAGCAATGTTCAGGTTCCTGCAACAGGCGATGGGTTCCTCTTTTCAACCTTCATCCTCTCTACATTCATCCTCTCTGTGCACATATCCATGGCAACCACTCAGTCTGAGAGCACACCACGCCACCTTCCCAGAGATTCCTTTCCTCAACTATTTACAAGCAGGAACAGTTTGATGAGACTAAACAAGAATATTTGTCTAATAATCCAAGAATGTACACATGCTAAGATATTGTTGGCTTCATGTGTTCTTCTGTAGTTTCCTCTTCCTCTCCATAGCCCGAGTCCTATGAAGGGATATACATTATAATCCATGAAAGAACAGCAAGTACATCCTTGCACATCCGAACCTCCATTTTCCAAATGCTCGGATTCCTGTTAAGTAATAAAACATGGTAATGATCGTTGAACGGGGAAAATTAGTAGGATGGGGCTGGATAGAGATTTGCACATAAAGTCGAATCAGTTCGCTAGGGCCAGCAAAAGGAAGAGTGTAGTTTTGTCTATTGAGTTGTAGTTGAGCTATTCTTGTCAAGATATCCAAAGAAACCACTCCAGCTGGACTCACAGAAGAGTATGGCGTAGGAAAAGTAGTGACAACAGAGATAAAAAAGAATGATGTCAAACTTGGGGAGTTTGCAAGCACCGTTGATAGTCAGCTGAGGAGTTCAAGTCGTAATGTCATGCGCCGGAAAGCAGATTGAAAACACTGTGTATACCCTATATATATACCCTATATATCGTGATCTTGCTGTGGCACCTACAACTCTGCCTACTTCATGCTATCTACCTATGTGCTGAGTCTGTGTGATTCAATGGCTACACTCAAAGTGTGTACAAATATGAATATGTGTACACACACACACAGACTCACATGACTGGTGAGCACACTGAGTAGTGTGGGCAAGTCTGCATCACCATGCATGGCCATATCTGCGATGCAGGTGACTGTGTGCTATGTGCTGTACGGTCGCCTGTAAAGAATATCAAACATGTTCTTCAGTCACCTGTAAAGAATATCAACACGTTGCTCGGTCACCTGTAAAGAATATCAACACGTTGCTCGGTCACCTGTAAAGAATGTCAACACGTTGCTTGGTCACCTGTAAAGGATATGAACACGTTGCTAGTCTTCAATAAAACCTGCTTACGTAAACAAGGAAATGGTTGTCATGGTGAAGAAAGATCGAGAGGACTGCCTGACAGATTCAAAGACCGAGGAAAGAGAACTGGCTGCACTGGAGTGAGAACTGGCTGCATAGCAAGGGTGCTGGAATTCCAGTATGGCATAGCTACTCAATTTCTCAGCATGCTTTAGCTATGGATGTGAGGGGGGATACTCTCTATGTCATGAGGGGGTCGAGACTACATATCAAGTTTGATGAGGTAAAAACAATTCATTGCGTGTACCGCAACATGTTGCTGCTCGCTTACTGCAACATGTTGCCACCGCTCACTCAGACAGCGACAAGAAAGAGAACAGGCTCCATAGTTAGTATAGAGGAAATACTACTCAGCGGTAGAGGAGAGATGTGCTAATGATGGACTGAACAGAAACATATCAAGAGTGCACAATATATAAACCATATGTCTGCTATTGTATGGTCTCCTCTTGAGTACTCGATGGTTCTGTCTGTCAGCAGGGACTGCCTGATGACCTCACTCATAGTGTCAGAAGTCATGTCGGCTTCTTGGCCAACAAGCATTGCCTGGTGTCTCAGTATTCAGTGTGCTTCCTATCTTCAAGGGAAGTTGGTTTCAAGAACTTTTACCCAAATCTTCCTCTGTCAACCATAAAGGCAAGGGCTGTTCGCTTCTAGATACTAGACCAAAGAAACTGTGACAAATGTGAAAGAAGCAGAGACAGTATACTGTACGCTGGAGGGAATTTGCTAACCAGAGTGGGATAAAATAATAATAATAATAATAATAATAATAATAATAATAATAATAATAATAATAATAATAATAATAATAATAATAATAATAATAATAATAATAATAATAATAATAATAATAATAATAATAATAATAATAATAATAATAATAATAGTAGTAGTAGTAATAATAATAATAATAATAATAATAATAATAATAGTAATAATAGTAATAATAATAGTAATAGTAATAGTAGTAGTAGTAGTAGTAGTAGTAGTAGTAGTAGTTATAATAATAATAATATAATAATAATAATAATAATAATAATAGTAATAGTAATAGTAATAATAATAATAATAATAATATAATAATAATAATAATAATAATAGTAATAGTAATAATAATAATAAATTGGAAGCCACCTAAAACATAACTTTATGGCCCTTAAAGTTTTTGCTTACTGTGAAGGATCCATGAGCAAGTACAACTGGTGCTATCATTTTTCACCCCAGGATGTAGGTCCTAGCAGGAAGCATATAGTGTTGGCCTATTCAGTGCTTGATATGGCTGCTTTAGCAAGGTGCAATGAGTGAACAGTTGGAAGGTCATTTGTTGTAAAGCCTCCATCTTGCTTTACAAAAGCATTCTATCCAATATATATGAATATCTATTATATTGTGCAGTAAGAAGTGTTTCGGAGATAAAGATTTAAAAAATACTCCCCCAAAAAACAATATTTACAGCTGAAGGACATAAACCAGAGGGGGATTTTTAATAAATGGAAGCCCCATTTTTATGGCCCTTAACTTTTGCACACTGTATAAAAGATCCAAGCTTGTGAAATGCAATTACATAGCTAGCCTGGTGACGAGGTTATCAGGCCCCAAGATCTCCAGCTGAAAGGAACTATTAAGCTATCCACACAGGCGGTTAAGAAGCTTGTGACTATTGTTTATGCAAAAAAAAAAAAACACAAAAAAATATATACTATAAGATTTATGAAGTCTGAGTGAAATCTAAAAACAGCTCCACGTGAGAGGCTCTGGCTATTCCCCCACCCCAACCCAATGGACCTAGCTATTGCAGCTACTGCTACAGACAAAGGCTGGTCCTACAAAGCAAAGAAGGCCACAGATAATACTGTTGGCTAGCTAATATTATCTAGGAGTCATTTGGAACTATTCACTCTGTAATACTAGCTAACCCCATGTTTCCATCTGTGGCCTTGTTTTGTTGCAGCTAGCTACAATAGCTAGCTATATATAGTCTTGGTGATGTATCGAAAGAGAGCACTGCGTGAGAGGGTGTTTGTCTCATTTCTTTTGTTTTGTATCCTCTGAATAAGTATTATAGTTGAGCAGCTATGTCAGATTCCAAACTGGATGTGTCGACAATCAACTTGACGTACCACCTGTTTCCAGGCGTTATCCTTCACCCTGTAGGCTTTAGTGGATACCTGCCACAAGCAGGAGGAGATCTTCGTGGTTCCAATAACCTTGTCCACGTCCACAAACACCGTTAATGTTGACTTGAAGCTAAACAGCTGAAGGTGCAGTTCATCGCCTAGCGTTTTGATTGGTCAGACGCATGGCGCTGGAATAGAATTAGATCTATTCCTGTTGTTTCGTTGCTAGTTTACAATATGATACGATATGATGGGGGAGTGTCATATAAGAAACATTCTTTAGTTTTCTATTGCAAAAGTAGCGAGTGAAATTCGAGTGGAGTGAGTAGTGCGTGCTCTGCAGGAGCTAGGAAAAAAAGAGTCCATCCTGGAGGGAGAACCGGGCCCTAGTCCTGCAGAGAGCTACTCCCTACGTAAGAGCTTGCATAATGCAAGCAGTTTGTTGAAATCGTTTAATTCTTTGACAGTCAGTAACACATTCGTGCGAGTGCGTCAATCCTTGGCAGAAACACATTTATGCGTTTTAGCTTCTTTTTATAAGCAACTGACGTTTCTCCTCTTCATAACCTTTTTACTACGAAATTGGCATAGAACCATTTACTTGTAGTAGTTACCATCTGACCTAGAGTTTTAGCTGGAGATTTTTGAAAGGTATTCGAGTGACGATTCAGATGATGACTTCTGGATCTATGCAGACAAGGACATTTTTGCGGAGGAACAGATGAGCAGCCTATGCTTCACTCGATATTTGTGTCTACCAGTTGCCCAGTGGCAGCGAGCTTCTTTGACCTTCCAACAAACAAACTATCTCTCCTCAACAAAGTCTTCACTACCGGTGAAATTGTTCAGCCAACCCCACACTCCCTTTCAGCTCCTCCCACTCCGATCCATCCTCTAGATCTGTTCCTGATTTCACAGGTTATTAAAATACATTATCATAATAATCAATTAATCACAGAAGAACTGGCTTTTAGTATCTTTGTCCAGAGAATAGCAACCTGTATGAATTCAAGCTGAGAAGTATCATAAAAACAGTTAACCATTATGTACCATTAAACTCTCAGTTGTCATAATGTAGATAAGTACAATGACTTTCTTGATAACCATTTTGATGATTGAGAATGGCATTGTATCTACTATTACTTAGCTCTAGCCAAATTAACAGCTAGCTAGCTAGCTACCACCTGACTCATGGTCATAATCTGTCGTGAAATGATAGTTGGGGAAGTTGATGCCTAGCTAGCTACCTAAACCAAACAGCTAGATCATCTTACCTTCTGTGGCGGCCCTGCTTCTTTAGAAGAGCAGAATGTAACAAGAACCTTGTGCTGGTTACCACTTCCTTCCAGGTACTAATCATAATTTTGCTCGCTGACGGAAGAATGGGTGTGACCCTAATATGCACTAAGTTGCGAACGAGCTAGTATTGGCACTTGCATAGCTTAGAGCCTAGCTAGCCAAAAAAATTTTTTTTTGTATATATTTCTGTGGCAAACTTACTTACTAAAGACTCTAGATATGCTTTGGGGGTGTATAAATGCTTAGGCTATCAGATGCCCTCTTGAATATGCTGTAGCTGAATCATCCTACCCTCTGTGATCTAGCATAATCTTTTAGTGTCTTAGCTGCACCAGCTCTAGTAAAAGTAATAGCTAGCATTCTATTAGAGACAGCTAGCTTATGATTATGATTTGTCACGAAAGACAGTAACTTGGGACCTCCATTCTGGTCTTCTTTTAGGAAGCAATAGTTTGGGCAATTAGCCTAGTTTTTAGTCGGTTAATTTGATCAGTTATCTATCTGGACACTAAACAGCTAGATCATCCTACCTTCTGTGATGGCTCAGCTTGAGAGCAGGACGCAACAATAACTTCGTGTTAGTCACCACTCCTTTGTGTTGGTCAACACTCCCTTGTGTTAGTCAACACTCCCTTGTGTTAGTCAACACTCCCTTGTGGTTAGTCACCTCACCTGCCAGGTATTAATAGAAATTTTGCTGACAAAAAGTGGGTGTGATCCTGATAAGCACTAAGTTGTCTATGAGCTACTATTTACTTGGAATTGTTCGCTGACCAAATAATTGATAAACTACCACTTCGACGCTGAGGTAAGTAGCTTTAAAGCTTAGAATTGCCATGGATCTTGTTGACTAGCTAGCAATTCCTTTTCTGTTTATAGTTGGACTGTTTCTATGGCAAACTTACTTAGTGCTGAAGGCTGTAGAGTTACTTCTGGGCTTAGTAATGCTTAGACCCGCAGAGTTCTCTCTTAGGGCCTTAAAGCTACATTTTCTTCAATTTTCAACCGACCATGTGATGCAATAATTATTTGCGTGCAGGCCGTCAAAGAGTTCAAGGTTGCCACTGAAGTGACCTGACCTTTGCAAGTTTTTTAATAGCCCGCCCATTTCTATTTTCCCACTCTTTAAAAAAATATATAGAAAATAAACTACACTTTCACTTGTCAAAAATGAAGCAAGACTGTTCCCAATGTACAAGCATGCTAGATGACCTTTACCAGTACTGATTATAAACGGTAAAGGGTCATCAAACTGGTTGGGTTTGGATCGGATACAGTCTCGTTTCTGTTTAAGTAAATCCAAAGTATCCAAAGTAGTTGTTTGTTTTAAATTAAACACTTTCATGTGTGTGCACCTTATATGATGTATGACTGATTGATTGATTGACTGACTGATTGATTGATTGATTAATTAATTGATAGATTGATTGATCGATTAGCTGCTAGAGAATTCCAGGAAAAGCTTAGGTTGAGGACTCCAAGGGCCTTTTAGGGGGTAACTCATAAGCAAGGCCATGGGCACGTCAGATTTAGGATAGAGGTGCCTTTCCTGGAGTACAAATGAAAGGCACCTTACTCGACATTGTCGGCCAGTCAACCATTTCGTTTAGTGAAATACCTGCTTCTAGTGGGTGCCTAGGCCCTACTTCATGGGGAACACAGCTAGTGGGTGCCTAGGCCCTTCTTCATGGGGAACCCAGCTACTGGGTGCCTAGGCCCTACCCAGCTAGTGGGTGCCTAGGCCATACTTCATGGGGAACCCAGCTAGGCCCTACTTCATGGGGAACCCAGCTAGTGGGTGCCTAGGCCCTTTTTCATGGGGAACCCAGCTACTGGGTGCCTAGGCCCTACTTCATGGGGAACCCAGCTACTGGGTGCCTATGCTCTGCTTCTTTGAGAGCCCAGCTACTGGGTGCCTATGCCCTATTTCACAGGGAACCCAGCTACTGGGTGCCTAAGCTCTGCTTGTTTGAGAGCCCAGTTACTGGGTGCCTATGCCATACTTCTTGGAGAGCCCAGCTACTGGGTGCCTATACTCTGCTTCTTTGAGAGCCCAGCCACTGGATGCCTAGGCCCTGCTTATGAGGAGCCCAGCTACTGGTTACAGACGACAGAACCTGCTTACCAGGTACCTATTATTTTTTCAAGTTGGTGTGGCATCCAGACAGACCTGTAATAATGATTTGTGGTCTGTAGTCAATACTTGCGCCACTTCTCTTTTTTAGTCCAGGCAATGCCAGGCACCTCTGCTAGTATATATGCACTGCATACATGGATCACACAAAGTTCACTTTCACGTCTGTGTGGACTGGTCCTTTTCTCCCTTTTCCCCTTCCCCCCCCCCCCCCCCTTTTTTCCTTCTTTTTTTCCTCTTCTTTCTTCCTCTTCTTCTTTTTTGCGAAAATGTGCGGCAGCTGCTGACCCAGTTCATGGCTCAATATTCACACACTCAAACATGTTTATTGTGTTGACAATCTTCGCTGATTTTCATGTTTTGTTTTCAACAAACAGACAAGTCACTGCAATTGCATTGCATTGGACAATTTTTGAGTCTTGTGGTAGTATAATATTAATGAATGTACTAGTTAGTATGAGGAAAAAGGTGGATACAAGATCATTTGGAGAGGAATTTCTTTTACCATTTGGGAGAGGGGTGGCCTGTTGACTACCGTAAGGCAAGGCATGCTGGAAGTATTTTTGTTTTTGCACTGGAAAAGCTGAAGCCACTGGTGCTAAGAAGCTGCCAGGGTGAGTTCTAGCAGAGGTGTGAGCTATGTTTTGTGTGTGTGTGTGTGTGGTGTGTGTGTTTGGCGGTGGTCATCGTCAAAGTCACAACTAATATAAGGAATGCAACCACACACCCCAACACTTGGGCAAGAAGCTTAGAGACTTTGTCATTTTGTTGGTGTGTCTGTGGTATTACTTTCTTGGCAACTCCCCTTCACATCTGGCCAGTATGCACCAGAGAGCATGCAGAGACAGCCGTATCTCTAACTCTTGGGTTTTCCTTGGCTCTTCCCCTCTGCTGCTGCTTCCAAGGAACATTTCCAATGGATCTTGGCAAAGGCATTTGCCCAAGCACAGCTGGGCATCATCTGCTGAACACTTTCACTCTGGAGTAAAATTAGGCAAAACCTTAATTTATGAAAGCAAGAGGTGTGCATTTCTTGGCACCAGCAGGCCTTCTACCCTTGATTTCTTGCTTCCCAGGGCAGGGTACTCAACCACAGTGTTTGCATTTTACCCGGGTAAAACCTATTTAATCCAACCCAGTGGGTGTTTTAGGTATTTCGCCCAGGTTTTACCCCTATTTTACCCAGGGTTTTTAACCGAGTTTTCCCAGGTATTACCGAGTGATATAAAACACCCTTGTCACAGCCCTGTCCCAGAGCCACAAGTGTCTGGGTGGTGCCAGGGCTATTTAAAAGGCAAGCAAATACCACAGGTCATCATTCACTGCTTACAGTTTAGTAAGTGTACTGCAATTACAAAAATGAAAAAGCCCTCTTCTGCCACAGGCTCCTGCGAGGACCTCAGGAGATTGACTATTAAATCTGTTTAACTTGCATATCAATTGGACTTTAATCCCATGAATCTTGTTTAAATATTTAAATAAATCATTAAATAAAAAATATATATATACTCTAGTAGACAACCTTGTCACTTGGTAAATAAATGCTGAGTGAAACACAGCTCCTGTTTTTGTCTAGTTCTTTACAGTTGCCATTTATTGAATGTCGTACTTCCTGATTGTAAACAGAGTTAATTTCTTATAATATCTTTACACTATATAATAAATCTATTGTGTCTATTATTTTATCCTGGGTTGTATCCATGTTTGAGTAAAACCTGGGTAAAACCTGGGTAAAACCCGGGTAAAAGGTATTTAACCCAACCCGGGTTACATCCAAGCCATGGGTAAAACCTGCGCACTCTGATCAACCATTGGGCCACGGGCACCCAAAGGACTAGCCTTCCTCCAAACAGGTAGTTGAACTCCTTCACAGCTGCAATCAATAGTAACCACCCTTCTAATTGTAATTGCAGGTAGATTGGACGGAAGTGCATAGTAGCGGTTCCTACTAGAGAATATATGCTATGCCTTGTAAGTCCACCTTGCTTACTTGCTACATAAGTCTTCAGTGTTCAGCAGGTGTCAGTTAGCTAGCCTGTATTTATTGAAGACCCAACAGAGCCTCTGCAGGGTTTCATTTAGAAAATTGTCCAAGGGGGGCAACTGGAGGAATCTGGATTTTAAGGGGGCATTAAGGGGGGGCATGATGGTTAAAGATGTGACAAAGTTTCTAATGAATTTTAATAATACAATTTCCAAAAGGGGGGGGGATGGGGGCAAAAAGATTCCAATATGCAGACTCCAGAGTCCTGTTTGCCATTACTTTCCTTGCCAGATGATGTACCTCCATCCTGTAAACATTTTTGTGTGTAGTTCTATGCACTTTACATAACCATAAGGTGGAAGTACAAAGCAGTAGGGGGTGGGGCAAGCTCTGCCAGTCATACATATATGCATGTATATAGTCTTGCCTAGCCACACCCTTGACTGGTTGTCTTCTTAGCAACCACCATTTTTGTTTATTTGTTTGTTGTTTTTACCACAGACAATAACAATGAAAGACGGGAGGGGAAAAATAGCGAAGGCTGGCAGCATTGCTCTGGCTGGTTGTGTTGCTCTGGCTAGCAGCATTGCTCTGGCTGGTTGTGTTGCTCTGGCTGGTATGTTGCTCTGGCTGGCTATGTTGCTCTGTTGCTCTGACTGGCAGCGTTGCTCTGGCTGGCAGCTTTGCTCTGGCTGGCTATGTTGCTCTGTTGCTCTGGCTGGCAGCGTTGCTCTGGCTGGTTTCTGTTGCTCTGGCTGGCTATGTTGCTCTGTTGCTATGGCTGGCTTGCGTTGCTCTGTTGCTCTGGCTGGCAGCTTTGCTCTGGCTGGCTATGTTGCTCTGGCTGGCAGCGTTGCTCTGGCTGGCAGCGTTGCTCTGGCTGGTTGTGTTGCTCTGGCTAGCAGCATTGCTCTGGCTGGTTGTGTTGCTCTGGCTGGTTATGTTGCTCTGGCTGGCTATGTTGCTCTGGCTGGCAGCTTTGCTCTGGCTGGCTATGTTGCTCTGTTGCTCTGGCTGGCAGCGTTGCTCTGGCTGGCTATGTTACTCTAGCTGGCTATGTTGCTCTGTTGCTCTGGCTGGCAGCGTTGCTCAGGCTGGCTATGTTGCTCTGGCTGGCTATGTTGCTCTGGCTGGCTATGTTGCTCTGGCTGGCTGTGTTGCTCTGGCTGGCTATGTTGCTCTGGCTGGCTATGTTGCTCTGGCTGGCAGTGTTGCTCTGGCTGGCTATGCTGGCTATGTTGCTCTGGCTGGCTATGTTGCTCTGGCTGGCTATGTTGCTCTGGCTGGCTGTGTTGCTCTGGCTGGCTATGTTGCTCTGGCTGGCTATGTTGCTCTGGCTGGCTATGTTGCTCTGGCTGGCTGTGTTGCTCTGGCTGGCTATGTTGCTCTGGCTGGCTTGTGTTGCTCTGGCTGGCTATGTTGCTCTGGCTGGCTGTGTTGCTCTGGCTGGCTGTGTTGCTCTGGCTGGCTATGTTGGTCTGGCTGGCTGTGTTGCTCTGGCTGGTTGTGTTGCTCTGGCTGGCTATGTTGCACTAGCTGGCTTGTGTTGCTCTGGCCGGCTTGTGTTGCTCTGGCTGGCTTGTGTTGCTCTGGCTGGCTTGTGTTGCTCTGGCTGGCAGCTTTGCACTGGCTGGCTTGTGTTGCTCTGGCTGGCTGTGTTGCTCTGGCTGGCTATGTTGCTCTGGCTGGCTATGTTGCTCTGGCTGGATTGTGTTGCTCTGGCTGGCTGTGTTGCTCTGGCTGGCTTGTGTTGCTCTGGCTGGCAGCTTTGCTCTGGCTGGCTGTGTTGCTCTGGCTGGCTGTGTTGCTCTGGCTGGCTTGTGTTGCTCTGGCTGGTTGTGTTGCTCTGGCTGGCAGCTTTGCTCTGGCTGGCAGCTTTGCTCTGGCTGGCTGTGTTGCTCTTGCTGGCTATGTTGCTCTGGCTGGTTGTGTTGCTCTGGCTGGTTGTGTTGCTCTGGCTGGCTATGTTGCTCTGGCTGGCTTGTGTTGCTCTGGCTGGCAGCTTTGCTCTGGCTGGCTGTGTTGCTCTGGCTGGCTATGTTGCTCTGGCTGGCTTGTGTTGCTCTGGCTGGCTATGTTGCTCTGGCTGGCTGTGTTGCTCTGGCTGGATGTGTTGCTCTGGCTGGCTATGTTGCTCTGGCTGGTTGTGTTGCTCTGGCTGGTTGTGTTGCTCTGGCTGGCTATGTTGCACTAGCTGGCTTGTGTTGCTCTGGCTGGCTTGTGTTGCTCTGGCTGGCTTGTGTTGCTCTGGCTGGCTTGTGTTGCTCTGGCTGGCTTGTGTTGCTCTGGCTGGCTTGTGTTGCTCTGGCTGGCAGCTTTGCACTGGCTGGCTGTGTTGCTCTGGCTGGCTGTGTTGCTCTGGCTGGCTATGTTGCTCTGGCTGGATTGTGTTGCTCTGGCTGGCTGTGTTGCTCTGGCTGGCTTGTGTTGCTCTGGCTGGCAGCTTTGCTCTGGCTGGCTGTGTTGCTCTGGCTGGCTGTGTTGCTCTGGCTGGCAGCTTTGCTCTGGCTGGCTGTGTTGCTCTGGCTGGCTTGTGTTGCTCTGGCTGGCTATGTTGCTCTGGCTGGCAGCTTTGCTCTGGCTGGCTGTGTTGCTCTGGCTAGCTGTGTTGCTCTGGCTGGCTTGTGTTGCTCTGGCTGGTTGTGTTGCTCTGGCTGGCAGCTTTGCTCTGGCTGGCTGTGTTGCTCTGGCTAGCTGTGTTGCTCTGGCTGGCTGTGTTGCTCTGGCTGGCTTGTGTTGCTCTGGCTGGTTGTGTTGCTCTGGCTGGCAGCTCTGCTCTGGCTGGCTGTGTTGCTCTGGCTGGCTGTGTTGCTCTGGCTGGACAACTGTTTATGGAAGATAGGCATGGTCAACAAAGTGTGTGTACACTACCTAGGACAGGTACACCACACTAGACTCAGCTGGCCTTGCAATTCCCGACCACCAAGCCACTTGCCGCAGTCAGACTTGGCTTGAGCTTCATGTATTGTCTGGTTCTTTGAGAACATGCGTCCTTCTCCCTTCCAAAGAGCAGTTTCAGGAAGAAGACGATAGTGGCAGAGTTATGCCCGCCAAGCTTGTGTTGGCTTCATTAGAGTCAAACCAAGGACTCCCCACACTGCTGCCTCTGCTTCAGATCAGAGCTAAGTAAGCACACACCTGTGAAGCTGGGAGCAACTGATGTTCCCTTTGGAAGTTGTGCACTTGGCCTTGGGATTATGTAGAGCAAGAAAGTAGATTGGTAATGCTCTAGCTATTTCAAGTTTCCCCCATGCTTGTACATGCATGTATGTGGCTTAATGCTAGCTATTTCAAGTTTCCCCCATGCTTGTACATGCATGTATGTAGCTTAATGCCAGCTATTTCAAGTTTCCCCCATGCTTGTACATGCATGTATGTGACTTAATGCTAGCTATTTCAAGTTTCCCACATGCTTGTACATGCATGTATGTGGCTTAATGCCAGCTTTTTCAAGTTTCCCCCATGCTTGTACATGCATGTATGTGGCTTAATGCTAGCTATTTCAAGTTTCCCCCATGCTTGTACATGCATGTGTGTGGCTTAATGCTAGCTATTTTAAGTTTCCCCCATGCTTGTACATGCATGTGTGTGGCTTAATGCTAGCTATTTCAAGTTCCCCCCATGCTTGTACATGCATGTATGTGGCTTATTGCTATCTATTTCAAGTTTCCCCCATGCTTGTACATGCATGTATGTGGCTTAATGCAAACCTGGGGAGGGGGAGGGGGGGGGGGGGGGGGGGAGGGGAAAATCAGTGCAAGTTTTGATTGCATCCAACCACACCCTCCTCTGGCCTAGCTATCTCAAAACTGGCAGAGCCATCCCCATACCTGTTTCTGGCCTCACTTAATCCACTAGTGAAAGTATTATGGCAGAACCTCCAGAACAGAACTCAATCCCTTGGAAAATGTCTTCGATTCATTCCCAAATCTGCCTTTTGCCAAGAACCAGAGACTGAATGAAGCATGTTCAACTTCCACCGATTGCTTCTGGTAAAGGATCAAGAAGAAAGATAGAAATGTCGACCTACTAAAAATCAAGGTGAGCTGTGCACTAGTCAAGAGCCTGTCTTGCTCTTATGCGGCAGCGAGAGAGTGCAGTTTATTGTACAGTCATATATATATATATATATATATAGTAGTAATAGAAAAGTACTGGGATGGCTAGTCCTACTATAGTTTCATGTGAATGCAATTAATAGGTCCCTGATGATTGCATTCGCATGAAACTATAGTGACTAGCCATCCCAGTACTTTTCTATTACTACTATTCAATAGCTCTGCTTTAACACAGCATTGAGCACTATTTGTAGCCTTCATCAGCAAACTACTTTCTAAGTATATATAATAATATATATATATATACCCAACGACACAGCTGCTGGAGTGGGGCGGTACATCCTTCATCCCTGCTCTTCCCCCACTGATAACACATGCTCATACATGTAGCTACTCTGGATAAGGGAACCTGTCTTTTCTATTGGAACAGGGAGGGGATGGCACTTTCAGAAGTTCATTTGTACATAAACCATCTAGAGGAGTTTAATGACCTTTTCTAGCTCACTAAGTAAATACCATTGCCTCGAGATGGAAATATAATCTTCCAGCTGTCCTTGAGCATGGAACAGCAACGAGTTATGAACAGGGAAAAATAACAGGAGAGGATTGCAACCCAAAATAAAACAAGAGAAAACACCATGTCATAGAAATGGGAAGAGCTTGTGTCAGCCCAACTTTAGGTCAATTTCAAGTTGATTATTGAGAAGGTCATTGTAATTTTGTTATGTTAACTGATGGCATTTTTTATATCAATATGTCTGAACTCGTCTCCTCTCGAACCTCTACAGCCCCCCCCCCCTAGGTTGCAAGGTGCTAAACTCCCTATGAAGAACGCATGTGTGTATATATATATGATGTTGCTTCAGCTCGCCACTTATTCATTTCTAGTATTCATTTCCAGTATATGTTAATTACCTGCACAACCTGTACTAATAGGGTACTAATTGGGTCATTTCAAGGCATTGAGCCACTGGCATACAGTTGCACATGGCCAGGACGTTGACGATCCTTTACCAATTGAACCATGTGACCATGCATCACATGCCATTGAATCATGCAGTCATAATCATTTGGTTCTGTCACATGACTGAGTGCATGCTAACTTACTGCTGCAGTTTAATAAGCGCCCCTAGAATCCTGGAGGGTGAAACAAAACTCGGCTCGATAGACCAGCTCCTATATGCAGTACTGTGATTGGTAAAGGGTCTACAATGACACGAAACTTCTGATATGTCATATAATGCTCGACGTCTGGTTTTTGTGATTGGTAAAGGGTCTACAACAGTGAAACTGCTTGTAGGTCATATAATGCTGGACGTATTTAGAGGGGATCATTTTCCGTTTCATAAAATTGCCATTTTCCGTTTCAGGTTTTACCTGATTCCGTTTCATCATCAACCTTCAGAAAAATTTCTGTTTCAAATTTCTGTTTATGAAAAGAGGTACAAATGCAAATATATAATAGTTTGAGTGAAAAACAACCAAACTGTCCCGGAAACAACAACTAACTAAACATTAAACTGTCCCTCTACGTCTCCATTGTAATAAAGCATCATTAGTCGCTCAGCGTTCTCCTCAGTAAGTCTCTCCCTTCTATCACTGAGAAGATTCTTGTATTGGGAGAAGCTTCTCTCCACCTCCACTGAGGTCACAGGCAGCCACATAGCATCTCTTGCAATAGAGGAAAGAGTAGGAAGCCGATCCTGCATGCCACCCCAGTAGTCATACAAAACAAGCGGATTAGGAAACATATATACTGGAGATCGACAGTAGATGAGAAACTCCTCAAGCAATCCAGGTGATGGATTTTGGAAAGCCTTGATTGCACAGTAATCACTGATGTTGTGTGTAATGGTAGGTAGTTGGCGAGGGTCGAATATTCAGGAAGCTTTGTAATATGAGTAGTGGTGCACAGAATTACTATCTACGTGGCTATTGAGCTTCTGAAGAGATAGCCTGAAAACTTTTTGGAAAGACTTGATCATCTTTTTCTTTTCAATTGCTGGTAACTTGGCAAGATGTTGATCAGTTTCGCTTCCAAAGCTTGTTTTTGTTGAGCCAGCTTCAAGATATGCTTTCAAATCTTCCAACAGATTGTACACTGTACAGGCTAATGGTGTTCCCTGTACCTCCAATGATGTCAGCACAGTCATTAGGCGCTGACAATTTACTTTGTCAAAGAAAAGGTGAAGACATATTTCTGGGTACAGTTCTTTGTGCGTCACCAGCTCAATTATCGTTTCGATGGCCATTCCCTTGCTGCTTTCCTGTTTGTAAAATCCTTCATACAGATGGATTCTCGTGGCATGGTAGATGACAGCTGCAAACCAGGAGTTCCAGCGTGTTGACACAGGAACTTGAGGGAGTTTGACATCAGTGCTAGAGATAAAATCTGAAAGATACTTTAAAAAGCGATATTTTATTCCCGGCTTCTTGAAAAGTGAAGACTTTATCATTGTGACAAGGTTACGGGCATGTGTAAATACACAATGATGCTCTGCTGCATGGTTTACTATATGTCCAAGGCATAGGACATGGATAGGGTTCGGAAAAACTGCAGATAGAACTTCCCTGTATGCCTTTTTGCAATAAGCAGCACTGTCAGATACCACAGCAGTGAAATGACTAAATTCAATGCCAATATCTGTGATAGACCAAATTATTGCCTGACTGAACGTACTATGGTTGCATGCTTCCAGATGGACTACTCCAATGAGAAAAGGTTTGCCACGAACACTAGCTATTACGTTCAATATGCTGTGATCTCTGACATCCGTTGTTTCATCTGCTGTGATGCTAACAGGCTGGCTCTTGAAGACCTCAGCAAGTGCTGAATAATGCTTTTCAAAAATACGAGGTACATATACCCTGCGAAGAGTTGACACTTGAGGTAGACTGCCAGCTTGTTTACAGTACTTCTTCAGAAATGGTCGCATCTTCTCTGTCTTATGCAGAGGAATATCTGCAATGATGCAAAACCTTATATAGTCTTAATGCAAACTCCTCTCTCAAGTCTTTTGACTTCATAATGCTTGAGAGTGTGACTTGCCTACTTGTAGAGGATTCTGCTGATGCACTATTCTGAGTTTCCTTCAGCTTTTTCCTGGTGCTGTGTTTCTTACTCTTCTTACCTTTACAGTGTCAACTCTTGAGAAATCTATGCTATGCTCACAATATTTGCAGAACAACACACCACTGTCAGTGTCAGCATAAAAGTCTTCCTTGAATTGCTTGGCACGTTCCTCTGCTGATACACCCCTAAACTGGAGCACTCCTTTTAGCCTTCTTACTCTTGGAGGGGCCAAATCTGCCATTCTTTCTACCACGTGTAGCATTTACCCTTTTAAGGTCAGGAGCTCTAGTCACCAATCACCTATTGCAGCATTTTTCAATAACACTTGTAAAATGCAATTTGCTTGTGTGGGTTCATTAGTTATCCAAACTAGATCTAAGACTTCAGCTGCACTAGTGAACCCTAGGCCAACAAAACCACTAGAATAATTATGTGTATAAGCCTCTTAGGTTCATAATACTAATTCCTTCATAATAATTATAAATTAACAGTTTTGTGATTGGTAAAGGGTCTACAACAATGAAACCCTGGTAGGTCTATAGTCTATAATGCTGGAGGTCTGTATTTTATTGTTGAGCCTGCCTTTTGTATAAATGCCTGAAAATTTCAGCTGATGATGTTGACCACTTGAAATGGACAGCACCCTCAGGGTTTCATAGAGGGGGGGGGGGGGAAACCTGGGATTTCCCCCCCAAGCAGAACTCTCTCCCCCCCCCCCCCCCCCCCAAAGAATCTTATTATTATGATTTGCAGTACACGAGTTATATACACTGATAGTATTAGTAAACTGATAATTAAAGTGAAATGCTGATGGTTTTTCTCCTTAAATATGTTCAAAATGGTTCAAAATGGCATCAAAGTTTATACCAGACAGCTTGCTAGGGCCTACTGCATCAAGCACACTCTCATCCTTCCCTTGCTCTGCCATTCTGGCATGGACCAGAGCATCTCTATGCCAATGAGTCTCACTGTGTGACTTCAATGGGTGGCATGATTCCAATCCATTACCCCCCTAGATGTCCATGCTCCCCTGGAAGTTGCTGGGGGGGGGGGGGATTCCTACGCAGCTGGCAGACATTACCAAACATGTCTTCCTTCACATTGGTACAGTAAACCCAAGGATACTTCACTTTCTCAATGTTTTTTATAGCTGAGTCTAGTCTTGTAGCCCTTTTTCTGTTCAGCTTTAGACTTTGATTTAGTCTCAGTAGTAGACTCCTGTCTTACTTGATCAATCAGGTCTGAAGAGTTGGCATCACCATCTTCATCATTCTTTCTTGTAGCCCTTTTTCTGTTCAGCTTTAGACTTTGATTTAGTCTCAGTAGTAGACTCCTGTCTTACTTGATCAATCAGGTCTGAAGAGTTGGCATCACCATCTTCATCATTCTTCCAGTGGTCTTTTCCTACTAAAGTACTTTCTGATATCCATTTTTATCTCTGCCATGTGCTTCAGAGACTAGCAGCTGCCAAAAAAAGGTGGAGTTTACAAGCTATTAGCAAGGTCATTTGCTAAATGGGTTATAAATCTCAGAAATCCACTTTGAGCAAGAAATTCATGAATTCACTTGGCAGAGGGGGTTTCTGAGAATAGACGTGTGCCTTTTTCTTGACTATTTTTATACTAAACTTTTTACACGCCCTTACCGTGGCTTAAATGCCACGTGATTGTCTCCCCCCCCCTCCCCAAACCCAAAATCCTCCCTGCGAACCTCCAGATTTGTGGGTTTCTACTCCTGACGACCCTGTTCCTGACAACCTTACCTTGGATAATTTACTGGACTACTGTGAGCAGTCTAGGACTGGCATGACCATCTCGCTATACATGGTGACACGGGAGATGGTGGAGAGCGGGATGCAAGTGCTGCCACTTGCCACGTACGGACCACACCTGTTCTGTGAGTCGAATCATGCTATCCACTCACGTTGGTAGACCCATAAGGTCCGTGTACTGTTATATAAGTATGCAGGTAGCCAGTTTCCTCCTCTCTCTCTTCCATTCCTCTCGCACACACACCTCTACAGTCAATCCTAGTGGTAACCATAGCAACGACTCTTTAAGACACCAGCACGTTGTAGAGAAGCGTCATGGCGGCAAACCCGAGGAGGAAATGGAGGACCTAATGTCCATTCGCTGTGAGCACATACTCTCCCCCACTGATTACACGATAGGAACCCCTCTCCTTGGGGACCTGAATTCAGATGGTCGCCTGGATATCGTGTACGATATAGTTTGGGCTTCCCAGCGTGTGCCATCTCAGATTTTGGTGGTGGCCACTGATCTAGAACTTTTGTTTGAAGGAGCCTACGGGAAGGGGATCCTCGATTTTAACACTTTCCTGCCCACTGCTGAGCAGCCCTGGAACCAATACATGGGCAGGGATGGGAAGTGTGCCTTTGAGCCACACCCTAAATCTTAATGTAGTATATATTACATTATGGTGGGTGATGTACATTCCTGTGCCGTACCGATGTTCTGTCCACCTCACCCAGCACCATTTATGTTAAATTCAGCCTTTTCATTAAAAAAATATATATTTGCATAAATTGTCATATATATGTTGTATCAGTGGGAGAGGACATTGCCTAAAAGGAAACATTGTCCAGAAGGGAAGCGGTGTAGTTATGTTGGTTTTCTCGACCCATGTTATATCACTATTGAGTTGGTCATCGCGCAGCGTTTCATAATTTGGTTCCAAGTTGACCAGTGCTGGTCCTTGAAGCAGTTGCAGAACTAGGTAGGGCGAGATGACCAGCATAATGCATACTGTCTCTCCTGTGCTAGGCAACTGTACAACTATGTGATTACATATGCATGTCATGAATTATGCATACATGATAAAGCAGAACAGAAATGATCAAGTCATTAGTCCAAAATATAATTGCCTCCACTAATCAAGTGTTATCATGTAACGATAAAATGCAATTAAAATAATGGTGATGGTATACTGCAGACCACAACATCCAAATCGAGTGATCAATATAACAATAGAGACATGAAGTAGTGTGGTTTATCTCATGCGACAGTGCTGGCAGGTCTAAGGACAGAAGGTTCTACTTTATGTGACATCTGGGTGAGCTGGACTTCGTTGTCCATGACACGTAATGTTCTGCATGAGAAAAGACAAGGGCCAATGAGGATGACAACTGCTCTCGGCGCTATTTTAATTAAAATGCACAGAACTGTGTCCCACATATCAAGTTACGGTGGTATAGTATATGGAAAGTACAGAGCTCCCGAGCCTAATCGTGTTTCAACCGGAAACAAGTTGCTACCATAAAGTGAGTCCTCTCACGATGACTTGTTTTAATTCAGCATCAAAATAGTCTATTCTATTTCGGAGCTCATTTCTACCGGATCTAATCCAGCATCAAAATAGCCGATTCTATTTCGGAGTTCCAGATCTCTAAAGAGAAATGTCAACTCTAGTCGAACTAGAGTCACTCACAAGGCATAGGAGTATGGAGAATGGGAGAATGGGAGTATGGAGAACCACAAGCCTTTTCTACATATGGACCACACGATGGTTGGAAGCTTCTCAGGACTGGAATCTTCAGTCCCAAGGTTTCTTACGAGTGTAGCTGGTGAGGTTGACTATGAGCACACCTGAACCCTTCTGCCATGCAAAGGTCAGATCACTCACTATGTCACATGCAGATCTCAAGGCTAAAAATTGGGCATGCCTTAATATACACGGTCTGGATAGGACGCTACCCTGTGTAAACAGTGCTATGTGTCTGCAGTGAACCTTTCTCACCCTCCCCTCTCTATCCAGGGTCCTGGCTGGACGCACGGTTCCTTACTAGGCATGCTTAGCTGTTGTGTATGTCAATGAAGGGCTACAACTTCAATCATTCAATTAAAACTTTGGGATGCCATCAAGTCCAAACATGTCCCCACGAGTCACTACAGTTATAGCATACATTACAATAACCTCAATAATCAACTTCAAATTGTATTCTCTCGACATTTCGACTAGATGCTCTAGCCTTCATCAGGACTAGATGCTCTAGCCTTCATCAGGACTAGATGCTCTAGCCTTCTTCATCAGGACTAGATGCTCTAGCCTTCATCAGGACTAGATGCTCTAGCCTTCATCAGGAATAATACAATTTGAAGTTGATTATTGAGAAGGTTATTGTGATGTTATTATGTCAACTGCGAGTTCATTCCAAGTTTGTAGCATACATGTCTACCATTGCATACACCAATGGCCTCGATTCCTCTTCATGTCCCACTAACCTGATAAACTGCTGAAGGCCAGGATTTTTGTTAGCTATTAGCCTCAGTTCCTGGGGGAAGATTCCCGTTTTGAACCGGGCAAGTTTCCTGACACTAGAAGCCACCAGCCTCATCTTCTCAAAGTTGACGAGGTCTCCCATGTAAGTCTCGTTGCCAATGTGGAGGAAGTAGGCATCTTTGGTAACGAGGGGCATAAAGGGGATGACGGGAGGGGCGAGCCTATTCTCCAGGGATCGCAAGACACTGTGATTTCGAGAGGGGTCCTGGGAGGGAGAGGAGAAGTCGAAGAGACACGAGGAGGAAGTGAGAAGATGAGAATGAGGAGAGAGAAGGGTGGAGAAGAACATCACCGTGTTCACAAGATCATACATTCCTAGTCCCCATTAGCTTACAGTTAGTGCCTGGAACTGCTCCAGTCTGCTCTTGGTCTTTGGCGGTACCTCCTTCCAAGTTTCTCTAAGTCGGGTCAATGATCCATTCATCAAGCCAATAGTAATGGCCAGGAAGGAGTTCAGGTTGTTGAAGCTCTTACAACTGCAGGGAAGGAGAGGGGGGAGATGAGGAAGGGAGGGAGGGGCAGCGAGGGACAGGAGGGAGGGGCAGGCAGTGAGGTACAGCTAATGTTAGAGCAAGTTTAAAGTATTCATGATGCACTCGCACCCCACGTAGCTAGCACCCCACGTAGCTAGCACCCCACGTAGCTAGCACCCCACGTAGCTAGCACCCCACGTAGCGAGCACCCCACGTAGCTAGCACCCCACATAGCTAGCACCCCACGTAGCTAACACCCCACGTAGCTTGCACCCCACGTAGCTAGTACCCCACATAACTAGCACCCCACGTAACCCGTGACACGTATCTAGTAACAGTACGTACTATCCAGCAATCCTGACAAACTTCTTGATGAGGGTCACCCTCTTAACAAGTTCCAACTCGCGTACGATCTCAGTTACCACCCAGTACTGGATCTAAAACACCAATCAACAAATAAACATAATTATGCAATCGACACCTTCGTGATCACGAGCGCCATCGAAGTACAGACCTCATTGAAGCGTGAGACGAGATCGTCAAGATTGGTGGTGATCCTGCCAAACTTGTGCCTACCAAACATGTGGTAGATGTACTCCATCTGCTGGATGTTGGAGAAGATGTTCCAGTCATAGATGGTGAGGTGGATAGCTATGTCGCGAGAGGATTCCTTCTCTGGGAAGACGGCCACAGGGATCTGGTTCTGGTCTGGTAAGGGAGGCTAGTGTTAGAGGGGAGGGGGGTAAGGTGGCACGAGTGAAGGGAGGAGGAGGAATGGTGAGGGAGGTTGGTGTTAGAGGGGAGGTGGCATGAGTGAGGGGAGGAGGAGGAATGGTGAGGGAGGCTGGTGTTAGAGGGGAGGTGGCATGAGAGGGGAGGAGGAGGAATGGTGAGGGAGGCTGGTGTTAGAGGGGAGGTGGCATGAGTGAGGGAGGAGGAGGAGGAATGGTATGGGAGGGCTGGTGTTAGAGGGGAGGGGGAGGAATGGTGGAGGGGTTATGGGAAGAGTGAGCAAGAGATGCACCACACAGGGAGGAGCTATTGCTAGTCGTCCAAAGCTGTGGCCTTACCAAGTGCTTAGGCAAGTCCTTCTTTAGCACAACAAACAGTCTTCCATTGACCGTCATGCCCGAGTGCACGGACACATCCTCGTCGTTCAGCTTGGACACCTCCCCTGACGACTTGACCTCGCAGAGGTGATACTGCACCTCCTTCAGGTTCAACTTCTGGCACGCCTCACGCACGATCTCTCTAGCCGTGGCATCCAGGCGGATTTGGAGACGACAGCAAATGTTGTCTATGGTGTGGACACGCAGTGGCACTTTGTCCTGGGGTTGATGAGGGGGGATGGTAGAGATACCCATGACAATTTCATGGTCGCTGCCGAGGATCTTTGATCGACTTTGAATCTGTGGCGAATGGGGGTGAGGGATAAAGGCGAGAGAAAGCGGTGAGAAAATTGTCGGTCATTTCAGATCTTGACGCCACATGCACGAACGTTGCAACAACAAGTGTACACGAGAGAGAGTCTTTGCATTAGCATGCATGCCATTTACATGTGTGCGTGCATGCATGCAATGTGGGTGCAGTTGACATGTCCCGCACCTTGAGGAAGGAGAGGTGAGAGTGAGGGACTGGGTTGGGTGAGGAGGCACTGGATGAGCTCTTGATGGATTCGGCAAGGTAGGAGGTGAGAGAGGTCAATTGTGAAGTCAGGCCATCCTTCTCGAGACCGTCTAGCAGTTCCTTGAGAAGTTTCAGGAAGGCCTTATCCTTGATGACTTCCGCCTTGGCTGCCTTCAGCCATATGCACACAGCTTCTGCCACTCTGCAGGGGAGATGATATATGTATATAATTATCTCTCCTAGCAACATAACCAGCAAGTGTTGATGACCTGTTTAGAGTGTAAAAATGCTTTTTATTATTATGACCTCAGTCAGTAAATTATTAAGCCAGAGTTGATCCCAACACCACTATGCAATTATCATTGGAAAGCACAAACCACAATTATTGAAAATGGTAATGATTTTTTTTTTTATCCCACAAATATGGTCTGGTCCAGCCCAACAGCACAGATCGGCAGCAAAACCAGTTACTGCTTATGATCCCTGTTATACAAGGTTTAGCCACATGCACAGAGCATCTGCCACTCTGCAGGGAGATGATATACGTATATAATCGTATGCAAGGTTCAGCCATGCACACAGCATCTGCCACTCTGCAGGGAGATGGATATACGTATATAATCGTATACAAGGTGAATGATATGATAAACCAATGAGAGATAGATAGAAAGAAAAGATTGCATTATATCAGCTGCTGGCAGCAGCAAATGCCATGTACATGAGCTCAACTAAGACTATGCTTGAAACTATGGCATCTGCTGTCTAGTATACACAAGTGTCTAGTATACTACTCTAGTATATTACAGGAAGTGCTATACAATACATGGGATGTCTATATAGTAGGACAAGCCATCCCAATACTTTTCTATTAATAGCTCTGCTTTAACTTTAGGTATACATGCTAAGTTTGTAGTATATCTTTTGAGACGGGCCTCCACGGAGCATGCAGGTGAGAGTGGAGTGCAGGTGCAGAGTTGGAAGCTTGTAGTGACCAAGCAGCAGCTGCAAGTCACTGCAAGTCTAGGGAGGAGCCGGGCAGGAACCATGCGATCGCCAACACAGATTGGTAGAATTGGCAAGGCCGCACAAAGGTGACTTGACCTTTTGGCGACTACTTTTGAAGCTTCCACCATGTGTACGGACAGTGTGTCATTGCACGAAGCAGCTCCTTAAAAAGTCCAAGTACATGGGCATGTGTGCAAGTGCAGTGGGAAGCCAACAATATCTAGTAGGATGGTGGATGATTGAATGGTTGTAGGACACAGCTCCAGAGAGTGTCATATATAGCTTCATGCCGAGAGGTCTGTCCGAGTTGGGCCCAGTAGTCAGGTTGGGCCTAATAGCCAGTAGCTAGGTTGGGCCCAGTAGCCAGTAATGGGAGATTTCTATACTGGCTTAATTCTTTGCCTCTCACAAATCTAGCATTGTACATCACCATGATGACAATATTGTACAGATCACTACCTGATTAGATTTTCAGCGGGTTAGGGCCAGGACAATGGCTAGGATTAGGGCCAGGGCAATCTCTAGGGTTAGGGGCAGGGCAATGGCTAGGGTTAGGGCCAGGGCAATGGCTAGTGAATGACAAGGGGGGCAGTAACTAAAGTTAGTGCTAAGGCAGTGGCCAAGATGGTTGGGGAAGTGGCTAAACAACCATTTCTCGTTTATTTAAAAAACATTATAACTCTTTAATACTTCATTCAGATTTTGCTTCATTCAGATTTTGGTCTCAGAAGGCAGTCCATTCTGTGTGCCCAATGATGTTACAATAGTAGTGCTGCAATAAACTATGACTGGAGAAATATGGGCAAAACCACAAAGGTCATTTAATTTATATATTTTTTATAAACGCTCTTGCTCCCCAGCCATAGGTCTTCAACACTTGTCATTTATGGTGATATCAGAGTACCTACCTATAGATACGAATACCTATAGATACGAGTACAAAGATTTCTTTTAATTTCTCCCATTATCCAAATTTCATTTTTGCTGTCAGGTGACTCTCATTAGAAAATAACTGGATTAGAAAACGATGTTTTCAAAATATAGAGCAATTAATAAAAATTATTTACTAAAGATAAAATTTGACTGAGTTAAGAGTTTTATATGATATCAATGCATGAAACTACACTTTTGTGGTAAATCAGTAAAACAGCTACAAAGTGTTTAAAAAAACCCTGTGGTTACGACTTTGAAGCTCCATAAATTCTACACGCTTCACTCTATGAACTTGATATATAGCTCAAAAGATAGATCTCTCTGTGTGCTCTCTTTTGATACTACAAACTGTTGCATAGGTACAATCATACCTGCAGTCAAAGTTGGGGGTCCTCAAAACCAGCCTACCCAAGCTTTCAGCATTTCTAATAACTCCTAATCAAGACAATTGAAATTAGCACCTGTGGCTAGAGGAAGCTCTCCTCTACACAATCATTAGGCGCTAGAATGTGGTCAAGCGGCTGATCACATACTTGCGTTTTAGCACCTAATGAGTAGGGCTTCCTCTAGCCACTGGTACTAATTTCAAACTTCCAATTAGGAGTTAGAAATGCAGATAACTTGGGCAGGCTGGTTTTGAGGACCCCCAACTTTGACTGCTTGTAACTTGGGTATGGTTGTACCTATGCAACGGTTTTTAGTAACAAAAGAGAGCACACGGAGAGCTCTATCTTTTCAGTTGTATATCAAGGTCATAGAGTGAAGTGTGCAGAATTAATGGAGCTCCAAAGTTGTAACCACAGTTTTTTTTAAACATTCATTTCTTGAGCTGAAAACAATGATATGGGTGGCTAAAAAGTATCATAACTCAAGAATGGTTGCCAATAATGAGTTGAAACTTGAAATGCAGTTAGTGAAGGTATAATGTGGCGAAGGATGAAGATTTAAAAAAAGAAAATGGTCTGCCACCCCATCACAGTGGCCTAGTCCCCCCTTTAATATTGTACAGATCAGGAACTGATTAGATTTTCAGCGGGTTAGGACCAGGGCAATGGCTAGGGCCAAGGTTAGGGCCAGGACAATGGCTAGGGTTAGGGCCAGGACGATGGCTAGGGTTAGGGCCAGGACGATGGCTAGGGTTAGGGCCAGGGCAATGGCTATGATTAGGTTAATTAGGGTTGAGCAGTGGCTAGGGTTAGGGCTAGAGCAACTGAACAACCATCTGACAAATATGATGATGTCAAATGATGATGTAATGCTGACTCATGAAAAGCCCACAGACAATACAGGAAGTTCTGAACAATAAGAAGTGCTAATGACATGTAAATTGAACACTTCACAAAGTGATCTTTACATGGAATGGTAAATACCCTCAGTAAATTAGTCTGTGCTGACAAATTTATTATTTATGTAGTGTCTACCTGTAATGATGTCAGCAGAGAGGCATTCGCAAGGCATGCCTAAATATGATAGTCTAGCAAAGGTGACCGTGAAACCTTGCAAGGTCTATGGGACGGCAGTGACAGAGGCAGTGAAGACAGTGGCACTCACCGTGCATAGCTAAGGGAGGAGGCAGCTGAAGGAGGTGGTAACCGAGGGGGCACCAGAAATTGCACAGCTTAACTGCAAGTGCAGGATTCCAGCAACCTTTTCTCTGGTGCTTGACGATGACAAAGAGGGAACAGAAACCTACCAACTATTAGTAATAGATGAGGGGGCAAGCAAGCGTAGTCATATTTTTGTTCAAGCCTGTTCCATTTCCACTTCGCAGCAATCTTTTTAGGCAAATGTTTGCTGAGAGTATGAGCAGCTACAAACAGCAACAGAGAGGAAGCAGTGCTGGCAGCTGACTCAAAGCCTGGCTCACAATGTTTGTTGCCAGGCTCACAATGTTTGTTGAGAGTATGAGCAGCTACAAACAGCAACAGAGAGGAGGTTGTGCTGGCAGCTGACTCAAAGCCAGGCTCACAATGTTTGTTGAGAGTATGAGCAGCTACTAACAGCAACAGAGAGGAGGCTGTGCTGGCAGCTGACTCAAGGCCTGGCTCACAATGTTTGCTGAGAGTATGAGCAGCTACAAACAGCAACAGAGAGGAGGCAGTGCTGGCAGCTGACTCAAAGCCTGGCTCACAAAGTGCCGCTCCACCAACAATGTGTCAATTTTGTGATATTGTGAACATGAAGTCTCTTTGCTTGAATATCTATCCTAGACCGGCTGCGACATGTGTTGGTGTGTTATTTGTGTTTCCGGAAAAAGATGCTTCTCCTTAAGGCAGAGATGAACGAGGAAATGTTGATAGTGAGGAACTTGCCTGGGATACGGCTATATCCCACAAGTCTTTTAGAGATCGAAGGTTCATTAAATAATGGGAGGAGTTCATAATTGTGTATGAAAGCCAATAGTTCAAAGTGAAGTGATGTTGTCGATACTGTGTACTGCTCAAAGCAACACAATGCAACTTGAAGATACTCGATGCAAAGGCCTAGCAACACAATGCAACTTGAAGATACTCGATGCAAAGGCCTAGCTACACAATGCCACCCGAAGATACTCGATGCAAAGGCCTAGCAACACAATGCAACCTGAAGATACTCGATGCAAAGGCCTAGCTACACAATGCAACTTGAAGATACTCGATGCAAAGGCCTAGCTACACAATGCCACCCGAAGATACTCGATGCAAAGGCCTAGCAACACAATGCAACCTGAAGATACTCGATGCAAAGGCCTAGCTACACAATGCAACTTGAAGATACTCGATGCAAAGGCCTAGCAACACAATGCCACCCGAAGATACTCGATGCAAATGCCTAGCAACCTGAAGATACTCGATGCAAAGGCCTAGCAACACAATGCAACCTGAAGATACCCGATGCAAAGGCCTAGCAACCTGAAGATACTCGATGCAAAGGCCTAGCAACACAATGCAACCTGAAGATACCCGATGCAAAGGCCTAGCAATACAATGCAACTTGAAGATACTCGATGCAAAGGCCTAGCTACACAATGCAACCTGAAGATACTCGATGCAAAGGCCTAGCTACACAATGCCACCTGAAGATACTCGATGCAAAGGCCTAGCAACACAATGCAACCTGAAGATACTCGATGCAAATGCCTAGCAACACAATGCAGCCTGAAGATACTCGATGCAAAGGCCTTGCAACCCAAAGCAACATAATGCCTGGATGCCACCCGAAGATACTCGATGCAAAGGCCTAGCAACATATTGTGAACTGGCCTTAAGTGTGCCGGCACATGCCAAGTCTAAGTCAGCCACCAGGAGATCGAGGTCAACCATGTATGCCAGGTTGAGTTCACCCTAGTTAAGTGTTCGCTCCATTTGGATACCCAAGGTTTTTGTATCCATGGTAACCACTTGAAACATTACTCACAGCATTGGCCTTCAGAGCATACCATAAATACCAGTTGCTAGGAGGGTCATCAGTCGGTGTGATAATGAGCACTAACTCAGAGCAGATGCTTAACAGGCGACGTGCACGGGCCTACACAGTCAGTTCCCGTAGGTGGAGACTGGCAAGTCTACGAACTGGCCCAGCTGCAGGAGCATGGCAGGTGATGGAACTGGTGCGGAGCAGAGAGTGAAGAGTGTCGTGTCATGTACAAGTCTGTGGGAGTCTCTGCAACCGGAGAAACGCTGACGCTCGAGAGGCGGCAGCATAGCCACGCCCAGCACTGAAGAGCGAGGACCACAACCACACAAGTAAAGTTTCTCCGCAAATTTTTCTTTTTGCACATGACAACCGGTGCTTACAGTAATCCACAGCCCCAGGGCGAGTGCGCACCAGTCGCCTCGCTAAAGACCCACCTTCGCTTCCTTAACTTGTCCTGTTCCTCCCTGACTGAAGCGTCTGTGTTATCTCCCTTGGCCTTCACATGTTCCCCATGGTAGACCTTCCTCATCTGCGCACACAGGTCAGCAGTGGTCATGAATGCAGGGTAGGTCAGGAAAAAGTCCTCCGCAAATGTGTCTGGATGGAAGAGGAAGAGAGAGGAGGGAGGGAGAGGAGGGGGAGGAGGGAGGGAGAGGAGGGAGGGAGAGGAGGGAGGGAGAGGAGGGAGGGAGAGGAGGGAGGGAGAGGAGGGAGGGAGGGAGAGGAGGGAGGGAGGGAGAGGAGGGAGGGAGAGGAGAGGGAGAGGAGGGAGGGAGAGGAGGGAGGGAGAGGAGGGAGGGAGAGGAGGGAGGGAGAGGAGGGAGGGAGAGGAGGGAGGGAGAGGAGGGAGGGAGAGGAGGGAGGGAGAGGAGGGAGGGAGAGGAGGGAGGGAGAGGAGAGGGAGGGAGGGAGGGAGGGAGAGGAGGGAGGGGAGGGAGAGGAGGGAGAAGAGAGAGAGGAGGGAGGGAGAGGAGGGAGGATAAAAAGAAAAGAAAAAGAGCAGAAGATATTGAATGAGGCAGAGATTAAATGTCGCACTACCCCATGTACAGAATGACGCCATCTTTGAGTGCATCTCCACCATGCTTACTGACCTTCCTGTGAGCCTCTCTCTATCTCAGACTCAAGCAAGTGGTTGAGCATCTTCTCTGGCCGCCCCTTCACCACCAGGTAGCGGCCGAGAGTGGCCTTCTCCAGCAGCAACACCTCCCGACCGTTCTCCGTGAATTTGATGGTGGTGGACTCCACAGACAGCAGGATTCGGTGGAAATCCTCACGCTGGATCGTGAGAAAGTAGCAGTGGTCCTCCCTTGCTTGTACTGACGAGCCCCTACATGTTTAGAGGGCAGGTTAGCATATATGCTTGCCTCCATCTCCCCATTGTGCTAGGCATTATTATTGTTAGAGCACCTGCTGCCCAGACACATACAGTGTCCATGTAGATAGATATGGAATGCATGAGCTACACATTAGAACTACTATCCACAACCAACTCGATGCTTTTTGTTCACTCGCATTCCAACTTCTCCCTCTACCTCCCACTTCCCCTCAACTACAATCACGTTAACTCTCTCTATCCCATTAGCATTCATTATCTCTTCAATCACCTCGCTCTCTACCATGTCAAATGGTTGCTTCCACCTCCCTTCCTTCAACCCCGCCCTCCCCTCTCTTCCTTCCTCTCGTCTCCCCCATCCTGTTCCCTTCCTCACCGGAGAGCCTCGCTGATGACCCCCATCTTTCCAAACTCGTCCCCCTCATGTAGCGTGCAGACCACACCCTTCCCTTCAATGATGAGACTCACAGAGCCCTGTAAGATCACATACCAGGACTTCCCCTTATCTCCCTGGCGATACACTGTGACAACATATACAGAGCAGAACTGATGAGTTTAGGAGCTACTGTGACAAAGTGGCTCAGAGAGACAGAGTTTGTTGTATCCACTCACAATATTGCCCTGCAGCACTGGCACACTCCAGCTGTGCACATGCTGATATCTGCCGCTTCACCTGCAGGAAGACAAGCAAAGACATCACAACCCGCTAACCTCTGCACATCAAGCAGGAAGGCACCGGACCTGGAGTCATCACTAACCCCACTCTCTCCACCCTGACTCACAGCCAGTCCAGTCACTAGCACCCACTCCACCCTGACTCACAGCCAGTCACTATAGCACCCACCACTCCACCCTGACTCACAGCCAGTCACTATAGCACCTCCCACTCCACCCTGACTCACAGCCAGTCACACTAGCACCTCCCACTCCACCCTGACTCACAGCCAGTCACTATAGCACCTCCCACTCCACCCTGACTCACAGCCAGTCACACTAGCACCTCCCACTCCACCCTGACTCACAGCCAGTCACACTAGCACCCACCACTCCACCCTGACTCACAGCCAGTCACACTAGCACCCACCACTCCACCCTGACTCACAGCCAGTCATACTAGCACCTCCCACTCCACCCTGACTCACAGCCAGTCACTAGCACCTCCCACTCCACCCTGACTCACAGCCAGTCACTAGCACCTCCCACTCCACCCTGACTCACAGCCAGTCACTAGCACCTCCCACTCCACCCTGACTCACAGCCAGTCACACTAGCACCCACCACTCCACCCTGACTCACAGCATTGGAGAGATGTCTGAGAGCTCTAATGTGCAGCAACTCATCGTATATCAACTCAATATCCTCTTCGGTCCTGGAGGCTGGTCTACAAGATACATGAACATCAAGGAGAGATGAACACCAAGGAGAGATGAACACCAAGGAGAGATGAACACCAAGGAGAGATGAACACCAAGGAGAGATGAACACCAAGGAGAGATGAACACCAAGGAGAGATGAACACCAAGGAGAGATGAACATCAGGGAGAGATGAACACCAAGGAGAGATGAACACCAAGGAGAGATGAACACCAAGGAGAGATGAACACCAAGGAGAGATGAACACCAAGGAGAGATGAACACCAAGGAGAGATGAACACCAAGGAGAGATGAACACCAAGGAGAGATGAACACCAAGGAGAGATGAACACCAAGGAGAGAGAGAGAGAGAATGCATCATGTGATAAGCGCCTTGAACAGTAGTACTGGGAAGGAGGTGGGTGTGGGGTGTGGGGTGTGGGTGTGGGGTGTGGGGGGTTATCCTCATCACCTCCTCGGGGCTATATATTGCGTCAGCTCTGGGCTCCTCAGTGTACAAACACACAAGCAGGCTTATAATAATGATGTCATTGTGAAATTTACAGCTCTACAAGAAATTCACCACAATGTCAACATCGCACCACAAGTTCCAGAGGTGCTAGTCTCTTGTCCCAGAGGGGAGATGCCAATAAATATCCGAGTTCCGGCCTGTACACACTCCCCGACATGCTAGGTACACGGCGGCTGCTTGTCCCCCATTCGGCCAGTGCATGCTCTCAGCATGACACGTCCTTCCTGTCTGCCTGTCGACAGGAAGAGCTGTTAGCCTCAGAGGTGTGCTGTTTGCTCCGTCATGTGGAGCCAACAGCTCCTGCTACTGTATGTACACTCACCTCCACAGCAGCACACACAGCTCTTGCATGTTTGCATACCCTTGTCAAGGTCGGGTAACTAGTGGGACAAACAAATGTTGCATGTAGAGTGAGGGATGGGGATATTCTGGGATGTTCCTAGCCATAGAAGACCCACACTCTCCTGGCTATAGCCCTAACCACAGCCCTGGAATACACCTAGTCTTAGCCCTGGCTAGCCCTAACCACAGCCCTGGAATACACCTAGCCTTAGCCCTGGCTAGCCCTAACCACAGCCCTGGAATACACCTAGCCTTAGCCCTGCTAGCCCTAACCACAGCCCTGGAATACACCTAGTCTTAGCCCTGGCCCTAGCCATAACCACAGCCCTGGAATACACCTAGTCTTAGCCCTGGCCCTAGCCCTAACCACAGCCCTGGAATACACCTAGCCTTAGCCCTGGCTAGCCCTAACCACAGCCCTGGAATACACCTAGTCTTAGCCCTGGCTAGCCCTAACCACAGCCCTGGAATACACCTAGCCTTAGCCCTGGCTAGCCCTAACCACAGCCCTGGAATACACCTAGCCTTAGCCCTGGCTAGCCCTAACCACAGCCCTGGAATACACCTAGCCTTAGCCCTGCTAGCCCTAACCACAGCCCTGGAATACACCTAGTCTTAGCCCTGGCCCTAGCCATAACCACAGCCCTGGAATACACCTAGTCTTAGCCCTGGCCCTAGCCCTAACCACAGCCCTGGAATACACCTAGCCTTAGCCCTGGGTAGCCCTAACCACAGCCCTGGAATACACCTAGTCTTAGCCCTGGCTAGCCCTAACCACAGCCCTGGAATACACCTAGTCTTAGCCCTGGCCCTAGCCCTAACCACAGCCCTGGAATACACCTAGCCTTAGCCCTGGCTAGCCCTAACCACAGCCCTGGAATACACCTAGTCTTAGCCCTGGCTAGCCCTAACCACAGCCCTGGAATACACATAGCCTTAGCCCTGGCCCTAGCCCTAACCACAGCCCTGGAATACACATAGCCGTAAGTCCTGCTCTAAAATACCCACAGTCGTAAACCCGCTCCTGGCCCTAAGACATCTCGATATATTGCCATCCTGATTCCAGGATTCATGATAAATGGATCAGTATCCCTGTCATTGCTATAGTGATGGTGGGAGATGTGATGACCCAAAGCAAGAATGGTATTTCTCAAGCCACTTGCATGGTGTGACTCATCATTAGACGAGGAGGTGATTACTGCGTATGCATAAAAGCAGTGCTAAGGAGTATCTTACCTAAATATAGACACAAAGTTACATTTGTCCTAGCTGGCAAATGTCGTCATCGCGACGACGACATTTGCCAACCACCCCTTTTCCACCTCCCCAATAGTACCCTGGGAATCTAGGGATGACCTAGGAATGGTTGGGGTGACCAATCTAGGGATGACCTAGGAAGGGTTGGGGTGACCAATCCAGGGATGACCTAGGAAGGGTTGAGGAGACCAATCTAGGGATGACCTAGGAAGGATTGGGGTGACCAATCCAGGGATGACCTAGGAAGGGTTGAGGAGACCAATCTAGGGATGACCTAGGAAGGGTTGAGGAGACCTATCTAGGGATGACCTAGGAAGGATCGGGGTGACCAATCTAGGGATGACCTAGGAATGGTTGAGGTGACCAATCCAGGATGACCTAGGAATGGTTGGGGTGACCTCCACATGTGTGAACAGAGCCCATAAAGGAATAACTAGAGGAATAGAAGCATTGTCGATCACATTCTGTTCAGACTCACTCTTTCTTGAGTGTGGCGTAGATGAGGGTCTCGGGGCCTAGGGCAGCGATGGTGTCAAAACATTCCTCAAGAAGAGATGACAACGAGCTCCTAGGACTGGACGAGAAGGACGAGACTGACCGTGGTCTCCCATTGGACAGCTTCTCTCCGGTCAAGTCCTCCGTGGAGCAGCTGTCTCCGTTATGGCGAGCGTGGTGGTGAGAGAGGTTGGTGGAGTGGCGATGGAAGTGGCCAAACATGGAGGAGGAGGACCAGCGCTGAGGGCCAGGTCTGGGCTCGATTTTGAGATCTATGAATCTGTAAAACAGGTGAGCCTCATCCCGGAATGGGTACTCCTTGTTGACTGAAGGTGGCACACACACACACACAACACACACACACACACACACACACAGTTAGACATGGAGCACTTGTGGTATAATGACTCAACACATGTAGTTTGTATGTTCATAGAGCAAGTGTACATATTGTGTATGTCCATAGAAGCTTGCATCAGTCCATGTTGTACTAACCTGGAGATTAGACATTGTAGTGGTTAATGACTGATAATTGTCAACAACATATTTCTAACTTATTTCCAGGGAGAACAAAGTCTGCTATCACAGAGCAAGCGTGGGGCCACCCACCACCCAGTCTTGGAGGAAGAGACAAGGATGGCTGATAGAGCCAGCAAATGGAGGTACAGTGTAACTGCTCGTGAAGGAGCTGAATCTTATAAGCTAAGGATCAGCGCTCCAATTGAGATGCGAGGGCTGAAGCTGCCCGAATGCTGGGTCTCGATGCTCAACACTATGCACTTAAACCACGCCCATCATCACCATCTGTCTGACGTTCGTTGCTCATGCACTCTAGCATTCAGAAGGATCCATGAATCATGTGCATTTTGTGTGAAGTGCATTGCCAGTGAGTGTGGATGCGTTGCCAGCGAGTGTGGATGCATTGCCAGTGAGTGTGGATGCATTGCCAGTGAGTGTGGATGCATTGCCAGTGAGTGTGGATGCATTGCCAGCGAGTGTGGATGCGTTGCCAGCAAGTGTGGATGCATTGCCAGTGAGTGTGGATGCATTGCCAGCGAGTGTGGATGCATTGCCAGCGAGTGTGGATGCATTGCCAGTGAGTGTGGATGCATTGCCAGCGAGTGTGGATGCGTTGCCAGTGAGTGTGGATGCGTTGCCAGAGAGTGTGGATGCATTGCCAGCGAGTGTGGATACGTTGCCAGCGAGTGTGGATGCGTTGCCAGCGAGTGTGGATGCATTGCCAGTGAGTGTGGATGCGTTGCCAGCGAGTGTGGATGCATTGCCAGCGAGTGTGGATGCGTTGCCAGAGAGTGTGGATGCATTGCCAGTGAGTGTGGATGCGTTGCCAGTGAGTGTGGATGCATTGCCAGTGAGTGTGGATGCATTGCCAGTGAGTGTGGATGCATTGCCAGTGAGTGTGGATGCATTGCCAGTGAGTGTGGATGCATTGCCAGCGAGTGTGGATGTGTTTCCAGCAAGTGTGGATGCATTGCCAGCGAGTGTGGATGCGTTGCATCGTTTTGTATTTAAAAAAAAATTTTTTTGCTTGATGAAGATGCAAGTATATATGCCAGTAGAAACGTTGGCACTAAGTTGATTGAAAAAGGAAATTGACAAGACATACTTCTAACCAGAATAGTGTGCTCTAGCCATAATGGTGTGCTCTAACCAGAATGGTGTGATCTTTAGTAGCCGACTATAATAATAGAGAAAATGCAAAACAGACTTTTAATCAGCTCGGGAAAAAATATGCCAACATTTCAACCAAATGCCACTTCGCCAAGGTTACAGCTGGGAGTCGCCTCAGCTAAACAGTTCAAGTGCTCAGTTCATGGGACAGTGAACAGCAACCCTTTGATTGTCTGAGATTCCCACTATCCCATGCGAAGGAGAATCAGCAGCTATCCTAGAGTGGACCCATCTTGTCCTCAAGTAATATAGTGCTATTAAAGTGAACAGCGTTCTCACATACTGTACAAGCACAGAAATGTATAAACTGTTGGTTCAAATTGCCAGTCTTCTCCCTGGAGGAGACCAAAGCATTCAGTTGACAGAGTAGAAAGGGCACTAAATAGAAATATGGAGGTCTAATTACATATAGAAGGGGGGAGGAGTTTGCACGGCATTCACGAAGGTACATATGTATGTATCTTAGAGAATTGTACTCAAAACATTTCTCACATGGTATTCTTTGTATAAGAAACAGCAGCTCCACGGCCATTGCCTGGCTTCTACTTGAGAAACAGCAGCTCTACGGCATTGCCTGGCTTCTACTTGAGAAACAGTAGCTCCACGGCCATTGCCTGGCTTCTACTTGAGAAACAGTAGCTCCACGGCCATTGCCTGGCTTCTTCCCCCACCCACCACTGCCATCCCTTCTACAGGCTGCATCTTTCTGCACTTCGCTTCGTAATTTGTAAGGTACAAAGTTCTACAATGCTTGTTATATAGTCTTTAAAGTTTTGACGACCAATTTGCAATTTGGTGGACTGTAGATGGCCAGAGTAGATGGCCAGAGTAGCCCGTGCATGTGTGTAGATGGCCAGAGTAGCCCGTGCATGTGTGTAGATGGCCAGAGTAGCCCGTGCATGTGTTTAGATGGCCAGAGTAGCCCGTGCATGTGTGTAGATGGCCAGAGTAGCCTGTGCATGTGTGTAGATGGCCAGAGTAGCCCGTGCATGTGTGTAGATGGCCAGAGTAGCCCGTGCATGTGTGTAGATGGCCAGAGTAGCCCGTGCATGTGTGTAGATGGCCAGAGTAGCCCGTGCATGTGTGTAGATGGCCAGAGTAGCCCGTGCATGTGTGTAGATGGCCAGAGTAGCCTGTGCATGTGTGTAGATGGCCAGAGTAGCCCGTGCATGTGTGTAGATGGCCAGAGTAGCCAGTGCATGTGCAGCTTTTGAATTGAGAGCCAGTAATATTAAAATAAAAAAATTAAATGGGGGGGTTGTCCAGTTGAGAGACACCAGCTCTCTGTACTGGAATGCAAGTTGATGCAAAAGAAAGTGCTAGCCTTGCATGCACATGTATGTACATGTACATGTACATGTGCATGCTAGATACTTCTGGCATCCACGCTATCCATGCCAGCGTGCTATAACAGAATGCTACAGACACGAACTATCGAAGCCCCCATCATAAAATGCAGTCCTTGTCACAACCCCCCCCCTCCCCCTCCTCCCCCCTCCCCCATTATCCCAGGCGAGTCCAACAAAAAGACGGCATCTTTAACTAAGTATTTCATTCACTCCTCCCCCTTCAGCCACACCCACAAAATAACCGGCGCAAGAGACCAACGCCACTCTTTTACTGTTCTCACGGATGAATATAAAACACATCGGGCACATCGGGTCCACGCGTCATCCCCTGCCCAGCGCCGTTTGAGATAGAAATGTCGAGAGAGAGAGAGAGAGAAATTGAGAACTAGGAAAAACACAGCACGGTGTCTAGCGCCAGTGTCTGTGTTACTCTAAAGGAACACGGTACAGCACACACACACATACCATGCTGAATGACGCCCTCGGTGAGGAGGGCCTGCCACATTTGCACCACCTGCCCTCTGGTCCTGGGCGTGGTCGACTGCGTCATCATCCAATCCACGAGCCTAGAGCCACTGCAGCACTGCTTGTACGTGTGCACGTTGATCCTGTGGTCACTGCAGAGGAGAGAAGAGCGAGGTCACCATTAACAAAAGGTAAGCAAGAGTGTGGCACATGGAGTTACTTCCATCTTCTTGAGAGGATGATAAAACAACCGGCATGTTTTCTGGTCCTCACTAGCAAGTGATAGCCGGGGAACTCACATATGAATACAATTTTTTTTTAAACCCTCAACAAACTAAGCCTTTTTCTTTCAAACAACATAAAATTTGATAATCACTCTCCAATTACTATTAAATCCTTCTTCATACTCTCTCTTTCAAAGACTATTCCGATTTTTTACTTTTCAACCAACCTTTTTTATTTATACACATCCTTGATATTCCAACTTATATCCCAACTTTTCATTCTTTCATAAATCATTCCATTTACCCCATTAAAACCTACAACCACACCCCATTGTCATTTACTTTATTAACTCTTTGAAATGGTCCTTGATGAGTTGGTAAAGGGTCAACCCAGCCCAGGCCAGTTCTGAGTCCCGTGAGATCGACGCCTTCCCTGTCCCATCTGACACATCTTCTGATTTGTGAGAGGTGGAGGAAGACGACGCCATTCCCGCTGGAAGAAGCCGTTCCATCACTCCTTGGTGCGACTTGTAAATGCGCTGAATGTTCGCAGCTTCAAAGTAGAGAAGTTCACAATTTTCTCTCGTCTCTATCATTGTTTGTCTGTAGGGAATACAAGCACACAAGCCAAGGCTGGTTCACCACATCTCTATCATTGTTTGTCTGTAGGGAATACAAGCACACAAGCCAAGGCTGGTTCACCACATCTCTATCATTGTTTGTCTGTAGGGAATACAAGCACACAAGCCAAGGCTGGTTCACCACATCTCTATCATTGTTTGTCTGCAGGGAATACAAGCACACAAGCCAAGGCTGGTTCACCACATCTCTATCATTGTTTGTCTGTAGGGAATACAAGCACACAAGCCAAGGCTGGTTCACCACATCTCTATCATTGTTTGTCTGTAGGGAATACAAGCACACAAGCCAAGGCTGGTTCACCACATCTCTATCATTGTTTGTCTGTAGGGAATACAAGCACACAAGCCAAGGCTGGTTCACCACATCTCTATCATTGTTTGTCTGTAGGGAATACAAGCACACAAGCCAAGGCTGGTTCAACACATCTCTATCATTGTTTGTCTGTAGGGAATACAAGCACACAAGCCAAGGCTGGTTCACCACATCTCTATCATTGTTTGTCTGTAGGGAATACAAGCACACAAGCCAAGGCTGGTTCACCACATCTCTATCATTGTTTGTCTGTAGGGAATACAAGCACACAAGCCAAGGCTGGTTCACCACAACCAAGACAGACCCATATCTCACCTTCCAACCCATCCCCCCCCCCCCCCCTCCCCCCCAACCTCCTCACCTGCATGTTTCTAATATGACACCTTCCCCAAAGGAGTCCCCCTGACAGAGGTTGCAGAGAGAGGTGGTTTTACTGTTATCTTCAGCATTCATGTCTAACATCTCCAATGAGCCGGAGATTACCGCATACCAATATATACTAGCATCACCAGGTCTGTACACTGCACGCAGCACGAGTGTGTGTGTGAGTGTGTGTGTGTGTGAGTGTGTGTGAGAGTGTGTGTGTGTGAGTGAGTGTGTGAATGGAAAGATAAATACACAGCGAGGAAGGAAGACATGAAGGCAGGATGTAAGGACAATATGGTCCATCTGAACTAATATGGGTGCATAATAACCTATACAACACTACAAGGAAGTTTGGAGTCACCTCGACAACTGAAGCTCTATGAGAGCTCCCGACAAGTCGACCTATATACGAATGCTTGGCTAGCTGAATGTCTCGGAAGGATGCCCATGGGACTCGCAAAGCTGACACACGTATATACACCACGTGCACAGCACCTTCACAACAATGTCATTAACCCTCCCTTCCAGTTCTTCAAAGAGTTAGTAATGGCTGTGGCCACTTGTCGCTAACTGGACTGATGGTATTCCAAGGGCTACAACACAACAACAGTATCCAGAGAAAAGAAGAACACTTTCAAGGACTCGTAGCACACATCTTTTCCAAGAAAAGCGGATTCCTTAATTTTTTAATTAAATTTTTATTTTATTTTTTACTCAGAAGTCTTGGGGGAGGGGGAGTCCAAGTGTCCTTGGCAGAGCATTTCTCAAGGCCGTGTACACTAGATGAAGTATGTGCCACTCCATCCTGATGTTGCAATCCATCCCATACTCCAATTAAGTCACCCTCCTCCCAATAATCTCTCATTCCATGCTTGGTCAGCCCATTATCATGTCGATTGATGTCACGTCACGTAATGAAATACTTGCGGTCTTCCAGCATTCCGACATGAAAAAAAGAGAAGGTGGAGGGCAGCAAGGACCTTCAGCACTGAACAAAATGCAGTGACTAAAAGCTCACACAATGCCTTCTCCAGCCAGTCTGCATGCTGAAATCACAACCATAGCTACCTCCATGGACACAAACACGTGTCTTTCTCTCAGAGAAGCACAGAGAAAACGAAAGCCACTTCATGGCCTCACAGAAAACAGTCCACTTTTGATGATAACTGGGAAGCACGAGAGCCTAAACAAGTTCATAGAATCCATCCACATGTCAAGGCATTGATAGCTCTTCAACTTCACCATCTTTACTTCAGCAGTAGGAGGACACTACTCAGCATGTGCACACACACCAAAAGTTGGTAATGGAGAGCCAGTCAACTCTGAGCAATATCGCTGCTGCTCACTCATCACTATGGTCGCCTGGTAGCCACTGCAGACTCCAATCCCACCACAAGGTTCAATCTTGGGGTGGAATGCTAGCGACACGGGTCACTATCACGGAGCTAAACAGACTTCACAGGTAATAGCAAAGCAAACAGGTCCAGCTAGACTCGCTCATACGAATGCCACACACACACACACACACACACATTTAGACAATAGCAAATGATACACATTCACTAACAAGGTTTCCAGTAGAGTAGAGCAAGACTTCCTTCTCTGCAACAGATTCCCGTGAGTGGCAGTCAAAACCAGAGAAGCTTTAGTGAGAGGAGGAGTAAAAATGGCGTGGTTATAAAGAAGAGGAAAGGAGGAAGGAAGCACTTCTGGAGGATGTTTGCTATCATCAGCCGCACGCACAATGAGATGGTGTGGGTGTGTCCTGCAGTGTTTCATCAACTCTGAATGAGTACTTAGGTGGGCAGGCAAGCTGTGTCAGGTTTTTTAAATATTGGGGTTTATGTATACTGGACACCGCAAACTCTGCACACACACATACACACACACACATGTACACACACACACACATGCATGCACACACACACACACATGCATGCACACACACACACGCGCAGACACACACATGCACGCACACACATGCACACACACACACACACACACATGCACACACACACACACATGCGTGAACACACACACTCATGCATGCAAACACACACACATGCACACACACACACACACACACCCACACACATGCACACACACACACACACATGCACGCGCACACCAACATGCCTGAAGGTTCCCAGCACACTCATTTGAAATATGTACACTACTCCCACTGCATTTCAATGCTAGAGTCCACATTTGCTGTTCCATATAATACATGCATCGATGTCAAAAGTCAACCGTGACCCAAACTGGAAGAAAATGGCATGCGAAGCAAATAAGCACATGTACAAAAAATGATGTGTACAAGTTCACACGCCACGTACATACGTAGAACAAAATAACAAGACAAGTTATGTTTGTGGTTGATCATTAACTTCAATACTCAAGAACCTTCCACTAGCAGGACAGGGGGGAGCTTTGGTCGAAGAACTCTCCACTAACAGGACAGGGGGGAGCTTAGGCCGAAGAATCCTCCACTAACAGGACAGGGGAGAGCTTAGGCAGAAGAACCCTTCACTAACAGGACAGGGGGAAGCTTAGGCCGAAGAACCCTCCACTAACAGGACAGGGGAGAGCTTAGGCCGAAGAATCCTCCACTACAGGACAGGGGGGAGCTTAGGCCGAAGAATCCTCCACTAACAGGACGGGTGGAGCTTAGGCCAAAGAACCCTCCACTAACAGGACAGGGAAGCTTACCACAGTTTGCTCCTAGACAACTTTGACTTGTGCAGGGCCAGGCTGCACTCAGGCGGGACACGGAAAGCTACACAGCAGCTCTACTTATATTCAAGTGCTATGGACTTACAGATCCACTCAAGACAGAAGAACAGCTCATCACATCCATCATGGTTATATTTGGAGACTGTAGCTATTGTGACCTACACCTCACATCCTGAATTGGGTCACACAAGTGTGCGAACTGCCAAGCTGTTTGTCCTACACGATGGCGCTCACCAAATCAAGGAGCAGTTCTATCATTTTACTCAAAATATGCATGTTGTAAATCACCTCTCGGCCGGGTGATGACAGCCATTGTTTCTGTGACAAGCTACATGCACAAGCTCTCTAACTAGAGAGGCTCAAGTCTCTCTGCATTACGATGGCCTACACTTCCTGAGTGAACACAGTAGTGTACAGCTGTCTTGGCTTGTTGGCCATTGACATCGTGAGAATCATTGCATCCATTAATACTTGTGTTTAATTAGTCCCTCATAAGTTCATCTGGGGAGTTTGAATCACATCTCAATCAGATAGATCGGAAGATTGATTTTTTTTACTTCAAAGGGAAGGGGGAAAACCAAAGTACTTTCGCCCGCCCCCACTTCCTATTGGGGGTGAGATTCCAACCATTTGCATTGATGAAGGCCAGCCAGGTGGAGCCTGAAGGCCAGCCAGGAGGAGCCTGAAGGCCAGCCAGGAGGAGCCTGAAGGCCAGCCAGGAGGAGCCTGAATGCCAGCCAGGAGGAGCCTGAAGGCCAGCCAGGAGGAGCCTGAAGGCCAGCCAGGTGGAGCCTGACATTCTGCAACAAGTCGCCAATTAAGTTGAAAGATTTACTGTTTTATTTCTTGTTCATGAAGTAAGGAGATATCTGTAATTGCATCTTTACCACCTTATGCCTGTGCATGCATGCATGTGTGTATGTACTTGTATGCACATTCATACATATACATGCATGCATGTGTGTATGTACTTGTATGCACATTCATACATATACATGCATGCATGTGTGTATGTACTTGTATGCACATTCATACATATACATGCATGCATGTGTGTATGTACTTGTATGCACATTCATACATATACATGCATGCATGTGTGTATGTACTTGTATGCACATTCATACATATACATGCATGCATGTGTGTATGTACTTGTATGCACATTCATACATATACATGCATGCATGTGTGTATGTACTTGTATGCACATTCATACATATACATGCATGCATGTGTGTATGTACTTGTATGCACATTCATACATATACATGCATGCATGTGTGTATGTACTTGTATGCACATTCATACATATACATGCATGCATGTGTGTATGTACTTGTATGCACATTCATACATATACATGCATGCATGTGTGTATGTACTTGTATGCACATTCATACATATACATGCAGGCATGTGTGTATGTACTTGTATGCACATTCATACATATACATGCAGGCATGCACTGTTCAAACAGGTTGTGAAGCATCCTGTTAAGTTGGGCGCTCATACATGTAGCTTCAGTCAATGAGAAAATTGGCACTTGACACCAGCTTAACCAGTAATGCCATGTGCAGTCGTAATCAAACTTGTTCAGGTAAGGCTAGTACAGTGTATGTACAGTGTATGTACCAAGCTAGCTAAAAGGGATGGCGAAAGGTTGAAATGTTACTGAGTACAGCCTGTGGAGTGCCAGGCGTGGACATCCCATCTACAAATTTGTCTAGTTGCTTGGAATGCTTCAAAGTAAAGGCTAAAACCATTAGTAAAGTAGGTCCTTAGAGGTACTGGCTTAACAACCTGCTTATAGGTAGGCATATGTGATGTATGAACAGGTACTGGCTTAACAACCTGCTTATAGGTAGGCATATGTGATGTGTATGAACAGGTACTGGCTTAACAACCTGCTTATAGGTAGGCATATGTGATGTATGAACAGGTACTGGCTTAACAACCTGCTTATAGGTAGGCATATGTGATGTGTATGAACAGGTACTGGCTTAACAACCTGCTTATAGGTAGGCTTATGTGATGCATGAACAGGTACTGGCTTCAGCATATTCATACTGTTCAACTTATGCTACTACTTCTACTTACAACTGTACACCATCACCAGCACTGCCACCACCATCAGCTGTACTTGCACCACCAGCACTGCTGCCACCTCCAACACCGCCAGCACCGCTGCCACGTCCAACACCACCACCGCTGCCACCTCCAACACCACCACCGCTGCCACCTCCAACACCACCACCGCTGCCACCTCCAACACCACCACCGTTGCCTCCTCCAACACCACCACCGCTGCCTCCTCCAACACCACCACCGTTGCCTCCTCCAACACCACCACCGCTGCCACCTCCACCAGCATCGCTGCCACCTCCACTGCTGCCACCAGTGCTACCATCACCACCACCGCTGCCACCTCCACCAGCACCACCAGCATCGCTGTCATCTCCACCGCCACCACCATCACCACCACTGCTTCCACCTCCACCAGCACTACGAGCCAGAGTCATCTTAATGCATGAATAGATTGCGTCGACACTACTGCAGTGCTGGTACGTAGTCTAATCAAGTGTGCGTATTATTTCATTCTGAGGTAGTCAATAGTGCACTATCTAGTCGAGGGTGCAGGAAAATATATACATGCAGTAGCATGTAGTCTAACAGACTTGAATTCTTTCAATATGGACAACGAAGCAGAAATGAAGCGTGAGAAAATTAGCAAACATTCAAATGTTACAATAACCTTCTCAATAATCAACTTCAAATTGTATTCGCTCGATGTTTCGACTAGATGCTCTAGCATTCCTGATGAAGGCCAGAGCATCTAGTCGAAACGTCGAGTGAATACAATTTGAAGTTGATTATTGAGAAGGTTATTTTATGTTATGTCAACTGAGACAAGTTATCGGCTTGGTTCACTCCTGGTGCAACAGCTACTGCTCATCTGGACAAGGCATCAACATCTACATCCACTCCTGCAAGCACTTCTATATCCATCCCATCTTCCAGTCCCTTATACACCACTATCTACCCCTGCATCTGGGAACGTTCCACAAGAAGAAATGCACGAATCCACAATGGCAAGGAGAATGTGGTTCACTTTTTGAATGATCCAGGACACTAAGAATGCTTAGTGCAGTGGATAACTGGATTCACAATGGGCCCGCACCTTGTTAGAATCATGATTGCGACCTTTCAAACTCCCACTGAGTGTGTGTTGAGGGAGAAGGAACACAGACAAAGTGTTTATCAAAGACGGTCTGTGGACATGAACTGAGGAATGGCAAGTCTATAAAACGCGAATGGCTGCTATAATCACCATCTTGAGGTTGCTGTGCATGCCTCCTATCATCCAACAAAGAACACGTCTTTTGCTATGGCCGGATTTAATGTATTGGAAAAACAACAATCTTACTGTAAAATATGAAAATGGAGAAGAACATTGCTGGTGCATGATAGCATATTCGATTCGATTCAACATAAAGAAACCGTGTGTGTGTGGATTCTGCAGTTGCTCAAACATCACGTGGTGGTGTCGTCTAGAGCAGGAGTACTGGCATGAAGTGTTGAAAGGTGTGATTTCTGTCACACACTTTCTTGCCTCCAGAGGTTTGGCATTTTGTGCAGAGAATGAGTTGACAAAAAATGGAAATTTTCTACACGGATATTCTGGACATGTTGAGGGAATTTCTCTTTTTTTCCTTCTTTTTGGAAGAGCATCTTAACCCTTAGAACCCTATGCTCCCTAATATGGGCATGCCTCCCACCCTGTGGTCTTGGAAGGAAAATGACTCAAAAATTCAAAGTTATTGATAATGCAAAAAAAACAAAAAAAAGGGGAGGGGGGGGAAATCCCCAGCCGAATAACCGGCCACTCGGGTTCTAAGAGTTAAAGTATTCGGAAATGCCAGAAATGGGAATCCATCATATCCACTGGCCAACATTTGTAAGACATTTATTGGACAGCTAGTGCTTTGTGTTACTCTGGAAGAAATGACACAGAGTCAAAGTATTACTCGGTAAGAGTTGATTCCACTCTGGACATCTCGCATGTTGATCAACTGACATTTACTATCCGGTATATGCGTAGACATGAGCCCATGCATTTTCTTAAAGTCCATGCCCATCTTTAATCACGGAGCAAAGAATCTAGCAGACACTGTTGTAGATTTCTTGAATGAGAACAACATTCCGTTATCGATGCCGTGGTCAATCTCATGACAATTCCTCACATACGTCTGGACGCCACACTGGATCACAAGCATGGATCTGTGAACTAAATGGATTCCCCACTACATGTGTGTCCCTTGTGCTGGACACAGTCTGAAATTGGTGGGATAAAAAACAGCAGCGGGTGGTCCACAGATGGTCTCCTTCCTTGACCTAGTTCAGCATTTGCATTCCTTCTTCTTGGTTTCCACACATCGCTGGAATATTCTGACGTCTATCTTTGGAAGGAACATGTTGTGGTCAAGCATCTGTAGGAACAGGTTGTGGTCAAGCATCTGTAGGAACATGTGGTCAAGTGTCTGTAGGAACATGTTGTTTGTGGTCAAGCATATGCAGGAACATGTTGTGGTCAAGCATCTGCAGGAACATGTTGTGGTCAAGCATATGTAGGAACATGTTGTGGTCAAGCATCTGTAGGAACATGTGGTCAAGTGTCTGTAGGAACATGTTGTGGTCTCTGTAGGAACATGTTGTGGTCAAGCATCTGTAGGAACATGTTGTGGTCAAGCACCTGTAGGAACATGTTGTGGTCAAGCATCTGTAAGAACATGTGGTCAAGTGTCTGTAGGAACATGTTGTGGTCAAGCATCTGCATGAACATATTGTGGTCAAGCGTCTGTAGGAACATGCTGTGGTCAAACATCTACAGTAACATGTTGTGGTCAAGCATCTGTAGGAACATGTTATGGAAAAGCGTCTGTAGGAACATGTTGTGGTCAAGCATCTACAGGAACATGTTGTGGTCAAGCATCTACAGGAACATATTGTGGTCAAGCATCTGTAGGAACATGTTGTGGTCAAGCATCTGTGGGAACATGTTGTGGTCAAGCATCGGTAGGAACATGTTGTGGTCAAGCATCTGTGGGAACATGTTGTGGTCAAGCATCTGTAGGAACATGTTGTGGTCAAGCATCTGTAGGAACATGTTGTGGTCAAGCATCTGTAGGAACATGTTGTGGTCAAGCATATGTAGGAACATGTTGTGGTCAAGCATCTGTAGGAACATATTGTGGTCAAGCATCTGTAGGAACATGTGGTCAAGCATCTCTCTGACGAGATGGTTGGCACGTTTTGATGCTGTCTGCATGGAGATTTCGAGGAAGTTCAAGATGAACTGGGTGCTCCATCAGCTGACCAGGAAGTGAACACAAGGAGTGATGCAGAAGGATTGAGCAAGGAAAAAACCCTAGACTAGATTGATATTTCAATTATATATATTATATATATATATTATCAGAAACAAGACAGTATCCTTCAGAAGGATTGAGCAACATAATGGACAAGCTGGAGACTATCTTTCTGACAATTCCTTGAACGGACATTCTCGTAAGAGCGAACGAAACAAGTAAGGTTCTGCAACGAAGAGACGTGGACATACACACTTGCTGCGATGAACCTTTTCAAGTCTCCGAAAACATATCTTCAGGAAATTAGGCACAAATTCAGTGACTTTGAAATGAAGGCCAAGAGGTTCCAGATTCGGATTACCATTTGTGAGTGAAAGCCAAGTATATGTCTTACTAGGTATGATGGGTGAGCAGAAAATATACTTCTGCACAAAAGTGAAAAATTTAAGTTGGAAACATTCCTCCTCGTTCTAAACTCTCTGAACTCAGACCTGACAAAACGTGCAGAGGCCTACGAATGGATTGGAAATCCGTTTTCCTTCTCGCTCAATTGGAAACAATCGATTCAGACGAGCTGAATGAAAGTGTGAAGAATTGGCTACTGTGTGCTATGAAGATCTTGAACCTCTAATAGGATGCAAGCAGCTCAAGCAGTACACGGTCCACAATGAAGAATGTGTGACTCTCATGCGGTGTATAGCATGCAAGCAGCTCAAGCACTACACGATGAAGAATGTGCGACTCTTCCTGCAGTGTATAGCACTCATTTCAGATAGCTTGCGATCTGCTTCCCAATGTTGACGTCACACTCAAGAGTGTTCATGTGCATGATGGTGGCCGACGGTACAGGGATTCTATATTGAAACTAACAAAGACTCAGCTTCGCAGCACACAATGGAGCAGCATCATTTGAACTGGCTTTCAATTAAGTGCACAGAGAAGAAAATCAACTTACAACCAATTATGAAACAATTCTCTGCAAAGAAATGTTGTAAATGTGTTTAAGCATTTGTGTTGTACAACAGATCAAATTTAATTTTCACTGAAAGTTTTAGTTTCTGTTTCAGTGGGTGGGTGGCTAGGAGCAGCAGTGCATTGCTTTGCCTCTGTGGGTGGGTGGCTAGGAGCAGCAGTGCATTGCTTTGCCTCTGTGGGTGGGTGGCTAGGAGCAGCAGTGCATTGCTTTGCTTCAGTGGGTGGATGGCTAGGAGCAGCAGTGCATTGCTTTGCTTCAGTGGGTGGGTGGCTAGGAGCAGCAGTGCATTGCTTTGCTTCAGTGGGTGGATGGCTAGGAGCATCAGTGCATTGCTTTGCTTCAGTGGGTGGATGGCTGGGAGCAGCAGTGCATTGCTTCAGTGGGTGGGTGGCTAGGAGCAGCAGTGCATTGCTTTGCACATCACCTACAATGTTGTTAAGATGGCCCTGCCACCACCACCCCCGTCACCACCGACATCACCATCATCACCACCACCGCCATCACCATCACCACCGGCTTATTATATTGCTAGCCCTAGGCAATCACTGTATAGGTGCAGCTGCAACAGATACTGTAAACTGGTGGATTCATCACAAACACACAATTTCATGGAGTCAGTAAGTTGCACACTGCCACTAAAGAAGAACATACTTCATGACATAGTTACTACAACTTCAGCATCATTCATGGAATGATGCTATGCCCTGTTCCTACGTCAGCACCCCAGTACAAAACTGAGAATACGCATTCCTAGACACATGACAGTTTCTCAGCATTCCAGTCAATAGCTACCTGTAGGAGAACGTCTTTGCGGACGAGGGACGTTCATGTGAGTGGAGAGGACAACACAAACCTACAGTAGGCAACAGCTCATTTTTACCTTGGTGAGGTGGCAGGTTAGACATTCCTACACTGTGGGACTTCTCAATGAGGACACTTCTGAGAACAGACCAAAGGCTCCTGATTATTGAGGTGTTGCTTTGAAAACAACATAATCGCAATGTGCACGGGTCTTCTTTCTGTTCAATTTCTGTTTCTCTACAGTGTATGTTCAGTCTGTCTCTTCATCAGCACCTCTCCTCTACTGTGTACCGTGCAGCCAGTTTTTCCTCCTCTACTGACCATGCAGCCTCCTCTACTGACCATGCAGCCAGTTCTCTCTCCTCTACTGACCATGCAGCCAGTTCTCTCTCCTCTACTGACCATGCAGCCAGTTCTCTCTCCTCTACTGACCATGCAGCCAGTTCTCTCTCCTCTACTGATCATGCAGCCTCCTCTACTGACAATGCAGTCAGTTCTCTCTGCTCTTGCTTGTGTCCCAGCCTCCCACCACATGCAAGTCTAGTAGCTGCATGTAATTGTGTGGCTGAATGAAGGCAACAACCATCTCCTTACACTTGACCACATGCACTTGTCTGTGATTCGGGACCAAGTTTTGTGCACCGCATTCCAATTAGTGCCTTCTTCCTGAATATAGAGGTGACTGTAAATTGGGCTGTAAGTCACTGGCGATGAAATATCAGAACAAATGCGACGTCCATTTCTCATGGGGACCTTTGCATTGAGATTTCCACGCTGTCTAGAGCATGGAAAAGACCTGGGGGCATGCCACACATGCACTGGCTCGTGAATGTGGCGGGTCCTAACTCTTTCTATGTCTTCCAGGGAAATGAATGCCTCACTGGAAATTTCCACTGGTGAGTGCACATATGCATACAGTACATGTATAGCATGCACATAGTACATACATGTACAGCACACTTCTGCTTCTGTCTGTCCATGTTTACAGCATGTACATAGTACATACATGTACAGCACACGTCTGCTTGTCTGTCCATGTTTACAGCATGCACATAGTGCATACATGTACAGCACACTTCTGCTTCTGTCTGTCCATGTTTACAGCATGCACATAGTACATACATGTACAGCACACTTCTGCTTGTCTGTCCATGTTTACAGCATGTACATAGTGCATACATGTACAGCACACTCCTGCTTGTCTGTCCATGTTTACAGCATGCACATAGTACATACATGTAAAGCACACTTCTGCTTCTGTCTGTCCATGTTTACAGCATGTACATAGTACATACATGTAAAGCACACTTCTGCTTCTGTCTGTCCATGTTTACAGCATGCACATAGTACATACATGTACAGCACACTTCTGCTTGTCTGTCCATGTTTACAGCATGTACATAGTGCATACATGTACAGCACACTCCTGCTTGTCTGTCCATGTTTACAGCATGCACATAGTACATACATGTAAAGCACACTTCTGCTTCTGTCTGTCCATGTTTACAGCATGTACATAGTACATACATGTACAGCACACTTCTGCTTCTGTCTGTCCATGTTTACAGCATGTACATAGTACATACATGTACAGCACACTTCTGCTTCTGTCTGTCCATGTTTACAGCATGTACATAGTACATACATGTACAGCACACTTCTGCTTCTGTCTGTCCATGTTTACAGCATGCACATAGTACATACATGTAAAGCACACTTCTGCTTCTGTCTGTCCATGTTTACAGCATGTACATAGTACATACATGTACAGCACACTTCTGCTTCTGTCTGTCCATGTTTACAGCATGTACATAGTACATACATGTACAGCACACTTCTGCTTCTGTCTGTCCATGTTTACAGCATGTACATAGTACATACATGTACAGCACACTTCTGCTTCTGTCTGTCCATGTTTACAGCATGTACATAGTACATACATGTACAGCACACTTCTTCTTGTCTGTCCATGTTTACAGCATGCACATAGTGCATACATGTACAGCATACTTCTGCTTCTGTCTGTCCATGTTTACAGCATGCACAGTGCATACATGTACAGCACACTTATGCTTCCGTCTGTCCATGTTTACAGCATGCACATAGTGCATACATGTACAGCACACTTCTTCTCGTCTGTCCATGTTTACAGCATGCACATAGTGCATACATGTACAGCACACTTCTGCTTCTGTCTGTCCATGTTTACAGCATGTACATAGTACATACATGTACAGCACACTTCTGCTTCTGTCTGTCCATGTTTACAGCATGCACATAGTGCATACATGTACAGCACACTTCTTCTCGTCTGTCCATGTTTACAGCATGCACATAGTACATACATGTACAGCACACTTCTGCTTCTGTCTGTCCATGTTTACAGCATGTACATAGTACATACATGTACAGCACACTTCTGCTTCTGTCTGTCCATGTTTACAGCATGTACATAGTACATACATGTACAGCACACTTCTTCTTGTCTGTCCATGTTTACAGCATGCACATAGTGCATACATGTACAGCATACTTCTGCTTCTGTCTGTCCATGTTTACAGCATGCACAGTGCATACATGTACAGCACACTTATGCTTCCGTCTGTCCATGTTTACAGCATGCACATAGTGCATACATGTACAGCACATGTCTGCTTGTCTGTCCATGTTTACAGCATGTACATAGTACATACATGTACAGCACACTTGTGCTTCTGTCTGTCCATGTTTACAGCATGCACATAGTGCATACATGTACAGCACACTTCTTCTCGTCTGTCCATGTTTACAGCATGCACATAGTACATACATGTACAGCACACTTCTGCTTGTCTGTCCATGTTTACAGCATGCACATAGTGCATACATGTACAGCACACGTCTGCTTGTCTGTCCATGTTTACAGCATGCACATAGTGCATACATGTACAGCACACTTCTGCTTCTGTCTGTCCATGCTTACAGCAAGAAACACAAAAATTGCCGTGCTCGTGGTGGTCGGCTCAAGTTTTATTATCGTGAGGATGCGCTCCACCTGTGAGTGCGCATATTCAGATGCAGGTCCAGCACATGCATATTGTAGATATACTGTTAAAATAATCTGTATCTCTTATCGATATATTTTCAGAACACATGGTCTACGAATTATTCTTATACTGACGACTGATCATGAGACAATATGCAGTTGACTTCTGAAGAGAAACAACTGCTAGGGCATTCTTGAAAGAGGCCGCCATGTTTTTTTAAGCTATGTGGAATCCACAGAGATTGTACACAGTAGGTAGCACAGCTGAGGAGTATGAAAGACAGTCATCAACTAAGAGATTGTATGCAGTAGGTAGCACAGCTGAGGAAGTATGAAAGACAGTCATCAACTAAGAGATTGTATGCAGTAGGTAGCACAGCTGAGGAAGTATGAAAGACAGTCATTAACTAAGAGATTGTATGCAGTAGGTAGCACAGCTGAGGAAGTATGAAAGACAGTCATTAACTAAGAGATTGTATGCAGTAGGTAGCACATCTGAGGAGTATGAAAGACAGTCATTAACTAAGAGATTGTATGCAGTAGGTAGCACAGCTGAGGAGTATGAAAGACAGTCATTAACTAAGAGATTGCACACACACACACACACACACACACACACACACACAAACTGCAACTGGCAATAACCATGTGGCTGCGCATGCTACATTAATAGCCTGGGCAGGCCACTGCATGTAGGCCACTGCAGGGCAGGCCACTGCAGGGCAGACCTCCACTTCCTGGGACTCTATACAAACATGGAGCAGCAACAAAGATGGGGAACTGAACTGATTTAAAGTCCTGCAAGTCCACTGCTTGCTAGAGAAGAGGGTTATACACTACTACTACTCAAGTAGAAAAATTGCTTCTTAAAAAAATTTTTTTTTTAAGAGAATGGTATCAAGATTTCGTACAGGATTCTTACATATATGTTAGGTGGTGTGAATGTGTGTGTGTGTATGTTAGGTGGTGTGAGTGTGTGTGTGTGTATGTTAGGTGGTGTGAGTGTGTGCGTGTGTGTATGTTAGGTGGTGTGAGTGTGTGTGTGTGTTTGGTGGTGTGCCTATAATTATTGTCTTGGTTCACCCAGTCTTACAAAAACACAGCACTCAAGGTGGAAGGACCAGAAATGAGTGATGTAATCTCCATTGAGAAAAAAACACAATCTTGAAGGTTTTCAAGATGAAAAACAAAACAGTGCTAATAATAAATCACAATAACCTTCTCGATAATCAACTTGAAATTTACTCTCTCGATGCTTCGACTAGATGCTCTAGCCTTCATCAGGGATAATGGACGTTAAGACTTGCATGAACTTGTTACAATAAATTACTTTCAACGAACTCTCAATTGACATAGTAGAGATACAATGACTTTCTCGATAATCAACTTAAATCTTCTCACTCCACGTTTCGTCTCAAGCATAACATCAAGTAACATCAAGTGAGTAAATTTAGTTAGCATCGAGAAAGTCATTACTTTGATGGAATTTATGCAGTTAGGAGGAAGACACCCCAACCTTTCTCCCTCCCTTCCCCTTCTGCCCAATCCAGCCCTCCACAGGTATTTCTGTCCTTATGCGTGGGTTGCTAATGTTTATATAGGCTATTATGCTTGTGGTCTGGCTTGGTCCAGCTGGAGGCCAGGTGCCTAAGGCTAAGTGTCTGTGTACTCTTGGAACTCGTTTGTGGCAAACTCAGCTCAACTAATCTAAACTGGTTGTGATTTGAACAAATACTATTAAAGTGTTCAAGGGGATGGTGGGGGGGGGGGGGGGGGGGGGGATTTCTTACTGACTGACAGGAAGCAAGCACATGCCCATTTATTATCAACAAGCTTTAAAGCAATCAATGTCTACCAAATATGAAACACATTTTAAGTAGCAGTATAATAATATACAGATATCTAAGAAGAGTGTAGTCCAAATGGGCACACTATTCTCAGTGTTTAAAAAAAAAGTCAATCCATTTTTAAAATATTTATATATTTATCTTGTTATGTAATTATATATAGTAATAAAAAGTATTGGGATGGTAGTCCTACTATAGTTTCATTCTAATGCAATCATCAGGGACATTAGCATGAAACTATATCCCAATACTCTTCTATTATTACTATCTATATATATATCCCTGATGATTGCACTAGCATGAAACGATAGTACGGACTAGCCATCCCAATACTTTTCAATAGCTCTGCTTTAACACAGCATTGAGCACTATTTGTAGCCCTCACCAGCAAACTACCTTCTAAGTATATATAATTATATATAAACACTTTGTTCTAATTTCAGAATCTCCATGCATAATCATGGTTACTGACTAATCAAATTGCTCAGTCCTGGCTATTTTCACTTGGAGATTACGTAATACTCAATTAGAACTCTGGTGGTTTTTACTGTGGAAGCCTGTGGTTTCAATTAGAAGCCTGCGGTTTTACTTAGAAGCCTGTGGTTTTACTTAGAAGCCTGTGGTTTTACTTAGACACTGGAATTTGAAATTTAATTGGAGTAATTCCATTTGCCAGTTCCACCTTCAATAGTTGTCTGAGACACATTCACACTGTTGCTATGTCCAAACAAGTTAATTAATGCCTTAACAAAACAAAATACCCAGGTCTTAAATAGTAATGTCAATATAGCAATAGTATTAGCACTAGTATATTAGCACTAGTAAACAAAATACCCAGGTCTTAAATAGTAATGTCAATATAGCAATAGTATTAGCACTAGTATATTAGCACTAGTAGTACATGCAGTAGCAATAGTATTAGCATTAGCTCTAGTAGTAGTACCAATAGTATTAGCACTAGTATATTAGTACTAGTAGTACTGCAGTAGCAATAGTATTAGCACTAGTATATTAGCACTAGTAGTACTGCAGTAGCAATAGTATTAGCATTAGTAGTAGTAGCAATAGTATTAGAATTAGCACTAGTAGTAGCAGCAATAGTATTAGCACTAGTAGTATTAGTACTAGTAGTAGATGTAGTAACAATAGTATTAGCACTTGCAGTAGTAGCACTAGTAGTACATGCAGTAGCAATAGTATTAGCATTAGCACTAGTAGTACCAATAGTATTAGCACTAGTATATTAGTACTAGTAGTACTGCAGTAGCAATAGTATTAGCACTAGTATATTAGCACTAGTAGTACTGCAGTAGCAATAGTATTAGCACTAGTATATTAGCACTAGTAGTACTGCAGTAGCAATAGTATTAGCATTAGCAGTAGTAGCACTAGTATATTAGCACTAGTAGTACTGCAGTAGCAATAGTATTAGCACTAGCAGTAGTAGCAATAGTAGTTCATGCAGTAGCAGCACTAGTAGTACATGCAGTATTAGCACTAGTAGTACATGCAGTAGCAATAGATTAGCACTAGCACTACTAGCAATAGTATTAGCACTAGTAGAATTAGCACTACTAGCACTAGTATTAGCACTAGTAGTACTGCAGTAGCATTAGTATTAGCACTAGTAGTGGTATAATACAATGACCCCTTAGTGTCGTGTGTCAATTCAGAAACACTTGTGCACTTGTCATCTCAGTCAGCTTGCCTGATGTTGCTAGCATAGAGAACCAACTGTTGCACTTACCTTGCCTGCTCTAGCTGAACAATAAAAGAAGACGCCAGAATGAATTACAGTTTTTACTTGCTTTGCTGTATTTTGGGTGTGTGTCATAATTATGATATGTAAGGTCAACCTAACTTAGAGACTACCACCCCACTCTCCAACAAGCTTAAAAAATGTATTTATAAGCACCAAACTATATCAGGTTGACCAATAGAAAATAGAGAACACTAACAAGAATGGCCCATTTTTACACCGCAGACCTGCCAGCCTCCGCACCCACACATGATAAAGCTAAGCGAGCGAGAGAGATAGAACAAAAGCAGACCAACCTTGATGATCGATCTGACTTCCCCTCGATCCTCTGCTTTACTACCTCAGGGGAGAATTCAAGGAATGCTGGAAGCATCTTGAGCAATGAATGGGCAACACTCTTTTTTTCCGTTCGTTCGTTGCGGCCACCAACTTGAAACAAGAGTCTTCATCATGCGTTGAACTGGCAGACTGGAAGAAAGCCAGTCTGCCGTGTCATCGTCCCCCCCCCCAAATTGAGTTGTTATATTTCAGACACACCCCTGTAAAAAGTTGCCAAACTGAAGTCTAGCAGAGGTAGGGTGTTGTTGTTGTTGTTATTCTTGTTGTTTTGGAAGGGGCGGGATTGAGGGCCCTCTATCTTGAACTGCAGTAGCCAAGTAAGATCTCTATTGAAACATGTCTAAACTAGTGTAGCCAACCATGTACTAGCCTGAAATGAAACAGCTCGAAACTTTTGGATCATGTTCACAGCTGGACCTACGAGAGACTGCTCACTAGACCGTAGTGGTGATAAGAATCCGGGTGGGCCTTGCAGGATATCCTTGAGTAAGCACCCCCCACATACCAATGCCTGCCCGGATTGAATCACAGTGAAAGAGACCCCAGAACACATCGAGGTCACTTCCGCTGGCATGTACAGTTCTGGAGTAGCAGTTGAGCTGCTAGCTCTACCCAAAATTTAAAGAGAAAGAAGCAGATGGAAAGAGAAAGAGTTAATGCCAAAACCTTTCATGTTGAAAAAAAGAAGAAAATCAGTGAGTTGGTTAATCACATCAAACATCAAATGGCAGTCTCTCCCCAGTTTTCTCTCCCTGTTAACTCAATTACCCATCACCGAACCCAGTCTTGAAAGGTCTGATTAGCAGGAATGCACTAGTGAAGACAACAGTCATCAGGGGCTTTCACACCAGCTCATCCTGGTGTCTGCAGAATGATAAGGTGTGGCATTACTCTATGTTCATTAGTACCCTTGCTCCCACGCTAATGGCGGTTCCAACCAGCTGCAGTCAGGCTGTATTATTACCGTTTGCGTGAAACCTGCCCCCCCCCCTACCCCATCATTCCATGCTTGTACTTTTATTACCCACCCTGCTGCACCACGTAAGACCTCATTAGCTAGCCAGGTTTCTTAAAATGACCTTCAATCCTTACCAAGTACGGCTCTAGTAATTCGATCATCGTGCATTTTATTGCATCACCTTCCATAAGGTGAGGATCTCACCCACACCCAGGCCAGAGCCAAGAAGGATGGGCACCACTCTGCAAAGCTTCAATGGACTCTGACATAGTTATCGCTGTGGCACAAACGACCTCTGGAATATCACCGTATGATAAAACAATAACAGTTGAACTTCATTCGGTCTAGAGCCAAGGCAGGCCTGGGCCAGTGATGCGTCCATTTGCAACGAGTTGACACTTTCAGTTTGATTTCTTTGTTAATTATTTGTTTGAACTTTTCACTCAGTTTTCAACCGTTGGGCCATCTACCCGTTCCATTATTTAGACGACAAGAACTGCCACTGGAAACAGATGCAAGGCAATTGACAAGCTGAGGCACCTTGCTAAGGCCTTTGTTATCTTTGTTCGTGCACGAGAAGTGCTTATCATGTTCTTCACAGATGTCCAACTTGCACAAGCTGGCCATGTGGAAACATGGCTGAGGCAAGAGGTCCAACTTGCACAAGGTGGCCATGTGGAGACAAGGCTGAGGCAAGAGGGCTTTGCTAAGAGCACTTGGAAGCAGCTTCTCCAAAAGCCAAGAGTGAAGAGGCAGTGCATTTCAGAACAGTGAAGGACCATGCAGAATCTGACTGTCATTTTGTTGTCTGTTGAAGAGCAAGGTTTGAACCATTGATGCTGCTGATACATTCTCCATATCATGAATATCTTTCCTTTGCTACGTGCTGTCAATTAATTAGCTTCCCAAACTGTGCAGCCGGTTTTCTTATATACCCATTGCCGTCGTGCAGGGAAGGATTTGTGTTTCTCGCTGAAGAATCTCACGAGCAGCGAGAGTTATTTCTCACTTGCAATAAGTGGTGAGCCCACAATGTGGTAACAGAATTCTAGCTGATAGAGTGGCTTATTGGAAGTGCCGTTGCTGTCAGCAGCGGAGGGAAGCTTGAGGTGTGTTTGTGCGTGAAACGACAATTATTTGACTAATATGCGAGTGAAATTTGACTACGGCATGCCGAGGACTGCTCATGTCGTCCCAACTCAACACAGATTGCTAATAGGATGAACTACAACGCTGCTTTGATCACAACTAATTAGCACCATATCAAACTGGCACAACCAGCATCGCTCTTATTCAGAGTGCTAATTGGAAATGATTTGCAAGGCTGATCAAGAGAGGTGCAGCTGCATAAAAAACATATGCTGATGACAATTAACTGATTAATGCCCATGAGAGCCCACAGGTGCTAACTCACGATATATCAGTAACAAAGATAAGGACCAGGCAGCAGACGCTGGATTTCATTTCTTACATGCTCACGCCAATTAGAGCTCTTAAGAGGTGAGCAAGCAAAGATGGGAGGGGGAAGAATGAAAGCTGACTTGATCACGACTCCACCACCATGAGCGTCTCTTCTAGGCCTTCACTGCACGGCTTCCAGAGGTCCTCCTGCTGAAGAACTTTGCACAGGCAAGGCACCTTTGCTTACCTGGAAGCACTCCAAAAGACCTTTGCTCCGAAGAAAGGAGATGGGTCGAAATGGTTCGTTAAGGTATATAAGTTTTGTTAAGCATTCTTGCTCAGCTCGCATTTGCTCACCTGAATACCTGCAGCTTATTGTGTCTGCATTCCAACATTATGAAACAGTTTGAAAGATTATTCTTAAATTATAGATATAAACATTATTTACGGTTACCAGAAAACAGGAAAAAGTTGAGGACCAATTGGTGAAAGAATAGTTTTCCATATCAAGAAATAAAGATGTGCATGTCACAACACGGCATGGCAGAATAAACTTGAGGTATATATATTCAAAAATAAATTTAAAGTGGGGGGGGGGGGGGGGGGGGAGTTGCATTGCTGGATGTAGCAATGAGTACCGATGCATTGAGGTCAATTTGTGAGATATTATGAACTGGGCTAACCTACCATGTGTGTAATAGTGTATCTGGGGTGGGGTATCGTTGACGAGGAGTGTTCAGTCAGCCCCTCTAACTACCATGTGTGTAATAGTGTATCTGGGGTGAGGTATCGTTGACGAGGAGTTCTCAGTCAGCCCCCTCTAACTACCATGTGTGTAATAGTGTATCTGGGGTGGGGTATCGTTGACGAGGAGTGCTCAGTCAGCCCCCTCTAACTACCATGTGTGTAATAGTGTATCTGGGGTGGGGTATCGTTGACGAGGAGTGCTCAGTCAGCCCCTCTAACTACCATGTGTGTAATAGTGTATCTGGGGTGGGGTATCGTTGATGAGGAGTGCTCAGTCAGCCCCCCTAACTACCATGTGTGTAATAGTGTATCTGGGGTGGGGTATCGTTGACGAGGAGTGCTCAGTCAGCCCCTCTAAAGTGCTCAAGTTTGCAATACCGCCAGAGCAGCATAAGTTGAGAGAGTCTAGGTCAGTGTTCTTCTTTGGCTGTGTTCTTCTTTGGCTAAACACCCACCAGCTTCTCACCAACACTGAATTGTTATTCTACACACTATTAGTCTTCCTTGCAAACCCAGCAACTTCAATTGAGAGCAGCAGCATAAGATAGGACCACTCATGACTGGTAGCCATCAACACCTTTAAACTATATAGCTTATTCTACAGAGGGTATTGACTCCACCCACAAACTCCACCCTAATATATATCAACTTTAAAGTTCAGATGTTTTGTCATTCAGCGAATTTTGTCATTCAGTGAATAAGCTTCCCTAAAGATTATACCCAAACAGTGTCCTAACCTTTTGACATGCACTCTGGCAAATATGGATAATTATATCGATTCAACCTGGCTCAACCAAGTGTGAAGTTAACCCAGGGTGTTCTGGGCGTGTGAATTATTGATGGCCGCACTCAGACTCACTAAGACATTGTGGCTTGAGCCACAATAGTCATCTATTGACTTACGCGTGACGTTTGCCAGGAATGAGTCATAGAGGGCACATCTGCTCAGCTCCAACAAAATGTCTTCTGGATACTGCTCGAAAACCTTCAAAGTCTGAAATAGCAACCACAACAATGACCACATAAGGAAAAGAGGTGAGGGGAGTGGGGGGGAGGGGAGAGGGTAAAATGAGACATTCATAGATGACGTATATTTCATAGATGACGTATATCAGCAGACCTCCCTCGAATCATTGCAACAGCTCTTACAGAAGCCTGCCTCATGCAAACTATGAAATTAGGTCGTCTTAGTTGAACTCAGGAGAGTTGATATGATGTGTAGGGCCGATGTATGGAGCAACCACGTATTCACCAAGCGTACATTTTGTGGCATGACCCGTCCTAAATTTGAAATCGTACTAAATTAAATATGAACAGTCCTAAATGTGAAGAGGTCACCTGCCAAATATGAAAGGTTGTCATGCATGCATGCATGCACGCATCATGCCCGCACACACACACACACACAGAGCAGCCTTCCCCTTCCACGACTGTGGCAACCTAACAGTATCTCCTACGCCAGGCAGGTGCCAGCAGTGCAGCACAAAGAATGATAATGTCCAGAACTCACAAACAGATCTCCCATTAATAGAATTAAAACATCAAGAGGGTAAATCAAAGTGGATTATCGAGGAAGTTGTTGTATCTACTATGTCAACTGAGAGTTCGTTGAGAGAAAATTACAAATCGAACTGTAAGACTAAAGCACAAAATTTTCTGATAATATCATGCCTTGTTCTAGATGTTCATAACCTCCCTGGAGATAGAGGACTGGAAGGGGTGAGGGGGGGGGGGACCTCTACCCACTGCTCTAATGCCCTGGCCCTAACCCAAGAAAAGAGTTGGTCTTCTAACTCGAGTTGTTGTTACGGCATTGTCTCCCCATGATGACCCACTACCACATATACAAGTATCCTTCAGCGCAGGACGTGCCTTTGAAGTTGCATCTGTTAACAGTGGCTGATCCACCCAATGTTCATCACACAGCAAACACATCAATTAATTAGTGGTCTACAGAAGTGGACCATTCAATTACACCGCCCTACTACACGAGCCAACAACTCAGCGAGTTCACTCCACACACACACACAACACACACACAACACACACACACACACACACACAGCAGTCACATTGTGGGGCATCCATGGTGAGGTAGACATTCATGGCCTTTCATTCAATAGATCGTTTTGGCTCAAAAACAGGAGGTGAAGACAGGGGGAAAGGGATGGAGGGGTTCAGTACAGGGTTGTGTTGGCACGTAAAGGATTACAGTGGGGGCACATAAAGAGTTACGGTGTCACATAAAAGGCTACAATGGCACGTTAAGGGTTATGGTGGCACGTAAAGAGTTACAGTGGGGGCACGTAAAGAGTTACGGTAGCACATAAAGGCTACAATGGCACGTAAAGGGTTATGGTGGCACGTAAAGGGTTATATTGGGGGCACGTAAAGAGTTATAAAGGGTTACGGTGGCACATAAAAGGCTACAATGGCATGTAAAGGGTTATGGTGGCCACATAAAGGGTTACGGTGGCACAAATAAAGGGTTACGGTGGCATGTAAAGTTTATCCTTTTAAGCCAACCAAGGTTTAGAGTTGCCAGTACATAATAGTTGCAGAAGTACAAAGTACTCGGAAAGAAATGACGAGTAAGTTTGGTGTTAATGAATGAACTATGGCTACAAGTGCACCCTTGCTTGCACTCCCAGTAATGAATGAACTATGGCACCCTTCGCTTGCACTCCCAGTGCTAGTTCACAATGTGGCTACATCTTCACTTGAATGGCTTTTGTGGGCACCAGCTCTCAGGGAAAACAAAATACAACCAGCATCCATAGTAGTGAGGTTAGCTACAGAGTTGTCAAAGTTTTAGCTTTTAATGACTAGCTCGGTATACAACTGCGGAATCCTAGAACCAACTCCACCCCCCTCCGGTCCAGTGCCCCTATCTATGTAAGTAATACTTCCGACATAGTGGTTGTTACGATCTTCGCTGGCACCTCTCTCTAGTCAAATGCATCTGATTTGAAGGATTACTTTCCGTAAGTGAAGCTCTAATGCAATTCGATGATTCACAGAAGTCAACTGGGAGGCTACTTAGGGGGCGAACACTATCGAGAGGAAATAGGTTACTCTCCTAGAGTATAGAGTTTACAAGCAATAATTGAGCAAGCACCACAGAATCGTTTCAGGTTCAGTAACAATCAGGAGTAGTTTCTATGGTGATAGTAATAGTAGCATTACTGGTAGTAGAAATGCTACTGTAATAAATATAGTCAGTAAACCCCCTCCCCCCCCTCCCAAATTACATTTCCTTCTCCTTAGGGTTAATTGCTTCAGCTCCCTTCTCCTTGCTCAAACATATCGTACAACTCCTCACCCCCACCTAACCTTCTCCTTCAAAGATCATTTCCTATTTCATACATACACAATAGAGAGCCCCTTGTATTTAGGATAGATGACCAGTGTATGATATAACAGGTACAAAGTAGAACCCCCACTGACTACCTTGACTACCATGTGATTTTCTTTGCTCAGCAATCTAAATGTCATTATTTCTCCCCCTCCCCCCCTCCCCTCCCCCCCCTCCCGGGTCACCCATTTTCTAGTCACAATTAAATGTAAATGTCAAGCATAGAGACAGCACTGGTAACCAACCACACCCATAAAATGAGATGTTAGTGAAGGCCAAGATTAAGTAATAATTTCTATGTTTTTTGTTGTTTGCTCATTTTCTTTGGGGAAGAATGAAGACCATGACCTGGAGATCAATGCCCCCCCCCCCCCCCCCCCCACCTGAGAGGTTGGGCGGTGGAACTCATTCATGTAACTGCAATGCTATATCTACCACTAATTTACATTCTAAAAGTAATTTTACCTTCATTTTGGAGAAAATGATGGAGATATCCTCTTCTGAACGTCTAGTTGGGCTACAAAGTGTGAATTACAGCACAAAAAATACAACATTTCCCCCCTTCTAATTGATACATGGACTGCCTTAGCACAGCCCTTCACTAGCCTGTATTTTCTCTATAGTCAACTATGCAGGGGAATGATAAAGGGTTTACTAAGCCAATTATAAAACCACAGACAGGTGATAAAAATGAGACATTCATTATTTGAGAGTTAGTGTATCTTAGATAGCACTTCCATAGCCAATGACAACACACGAAAGCATATGTTCATGCAGTCAAAACAGAGATTTGCAGTTAAAAACACTGGCAGCCGTATATTAAAACAAATGAATTCAGGCAGCAGACTATACATACCTTTTGTTGAGGCAAGATACCCACTGCCAACCAACAGCGTAAGAGTTCATGTTTGTAAAGAGCCTCGTGGGTAAGCTCCAACAACAAAATAGCGAAAATTACCCTCAGGCAGCGATGCACTCGACAGGTAAGCGATAGATAAAAACTGACGGAAATACCACGACTAGTGTAACCTTCGGCCGACAACGAGGGGAGAAAAGCTGGAGTTACAAGTTATTAAGCTACTAGGATAACCTTTCTCTCTGTTCTAACAAATTCACAACAGTTCCCAAGTTCTCCTCCAGCTTACTTACAATACCCGTTTAGGCCCAACCCCATTCAACCACTACTACACCGCACATCGCTACTAATAATTTTGTGGGCAGCGTTCATTCCTTCCTTCACTGACATCCGGTTTATATAAGCGAATGGCAAAATAAATAGATGAAGTCAAAACTGTCCATAACAATAACAATAATAATTATCCCTGTTCCTTGAGCTCAGGAAACAGTTCCAGCAGAATAATGTCGAAGAGCTTGAACAACAACAGCTTATTGAGTTCCCTGCACTGCAAGCCTTTCATAATCAGTGCTGTGCCTTGCTCATATCTGTCCCGTCCTATAGCCCCCATCAGGAGGGGGTGAGGGTAGCTTAGAAGCCGCTCCAAAGTCTGCTGATACCTCTTCATGATGTCATCCTCCTGTACTGAATCATTTTCAGAGCAGAAGATGCTGTCTGGACAAGAATAATGAAAAGAAAAGAAGAAAAGTGAGCAATAAAAACCTGGCATAATAATTAATTAAAGAAATTCCGAGAATGTTTCTCCTTTATCTTTCCCTTCTTCACATACACACCAGGTGTGAACTCTATTTCACCACACGTGTGAACATGATGGTGCAATGGGCATCTGCTCCACATGAATTTTGTCTGCACAGTGTGTGCACAACTTGCCATAATCTGGAAGTATATATACTCTGCTAAAATATCTAGTATAGTTGTTGACTAGCATTAATGTGTGTGTAATTATAAACACATATAGTAAGTACAGTCTTCAAGGTCAAGTAAACAATTACTCACTTTTAATTAAATTATTCAGTCAACTAAGCACATTTAGAGGACACTCTTTCTTCTTGGAAAACAACAAACCCCCCCTCAAAAAAAAAATCAGTTTCTCTTAAACATGTCACTTCTCTGGACACCAGCTGATACCAGCAATTCTCAAAGGTCCATCGACAGCATTAGATAGAGTATGCACACTGTATCTAAGAGAGCACTTCCATAAAGGCACACACAGTATTCATAAAACGCACTAACCTAACCAGCACTGGAGAACAAGGCATGTTCACCACACCATCCTTACCTCGAAGAAGGTGTATAAGTTTGATGACGTGTGCTTCTGTGCTCAGCAATTCTATCTTTCCTGTGACGAACCTTGCAACAGACAACAACAACAACAACAACACAAACATCACATTATATGCACCGCCATACTCTGCTTGACATGCAAAGTATTGTTACACCTATGTACTACAAGAACCCACTGACACATCACCTTTTAGAACAACTGCAATGGTGAATTAGAGACTGATTTGAAATATTTAGCAGAAGTGATACCAGCTCCTTGTCAGCTGACAGGTATTGCTACACTACTACTACAGCCTTCGAACTCCTCCAGTGTAACTATGTAAGTCTATGCCTAAACAACGGGCACTACCAGTGACAGGAAAGAATCTGTTTCAACAAACTACCAAGGAGACCAGAGAATGGTCTTGTCCCTACCTTCTATGGCAAGCTTAAGCCTGAACACTTACAAATGCAAAACGGATGCTAGTTGCATGCACAGTCACCACAGTCTATGTATCAGAGCTGTCCAAGTGCACCAAAACCACAGACTATAATTTCATGGCTAAATAAACCTTTGTAGTCTCTTTTCAATCCCCCCCTCCCCCCCCCACCACCACCACCCCAGTCAGAACATGGTCAGACTCCCTGCAAACATCAACTGCCTATAACACCACTCCTTCAATGAACAGTGTAGCACACTCGTTTACCCATGGCAACACGAGATACATCGCTCCGATTCTTCAGTGCCACCAAATAGTCAAGCGACTGCATTCCCATAAAGCTTTCCCCCCCCCCTTCCCCCCACACGAAATAGACTGCAAGTGCTGCGGGTTTAATAAGTCCACAGAGCAGGCCAGATATTCTGGATGGCCATCCAGATGATGACCGTAAAAAGCTGGTTTTTATTGCAAACACTTACAGCCACTTGGCAACAACAAGCTGCACTCCAACCAAAGGGCCTGTACCTGAGCACATGCATGTCTGGGTGATTTCCCCCCTCCCCCTTCTATTCTACCGTTGTCTCCATAGAGTAGACACCAGCAACTATCCTGGGCTAGAAGTGGAGGAGAGCTGACTCAAGTGTAGCGTAGCAGTCTCTAGTCTAGAGAGTGACATGTCCATGACATCACAGCTACAAATAAAGCTCCACCATTTTAAGAAATGCTGTTTATGCACATCAATTATCATTAATGAACTAGAAATGGGCCGCAGTCGCTACACGATTTGAATGACATTTAACAAATGAGATTTGGCTAGTCCTTCTCTGCATCCATATATAGTCTTCCTCGCTTGTGTCAACTTTGGAGCCTTACAAAATTAATTAACAGCAAGCTGCACTTGAAACTACCTTTTATGGTAATTATCTATCAGTAGTCTCACCAGACTTTTGGGGGTGTGGTTTAGGATGACTGAAAAGAAACACCTGATAAAGAATGCCAAGATTATGCAGAGACAACGATGAATGGAGAGAAAAGAATCCATGTGATTGAGTGCGATCATGATTGGCACTATGCAATCTCAAGAGTTCACAAAAGCTTTCATATCTTAGCTGTACATTTAGAAAATAGTGACTTCTGGCAGGATGCAGCTGGGGATATATACAAGGAACTGCAGCAGCATCGTCGTGATCTAGTTGCGAGGCAGTTTTTGTGAAGAGAGAGGCGTTTTTCTTCTTGGATGTTGAAAATCTCCATAACCCATTTGATTTGGGGGGTTGGGGGGGGGGGCTTTTGACATTGTGCATATTGAAACTATGTTGCTGTAATTGGTCTTCTCACTGCTGCCTCCTGTCATCTTCATCACTTGGAAGAGCATATTGAAACTATGTTGCTGTAATTGGTCTTCTCACTGCTGACTCCTGTCATCTTCATCACTTGGAAGAGAATATTGAAACTGTGTTACTGGTAATTGATCTTCTCACTGCTGCCTCCTGTCATCTTCGTCACTTGGAAGAGAATATTGAAACTATGTTGCTGTAATTGGTCTTCTCACTGCTGACTCCTGTCATCTTCATCACTTGGAAGAGAATATTGAAACTGTGTTACTGGTAATTGATCTTCTCACTGCTGCCTCCTGTCATCTTCGTCACTTGGAAGAGAATATTGAAACTATGTTGCTGTAATTGGTCTTCTCACTGCTGACTCCTGTCATCTTCATCACTTGGAAGAGAATATTGAAACTGTGTTACTGGTAATTGATCTTCTCACTGCTGCCTCCTGTCATCTTCGTCACTTGGAAGAGAATATTGAAACTATGTTGCTGTAATTGGTCTTCTCACTGCTGACTCCTGTCATCTTCATCACTTGGAAGAGAATATTGAAACTATGTTGATGGTAATTGGTCTTCTCACTGCTGCCTCCTGTCATCTTCATCACTTGGAAGAGCATATTGAAACTGTGTTGCTGGTAATAGATCTTCCCATTGCTGACTCCTATCATCTTCGGATCGTGTAGCCAATGTGTTGCCGCTATACACGTGCCACAATCCCATGGTGCTTGTACCAATTGTAGCAGCTTTTCTTTTGTTTTGCTGTTGGCTGGTCTGTGGATATCTTTTAGTTCATAGAGAGTTCTAACTGCTGCTTACGTATGATGAGACACCAGTTTAATTTTAACATGGAAGACACTGGCATGCTGGCATCAGCTGCAAACCAAGGGTCTTGCCATTATTGGTATACATGTATATAGCTGCCTGGACGGGCATGACACCTGTGTCATGCGGAATAATGATGATGTTCAGATTCTCTTCATTCTAGAGAACCATAAAACATGGCATCTCTCACCAGATATTTATTTTCATTCTCCCTAAATCCAACCTGGCTCGCAGAACTATCACCCTCCACCATAATAATAGCCTGTGTTCACTAACCACCAACAACACAAGCACCATCACCTCCACTAAACAACAACAACAACACAAGCACCATCAGCTCCACTAAACAACAACAACACAAGCACCATCAGCTCCACTAAACAACAACAACACAAGCACCATCACCTCCACTAAACAACAACAACACAAGCACCATCAGCTCCACTAAACAACAACAACACAAGCACCATCACCTCCACTAAACAACAACAACACAAGTACCATCACCTCCACTAAACAACAACAACAACACAAGGACCATCACCTCCACTAAACAACAACAACAACACAAGCACCATCACCTCCACTAAACAACAACAACAACACAAGCACCATCACCTCCACTAAGCAACAACAACACAAGCACCATCACCTCCACTAAACAACAACACAAGCACCATCACCTCCACTAAACAACAACAACACAAGCAAGCACTATCACCTCCACTAAACAACAACAACACAAGCACCATCACCTCCACTAAACAACAACAACACAAGCACCATCACCTCCACTAAACAACAACAACACAAGCACCATCACCTCCACTAAACAACAACAACACAAGCACCATCACCTCCACTAAACAACAACAACACAAGCACCATCACCTCCACTAAACAACAACAACAACACAAGCACCGTCACCTCCACTAAACAACAACACAAGCACCGTCACCTCCACTAAACAACAACAACACAAGCACCATAACCTCCACTAAACAACAACAACACAAGCACCATCACCTCCACTAAACAACAACAACACAAGCACCATCACCTCCACTAAACAACAACAACACAAGCACCAACACCTCCACTAAACAACAACACAAGCACCATCACATCCACTAAACAACAACAACAACACAAGCACCATCACCTCACTAACCACCAACAACAACACAAGCTCCACTAAACAACAACAACACAAGCACCGTCACCTCCACTAACCACCAACAACAACACAAGCACCATCACCTCCACTAAACAACAACAGCACAAGCACCATCACCTCCACTAAACAACAACACAAGCACCAACACCTCCACTAAACAACAACACAAGCACCATCATCTCCACTAAACAACAACAACAACACAAGCACCATCACCTCCACTAAACAACAACAACAACACAAGCACCATCACCTCCACTAAACAACAACACAAGCACCATCACCTCCACTAAACAATAAGAACAACACATGTGCCATCCATGTAAACAACAAGACAAGTACATGTACCATCACCTCCACTACCACCTGAACGAGCCCGAGTGTAAGCCTCCTCACCCTGAACAAGACCGAGTGTAAGCCTCCTCACCTGTTGACGAGTGCCTCAGCAGGCTCCTGTGCTAGTAGTTTGGAGAGCAAGAGCAGAGTGAGTTGTGAAGGAGAGACTTCATACACAGTCACTGCCACAAACACCAGCAGGTCCAGCGCATTTTCTACGTGCAGGGGATCTGAGCAAACAACAAGGCATTAAAAAGTCAAGAGTGGGACATTCTCGGCTCAGGAATACTATGCCTTAACTACTAGGTGCTCCAAGATGAGTGCAATGATAAAGATGGCCCGGGACGGGGGCGGGAGCGGGAGCAGGAAAGAGCAGGAAGGTGAGTTTGAGACTGACATTATGCTAGAGTTATTAACCAATCCTTGTACATGCATGTGTGGATAATAAACATGCACTTTGCAAACACACAAAATTAAACAAATAATATCGAAAGAAAAAAAGATGGGGAAAAAGGGAATAGCTATCTAGATCACACCCATTTAGACGGCTATTCACGTGAGGAGGAGGAGCCAGCGTCCACTAGCATGACCATGCTAAGAGCAGCTAAAAGACTGAAAGAAATACGAAAAGCAGATTTGAGAAAGGAGCCCAGACTAGAGGGAGCAAAAGTCGAGAGAGAAAGATAAAAAGCAGCGACTAGATTTGTGGAAAGAAAAAAAGAAGAAAAAAAGGGGAAAAAGGGAAAAGAGTCGAGAGCAGAAAACTCAGAACTGTGACCACAAGAAGATAGAGAAAGCTGAGAAGCAAACAGTAAGTATATGGATAGCGAACGCGCAGGAGAAGAGAAGGAGATCTCGAGGCAATGTCGACAACCTCAGCGCTGGCTGAAATGAACACGCCACAAGAAAGCATAGCTAACAAAATGTCCCGGCTCCATCAACAGCAACCGAGACAGGAATCTGAGAGGAAGTGTTCATAACATACTCAGCAAAGAGCAAGATTGCTGAGCAGCGATGAGACAAACTGAGCTTCCAGGAAAACATGTATATATATATATATATAGTGCGGACAATTAAAGTCAGTCGTTAGACATTCTCCGAACATTTCATGTATTTGTTTGATCAAAATCAATTTGCTCTGTCAAAATGTCCGAGCAACACTAACAAATGCTCTAGAATACACGAATGTGCATAACCACGAACGTATCGAAGCATCAGCTGCCACAACCTCTGACACAGACAGTAATGAGGAGGAGAAAGAGTTACTTGATGACTGGGAGGACCTGGTACAGGACGACCTGTTACTGGTACAGGACGACCTGTTACTGGCACTGATCATCTATTGTATTTGCACTCATTACTTATGACTTGAGCGACATCTTAAGTTGTAATTTTTCAAAAAAAATTGATGGCAGATCAAAGTCTGAGAATGGCAGAACAAAATTGACTGTACACACAGATAATTTGTCAAACATATTTTCGTTGTAATTTGCCATAGTGGATATGTATATAAGACAGCCTTGTTAAAGGCTTGTCTTAAAAAATATATATATTTTTTTTAATCAGATCCAAATGCTGTATTGTTAGTGAGCTCTCGAGTGATTTGTCAGCATCTAGTTGTTCACTAGCTGTGGAAGGAACCTCACAATGGTTGAAGGTTAGGTAGGAGATGTTCATCAGTTTAGCATGATGAATCACCCAAGAACTAGAGCACTCCTCCCAGCTACTAAATCTCACATCAGTAGCCCATTATCTACATGTCTGTTTAATCACAACATACAGTACACAACCATATGTAGCTGATCCACAGAAGAAAAATGTTCTCTGTAAACAAACTTGCAGTTCACTTCCTTGCCAGGCTGATGAATCAGCTCCTGCAAGCTGCCAGGCTGATGAATCAAGCAGCCAGGCTGTGAATCAGCTCCTGCAAGCATCCAAGCTGATGAATCAGCTCCTGCAAGCAGCCAGGCTGATGAATCAGCTCCTGCAAGCAGCCAGGCTGATGAATCAGCTCCTGCAAGCAGCCAGGCTGATCAAAATCAGCTCCTGCAAGCAGCCAGGCTGATGAATCAGCTCCTGCAAGCAGCCAGGCTGATGAAAATCAGCTCCTGCAAGCAGCCAGGCTGTTATTCACATGCAAAATAAAGAGACTTGAATTGATATTTACAGTGTACCTACATGTACATGCAGTGTACCTACACATGTACAGTGTACCTACATGTACATGCAGTGTACCTACACATGCACAGTGTACCTACACATGCACAGTATACCTACATGTACATGCACACTGTATCTACACATGTACAGCGTACCTACATGTACATGTACAGAGTACCTACATGTACAGTACATGCACAGTGTACCTACATGTCCATGTACAGTGTATCTATACATGTACATGTACATTGCTATTCCCCCTTTTTCACCTCCTGGAATTGGAATCTAGAAAACTGATTGGACGCAGCATATCTTCGAGAAATCAGGAATCTTCTGATATTAAAGTTGATATGAATGGGCCTGAGCATCAGCAAGCTATGTACGCAGGAGTGGAAGAAAGGCATGTGACATCAGCATGCTATCTACGCAGGAGTGGAAGAAAGGCATGTGACATCAGCATGCTATGTACGCAGGAGTGGAAGAAAGGCAAAAGGAAGGAAGAAAGAAGCTCGAAGAATCTCCCCCCCCCCCCCCCACCCATTTTTCACATTTTTGGCTGTGCTGGTTTACAGCATGGTAGGACTCAAGGTGCAAGTGTTTTAGGAGATACCCACGACCAAAGACGCAGGGTGAGCTGCTATGAAGCCGGTGTTGTTGGTATGCTGAAGTTTACCAATTTAAAATACAAGTCAACTCGATATGGAAAGTATACATGCACATCCACACACCGCACACACATGTAAATGTACACACACATACCATACAATACACACACACACACACACACATGCACAAGCACCACACACACACACACACAGTCACTATATGTACATGTCATGTACATATTCAATAGGCACACATAAACATGCTATCCAAGTGGGTCTGCAGCTAAGTACTTGTATCTATAATTACACATACCTTGCTGTGGGAGGAGCCAAGGTCTTGCCCTAAAGAGTCAACAAACATTGACACAAGTTCAGGTGAACATTTGACACAAGTTCAGGTGAACATTGACACAAGTTCAGGTGGACATTTGACACAAGTTCAGGTGAACATTTGACACAAGTTAAGCTGAACATTGACACAAGTTCAGGTGAACATTGACACAAGTTAGGCTGAACATTTGACACAAGTTCAGGTGAACATTGACACAAGTTCAGGTGAACATTTGACACAAGTTCAGGTGAACATTTGACACAAGTTCAGGTGAACATTGACACAAGTTCAGGTGAACATTGACACAAGTTCAGGTGAACATTTGACACAAGTTCAGGTGAACATTTGACACAAGTTCAGGTGAACATTGACACAAGTTCAGGTGAACATTTGACACAAGTTCAGGTGAACATTGACACAAGTTCAGGTTAACATTGACACAAGTTCAGGTGAACATTGACACAAGTTCAGGTGAACATTTGACACAAGTTCAGGTGAACATTGACACGAGTTCAGGTGAACATTTGACACAAGTTCAGGTGAACATTGACACAAGTTCAGGTGAACATTGACACAAGTTCAGGTGAACATTGACACAAGTTCAGGTGAACATTTGACACAAGTTCAGGTGAACATTGACACAAGTTCAGGTGAACATTTGACACAAGTTCAGGTGAAGTACAGAGTTAGAAGAGAAGCTAGTTCATCAAATGGAGAGTGATGTCAAATAGTGGCCAGCTTTGACCCATAATAATAACACAGAGGTCACCTCGGGGTTTAGTACATGCACCTTTGAAAGTGCATTCACTTGCTGCTAATTGAAACAACAACCTCATCAAACAATGTAAAAATAGATAGAGGGGTTGGAACTGTATCTGATTTGGAGGAACTTGTCGATGCAAGCTGGGTGGATTTCTCTGGCTGTGTGGTCACAGCGGTGATGTACTCACCAGCTGTTGGAAGGAGAGAGACTGAGTGGCGTACTCCATGCATGAGGGAGAAGTAAGACTGAGTGGCGTACTCCATGCATGAGGGAGAAGTAAGACTGAGTGGCATACTCCATGAATGAGGGAGAAGTAAGACTGAGTGGCATACTCCATGCATGAGGGAGAAGTAAGACTGAGTGGCATACTCCATGCATGAGGGAGAAGTAAGACTGAGTGGCATACTCCATGCATGAGGGAGAAGTAAGACTGAGTGGCGTACTCCATGCATGAGGGAGAAGTAAGACTGAGTGGCATACTCCATGAATGAGGGAGAAGTAAGACTGAGTGGCATACTCCATGCATGAGGGAGAAGTAAGACTGAGTGGCATACTCCATGCATGAGGGAGAAGTAAGACTGAGTGGCATACTCCATGCATGAGGGAGAAGTAAGACTGAGTGGCATACTCCATGCATGAGGGAGAAGTAAGACTGAGTGACATACTCCATGCATGAGGGAGAAGTAAGACTGAGTGGCATACTCCATGCATGAGGGAGAAGTAAGACTGAGTGGCATACTCCATGCATGAGGGAGAAGTAAGACTGAGTGGCATACTCCATGCATGAGGGAGAAGTAAGACTGAGTGGCATACTCCATGCATGAGGGAGAAGTAAGACTGAGTGGCATACTCCATGCATGAGGGAGAAGTAAGACTGAGTGGCATACTCCATGCATGAGGGAGAAGTAAGACTGAGTGGCATACTCCATGCATGAGGGAGAAGTAAGACTGAGTGGTGTACTCCATGCATGAGGGAGAAGTAAGACTGAGTGGCGTACTCCATGCATGAGGGAGAAGTAAGACTGAGTGGTGTACTCCATGCATGAGGGAGAAGTAAGACTGAGTGGCGTACTCCATGCATGAGGGAGAAGTAAGACTGAGTGGCGTACTCCATGCATGAGGGAGAAGTAAGACTGAGTGGCGTACTCCATGCATGAGGGAGAAGTAAGACTGAGTGGCGTACTCCATGCATGAGGGAGAAGTAAGACTGAGTGGCATACTCCATGCATGAGGGAGAAGTAAGACTGAGTGGCGTACTCCATGCATGAGGGAGAAGTAAGACTGAGTGGCATACTCCATGCATGAGGGAGAAGTAAGACTGAGTGGCATACTCCATGCATGAGGGAGAAGTAAGACTGAGTGGCATACTCCATGCATGAGGGAGAAGTAAGACTGAGTGGCATACTCCATGCATGAGGGAGAAGTAAGACTGAGTGGTGTACTCCATGCATGAGGGAGAAGTAAGACTGAGTGGCATACTCCATGAATGAGGGAGAAGTAAGACTGAGTGGCATACTCCATGCATGAGGGAGAAGTAAGACTGAGTGGCATACTCCATGCATGAGGGAGAAGTAAGACTGAGTGGCATACTCCATGCATGAGGGAGAAGTAAGACTGAGTGGCGTACTCCATGCATGAGGGAGAAGTAAGACTGAGTGGCATACTCCATGAATGAGGGAGAAGTAAGACTGAGTGGCATACTCCATGCATGAGGGAGAAGTAAGACTGAGTGGCATACTCCATGCATGAGGGAGAAGTAAGACTGAGTGGCATACTCCATGCATGAGGGAGAAGTAAGACTGAGTGGCATACTCCATGCATGAGGGAGAAGTAAGACTGAGTGACATACTCCATGCATGAGGGAGAAGTAAGACTGAGTGGCATACTCCATGCATGAGGGAGAAGTAAGACTTAGTGGCGTACTCCATGCATGAGGGAGAAGTAAGACTGAGTGGCATACTCCATGCATGAGGGAGAAGTAAGACTGAGTGGCATACTCCATGCATGAGGGAGAAGTAAGACTGAGTGGCATACTCCATGCATGAGGGAGAAGTAAGACTGAGTGGCATACTCCATGCATGAGGGAGAAGTAAGACTGAGTGGCATACTCCATGCATGAGGGAGAAGTAAGACTGAGTGGTGTACTCCATGCATGAGGGAGAAGTAAGACTGAGTGGCATACTCCATGCATGAGGGAGAAGTAAGACTGAGTGGTGTACTCCATGCATGAGGGAGAAGTAAGACTGAGTGGCATACTCCATGCATGAGGGAGAAGTAAGACTGAGTGGCGTACTCCATGCATGAGGGAGAAGTAAGACTGAGTGGTGTACTCCATGCATGAGGGAGAAGTAAGACTGAGTGGCGTACTCCATGCATGAGGGAGAAGTAAGACTGAGTGGCATACTCCATGCATGAGGGAGAAGTAAGACTGAGTGGCGTACTCCATGCATGAGGGAGAAGTAAGACTGAGTGGCATACTCCATGCATGAGGGAGAAGTAAGACTGAGTGGCATACTCCATGCATGAGGGAGAAGTAAGACTGAGTGGCATACTCCATGCATGAGGGAGAAGTAAGACTGAGTGGTGTACTCCATGCATGAGGGAGAAGTAAGACTGAGTGGCGTACTCCATGCATGAGGGAGAAGTAAGACTGAGTGGTGTACTCCATGCATGAGGGAGAAGTAAGACTGAGTGGCGTACTCCATGCATGAGGGAGAAGTAAGACTGAGTGGCATACTCCATGCATGAGGGAGAAGTAAGACTGAGTGGCGTACTCCATGCATGAGGGAGAAGTAAGACTGAGTGGCGTACTCCATGCATGAGGGAGAAGTAAGACTGAGTGGCATACTCCATGCATGAGGGAGAAGTAAGACTGAGTGGCGTACTCCATGCATGAGGGAGAAGTAAGACTGAGTGGCATACTCCATGCATGAGGGAGAAGTAAGACTGAGTGGCGTACTCCATGCATGAGGGAGAAGTAAGACTGAGTGGCATACTCCATGCATGAGGGAGAAGTAAGACTGAGTGGCGTACTCCATGCATGAGGGAGAAGTAAGACTGAGTGGCATACTCCATGCATGAGGGAGAGACAGAGAGAAACACCAACTGAAACAGCGATTAGCATATCGTGCAGCACGTAAAGAAGACTCAGTGCTGCCACAAAGATTGCTGCACCCGCACAGAACACAGCGCCATTGACGTGACCTCTGCCCTCCATTCGATGAAGTACAGTTAATCCAGGGCCTCCAGTCACACTCCACTAATTACACCATGCACATGCACACACCCACAAGTGCGTACACACACCACCACATACATACATGTCCCCGGGTGCTCTACCCATTCAAACAGTAACATGACAGCAAAGAGAGGGAAAGAGAAACACCAGATCTACGGAGAGGAAGTGTAAATAAATACATGGGGGGAAGGAGGGGAAGCTACGGTCAGGGGGAAAATGGTAACCCCGACTTTTTAATTTATTTATTCATGTATATGCAGGGGATGAAGGGATATCCACCAACAGAAGAAATCCACCAACAGAAGAAATCCACCAACAGAAGAAATCCACCAACAGAAGAAATCCACCCCCCCCCCCCCCCCCCCCCCCACACACCCCCAGTCTCACGATCCAATCCTTATATTCAGGGGAGAGTGGTTGCATTGTAGAGTGGAACTAAACATGTAGTTGTGTTTTTCTGGCAAGCTTCCAGATTCTGCAGAGCCTCATGTACATATTAGCTATCAAAATAAATCATGATGATCCAGTTCACAATGATAACTACTACTAATTGAGATCAATCATTCGCATAGAAAGTAATCGATTGTCAATCATCAGCCATCACTTAAGGCTGGGTGGGGTCAGGATGGCAGCTGCAAGAGTAATCATTAACCAATCTCATGATTCTGGTAGTTAACTGCTTTTAGCCAGTCCACCCCCCACCCACCCCCGCCCCCTCCCCCTAACCCCCCCAGGTCCACATGTCCCATGATCTTGCAAACTGGTGCATTGCATATACGTACTTACAGAGTAACATTCCAACTGCAAGGAATGCTGGGCTATTTTCAACATGAGGAACTTCACCCCCTCCCTCCCTCCCTCTCTACTGTGACAATACGTGTGGCCCACGAGATCAACCACTCCCCACTCCTCCTAGCCCAGGCAATGTGTGCCGTGTACGTATGTACATAGGCGTGCATCGTCCATCAAATGAAATTATTATCATAAGTGGACGAAGGAAATAATTTCGGGATCCATAAATAAATATAACTCCACCCCCTCCACCCTCTCCTTCCCTCCCTACTCCCACTCCCCACCCCACCCACCAACTCCCCACCCCACCCACCAATAGAAAAATCCCGTCTGATATAATGTGCACCGTACATATTATAGGCTTAGTCTACTACGCAAGATACACACGCATTGCTTGGGGAGACTTACTCGGGATCAGGACCGCCACTTGCAGTAGCCTGCAACAACAACAACAACAACAACAACAACACTCATACACGTGTACATGTATCTAATTAAATTACAGAGGGGAAAAACCATGTCCCCCAGGTTCACACGTGACTCAGGGTGACAAGCACACCATCATCGCCATGACAACCAGCATCGCATACAGTACATGCAGGAAGACGAAGCGGAATCACTAACCTCTAGGTAGTCGTCTCTTCCTCGGCTGCGAGCCTCACACTGAGCAGTGACCTCGCCTGTGGTTCTCGGACTGTGACAAAAAATAAATCATTGGAATAACTTCGCACCTCAAAGCGCCAGGTTGCCACAGAGCCACCCTGGAGATAATCAACAATAATCTGAACTGCACGGCCTGGGGCAGTTTCGTAAGTGATTGAATGGTAACGTTGATACCCACGTGGTCTCGTACAGCTATGTATCTGTGTATAATGTTAGAGAATTATACAAACAGTGAGGTGTTGGTCCAGTGTGTGTCCCCATATGTCAACCTACTTCACTACCTCAACCCAGTGTGATGTTGGTCAAGTGTGTGTCCCCATGTGTAGAGCTATTGTCAACCTACACTTCAACCTGCCTCAACCCAGTGTGATGTTGGTCCAGTGGGTGTCCCCATAGAGCTATTGTCAACCTACTACAATCTGCCTCAACCCAGTGTGATGTTGGTCCAATGTGTGTCCCCGTACACTAACCGTTAACCTACTTCAACCCAGTGTGTGTCCCTTAAAAAGCCTAGAAGGGACAATTACCATGGCAGTATGCCATAATCTGCGAGATTGTCAACCTACTTCAACCTGCCTCAACCCAGTGTGGTGTTGGTCCAGCATGTGTGACCCCCTTATGGAGTGTATACAGTACCTTGGCTGGCTGCTAGGAGGTTCCACTACCTGCAATAAGGTCTGAAGGAAATCTTCCATGGGTTGTCCCTTCTGCAAAAAAACAACAGAGCAATGAAGGGGGAAAAGACAAGCAAGAGAGAGAATTTGCATGACAGTTAGTCACAAGCCTTGATGCACTACTTCACATCATTTCTCCATCTTATCACCCTCCACCCACCAGCTCCACCCTTATCCCTGCCCCCCTCTTGATCCTCCTCTCCCTCAAAATACCTTCCTCCCTTCCTTGCACCCTCACACCAACCCATCCCCCTCCCCACCCCCAAACCCACCCCCCTCTCTCCTAGTAGCACTTGTCTTAATCAAGTAAGTGAATCCCTGTCATTACATCTCTCTTGAGTATGCTGGGCACGGCCTTGATCATTTTCCCCGCCACGGTCTCGGGGAGGAACAAGGAGGGATCGGAATGAGAGGAGAAGAAGCTGGCCAGAAGCTGACTGTTCTTTACTCTGCAGTTGCATAAGAGCATGTCCAGATAGTGCTGCAACTCCCTGCAGCGGTTCTCTACGAAGGACTTGTCCATGTTACGAAAGGCCTTCTTGGAGGGAAGCTGGACCTGAATGTCCCCGTGGAACTGTCGGAGTTTAGTGTCGAGTATTATGAATTCCTTATACCTTCTCTTCACCAGTTCATACTTGGTATCTATGAAGACATGCAAGGTTGTATACAGTATATAATTATATATATATATATATATATATATATAGAAAAGTACCGGGATGGCTAGTCCTACTGCAGTTTCATGCTAATGCAATCATCAGGGTCCCTGATGATTGCATTAGCATGAAACTGCAGTAGGACTAGCCATCCCAGTACTTTTCTATATTCAATAGCTCTGCCTTAACACAGCATTGAGCACTATTTGTAGCCTTCATCAGCAAACTACCTTCTAAGTATATATAATTATATATATATATATATATATATAGGGCCAACATCTGAGCTATGTCCATATAAAAGAAACAAACACACATACATACATAGTTCTCTGGACACCTCACGGGATAATCTACTCACTGTATGACCAACTCCACCAGGCAACTGTTCAATAACTTACATGCACACAGCTCTATGTCAGAATGCACACACACACTCACACACCCCCACAGACACACTCACACCCACCCACACATAATCACACTTGCACACATACACACATGGTCTCATACACACACACTCACATACATTACATGTAAGCACTACAGGCACACGTCAGATCCTCTTCACACAAGCACACACATAGTCGCACAGGTACAGAGTCACACACTCAGCCATACATACACACACACACACACACACATACCAGCTTCTTTCTGCTTCGCCATGATGACATAAGTGGTATAAGGTCTCATCTCGTCTGTCTGAGTCTCAGCATCCACAATTTGAACAGAGGTGGGTGTGGTCCATGTCTTAGACTCCTCCCCCTCCTCCCCATCAGAGCCCTCCGACCTTGACTCTGCATCAAATGACTTGGCGTCTGTGCTCGGCTGAGACATCTTCTTCAGGTGCTTCAATTTCAGTTTCCACTTGAGACCTTTATGCTTGGTATTCTCTTCCACCATCTTCTCCTCCATCTTCTGTGTGTTTGGTTCCAGTTGAAGCTTCTGAGTGTTCGAGCCCAGGTGAAACTCGTAGAACTAGGCAACGTGGAATTTGAAACAACAAGAAACGTGATAATTCAAAGGGCTAACTGAGTTCACATCATCATGAGGTAAGGGTGTGGTCTACGGTGTCAAGGGTGACATTTTCAAGAGGTGTAATATTCACTTTTTGCACATTTGGAATCCAACCAGGAGTAGATACAGCGAAGAGCCAGCAGAGCCCAGTGCTGTTTCTTCTTCAGCTATACCATCCATGGATACCCAACTCTTTCAAGAATCATTCTTCCCCTTAGTGAATATTTAAACCCTCAAATATGCCCTCAAAATGGCACACATACAACAGGTACACTGTTCCACACAGCAGCCTTGCGCCATTTACGATGACGGACATGAACATTTTAGTGCCACACCCTAATTAACACACCCTAATTAAAGTGCACCTCAGTGATGATGAAATAATATTTCGAAATTTCTATTTCGAAATTTCTATCCAATTATGTGAGGGGACATATACTGCAGGGATTGTTGCTTTAAGTGTACCGTGTGGCTGAGGAGGAAGTGGGGGTAGTAGATCTTCATGAGAAGCTCGGTGTAGATGAACCCCCTCAGTCGGCCAAACACATTTAGCTTCTTCAGCACTTCACATTTAGAGGCGGCCGAGTTCTCGCTGGACAGAGCTGCAGCGGGAATAGTCAGGTGATCAGCATGCACACGTTACATAAGTATCAGGCAGAAGGCGTCTCTGCACCGGTTAGGAAATGATCGTTAAGATCACATGGTCTAAACTTTTACCGAGACATGTGAAGTGATCTGTACGTATTTAATGTGCTACATGTAACTGCCACAAGCACCTTCAGGGGACAAGTCGGACGGCACTCGCAAAGTAAAATAATTTTCATTTAACAAACTGCATGCAGATCATTTGTTGCTGCACATGCCCAGAGGCTATTGCTGTCTCGTACATAAAATACTCGCAAAACTCGACCTACGGTTGATGTTGTGAACGAGCGAGCAAAAAAATAAAAGAATAATTAATTAAATAAAAGGACAATCTCTTCCTGGCCATTACCGCCACTACTGGAATGCCCTTCTGCTAAGGAAAGCTGCACAGGCATCTATGAGCGTGCCTATCGGGAACAGCTCTGGATCCCTTCGCTCTTGAGAAAGGAGAAACTCATGGATGGATTCCTCTGCGGCAAGTTTTGCTGCAGACATAGCTAGCGCTACGTAGCTTTTGCTTGCTTCCCTCAATGGAGCTGATACTGTACGTACCCAAACGACAGCTTACTGTGCCGGCATTCTTAAGGTACGAAGAGCTTGATAAAGGTTGACTCTTGTACAACGGACCTTCTCAATAATCAACTTGAATTCGCTCACTCCAGTGTGGGGAACCACAGTCAGACACCATCGCGTGTATTTGTCAACTCTCAATTTTCTCGGTCAAAATGTCAGACAAATGCTCTGGAATACGTGCGTATGCACAGTGTCATTCTGCAAGACTGTTTGCTCGTTTTATGCCAACTGTGTGTTCTGGCAGTCATTTGTGCAAATTAGCTTTGTGCTGGTTCTAGCTTGCTATTTGCAAACTCGTGTTGAATCAACCTGCTACTTGCATTGTTCATTATAGAGTTTATTCTGTTTGCACTCATTACTTGATGGCTTGAGTTGCAGGTAAGTTGTCAATTTTTCAACAAAAAAATTGACGGCAGATCGGAGTCCGAGAGTAGCATAACAAAATTGATTGTACTCGGACAAATTATCAAAAGTTAAACAGATCCTTGGTTGTAATTTTGCCGCACAGCACTCGAACGTTCCGGCTAGATGTTCTAGCCTTCATCGCTAGAGCAGCTAACCGAAACGTCGAGTGAGTAAATGTTCTCAAGTCACTTACTGAGAAAGTCATTGTATCGATGCTACGTCAACTGAGAGTTGGATTACTCTCAACAACAACAAAAGAGCTATAAATATTATGATCACATTAAAAAAACATCACAGGGTAAGTCGGTCATCAATCAATTAGCATCTTCAGTGCCACTAATGACTAGCCATTGAATAGACCACACACATCTCACTCTGCAAGAGATTGTCCTGCCTGTCATCTGGTGGGACGTGTGGATCAAGAGCTAATGCGACTCCAAAAGGTCGCAGGATTCAGAAATTATGTGGAACTGGCCTGAGTATTTGTTTATAATTAGAGTGAATTCGTTTCACAGACACGGCCTGAGAGAGCTGAAGTGACTTTAGATCAGCAGCTACTGCAATGGCATTGAAATGCCATAATGATTCCCTTGGGTTTGTCTCACTTGCAAGCCCAACTATTGCAATTAAATCAGTGGCCTTCCCTTTCATAACTGCCAATCAATTAATAATTACTTCATTCTGTTTGTGGTTCTCCAAAATAGGGCAGGTCATTTACACTGCAACATAACTGCATAACCATCTGAGCTGTGTTGTTTGCTGTACATGTATATACATACAGTAGCTGTGTTGTTTGCTATACATGTGTATACATACAGTAGCTGTGTGTTGTTTGCTGTACATGTATGTATACATACAGTAGCTGTGTGTTGTTTGCTGTACATGTATGTATACATACAGTAGCTGTGTTGTTTGCTGTACATGTATATACATACAGTAGCTGTGTTGTTTGCTGTACATGTGTATACATACAGTAGCTGTGTGTTGTTTGCTGTACATGTATATACATACAGTAGCTGTGTGTTGTTTGCTGTACATGTATGTATACTTACAGTAGCTGTGTGTTGTTTGCTGTACATGTGTATACATACAGTAGCTGTGTGTTGTTTGCTGTACATGTGTATACTTACAGTAGCTGTGTGTTGTTTGCTGTACATGTGTATACATACAGTAGCTGTGTGTTGTTTGCTGTACATGTATATACATACAGTAGCTGTGTGTTGTTTGCTGTACATGTATGTATACATACAGTAGCTGTGTGTTGTTTGCTGTACATGTGTATACATACAGTAGCTGTGTGTTGTTTGCTGTACATGTATATACATACAGTAGCTGTGTTGTTTGCTGTACATGTGTATACATACAGTAGCTGTGTGTTGTTTGCTGTACATGTATATATATACAGTAGCTGTGTTGTTTGCTGTACATGTATATACATACAGTAGCTGTGTTGTTTGCTGTACATGTGTATACATACAGTAGCTGTGTGTTGTTTGCTGTACATGTATACACATACAGTAGCTGTGTTGTTTGCTGTACATGTGTATACATACAGTAGCTGTGTGTTGTTGGCTGTACATGTATATACATACAGTAGCTGTGTTGTTTGCTGTACATGTATATACATACAGTAGCTGTGTGTTGTTTGCTGTACATGTATATACATACAGTAGCTGTGTTGTTTGCTGTACATGTATACACATACAGTAGCTGTGTTGTTTGCTGTACATGTGTATACATACAGTAGATGTGTGTTGTTGGCTGTACATGTATATACATACAGTAGCTGTGTGTTGTTTGCTGTACATGTATGTATACATACAGTAGCTGTGTGTTGTTTGCTGTACATGTATATACATACAGTAGCTGTGTGTTGTTTGCTGTGCATGTATATGCATACAGTAGCTGTGTGTTGTTTGCTGTACATGTATATACATACAGTAGCTGTGTGTTGTTGATGTACATGTGTATAGCTGTGTGTTGTTTGCTGTACATGTATGTATACATACAGTAGCCATCCACGACGGACAACTGAATCACTTGGCCACACCCCTTACAGCATGCTTAACGTCCAAACAAAACTCAACTCTAACGGAAGTAGAGAAGGCAGCAGAGAGATTACAAACCTGTCTGGAGAATCACAAGTGAACCTATCAGTAATGATTGACCTGGCCATTATACTAGTATGTACATCTGGAAGCAGACTAATTTAACACAGAACTATGTAACATTAAGCAACCAGGCACTTCAGTTGTGGCTGGGATGATTCTGTTCTGGCCAACTTCAAGACTGATTTAAGAACCTTACTGCTCACTCACCTGTTTCTATCTTGGCAACTTCCAGAGGATCAAGTTGAAGGTAGTAGGGAGAGGCAGGGATTAGGTAAGTCTGGTAGAGCTCTACCACTTGCTCTATGATGACTGGAGCTTGGCTCTGTTCAAAGGAGCTGACTCTGTGCTTCAGTTCGTCTGAAGGAGAGGAAGACAAGAGAGAGGAAGGAGGCAGAGGGAGGATAAGTAAGAGAAGGTTAGGGATGACGGGGAGGGGGTTACAGAAGAGAGATGAAGAAGGAAAATGTGGAGGGGACAAATAGAGAGGAGGAAGGAGAAGAGAAAGAGACAAGCTTAAGAGCAAAACACACAAGAACATGGTGTACTTCATACATGTATGCTTCCTCCCTCTGCCCATCCCCCCTGCCCCTCCCCATTCCTACAGCCCCCTTCAATCCCTTACCAAGTGTGTGGTATATTTGCATGACAAAAATAGCGTCTAGACCCTTCATGAACTGTATGAAGTTGTGCAGGTGGTGCAGAGGATCTAGCAGCTCAGGAAGAGGAATGTCGAGGGGCCTACACTCCAGTCTCCGCCGAGACCTGGCCAATGCCCACTTGGACAAGAAGATGACGTCCTTGGAAGGAGGGCCGAACACGGGCTCAAGCCGCTATGCATGCATAAATAATGAAACAAGAATGATTGTGTCATTATTTGTACAGTGGCAGTGGACTGTGATTGTGTATGTAGTTTCTTGATTGCTTACTGAGTTCTTGTCAAATATGTTGTAGAACAACTTGTTGATGAAATCCTGTACAGAGAAATGCCAAGCAAGAAGACCATACAAAATTATTCCAGCATGACATGATAAAATACACACACACCATACCACACACACCAACATACATTACTCACACACACACCACTCACACACACACACACACACACCTACATAGATTACTCATATACACACCACACTCACACACACCCCTATAGACTGTTCACACACACACACACACGCACCTATAGACTGTTCACACACACACACACACATAGATTACTCACACACACACACACCACACCTACATATTGTAGACTGCTCAGACACACACCCACACACCACTCACACGCACCTCTCACACACAGCATACACTCACCATACAGTACCACACAGAGAGAGACAACTCACATACACACCACTCTCTCTCTCATTCTCAACAACATGCAGACACACACAGAAGAGAGCACTAAATGAAAAGAACCCATCAAGCAGCTGAGGGTAGCAACAACCAACTCCCCACCCCCCCTCCAACTCTTTCCCCCTGTGTCCACTACGTCTGTGCCAGGTACATAAGGGACTCACAGGTTTAGCTGCAACATTCATGGCAGGCACTAACACTCTGTTGGCAAACAGCTCCTCCATCAAGCCACTCACCATCCTGCAAATGTTGGAGAGAAGGTATGAGAACGCCGTCAATCCATACTTGCACCATCATGGGCAGATAACACACAGCTGTGCAGGTTCACTCAAGTCCCTCCATAGAGGCTCACCACCCCTACACTGGCAGGACCGTGGAGATCCCCAGGAGGGAGTGTGGGGTCATCCATGGATGTCCAAGGTAAGGTGTGAAGTTGTTGCCCACTTAAAAGGCTAGTTCACAATATGTCGCTCGCACTAGCAACGCGACGATCTTGTGATATTGTGAATATCAAGTCGCATCGCGTAGCTTCTCTTGAATAGACTCAATTCCTATTCCGGTTCCGGTGCGTCAGTCGACACGTGTTGGTGTGCTTTATTTGTGTTTTGGTAAAAGAAATTGTTTCTCCGAACAAGAGGAAAGGTTGACAGTGAGGCAGCGAGGACCTTTCTTATCATATGCCGTATCGGACAAGTCATTTAAATATCGAAGTTTCGTTAATTAATGGGTGGAGTTTCGTCATTGGGGTGAAATTTCGATTTCAATAGTCCAAAGCGAAGCAATCAGGCGGATATTGTGAACTGATCGAAGTGACCCGACGTGAGGACCTCGCGACATAATCTGAACTGGCCTTAACCCTATAGCAGCCCAGTTCCTGTAAGTATGTATCTAGAGTCCCAGCTATTCATCAGGTGGACAGTTGCTTCATCCATAAATGAATGATTGGAGAGGAGCAGACAACCGCTCTTAAATTAACCTTGCAGACGGAAGTGAGCAAGAAGGATAGGGGAGGGAGGGGAGGGGGCATATTGAGTCTCTGAAATTATCCCGTAATAGGAACATTAGGCAATCGTAATGATCCATCAGAGGGTACCAATCAGAGGGTACCAAGGATGAGATCAAAGTTAAGCATGGAAGTGGGCAAGGAGGCTCACACGTATTAGGAACCTGCGGGGAAGCCATATCGAGCCTTGACAGGAGCATTAGGCAATCGTGATGATCCATTAAAGGGTACCAGCGGGTGAGATCATGGAGTCAAGAAGGGCTTTGCTAAGAAGACCTCCACTCTCTTCTACCTTTCCTCCACCTACGGAGGGATTCTTTTGAGGTGTTGAATATTTGCGGGTTGGACAAATATTTTTAACTTCTTGAAAATGTCTCTCTGCGATATAGCCCACACACACCAGCCTACTCACAACTGCAGCTGTGGCCGTCAGTGGCCCCTCTGCTAGTCTCTAGCCCCTCACATGCCATGCACACCCTCCTACTCATAACTGCAGCTGTGGCCATCAGTGGCACCTCTGTGGTAGTCTCTAGCCCACACACCATGCACACCAGCCTACTCATAACTGCAGCTGTGGCCATCAGTGGCCCCTCTGCGGTAGTCTCTATCCAACACACCATGCACACCAGCCTACTCATAACTGCAGCTGTGGCCATCAGTGGCCCCTCTGCGGTAGTCTCTATCCAACACACCATGCACACCAGCCTACTCATAACTGCAGCTGTGGCCATCAGTGGCCCCTCTGTGGTAGTCTCTATCCCATACACCATGAACACCAGCCTACTCATAACTGCAGCTGTGGCCATCAGTGGCCCCTCTGTGGTAGTCTCTATCCCATACACCATGAACACCAGCCTACTCATAACTGCAGCTGTGGCCATCAGTGGCCCCTCTGTGGTAGTCTCTATCCCATACACCATGCACACCATCCTACTCATAACTGCAGCTGTGGCCATCAGTGGCCCCTCTGTGATAGTCTCTAGCCTCTCACATTATATGCACACCATCCTACTCATAACTGCAGCTGTGGCCATCAGTGGCCCCTCTGCGGTAGTCTATCTAGCCCACACACACACCTGGCTACTCATAACTGCAGCTGTGGCCATCAGTGGCCCCTCTGCGGTAGTCTCTATCCCATACACCATGAACACCAGCCTACTCATAACTGCAGCTGTGGCCATCAGTGGCCCCTCTGTGGTAGTCTCTATCCCATACACCATGAACACCAGCCTACTCATAACTGCAGCTGTGGCCATCAGTGGCCCCTCTGTGATAGTCTCTAGCCTCTCACATTATATGCACACCATCCTACTCATAACTGCAGCTGTGGCCATCAGTGGCCCCTCTGTGGTAGTCTCTAGCCCATACACCATGCACACCAGCCTACTCATAACTGCAGCTGTGGCCATCAGTGGCTCCTCTGCGGTAGTCTATCTAGCCCACACACACACCTGGCTACTCATAACTGCAGCTGTGGCCATCAGTGGCCCCTCTGCGGTAGTCTCTAGCCCACACACCATGCACACCAGCCTACTCATAACTGCAGCTGTGGCCATCAGTGGCCCCTCTGCGGTAGTCTATCTAGCCCACACACACACCTGGCTACTCATAACTGCAGCTGTGGTCATCAGTGGCCCCTCTGTGGTACCACATACACCATGAACACCAGCCTACTCATAACTGCAGCTGTGGCCATCAGTGGCCCCTCTGTGGTAGTCTCTAGCCCATACACCATGCACACCAGCCTACTCATAACTGCACCTGTGGCCATCAGTGGCCCCTCTGCGGTAGTCTCTAGCCCATACACCATGAACACCAGCCTACTCATAACTGCAGCTGTGGCCATCAGTGGCCCCTCTGTGGTAGTCTCTAGCCCATACACCATGCACACCAGCCTACTCATAACTGTAGCTGTGGCCATCAGTGGCCCCTCTGCGGTAGTCTCTAGCCCATACACCATGCACACCAGCCTACTCATAACTGCAGCTGTGGCCATCAGTGTTCCCTCTGTGGTAGTCTCTAGCCCACACACCATGCACACCAGCCTACTCATACAGTAACTGCAGCTGTGGTTATTAGTGATTCTGTACTTGGACTGCAACATGTTGTCGGGAAGAAGCACGGGCAGAAGAGCGCGCACTACATGGCGGAAGTAGCACATGTCCCCTCGAGCACTCTTCATGGCGGTGTGGGCATGCTCACCATACTCACGGACCACAGCAGCCTCCACAGACGCAATGGAGGCATCCGGGGGTACTGGTCAACAGCAACAAATGAGCAACAATCAACAATGTCAACGACACTCTGCACACTCACAGTTCAGACTGGCCCTCATGTAGAAGTGAATGTGCGAGGCGATGGGCTGCAGAAACGCCCCCGACACCAGCTGGGGGAGATTAATTGTTCTGACTCGGCGGAGCAACATAGCAGCTGCGTGGTGAATAGCTACCCGCACCTCGTCCTCCACGGACTCTGACCCTGGAGCCAGATGTCTGGGTCACATGACGTATGCATGGGTGGGGGGAGTGGCAAGCAATGACTAAAGTAAGAGTTAACGTTTGAATATGGGCCACAGAATTGAGCAATACCATGCATGCATCACAAGCACACATGTTACGCACTGTAACACCGCGTCACACTGCACATGAATCAAGCATGACAAAAACAACACAAAGAAAGATCAACCCGATTATGTTTACAGTACAGCATGGCCAGATTAAATCGCAGGATTTCATACAGGACAGAGAGGGAGGGGAGAAGTTTGGTGGGGGGGCTGAAATTTAATCAACCCACTTTTATGAAGGCAACACCCTGAGGGGGGAAAATCTGGAAATGAGTGATACTTTATGTGAAGAAATCTTGGAGGTTTTCATGGAAGAAGGAAGGAAAAAAGAGAGGAAAAAAGGAGGGGAAACTGGAAGGAGGGGGACAGGCATTCTGCGTACTAAATGATTGCTTGCCTGGAGGGCAGAATATCAAGTTAAGGAGGGGGGGGGGGGGATACACCTCCATAGTCCCCCACACACGGAGTTGGTTTTACAAACCTGTAACATGATTTTATCAAAGTGAAAGCTTTCCAGCTTCCATTGTGGCTCAACTTGACCACAACATTTACAACTTGCAAATAACTGCCAACTCCTCATGACTCATAAGGTGAAAGCGAAACTCTAGCTTCTCTGCAGCTGAGCAGTTCCTAACACGAGTACACAAACTCCTTCAACAAATAGTTCTCGAAACAGAAGTTTAGCACAAATAAGCTACTAAAAATTGTGAACCAACAGAGACTTAGCTTCAGTCAGGAATGAGGAGGAGGAGAGGAAGGGAGAGGAGGAGAGGAGGGGAGAGGAGGGGAGAGGAGTAGGGGAGGAGGAGAGGAGGAGAGTAGGGGAGAGAGGGGGAGGGGAGGGGAGGGGAGGGGAGGGGAGGGGAGGGGAGGGGAGGGGAGGGGAGGGGAGGGGAGGGGAGGGGAGGGGAGGGGGGAGGGGAGAGGAGGAGGAGGGGAGGGGAGAGGAGGAGGGGAGGGAAGGGAGGGGAGGAGGAGAGGAGGAGGAGAGGAGGAGGAGAGGAGGAGGAGAGGAGGAGGAGAGGAGAAGAGGAGGAGGAGAGGAGGAGGAGAGGAGAGGAGAAGAGGAGGAGATGAGGAGGAGGAGAAGAGGAGGAGAGGAGGAGAAGAGGAGAGGAGAAGAGGAGAGGAGAAGAGGAGGAGAAGAGGAGGAGGAGGAGAGGAGGAGAGGGCATCCCAAAATATTGCTCACACTTTAAAAAACAAATGACGACAACTTTTTATTTCCTTCCTAAAAGTTCTACACAAAAGACTCTGTAGGCACACACCCTCCTCCCACCTCACACCCTCCTCCCACCTCACACCCAGGAGTCCAACCTTCCTCTTCCTCACCCTCGCAAACCCTCCCTCCAGAGCCCCACCCCCCTCCCTCTCATAGGAGACTAGCGCGCCCTTCCTGTTGAGTCCCTCGCCCTTCTCCTGGAACAGGGTTAACATTGATTCCCCACCCCACCCTTTTACAGAAGAACCACACCCACTGATATAATGCATGCCGAAGAGAGTGGTACCTTACCTACACCTTGGCCGATGCTGTACCTTTGGTGTACCACGATGATCCTTTACCAATATTACAGTCATCTTGGTGGTGCTCAATAGTCTAAAGGTCGTGGTGGAGATACGTACTTACATACATCTGGCCTCCACTTCACCTTTGCTCGCATCTAATTCCAGAAACCCACTGCTGTATTGTCCCCTTACCAAGCGAGCGCATGGTGTGGAATGTTGCTTTTAAAGGAAGGTGGCCAATCAAAAGTTTCTCTATATCGGTTCACCCGATGAAAAACTTTAGATTGTCCCGTGCGCTGATATATAAAATTTGTTTCGTCTGGGAGTGGCTTTGCTAACCATGTTACTTGCGCGAGATTTATTTGGCAGTGTGGGAATGTGAGACAGTCTGAAAGTAGTTCACACACCAAAAGCGTGTTTCACACACCAAAAGCGTGTTTCACACACCAAAAGCGTGTTTCACACACCAAAAGCACAAGTGTTTCACACACCAAAAGCGTGTTTCACACACCAAAAGCATATTTCTCACAAGTGTTTCACACACCAAAAGCATGTTTCACACACCAAAAGCATATTTCTCACAAGTGTTTCACACACCAAAAGCATGTTTCACACACCAAAAGCGTGTTTCTCACAAGTGTGTTTCTCATATCAAAAGCGTGTTTCTCACACCAAAAGCGTGTTTCACACACCAAAAGCATATTTCTCACAAGTGTTTCACACACCAAAAGCATGTTTCACACACCAAAAGCGTGTTTCTCACAAGTGTGTTTCTCATATCAAAAGCGTGTTTCTCACACCAAAAGCGTGTTTCACACACCAAAAGCATATTTCTCACAAGTGTTTCACACACCAAAAGCATGTTTCACACACCAAAAGCGTGTTTCTCACAAGTGTGTTTCTCATATCAAAAGCGTGTTTCTCACACCAAAAGCGTGTTTCACACACCAAAAGCATATTTCTCACAAGTGTTTCACACACCAAAAGCATGTTTCACACACCAAAAGCGTGTTTCTCACAAGTGTTTCTCATATCAAAAGCGTGTTTCTCACACCAAAAGCGTGTTTCACACACCAAAAGCATAATTCTCACAAGTGTTTCACACACCAAAAGCATGTTTCACACACCAAAAGCGTGTTTCTCACAAGTGTGTTTCTCATATCAAGTGTGTTTCACACACCAAAAGCATGTTTCACACACCAAAAGCGTGTTTCACACACCAAAAGCGTGTTTCACACACCAAAAGCGTGTTTCACACACCAAAAGCGTGTTTCTCACAAGTGTGTTTCTCATATCAAAAGTGTGTTTCAAAAGCGCGTTTCTCACAAGTGTGTTTCTCATATCAAAAGCGTGTTTCACACACCAAAAGCATGTTTCACACACCAAAAGCGTGTTTCACACACCAAAAGCGTGTTTCTCACAAGTGTTTCTCATATCAAAAGTGCACACCAAAAGCATGTTTCACACACCAAAAGCATGTTTCACACACCCAAAGAGTGTTTCACACACCCAAAGCGTGTTTCACACACCAAAAGCGTGTTTCTCACAAGTGTGTTTCTCATATCAAAAGCGTGTAACTCACACCAAAAGCGTGTTTCACACACCAAAAGCGTGTTTCACACACCAAAAGCGTGTTTCTCACAAGTGTGTTTCTCATATCAAAAGCGTGTTTCACACCAAAAGCATGTTTCTCACAAGTGAGTTTCTCATATCAAAAGCGTGTTTCACACACCAAAAGCGTGTTTCTCACAAGTGTGTTTCTCATATCAAAAGCGTGTTTCACACACCAAAAGCATGTTTCACACACCAAAAGCGTGTTTCACACACCAAAAGCGTGTTTCTCACAAGTGTGTTTCTCATATCAAAAGCGTGTTTCACACACCAAAAGCGTGTTTCTCACACCAAAAAGTGCTTCTCACACCAGAGTTGGTAACTGAAAGTTCTCTGCACACTAACAGATGTACTTACCATTTCCAACACAACCACACCCATTAATGCATAACGTGGAGGAAGGATAAGCTTTCAATACATCCACACCCACTAATGGAGCCACAGGAAATGGGTGGCACTGTTTCAGAAAAATCACATCATTAAAATACAAGGAGCATGTGTGGGTGCCTTTTCCAGTGAGTTCCACAAACCCCAAGGGCATGTCTAACCGAAAAGTGAGTTCATCCTATGACGATAAAATAAGTCCTCCAGTTTGCTCCCACCTGCACTGGTAGCACATAACTCCCCATGACAAACAAGTGCATTGCCACTGGGACACAGCTGCAGTTGTGGCTGTGGCTGGTTGAGTTCTTTCATGCTCTACTTGGCCAAACTACACCAGCAGCAGCTCCAGTGACCAGCAGTGCCTCATGCTCTGCTGGGCCAGCCTTCACCAGCAGCAGCTCCAGTGACCAGCAGTGCCTCATGCTCTGCTGGGCCAGCCTTCACCAGCAGCAGCTCCAGTGACCAGCACTGCCTCATACTCTACTTGGCCAACCTATACCAGCAGCAGCTCCAGTGACCAGCAGCCCCTCATCTGCTTGGCCAACCTACACCAGCAGCAGCTCCAGTGACCAGCAGTGCCTCATCTGCTTGGCCAACCTATACCAGCAGTGACCAGCAGCTCATGCTCTGCTTGGCCAAACTACACTAGCAGCAGCTCCAGTGACCAGCAGCCCCTCATACTCTGAGCCTTCACCAGCAACAGCTCCAATGACCAGCAGCCCCTCATCTGCTTGGCCAACCTACACCAGCAGCAGCTCCAGTGACCAGCAGCTCATGCTCTGCTTGGCCAAACTACACCAGCAGCAGCTCCAGTGACCAGCAGTGCCTCATGTTCCAGCCTTCACCAGCAGCAGCTCCAGTGACCAGCAGTGCCTCAAACTCTGCTTGGCCAGCCTTCACCAGCAGCAGCTCCAGTGACCAGCACACCGCAACATCTAAGGTTGACAAGGCATGGTGGATCCACTACAAAGAGTCTGCACAACCTACATATGGAGTGCATTCCATGTGACTCCCTGACCCGACGTCCTGTTACAAAAACCTATTATGCAAAGAAGACCTCACAACCTCTCAAAGTAAACATTCCTTGGAATGGCATCGGATGACTGATGTACAGGTTATTGGCTTACAAGCACCATTACAGCAATGCAAGGCCACGGTCTCGCTCGCTCGCTGCTCTGGAGTGCCTCTGGTTGCCCTTCTTGGCACTCCACGAAGATGATCATATTCATACGTAGCAAATTAAAAGCAGTGCCAGTGGTCTCCGTAACACTGGGCCTCTAGGTCAGGCTTGGTGGCCATCTACAACCTATTTTCTAGAATTCTTTTTCTTCGTTACTTGTACATGTTGCATATGTACACAGCGTTCCATGTGGCTGGGATGCCTTGCTGTAAGGGGGGTAGCTTTCCTCTGCATCACTTGGACTGCTGCGGTGGCAGCTACAGCAGTCGCTGCTACGGCAGCCCACCAAAATACATAGATTAATTTTTTCTTTTTTTCTTTGCGGAAGGTTGTTAAAATTTGAAACACTTGGGGTTACATTATGTACATGCCATGGTCGAACAGGGAGGATCCTCAAGTCCGTCTTAGGTGGGAGGACAGGATGTGGCCATGTTCAGCAAGAAGAAGAAGAAAGAGAAAGAAACACACACACACACCAAAAAAATAAAATAATAATAAATAAAAATATATAAAAAGACTTCCGTCGTTCAACTCTCTAGTGAGGGCGTACTTTGCTTGCCAATTAACGAGCTTGAAACATTTCCTGCTGACCTACTCACTGCACGTCTTCAAAGAGAGTTAATGTCTTCCTCCATTTGTATAACAGTGAATACATATGTACATCATAATCTCAGGTTTAAAAAAATCAATATCAAGTGATTTCCCATTCCATGAACAGATACCTACCTGC